>CM070901.1:1200000-1800000 GCA_036417435.1 Inia geoffrensis | reverse complement strand
TTTTACTTGGAGTTTTTGAAACTCACAAATTCTGTCTTAGTAATTGCCTTAGACATAATTTTTAGATTTGGAAAATAAGGTAGTGTTCCCATGGTTGAGTGGTGATATTTCTGAATCGCATTCCCCTTGTACCCCCTGACCGTTGACTGTTTTAAGGAAATCATTTGCTGGTGTACGGATGCAACTGGTACTAACTCAGCTTTACAGAAAAGTGCCTTGGGCAAGACTGTTTCTGTGCCCTCTGCCTGTGCCCAAGCATTTCAGGTGATTGTTAATTTCAAAGCCTAGCTCTAGTCAGGATTTATAATAACATGAGTAAGGTAGATTCTTGCTTAAGTCCTGGTGCACAAGAAGAACTTGTCTCTTATCCTTTGCAAGTCTGGGAGTGGAGTTTCAGTTTCTTGAAGTATTAATTTCTTACCTTCTTGTACTCTGGAGGTGAGGGGCAGGGTGAAACCTCTTACCTTTGATTTTGCCTGTTTATTTTCTAATATGTGGTTTCAGTTCACTTGTTTTAAAAATGTGATACAAGCCCAAACTGTTTTCTAAAAAATGATAGTCTTGCCCTGTTGGCAAAATGATAGACATTTTCGAAGCCTTTTAAGCATATTTAGTTCTTGAAGACTCGTTCTTAAAAGTGACCTACTTTACAATACTCAGTGTGCGGTTTTGCATTCTTTTGGGGTGGAATAATCTGTTTTTGTCACATATTCTTGAAACATTCTTTGACTTGCTGTGGACCCCTTCCCTTTTCCTTGCATTGAGATCATTTTGAAACTTACATTTTCATCACTTAGATTTGTGGGTTCGTCATAATAAGATGAAAATAGCCCCTAAGCTGTATGTTTTCCACCTTCCAGCCTGTTGATCCTGGCAAACCACTGTTATTTTTGAATCTGTTTAGCTGCAAGGTTCAGAGCTAAGACTCTGCATTTCTCAGCTATGTGTCCTTGGGCAAGGTAACCTTTCTTGAGTTCCTTATCTGTAAAATAGTGACAAGCGGGTTGTTAGTATTGAAGGACAGAATGTGTGTTTGTGGCAGTGCCCGCACATAAAGGCCCTTATTAAGTATTACACATTCCTGATATTTTTCTGTGTATTGTCTGATCTGACAGTTCCACCAAGTTGTAATAAAGATCGTGTGTGAGAATGGATGGAAAAGCCGTAAATAAATGTAAGCGGATGTACAGGTGTGGTGAAGTTTGTAACCCTGATGATGAGCAGTCACTTTTCTTTGCTCAGCAGATGTTTAGGTACCAAGTCACCGCTTTTGTCACTTTTTATTGTTCTAGGGGGAAAAAAATTATTATGTATACATTTTATAATAATTATCTTAAAATCAAATAATTTCCCTTTTAAATTTGCTCTACGAGTAGCTTCCACGTAGCTCCTGTGATACTAAAATTTAAGTGAGTGCCAGCACCGTGTTCTGTGGATTACAGCGGAGCTCATGTGTCACGCTGAGGCAGCCACTAAGTTTAAGGCTGGCTCACTACTGGTTAATGCAGCTATGAAGGAAAGAAAATGTTTTCAATTATTAAATGAGGATGATATTTTTAGATGTCTCCAAAATCCCAAATTGGTACATCTACTCTTGACCTCTTTCCAGAGTCCTGTATTCCCAGCTGCTTTTTGGATATTTCCACTTGGATATTTTTGCTATTGTTTCAGCGTATGTAAAACTAAGTTTATGATCTTCCTTCTGGAGTTGATGCTTCCTCTGATTTTCTTGTCTCTTTTATTTATTTTTATTTTTTTATGTTTTTCATCTTAAATTTATTTGTTTATTTATGTTTGGCTGCGTTGGGTCTTCGTTGCTGCTCGCGGGCTTTTTCTCTAGTTGCCGCGAGCGGGGGCCGCTCTTCGTTGCGGTGCGCGGGCTTCTCACTGCGGTGGCTCCTCTTGTTGTGGAGCACGGGCTCTAGGTGTGCGGGCTTCAGGAGTTGTGGCACAGAGGCTCAGTAGTTGTGGCTCGCGGGCTCTAGAGCACAGAGCGCAGGCTCCGTAGTTGTGCACGGGTTTATTTGCAGTGTGGCATGTGGGGTCTTCGCAGACCAGGGCTTGAACCCGTGTCCCCTGCACTGGCTGGTGGATTCTTAACCACTGCGCCACCAGGGAAGCCCCTTGATCATTTATTGCTTAGCGTTGTCTCCAGTTTCTGAATTGCTGAACTTAACCTGTCTGTCCAGATTATTTGTAGACTACTGGCTCCTTGAGGGTAAGGATTATTTCTAAATCCTCGAATTCCCCAAAACCATACTCATATAGAAAGTGAACATGCAATCATTATGATACTGTTATTTGATGAAAATATTTTTCTAAATGATAGGACCTGTCAAAAACTTTAAGGTAAAATTGCTACGGAGTATATTAATACTCGCGAGTACACCTTTTGGAAGGCTGACGTTGCTGAGCGCTGTGGCATCGTCGGGCTCACGCTGAAGCTGCCTGTTCAGGAGGCTCCCCAAAGCCGTGATGGGCGGCGGGTGGCCCCGAGCCCTCATTCTCCGGGGGCCTGGCTGGTGTCGGGCCAGAGCTGCCATGTTCTGTGACTGTGGCTCTACGCCAGCTTCCTGCTCAGATGCCCGCCTTTCCTCGTGGGGGACGACGCCCGTCCTTGCCTGGCGTTCTTCCCGGGCGCTGGCCTGGCCGCCAGAGAGAAACTCAGAGACCGCCCCATCGCCCAGCTGCCCTGTCTGTCTCCCTCGAAGGGCGCAGCTGGGTGCCCAGGAAGGCTTTTTGGGGTGGGGCGGGGGGTCGTGGGAAGGCGGAGGAAACAGGGCTTCCTGGCGTTCGGGACCTGTTAGGGTGGTTCTCCGAGAACCGCAGCTGTAGCTGCCCCTCAGCAGCCTCCGCGGGCCAGCAGGAAGGAGAGGCCAGAGGCGGCGGGAGGCGGAGGGACGGCGCGCAGTGGGCGCGTCCTGCTTGGCAGCCGGCGAGCCGGGCAGCTTAGGGCAAAGGATTTTATACTCCCGGGCGTCGAGGCCTAGCGGTGCCCGGAAGCAGCTGTTGTCGTGAGCGCTTGAATGTGAGCGGATCCGCTGGAATGGGCTTTTCGGGGCCTTGTAGCTCGCTCTCTGTGTTCCAGCGTGCACGTGGGAATACTTTCCGCAGACTGCCTGGACTCAGAAGACGTCTCTCCTTGATCGCTTGGTAGAGTCGCTTTTCAGAATGTGCTCGGAACCGTATCTTCTGTCACGGAAAATCCTCCCTCGTTCTCGTTCCAGATTACCTACCAAGGTCGAATAAGTCATCTTTTCAGCTAAAGGGTTATGGTGATTTTTAGAAGGAATCTTAACTTTTAAGACGTGAATGATTATTAGATAAACTGTGTTTCTTGTATTAAAAACCTTGTAAGAAATTGTTTCCCCTTAATCTTTGTAGAAAATGTGCCAGAGGAGCTTCGAGAGCCATTTTACACAGATCAGTATGACCAGGAACACATCAAGCCGCCTGTTGTTAATTTGCTTCTCTCGGCTGAACTGTACTGTCGCGCTGGGAGCCTCATTCTCAAGAGCGACGCTGCCAAACCCCTTTTGGGCCATGATGCTGTCATCCAGGCTTTAGCACAGAAAGGTCTTTATGTCACTGACCAAGAAAAATTGGTAACAGAACGAGATCTCCACAAGAAACCCATACAGATGGTGAGTCTTTATACACCCAAGATTATTTTGTTTCAAGTGTGTACGTTTGTGAATTGTATTAGAATACAGAGGGACATAGGTTTTACAATTGCATTGTCATCTCTGCCTAGAGTTTAAAAAATACCTTTTTTCTTACAAGCCTCATTTTCAGATTAAGGAAGATTTTTTTTAAATTGAAGTATAGTTGATTTACAGTGTTGTGTTTCAGGTGTATAGCAAAATGAACAAATTAAGGAAGATTTTAATAAACTATTTTGGATTGTTTGGTGCTATGATAATGCCTGGGAGAAACAATTACATAATTTCCAACTAAAGTAAAGTGATTTCTTTTTTTGATTTGAAAACTTTTTTCCATCATAGAGACTAGAAGAGATGTAAAGTGCATCCTTTTATTCTCCTTAGGAAAGAGATGGGATTTGTGAGTGTTCATTTACATGCTTGAATGACCTCTTGGTAAATGTCTGTATATCAGATACTTTATTTAACAACTTGAATTCGTTCTTGTGGGAAACACACAATGAAGGGCTCTGCACTGGCTTGGGACTAGCAGGCAGGCCTCTCTCATGATAGTCTGTGGAGACACACAGATGCTCAGGTTCATCGTATGCCCCTTCGATCTGCGGTACCGCTTTAGCTCAGGTTCACAAAACCCTGGGCATCGTCGAGATTGGCATTGGAACGGCGGATTCGCACATTTAATTAAATCATGCTCTTGTATGAGACATTCCTTACTTCGGAGGAAGGAGAGAGATATACAAGAAGAAGATATGAAATTTTGAAATCGAAGAATTTCAAAGAATGAACGAAAACAAGTTAACCAGATATAGTGCTGAAAGAGATGATTGACCCGCTTTCGCTTTCTGCCTATCTTCCTTCTCAAAAAAACACTGTTACTTTCAAGAAATGGAGAATAATGTCTCGAGAAAAGTTTAATGAATTTAGTAATAGATTTATAATAGAATTATTAAGGAAAACTAAGAGTGTTTATTATCAGGTGTGAGCTTTTCACCTCTCACTGACGGCTTCAGGTCCACCTTGCGGGTTCCCCCGCTCGTTGTGCGCCTGTCTCTGTGCTCAGGTGTCCCCACGGGCGCTCACCGCCACCTCTCTGCCGTCACTGCGCTAGTGGGGTGCTTCCGCTCTGATTATTTTTGTTTCCATCGTTCAGGCCAAATGGATGGTTATAAAGCACGTCCGCGACGTTGAGTCTGTGTCTGTGTTTGCTCAGTACCCGTTCTTTCAGGTACCAAAGATACACGTCACGTGACCTGGTCCTTCTGGCATTAGAGGAGGTTATCTATTTTAGATCCTCTTTAATAAGAGTGAAACAGACCTACCACATTTTCTTCAGTATTTTTCCTAGTGCAGCTTGTGTGTGTGAAGATACAGGTTTGGTAGACGACTAATCGCATTCCTGTCAGGTTTCTTTCACTCTGTATGGATCCTGCTATTAAATCTGACTCCAGTAGCTGAGACTTAAGGAACGTGATGTAAATGATACGGCCTCTGGTCCTCTGGGTCTGGCTTCTGTCTGTGGGCATCAGGCACTCATGCTTGACTACATCACCTTCACCCTTGCAGTGTCACACCTACTGATCTGTGTTTTAATTGTATACTTTCAGTTTTTCTTACAGTTTGATTTAAAGTTTTCCAGTTGCTGTGAAATTTTGACTGACGATGCCGTGCTATAACTATTTTTCTAAGACCCATGGGAGAAAATTTCTCAGAGGACTAGTAAAAGCTTTGTTTCCTGAGAAACTGTTTGGTCTGGTTTTAGAGTAGTAAGAACCAGGTTCCTGCCTTGTCCTGCTCTTTGAGAAGTATAATGAAAACTGGTATGTTTAACTGTACTGAATATATTGACCCCTACCACACTTCCCACCTCTAAATTATCTTGGTATGTTGGAGATCTTTTATTTCTGTATGCTGCCTCACAGCCTTTCGGGGGAAAGAAATGTGTGGTGGTAGCAGAAATATCATTCTAAGGCAAGTTTGACTAACCAGATTTCATTAACTTGGGGCGGGTGGGGATTGAAAGCAATGCCTTTTTTTAAAAAATGAGAACACCCGTTGCAGAGCATATGCTTTCTATCACAGTGCTTTTAAGGACAGATTTTGAGAGTATAGCCTTTAAAATGTTTTCTTCTGTATTTATATCCATGGGCAAGTATTTTCAGGCATTATGTTTCAAAGCCAGTTAATAGTTATGATGTATTAAAGTTTATTCATAACTGTTAACTGAATTATCTGTCAGATCGCTAGAAGGGGTTGTAGAGTCGTGGTCTGCCTGATGGCTGTCACGCATATGTGAGTAAAGGACAGATTGTGAACCAGGCGCAGTTGCAGGGCTGGAAGCACAGGCTCAGAGAGCTGACGCCAACACGTTAAACGTACGGCGAGTTGCGTGCGTTAAAACCACAGGGGAGCGCCTTCAACCAGAAGTGTGTTCTGACCCAAATCAGGTTTGCTGTCAGATTGTTTGTCAGCACAAATACTGGTATGTAGCTTGGCTTGAAAATTGAGGGACTCGTACAGCAAATGGAGCCAGATGTTAAGAATGATAGCTTTTGAACTGTCCTGCACAGCAAAATGAAGTTGCATGTGGATTGTGTTCGATACCACCAGGTTGGGCTGGGGGATTTGATCCATGTCATAAAACCTTAAATTCGTAGAACTTTAGAGCCATAACGAGCATTAGAGATCAGAAAGCAGTGTGTAGTGGAAAACCTCCCAATCAGGAGGAGCCTGGGGAACACGAGTCCGTGGGAACTTTGAACACAGACCCCCCTGGCCGCCATGGCAGAGCTGCTAGCATAGAGCCTTTACAAGAGGGGTCAGTACATGTATTTTCAAACAAGTGTTCAAGGTGATTTGTATGACAAGAATGGGATCTGGGAAATTTGATCTAATCCAGAGTCATTTCAAATATGTAAAACTTAGAATTTAGAGAGGTTAAGTGATTTGCCTAGGGTAGCACTGTTATTTAGTAGCAAAAGTAGAATTAGAATCTGAATGAGCTAAAACTGTGACTTTCTAATTTAGACTGCTGTAATTTGAAGCGCATTTGAGCACTTAAATATTTGGACTCATGCTATCTGAACCGTAGACTGCTTATGAATCAAACTCTTGGTGGCAAATCAGCTTTCCAGCCATGTCTGTATATGTAGGAAATAAGAGTTGATATTTACAAAACTCCATAAAGTAAATGTATATATTATGTGTGATATGAAACAAGGAGAGTGATTTTCATATTTGATTTATAAAATAACGTTTATTATTTAATCAGATCCTGTTTCGGAACAATCATCCTCATATAACAAAAATTTTAGTTTGAAGTGCTTTCTTTTAATGAGTAGCAAAAAGATTTAATACTCTGGTTAATTAATGGAAATTAAAGTGGGCTGATAAATCATTTGATAAGTAAGGCACAAAGTGTTCTCTCAGTGAACTGTCAGGATTGTTATAAGGGATGTTTTTGGATATTCAGAAAACGTAAGCTAAAAAGTTAGTACGTATCCCTGCTACTGTCCATTACACTGCTTTGTAGTAGTGGCAGGCCAGTGCAGCTGTGTTTAGAGCACGGAAAGATGATGGAAATATTTGTTTACCCTCAAGAAGGACATTCCTGTAGGTAAAGAAGTGTGTTACTTTATTTTATTACGTTTTGTGGTCCGTGCATTCACCTGACCACTGACACCTCCACTTGGATGATGTGGAACTTAGAATCCAGTGAGGAAGAAGATTGGAAAAAATGCTAATTAGCATGAAACGAGTGCTCTAAGTATGAGTTTAAGCAATAGGCCTTGGGAACGTACAGGTGGGCGTGACGATTTCTGCCGGTGAGGACGAGGAAAGGCTTCAGAGGATGAATGATTAATGGGCTTTCAGTGGTTGGGAAAAGGGGTGGGTGACAGAGGTGACTGGCCTGAAGGAATTCTTGACCCAAGTTTGAACGGAAAGCATATATGTCACTAATTACAGTGTTGCCTGTGTGGAGGCATAAATGTGAGATGAGGCTAAGAGATAGGGGGGGCTTCCTAGATGGTGAGGAGGCTCTGAGCCGAAGGTGAGGGTCTGTAGCTTTTTTTGTGGCTACAGGATCATGGAATAAGTTTTCACACTGTTTTTCTGGGGTTTTTGTCGGTGGTGGTGGTGGTCGTGGTGGTTTGTTGACTTTTTTTTTTTCCAACCCGCGTCAAGCAAACAAAACATGGCAGAACACCGTGAAGTACTTTGTGTGCTGATTTGCTTATATGCATCTGCATACGTGTTCACGTACCATCGCACCTGGAAGCCCTTTTGGTTTTAGCTTACTCTGTGCCAGGCAGTGTGCCTCCACGTCTCATCCCCCGTCTCACATAATTTAAGTCTTAACAACAATCCTCAGAGGAGAGTGTATGGTCCCCGCCGTACGGATGAGGAAGCTGAGGCTTTGAGAACGCGGCCCCTGAGGCTTTGAGAACGCGGCCCCGGCCTCCTCGGAGCCAGCGCAGGGAGGCGGAGGCGGG
Organism: Inia geoffrensis; assembly: GCA_036417435.1. NCBI lineage: Eukaryota > Metazoa > Chordata > Mammalia > Artiodactyla > Iniidae > Inia > Inia geoffrensis. The sequence goes on along the minus strand of CM070901.1, from coordinate 1,791,848 downwards.
ATTCAGGCCAGCTCTGCTGCGGCTGGCTGGCTGGCTGTAGTTTCTCTTCGCCTGGGTACGGGAAGTCCTGGGAGGTGGGCCGACGGGAGCGGGTGGGAGGAGAGAGGGGCTGTAGGCGGGAGGGAGCAGGGCCGTGTGCCTCTGGAAGCCGGCGCAGCCCTCTGCCCAGGCTTCTGCTCCTGCTGTAGCCTTGTGTGACGGGCTGCGGACGGAGGGCAGGTGAAGCAGTTGTGATCAGGTCTTCCTGGGGGGTGGTTTAAGACTGTGCGTGGCAGGGCTTCCCTGGTGGCGCAGTGGTTGAGAGGCCGCCTGCCGACGCAGGGGACGCGGGTTCGTGCCCCGGTCCGGGGGGATCCCACATGCCGCGGAGCGGCTGGGCCCGTGAGCCATGGCCGCTGAGCCTGCGCTTCCGGAGCCTGTGCTCCGCAACGAGAGAGGCCACAGCAGTGAGAGGCCCGCGTACAAAAAAAAAAAACAAAAAACTGTGCGTGGTGATCCCCGGGTTTACCACCGATTCTGCTGGGCACACGGAAAGCGCGGAACGGACGAGCCGAGCTGGGGGAGCCTCGAGCCGAGCTGGGGGAGCCTCGTGCAGTCCTTCTTCCTCCTGTTTCCTTCCCTGCCTCCCTGCCAGCTGCCAGCACACTGGTCCGGTCGGCAGCTGCTGTTGGGATTTCCTTGGCACCTCTGTCACTGGAACTCGGGGTCCTGTACCCATGTGGAAGCTTTAAAAAATCTTTTCCCCATGTAAGAAGGTTAAAAATTGCACTTTAGAGGAAAAGGATTATATACATGTAACATTATAGTAGTGGTTGAGAAGGTACTTATTTCTAGTCACCCTTGTATAATAATGCCTTACAAACTTAGGAGCAGAGCTTGTCTGTGAGAAAGTATTTTTTTGGCGGGGGGGGGGGGGGGCACGCGGGCCTCTCACCGCTGTGGCCTCTCCCGTTGCGGAGCGCAGGCTCCGGACGCGCAGGCTCAGCGGCCACGGCCCACGGCCCACGGCCCACGGGCCCAGCCGCTCCGCGGCACGTGGGATCTTCGCGGACCGGGGCACGAACCCGCGTCCCCTGCATCGGCAGGCGGACTCTCAACCACTGCGCCACCAGGGAAGCCCTGTGAAAAAGTATTTTAAATTCTCATAGCCGTTGTTGAGCAGGGTTTTTTCTTCATGCGTAGTGCCGGGTCTTTCTGTTTCCCATGGATCATGTACCTAGTTTGGGCTCCATTAGTATTTCGAGGTAACATATACGCCTCAGTTACAAAGTCGCAGTATCTTTTGATATCTTACAACCGTGTTTATTGTGTTTGAGTTTATTTGTAAGAGTTATTTAGAACTCCAAATTACTTTTTCATAGAAATAACTTGACGACTGGCGCTTATTTTACCAGATGATCTCACAGTAACCTTTATGTTTATAATAAAACTGAAGTCAGTCAGGCCGTTTATTAATTTATTCAGTTTAGTTACGGAGCTTCTGTCGTGTACTCTGTATTACCTGCTGTGATGAAACAGTCCCTGTCCTTCATTGGCTCACTTTCTACTGGAGATTATAGAAACATAAGCACACTGTAGTACGTGCGTTTCCGGAGTTCAGGGGCACCAAACTCAATCCTAATCTTCGTCTGAGTCTTGACGGCTCTGAAGGGGTTGCCAGGTGGGCACAGAAGCGCCTGTTGTAGGTGGTGCGTGAGTGCCAGGGGTGTGAGAGCCACGTGCACCGTCACAGCTTTAGCCCAGGGTACGTGTCGGGGCCGATGAGAACCGAGGCCAGACCGTTGGATGGGGATAGGGCACGGATGAGCTTCTGTGTCCCCCAAGTGTCACTTCATCCTGGAAGTGATGGGGCTTTAAACCAGGGAGGAGGGCATCAGACTTGTGTTACAGTCACTGTGCCGTGGGAGAGACACCGCTGGAGGCCGTGGAATTTCAGGAGAAGCGTTTTTGAGGTGGAATTGAGATGATTTTTTTTTTAATCTGTCCCTATCCCCCACCCTTCCCCCCTGGTAACCGTAAGTTCCTTCTCTTAGTCTGTGAGCCTGTTTCTGTTTTGTAAATAAGGTCATTTGTATCATTTTTTTTTTAGATTCCACATGTAAGTGATATCATGTGGTATTTGTCTTTCTCTGTCTGACTCACTTCACTTAGTGTGATAATCTTCAGGTCCATGCCTGTTGCTGCAAATGGCATGATTTCATTCTTGTTAATGGCTGAGTAATATTCCATTGTATATCTGTACCACATCTTCTTTATCCATTCCTCTGCTGATAGACACGTAGGTTGCTTCCGTGTCTTGGCTATTGTAAACAGTGCTGCAGTGAACACTGGGGTGCATGTATCCTTTTGAACCAAGTTTTTCTCCAGATATATGCCCATGAGTGGGATTGCTGGGTCATATGGTAGTTCTATTTTTAGTTTTTTAAGGAACCTCCATACTGTTCTCCATAGCGGCTGTGTCAATTTACATTCCCACCAACAGTGTAGGAGGGTTCCCTTTTCTCCACATCCTCTCCAGCATTTTATTATTTGTAGATTTTTTTGATGATGGCCATTCTGACCTGTGTGAAGTGATACCTCACTGTAGTTTAAATATGCGTTTCTCTAATAATTAGTAATGTTAAGCATCTTTTCATGTGTCTCTTGGCCACCTGCATGTCTTCTTTGGAGAAATGTCTCTTTAGGTCATCTGCCCAGTTTTTTGATTGGGTATTTGTTTTTTTTGGTATCGAGCTGCGTGAGTTGTTTGAAAATTTTGGAGACTAATCCCTTGTCGGTTGCATTCTTTGCAAATATTTTATCCCATCCTGTGGGTTGTCTTTTTGCTTTGTTTATGGTTTCCTTTGCTGTGCTAAAGCTTTTGAGTTTAATTGGGTCCCATTTGTTTCTTTTTACTTCCATTACTCTGGGAGATGGATCGAAAAATGTATTGCTGCGATTTACGTCAGAGAGTGTTTGGCCTATGTTTCCCTCTAAGAGTTTTACGGTGTCAGGTCTTACGTTTAGGTATTGAATCCATTTTGAGTTTATTTTTGTGTGTGGTGTTAAAGAGTGTTCTGATTTCATTTTTTGACATGTAGCTGTTCAGTTTTCCCAGCACTGTTTATTGAAAAGACTCTCTTTCCTCCATTTAATAGTCTTGCCTCTTTTGTTGTAGATTAGTTGACCATAAGTGTATGGGTTTATCTCTGGGCTTTCTATCCTGTTCCATTGATCTGTACGTTGGTTTTTGTGCTTTGTGCCAGTACCACACTGTTTTGATGACTGTAGCTTTGTAATATAGTCTGAAGTCAAGTCCTCAGTTGGGAAATGAGGAAGAGAACCTAGGATAAGGACTGGCCAAAAGATTTTAGCCCTTATATCAGCTCCAAGTAATTAATTGTTGGCTAACTGCTAGAAGCTGGGAAAAGCAGCTCTCTGGTTTTGCTTCGTTCTGGGAGACTCAGGCTCTAGATTTTAGCTCCCCATCCTCTGTTGCTTCTGGTGGTTTTGAATGCTGATACTTTTACCTAATAGGTTAAAAAAACAAAATAAGTAAAGGGCAGCCTTTTAGTTTAAAAATCTTGAGCTGATGGTCTTACGTCTTATTTTTGGTCAGAAAGATAAAGGTTACTCTAAGTCTCTTCTCTCTTCTTCTTAGCACTTGTTGAAAAACATAGGGATGTGTGTAAGTGAAAGTGGGTCTTTGTTGTACTAAGGAATGGAGTAAGATTGATAGGCATTTTGTTAGAAATGTCTGGTTTTTTAGTTTGTTATGTTACATTTATGTTTTTACCAAGAAGGTGGATGGGAATTCACTTCTTTAATGTACTTACTGAGCTCCCACTATGTACTCTAGGCTAGGCGTTGGTGATGAAGTCTATGGTCTCTGCCCTAAAGATGCTCCTGGAGACCTGAGGTGAGGAGTCACATGGATTGAAGGATCTGTAGTGTGAAAATGGGCTAGGACCGAAGGCGGAGAGTTGTGGGGATGAAGTCAGGTGTGAGGAGAGTTGAACATACTTTACAGATGCTAATTATCCATGCAATATGTGATACAGGTGTTAGTATCACTGTTCTGCAGATGAGGAAACTGATACTCCAAAAGGTGAGTTGACTTGCCCGAGGCCAGACAGGTGAGAAATAAATGCTGATGCTTGGGCTTAGCTTGTATCTGCTGACTGCCAAGCCCGCGCTCATCCCGTTTATACGTATGGCCTTCCAAAAACCCTAACACACACACACACACAAAACCCTACTATTTCTGTAGTGCTTAACAGCTTATAAAGCATTTACACTTTGTTTTGTTTTTTGGTAACAGCTAGGAAAAGTAAATAGGGCAGTTATTACCATCTCTTTTTATAACAAGTAAGGAAACTTTATGGATGGATGTTGCGAGTAACTACTTGTTCAGTTCCTACTGGAACAGGTGTGCGAAGAGGCAGTGAACAGATGGTGATTGTGTAGCCAGTTGGTGACAGAACAGTGACGGGCTCGGGCCTCCCTGACTCCTGACCCAGTGCTTGCTCTGCACATACACTGTGCTGCCACCCTTGTTCCTGTCCTTGTGGATTTTATTCTGCATGGATTCTGGGGAGACCGGCAGAGAATGTCAGCGTGAAGCAGGATGTGACACAGTGAGGGGGTGTGCAGCAGACACACGGAATGGCGAGAGGAGTGGGTTAGGAACCCCAAGAGCAGGGGAGGTCGGCGGGAAGGGGAGCTGTCCTGGTCGCCCAAGCGAGGGGCTGCCTTAGTCTCTTCAGGCTGCTATAACAGAATCCCACAGACTCCGTGGTTTAGGAACAAGTGAAATTTATCCCCCCCAGTTCTGGAGGCTGGGAAGGCCAAGGTCAAGGAGTCGGCATGGTCGGGTTTTGGTGAAGGCCTTTTCTGGGTTGTAGGCTGCCAGTTTCCCACTGTGACCTCACGTGGGGGGACAGGCAGGGAGCTCTCCAGAGCCTCTCTTACACGGGCACGAATCCTGTTCACAAGGACCCCACCTCAGGACCTGACCACCTCCCAGAGGCCCCGCCTCGTCGTACCATCACCTGGGGCTTTAGGGTTCAGCATAGGAGTTTTGGGGGAACACAGACGTTCAGATCACAGCAGGTACTCTTCTTACATAGGGACGTCTCATTTAGTGACAGCTAACGTATGAAGATACAGACTTTTAAAAATAGAGTGATTCACTTTGCAAAATAATTTTTAAATTTTAAAAATGCTTTACACCAGGATTTATTTTCACAACATTGCTTTGGAAAAATATGACTTTTAATAACCCAAGTTTCTAAGAATATGCAAAATGAAAAATATCGTCCATATTTTAATGTTCAATGTAATGTTCATTATTTTAAGACTTGCTCTTACATATAATGCACAGTCTCCTTTATCTGTTGAAAACATATTTTATATTTCTCATTTTTCCCCAGCTTTATTGATAAAACTTGCATATATTTAAGGTATATAATTTAATGTTTTAATATACACATACACTCTGTATACTGAGCATATCGAACCAAATAGTATGCCTAGCACATAGTGCTTAAAACTGAAGTGTTAATTTCTGGCCATAAAAATCAGATGTTTTAGACGAATTGGGATGGTGGAGAGTTTGTTTCCCCAGAGACCATGTCTGCACTCCCTCCCTGCTGTTGCTGGTTTCTCCAGGGGTTAGGCTGCCTGATGCAGGAGGGCTGATTGCATTGTGCGGTGAGAAACTCACGGCACTGTGGTGGAAGGCGAGGCGGAGCTTGCAGGTGCCCTGCCGAGGCCCCGGAGCCCTTCGGTTTCTGTCCTTCCTGAGCCCACTGGTCCAGCGCTCCCAGAGTCTGTGCACTGCTTCAGTGTCCCCGCCAGTAAGTCCCAGTTGTTGTTTAAATTAGCGTGATTAATTCAGCAGACTCCGTTGCCTGCCATTAAAAGAAGCATAGCTAAACACTAAATAAAGAAGCCACTCGCTTCCCTCTATTTCCAGGTGAGGACAGATTTAACCGTAAAAGTAAAGTTTTAGAGCGAAAAGAGACCATCACAACCATCTGGCCGGGAGTTTTGAAATTCTCTTGACTAAGACTCACAGTTAGAAATACATTCTGCTTCAGGCCCCGCGCCTGGTCTAGCTAGATAAACGCATGTGACAGTTATCCTTGCAACTTGATTTTTTCCCTGTTCTGTTTGGAAAAAATGTGGACTACAATTGACTGAACCTACTTCACGCGTGACCGTGAGTGGGGCATAAACCCACGTTTAAAATTGCTTGTTTAGAAGTTTTTTTTTTATAGGGAAGAATGGTGAAATGACAGTGTTGGTACTGAAAACTAAATAACCGTACTCATGTTTTCCTTAAAAATGTATTCTAATATACAAGTTACCAACGTGTATCTGTTTTAATGAAAAGAACTGTGGGAATAGAGTTTGTATGTGGACTTGCCTCCTTAAGATTTATGTTACCTAGGGACTTCCCTGGCAGTCCAGGGGTTAGGACTCAGCGTTTTCACTACCGTGGGCCCAGGTTCAATCCCTGGTCTGGGAACTAAGATCCCACAAGCCACACAGTGAGGCAAAAAATATCTATATCTATATCTATATCTATCTATCTTATCTAATTTCTATGGTATACTGCTGCCAGATTAATTTTCCTGAAATAACACTTTGATATCTGTCTTATTTTCCAATTAAAAAATTTTAATCATTTTATTTGACTTGACGTGCAGTATACATTACGGATTCAGATGCATACACTTTTGAAAAAATTTGACTTTCCGAGCTAGTGTCTAAAGTGTGGTGTAACAAATTACTTCAAACTTTGTCTGTAAAGTAGATAATTCACTTGTAAATAATGAAAGTTTTATTCTTTCTGTTTGTAATCTCACCTCCATAACATATTCAAAGTAGCAAAAGCTAAGATACTTAGGAAGTTGTCTGATATTACAGACCTGCCAGCAGTACTTTTTGATGATTATTGAAGGTGAAGTAAATGTATATTAACTAGAACTTTTCATCTTTTAAAAAGAGAAGAAAGATAACTATCTGTTCATTGTAGGTTACTAAACTTACGTAGGTAGTACTGCAGAGGAGGATTTTTCTTTATTTATATGATATACAGCATTAGTATATATAATTGGAGCACCAAGATCGAGCTGTTTCAGCAGGTTTGGTGTAGAAATGCGGAGTTTTCTAATCTGCACGCTTACAACCCAGTGCTGTCTAGCGGTGCACGGTCCCAGCAGTGGTTCGCAGCCACCGATCCCCCAAGTCTGTGTCGAACAGATTGATCCCCCATCCCCACCCCCATGATACCGACCCATTTCTGTAGCTTGGTAGATTGTAGTAGTTTAGCAGATTGTTTTTAATTAATGTCAATGATGAGATTTAAAGGAGGAAAATAGATGATTATTTAAAAATTTACCAAAAAAAAAAAAACTTTACAGACTGTTCCATTTGAATGCTTGTCTGTGTTTAGACACCTGGATAAATGAGCTTCTGTAATGGGGGGGGGGGGAAATCTTTGTAATACTGGGTTTCTTCTGAGCTCGCACTGTTCTGTGGTTGAAAAGAGGGTTTTAATGAGCTGTGTTACAAAGTGAGCTGTGTTACAAAGACGTCCCTGGGGCCTGTCTTTTCAGGAAGTTCTTATATACTTTCAGGGATCTAAGAATGCTAATTATTGTTCCCCTGAAGCTAAAATATTTAGTTTGTGGTAAACAGTCCAGCTAGTAAACAGATTAAAAAGGTAACTTTAGAGAGTGATGAGGAAGGACTGTGAAGCAGGTAAAAGCGGGATGATGTGACGGAACGATCGGGGGAATCGTATGCATGTCCATCATGGATAGAACAGTCGGGGCAGCCTTGCGTGCAAGAATGAGCAGAGGTCTCCATGAGGGTTCAGTTAGGCCGAGACAAGGGGGAGAGCATCGCTGACAGAGGGAGCCTCAAAATAAATCAGCTTCACGTCTGGATGGTAAAGTTCCTACTAAGAGTTTTCTGGCCGAAACATGTTCAGGAACTTGAAATTTTAGGGCCACGTTTATTTGACTTGTAATTTGTACAGTATGAACTACTTGATTCATTCAGTAATCCTGGTTGAGAATTACTGTGGGCCTAGGCGATAGGAGACGGAGATGAGAAGACAGACCAAGCCTTGCTTTCACAGAGCTAATATTTTAGTAGCAAAGATGAGCAATGAAAAGCTAAACAAATTGTAATAATTGCAGATAGTAGTAAATGCTCTGAAGAAAATAAATCAAAAAGAAAGAGGTAGAGGGAGTGAAGAATGCTGTTTTCATAGGAGGTGGTCAGGGAAGGCTTGTCTAGAGAGTTGACATTTGAACTGAGACCTAAATACCAGAAAGAAGCAGCATATGTGACATCTGGGAAAAGAACAATCCAGGGAAAAGGGACAGCAAGCTAAAGGCCTGGATGTGTGTTTCAGGAACTGAAAGGCCACTGAGGTTGGTCATGAGCAAGATGATGAGTGATGTTCAGCGTCTTTTCATGATGCCTGTTGGCCGTCCGTATGTCTTCTTTGGAAAAATGTCTATTCAGGCCCTCTGCCCATTTTTTAACTTTTTTTTTTTTTTTTTTTTTTTTGGTTGCTTTTTTTTGGTCTTTTTTTTTTTTTTTTTTTTTTTGGCTTTGTTTCGTTTTTGATTTGAGCTGTACGAGTTCTTTGTATGTTTTGGGTATTAGCCCCTTATCATTTGCAAATACCTTCTCCCAGTCAGTAGGTGGCCTTTTTGTTTTGTTGGTGGTTTCCTTCACTGTGCAAAAGCTTTTGAGTTTGATGAGGTTCCATTGATTTATTTTTGCTCTTCTTTCCCTTGCCTGAGAAGGCAGATCCAGAAAAAGATCGCTAAGACCAGTGTCAAAGAGTTTCCTGCCTGTATTTTCTTCTAGGAGTTCAGGTCTTATATTTAGGTCTTTAAATGATTTTGAGGTTTATTTTTGTGTATGATGTGAGAACATGGGCTAATTTTATTCTTTTACATGTAGCTGTCCAGTTTTCCCAGCACCACTCATTGAAGAGACTGTCTTTCCTCCACTGTATTTCTTGCCTCCTTTGTTGTAGATTAATTGACCACAGGTGTGTGGGTTTATTTCTGGGCTTGTTATTCTGTTCCATTGATCTATGTTTCTGTTTTTGTGCCAGTACCATATTGTCTTGATTACTGTAGCTTTGTAGTATAGTCTGAAGTCAAGGAGTCTGATTCCTCCGGTTTTGTTCTTTTTTCTCACAGTTGCTTTGGCTGGAGTCCATTTCTTATCAATATTTCCCTTTCCTGGGTATGGACTAAAGGGAAGGATGTGAGGGCTTAGAAGAGAGAGTGTATTTCCTTTTCCTTAAGCCAATTTTATGATTGAAAGGATTTAGATTTTTGTTGTTGTTGTTGTTTGTCTGGATGATAAAGCTACTTCAGAAAAACACTTAAAACTAACTGGAAAAGCAATGGTGGAAAATCTTGGATAATAATCTGGAAGGAAATAGAATATTGTATTTATCTCCATTTTTTTCTTACAGTGTTTTATTTTTATTGAGATACAGTTGACATAGAACACTGTATTAGTTTTAGGTGTACAGCATATATGTTTATATTGCTGGATTGCAGTAGGTTCCGTTTTATCCCTACTCTGAAGCCTTTTGGGTTTCTGTTTGGGAGATGAGGATGGAGAGATAGTACTGATCCTACACACAACAAACGGCTTTATCTGCTAAAGCTTTTTTCTTTTTCTTTCTTTTTAACTCTATAAGAAGTCGTTTTTTAAGAAAGAGTGAATCACAGAGTTCAGCTTATTTTTGTATGCTGGAGCCAAAATGAAATTCCTCAGATAAACTTCTAAATAGGGAAAAATCGTTTACTACTTCGCAGCTCTCCGTCCAGCCGACAGGGAGTGAGTGCGCTTTTTGTGCACAATCAGCCCCACAAAATCAGGGCTGTGTTGACCGTGTTGTGTTCCCAGCTCCTGGCCCCGAGAAGGTGCTGCCTCAGTGAAGGAAGAAGAGATGTTAGTGAATATTTTAATTAAGAATTAAATCTATTTTGAAAGAGAAGTCATTCAGAATTACAACTGAGAGAGTGGCAGAGATGTGGTTTTTGTTTTTGTTTGCCTACGGATTTGAATAGCGTGAGCTGTGATCATCCATGACACTGACACACATGTTTACTGAGCTTCCAGATGAGGTTTTCTGGGGGCGGGAGGCCCTGAGAATCTAATTAAGTGATGAGATTGTTGGCTTTCTGCTTTACCATTTTAATATAGTAAGTGCCTGTCTGCTTTCAGGTAATCAGCTGATGATCACGTGTTGACGTCCCTCTCCACCTCTGCTTTCTGTATCCGGCTGTGCTGTTTAAAACTTCACAATTCAAACTGCCTGGGGGGATGGGATAGGGAGGGTGGGAGGGAGAGAGACGCAACAGGGAAGAGATATGGGAACATAGGTATATGTATAACTGATTCACTTTGTTATAAAGCAGAAACCAATACACCATTGTAAAGCAATTATACTCCAATAAAGATGTAAAACAAAACAAAACAAAACAACTTCACAATTCATATTCATATATCAGATCACCAGGATGTACATTTTAAATGTCTTAACGATTTTATGTCAGCAATACCTCAGTAAAGCTGAAATTTTTTTAAAAGTCACATTAATTAATTCTGTTTATAACACAGAATTAATTAATGCATTTTTACCAGTTTGTTTTCATGAAGTGAAGTATGCTTGAGATATAATTAGGTCTATTAATACCAAGGATATAGTTTAGAAACTAAATCCAGTTACAGTAGATTTTAGGTTGTTGCTCAGATTCTTTCATTATAGAGTTACGTGGTATTTCTCTAGAAATAGTTTAATTACAAAGTAACTTCAGGGTTTTATTGCATTTGGCCAGAGCCATTTTTTGGTAAGAGCAGATGAAATCCAAGGAGTCGCTGACCCCTAGCTTCTGCCTAGCTGCTTAGCCCAAGATGATAAATGAAGCCAATGAGAGTCTCTGCTTCAGAAATCTGAACAAACCATGGAAGGAATTTGCTTGTTAGCAGATTGAGAAACTAAGCAAGCAGAGAGTCCTGAGGAGGGAGAGTTAGGGCTGGGAAGGCGTGGCAGACGGTGGAGTTAGAGGCAGGGAGAGCGCCTGGAAAGGGTCGTAACCATCTTTCCATATTGATGAGTATAGACCCATGCCATCATTTTTCAAGACTGTGCAATACTCTGTGGTGTGAAAAGACCATAATTTATTTTTTTAATTTTTAAAAACTTTTATGTATTTATTTATGGCCATGTTGGGTCCTCATCTCCGTGCACGGGCTTTCTCCAGCTGCGGCGAGCGGGGGCCACTCTTCATTGTGGTGCGCGGGCCTCTCGCTGTCGTGGCCTCTGTTGTTGCGGAGCACAGGCTCCAGACGCGGAGGCTCAGTAGTTGTGGCTCACGGGCCCCGTCACTCCGCGGCATGTGGTATCCTCCCAGACCAGGGCTCGAACCCTTGTCCCCCGCATCGGCAGGCAGATTCTCAACCACTGCGCCACCAGGGAAGCCCAAAGACCATAATTTATTTGCCCAGTTCCTTGATGGATGTTTAGAACCTCCCCGCACTGAAAGGCTTGTAAGTATAACAATGACATGATCAGAGTTCCATGTTTAAAACATAGAAATAAGAGGCTGTGTCACTAAGACTGAGCAGGCTGAGTGCATATTGTAGTGACCTTTCCTGAGGTAGGGAAACGGGGAGAGGAGGAATTGCAGTGCGGGGAATGGCCACGCTAGCTACAGTGAAGAGATGCCCGTTGAGGTGTGTGCTGAAAATAGAGATTTGGGAATCACCTGAGTAGTCCTGGAAAGTTGAAGCCATGGGATTGAGATGACGGGGGAGGGCCTGTTTTAGAGGAAAGAGAGAAGGTTAGGGATGGAATTGTTAGAAGCAACCAATATTTAAGTAATGCACAGAAGACACTGTGGAGAACAGACAAAGGTGTGGGGTGAAGAACTGAACGTTCCTGGGTAGTGTCAGGAGTCTTCTTGTTCTGATGACATCTATTTTTCTTAATGATTTTTATCCTCATTTTGCTCGGTAATTATTTTTTTGGTCTTATATCCCAGACTGGGAAAATATTTTAACCTGTCTGTTCAATATGTTCAGTATGTTCAATATATTAATAGTGATCTCATAGATTTTTCTAAAGTAGTTTTGAAAAAAAAACCTTAAAAGTTTCCTTTAAAAAAAATGATGAGGCATATAGGTTCAGAAATGCTTTGGGTATTTTGACATTCTGTTAATTGCAGTATGGTGCACTGGTACCACTTGTTTATATTCAGCCTTTCCTTCCCATCTTTGGCAGAACTGATGCCACACCGCTAGTTTCCATATAGCTATAAGAACGTTACTGAAGAAAGCCTGAAAATACAAGGAAAACTGATTTTTTTCTATCCTTCTTTTGTTAAACAGCATTGTTATTCATAAATAATAGCATTATTTCTTGGATTTTTTTAATGATGTAAATTAGAATTTAGATTTGAATAATGTCAGTACTTAATGGGTCATTAAAAATTAATGTTTTAAAGGAGTTACGTTTGTTGTGGTCTACCAAAATTACAGTGGTGGCATTTTATGTGGACAGTAAGGTATTGTATTACCAGCTCAGAGGGTTAACAAAAAAACTTGATAGTCTTTTGATCTCTTTACACATTTCTTCACCTTAGAACGAACATGGGGGAGATTTGACAGTTTTATCGTAGGTAGGAGCATTTCTTGAGAGTTACGTCACCAGATTAGTTTGGGGGGGTCTCGTGGCTGACAGCATCTGTTCTAAGTGCGCTGGCTCCTATACATATTTAAACTCCTTTCATGTGAGCACTCGTTTCCCTGCCAGTTACCTAGTGAGGTACCTCCCAGATCTACAGCTCTTTACCTCTGGCCAGTATCTATGTGTAGAGGCCGTGATGCCGGCCTCGGTGAAGTTAGGTGTCTTAGTTCTGCCGCTGTGGCATGTTTGTCTCGGCACTGCTTGCCAGCAGGCCTTCGTCTGGAAGGAAATGGTGACCTCTACTTGGTGGGTTGGAGGAAAGGTGTTCCTACTTCTTACTTTGCTGTTTGAGTTTCTGCCATAGCTGTGTCCAAATCTTGTGACATTTTGCCCACGGTTATTCAACTGTAACTTGTCTTTGTAGCTTCTAAAAACCTGGGTGGTAACTAACCTTCCACGTCACCAGGGAGAGACATCATGACCTTCCTTTTTCTCTTCCCCATAGACAGTGCTTGGAAGATGAATCCTGACTGCATGGTGGGCAGATCAGGGAACAGCTATGATTGTGTCAGAACCTTGTGTGGTTCACTTTCTTTTTTTCTCTGGTAAAGCTAGTACTGTCAGGTGCAGTTTTCATACATACCCAGCTGAAAGAAATTTGCTGACAGACTTCCTTTCGGGTAATTTTTTGAGTGTTAACTGGAGCTTTTACTGATGGTTATTTTTATATGATGAAGCATATTTCGGTGTATTTTATGCAACTTGTTTTCGATTTTGAGATTCGAGGCACAGTTTTTGGCTCAGCGTGTCCACATGCCTGGAAAACTTTCAAATCTGGAAAGCCCTAAAACACAAACATACTTTGAAGTACACCATATGTGACTGGCTCAGCTAAACTAGGAGTGTCACACTGGTTAGCAAATGAAAGAACATAGCTGTCGTTCGACGTTGTTGGCATGAGGTGGCAGCAATTACGTTGAGTGGTGGTGGACGAGCCTGAGCTGCCATATATAAACGGTCATAAAAATAAAACTTGCCCAGGTCACTATGGTTAGGACATTTGAAAAACACAAACGTTCTGTACTTAAATCGTGACGTGTTGGATATAATCATCGACTTTCGTGGGTTTTCCGTAAAGCAGCACACGCTTTGCTGTCCCCGTGCTGGTTGTCTTTTCCTGCGTCCACTGTCTTTGGTGGCTCATTGCAGCCCCACTCGTAGTGGGCCAGGCACACTCCTAATTTCATTCCGTAAAGTATCGATCCATGTAGCATTTGTCTGGGGGGGGAAACATAAAAATAAATGATTACGGGGCCTTCCCTGGTGGCGCAGTGGTTGAGGGTCCGCCTGCCAATGCTGGGGACACGGGTTCGTGCCCTGGTCCGGGAAGATCCCACGTGCCGCGGAGCGGCTGGGTCCGTGAGCCATGGCCGCTGAGCCTGCGCGTCCGGAGCCTGTGCTCCGCAACGGGAGAGGCCGCAGCGGTGAGAGGCCCGCGTACCGCAAAAAAATAATAATAATAAAAAAAAAGTAAATGATTACGATGAAGTTTGAAGATTATCTTTAGGTAATAAATCATTCTACAGGCTAATCCCATAGTCATACACTGACTGTCTAATGCTTGAAGTAATAAAACACTACAAATCATTGTGTCACATAACAACTTCTAGAGTACTTTGATGTACTTTGGTCTCATCTGATGCCTTGTGGGGTGAGAAATTAAGTATTATCCACGTTTAACAGATGAAGAGGACGCTCAATGAAGTCTAAGTGACTTTCAGGTCAGCTTTCTTTTTAACAATCCGCTTTGTTGAGGCATAATTTAAATAAAGTGTACCTATTTAAAGTAAATAGTTTTGAGTTTTGACAGATGTATACACTCACGTAAATACTACTCCAGTTAAAATATAAAATGTTTTTATTGGCTCCCCAAATCCCTTCGTGCCTCTTTGCTGTCAGATCCCTATCTGCATCCCGTGCTAGATCTCTATCAGTCTCCTTCCTGTCCCTGTAGGTGAGTTTTGCCTGTTCTAGAATTTCATATAGATGGAAGCATAATGTATGAACTTTTATTTTTTTAATTAATTTTTTTTTTTAGAAATGTAGAATTTATTTATATTCACCGTAAAACGGTGTCACATTTTGTACATGGTTACCAGAAGAGAAATAATACTTGGATGACACTATATTGCTATCAACATTGCTTATGCTACAGAGTCGGGAAACACTTTCCCCTTTAAAAAAATTTAAAGCTCAGTTTCCAAAAGGTAGTTTTACCACTTATTTTCCTATTCAAGAAACTGGGAAAATTCTGCAATAAAGGACGAAGGGGTGGAAGGGGAGGGACAGTGCTTCCTTCACTCCTACCCCCGCTGTAGACACTCAGTGGGATCCGCAGTTGTTGTCAAAGGCTCCTGTTTGAAATGTGTTTGGTTACAAGATCAAACAAATCAGTAGATGGGAGAGGCCTTGAGTATAGATCTTTAGCATACAAACAAGGAAGACTAAAAACTTTATCACCTATTGCTGGCTCACTTATTCGCAAGTTGCCGACATACAAATGTGCACACACAGTAACATGGACTCATTTTCTTTGGTAAAGCTCACCAAATAGAAGGTCTTTTCTAACACGCTAGTAAAAAATATTTAATTTCCTTTCAACT
The DNA here is from genome assembly GCA_036417435.1 of Inia geoffrensis. Classification (NCBI taxonomy): domain Eukaryota; kingdom Metazoa; phylum Chordata; class Mammalia; order Artiodactyla; family Iniidae; genus Inia; species Inia geoffrensis. The sequence goes on along the minus strand of CM070901.1, from coordinate 1,776,464 downwards.
TTCAGATCAAGTGGCCACAAATCTGTCCTTTCTCCTAAATACTGTCCTCCATTTTTCTTTTCAACCTTGTAGCAACAAAACCATAACAGCAACTCGAGTGATGGGAAATCCATGTTTAAGTGATAGAAGGAAATGGGAGGAGGGGGTGTGCGAAAGCTAATCATGAACACAGCTCGGGGTGTTTTCTTGAGAATTACTGTATCAATGAGTTCCAAACACAACTGAGTTCCACAGATGTTTTAGAAGTACTTTTTCCGGTGCAAATATTTCATTCAATTCACAGTGACACAGTCGTTTTACAAAAGGCAGAACATGTTGAAACTCAGTAAACTACTTAACAGCTCATGAGGCTAATGCTGTAACAACAACAAAAGCCAAAAAGGGCACCGTGGATTCTGCCTCTGGCATAAAAAGGTAGAGACAGTCATCCAGTAGAAAAGATTATCAATAAAAAAACAAAAACGGTAAAACAAAACAGTGCACCCTCCCCCCACAAAAAAAAAAAAAAAAAGCAAAAAAAACCTCCACCACATTCCATTTCCAAGGGCTAGTTCTGGAAAGCCTGGGTGGCATTCAGTCTGCTTCCGTGTTGAGATACCCATTGCCCACAGTCATCTTGCTGTACTTCCTCTTTGGCTCTTCCTTAGAGACGCCCTTCACCTAGGCCCTCTTCAGCCCTCTATCCCAAGGAAGCTCAGTCAGCCCTCCTTGTACAGCAATAGCAGACTTAACCCTATTAGCAAACTGGGCTGCATCTTCTCCTTTCTCTCTGGTCATGGGGGGCGTGTACCACACAGCACAGACCATGGCCCAGCTGGTCATCACTCAAAGCAGGTAGCTCACCGTGTTGTATTTACTGCTGTTCCAAAATGCATCACCAAACTGAGGATCATACTTAATTGCAACTGGATGTATGGTTCCTCCAATTTTAAAGCTTCCCTTTTTATTTATTTATTTATTTTTAAATTTATTTTATTATTTATCTTTGGTTGCATTGGGTCTTTGTTTCTGTGCGCAGGCTTTCTCTAGTTGCGGAGAGCGGGGCTACTCTTCGTTGCGGTGCGCGGGCTTCTCACTACGGTGGCTTCTGTTGTTGCGGAGCACAGGCTGTAGGCGCGTGGGCTTCAGTAGTTGTGACACGCAGGCTCAGTAGTTGTGGCTCACGTGTTCTAGAGCGCAGGCTCAGTAGTTGTGGTGCACGGGCTTAGTTGCCCCGCGGTGTGTGGGATCTTCCCAGACCAGGGCTCGAACCTCTGCCCCCTGCATTGGCAGGTGGATTCTTAACCACTGCGCCACCAGGGAAGCCCAAAGCTTCCCTTTTTAAATATCATGACTGAAGTATTGTTGATGCAAGTTCCTTCAGGAAAGATGAGTATGGGTAATTTTTTCTTATCAGCAATATGTTCTTTTAGTTTGTTGGTAACCAGGTGTCAGGCCTTCATTTCTGAGCGTTCAGACCAGACTTGTGGACAAGCCTTGACCATAGCTCTGAATAACTCGCATCCACCATGCACGCACCTGGCCAACCGTAGCATAGCATCCATCCATTGTCAAGATAAAACATCTACAGGGAGGTATGGTTGCAACACAAATGCCTCCCTTCTGGGGTCTGTACAGAGTGTTACGATAGCGAGTAGTACAGGGAGGGCGTGAACACAGATCCGGAGGTGGACCAGTTCACTCAGCCGGTTTTTGAGGCTGCTTCCTGACAGCTGTCCAACCAACCAGGGTACTTGCTGTAAGCCAACAAACTGATCCTAGTGAAAGCCAAGGTAACTCTCAGAGGCAGTAGGACACGGCAGCGCACTGTGACGCCCAGCACCACGCCATGGTGAGCCACGGACTGAGGTCTGGAAATTTGCATTGGTCCTTGCGAGGAGATTCCATGACGCTAGCCCCTCTGAGGAGAACCACTGGGTCACTTCATCTTCCATAGTGGCCTCCAATACCTTCTTGGAGAAATAAAACACGTCGGACAGCCCCAAGTCCCTTCCTCACAGACCGGACGGCCCATTTTCCACGGGTGGCTCATCTCTGGATAATACCAACAGAAGCTGAGTTTTTAAGAACTGACTCCTTTGAGGCTCCTTTTTCAATCTGTAATGTGCTCCACTCTCAAGTTTTCACCAGGGTCTTCACGTTGAGCTTGGAGATGCCCAGAGACACCCCAGAGGCCGAAGCTCCTAGCATCAGAGTCAGCCCCGTGTGAAGAATCTTCCCGGCCAGCCCCACACCATCCATGGTTCGGCGCACCCAGAAGGGGCCCCCGGAGGAGGTCCGGGTGTGCCGGCTGTCCCTGTGCCCGGCTCCCAGGAGTCAGTGCCGCCACCTCCCAGCACTTACCGCTGCAGGGAAAAATGAACTTCTGAAATTGGATTCTTTCGCTTATATTTTGTTGATTCAGTCACGTTGTTATGTGTCGTCTGTTCCTTTTTATTGCCTAGTATCATTCCATTTTATGAAAACCACAATATTCATTCACCTATTGGTGTACATTGATGTTTAGAGGGTTTGACCTATTATAAATAAAGTGGCTGTGAACATTTGTGTACGTTTTTGTGAGGACATATATTTTCATTTCTCTTGGGTAAATACCTAGGAGTTGAATCAGTGGGCCATATGTAAGCACGTGTTTAACTTTTGAGTAGCTGTCCAGCAGTTTCCCAAAGTGGCTGTATTTTTTTTTTTTTTTTCTTTTTGGTGGTACGCGGGCCTCTCACTGTTGTGGCCCCTCCCGTTGCGGAGCACAGGGTCCGGACGCGCAGGCTCAGCGGCCATGGCTCACGGGCCCAGCCGCTCCGCGGCATGTGGGATCCTCCCGGACCAGGGCATGAACCAGCGTCCCCTGCATCGGCAGGCGGACTCTCAGCCACTGCGCCACCAGGGAACCCCAAGTGGTTGTATTTTTAATTTTGCCACCAGCAGTGTATGAGGATTCCAGTTGCTCCACGTCCTTGTCAACACTTCTGGTGGTGTTTTTTTAATTTTAGCCATTCTAGTGTGAATCCGTATCTCCGTATGGTTTTAATTTCCGTTTTCTTGATGACTAAATGTAGTTTAGTGTTTTTTGTATGCTTATTGGTCATTCATACGTTGTCTTTTGTGTGTTAAATCTTTCTCTCATTTTTTATTGGGCTTTTTATTTTCTTACTCTAAGAATTCTTTTATCTTCTGACTACAAGTCCTTTGTCCATTATATGTATTACAAATATTTTCTTCCAGTCTGTGATTTACCTTTTCATTTTCTTAATAATGTCTTTCCAGAAATTTTAATGAAGACCAATTTATAATTTTTCGCTTTTATGGTTAGTGCTTTTATGTCCTGAGAAGTCTTTGCCTTTGTCATGGTTGTAAAAGAGTTTTTTCTCTGTTTTTTCTTCGAGAATTTTATAGTTCTAGCTTTTACATTTAGTTCTGTGACTCATGTTGGATTGTTATTATTTTGTATAATGGAGGGAAGCGTCACGGTTTATTTATTTATTTATCCATAATATTTAGTTGTTCCAGAACCATTTGTTGGAGACTGTCCTTTCCCCACTGACTGACTTTGACACATGGGTCTGTTAGGCCAGCACCACTCAGTCTTGATCACGGTAGTTTTACAATAAGTCTTAAATCTGGCAGTGTCGGTCATTGAATTTTGTTGTTCTTTGTCAAAATTGTTTCAGTTATCCTAGGTTCTTTGTATTTCCACATATATTTTAGAGTCACTTGTCAATTTCTACAAAAAAGCTTAGATTTAGCTTAGATATCGATTGGAATTGTGTTGAACCTATACATCATTTTAGGAAGAATTGATATTTTAGCACTATTGACTCCTGTGTGAACATGCTGTCTTTTCCCAATTTACTTAGGTCTTCTTTAATCTATTTCAGCAGTGTTTGTAGTTTTTAGTGTATGAGTTCTACACATATTTTGTGAAATTTTATTTTATTTCGTATTTTTTATTTTGATTATAAATGGAATTTAAAAAATTAATTTCCAATTGTTCGTTGCTAATGCGGAGGCATACAGTTGAATTTTGAACGTTGATTTTTGTATGTTGCAACCTTGCACTTGTTCCTGGTAGGTTTTTTGTGGAGTAGTCAGAATTCCCTACGTGCACGATCCTGTTGTTCATGAATAAACAGGTTTACTTCTTCCTTTCCAGTATGTTTGCCTTCTGTTTCCTTCTCTTATTGAACTGCCTGAGATTTCCAGACAATGTTAAATAAAAGTGGTGAGACCAGACATCCTTGCCTTATTCCTGGTCTTAAGGAGAGTGTATGTGGTTCTCATTGTTAAGCATGATGTTATCTGTAGGAATTTTGAATATCTGTAGGATGTTCTTTATCAAGTTTAGGAGGTTCTTTTCTATTCCTGGTTTGCTAAGAATTCTGTGTATGTATGTGTTTTAAATCATGAATAGGTGCTGTATTTTGTCAAATGCTTTTTTTTGCCTCTGTTGATACGATCATACGGCTTCCTCATTTATTCTGTTAACATGTGAATTACATTGATTGATTCTCAAATATTATACCACTCTTGAATTCCTGGAGTTAAATTCATTTGGTCATGATGTATTATCTCTTTTATATATTGGTGGATTTCATTTGTTAATATTTTCTCAAGGGTATTTGCAGCCATTTTTATGAAAGATATTTTTCTTCTAATTTCTTTGCCTGGTTTCAGAATCAGAGTCATACTGACCTTACATGTTGAGTTGCAAAATGTTCTTTCCTCTTGTGTCTTCTGAAAGACTTTGTCTAAGGTTGGCATTGTTTCTTCCTTAAATGTTTGATAGAATTCACCAGTGAACCAACAGGGCTTGATGTTTTCTTTGCGGGAAAGTTTTAAAATTACAACTTCATTAAAAAAAAAATAGGTTTAGGTGGGTGATGAATGCTATAAATGCTGTAAATTATATTTACAGCTATAAATTTTTTTTGTTTCTTATGTCAGTTTTGGTTATTTTGTGTTTTTTCAAGGACTTCGTTTATTTCATCTAAATTTGTCAAATTTACTAGCACTAGGTTGTTCATAATATTCCCTTATTATCCTTTTAATATCTGTAGAACCTGTTGTGATGCCCCCTTTTTCTCTTCTGATATTATTAATTTGTGTAGAGGTTTACCAAGCCTGTTAATCTTTTCCAAGAACCAGCTTTCATTTCATTATTTTCTTTTTGCTTTTTTACTGTTTCATTAATCTCTGCTCTTAGTTTTATTATTTCCTTTCTTCTCCTTATTTTGATTTAATTTGCTCCTCTTTTTCTAGCTTTTTAAGGATGGAATCATAGGTAATTGATTTAAAAGTATTCTTTTCTGTTACAAACACTGAAAGACATAAGTTGCCCTCTAAGCTCTGCTTTAGCTGCAACCTGCAAATTTTGACATAGAGTCAAAAACCAATGAATGTTGTTCATTACCATTCAGCTCAAAATATTTTCTGAATTCCCTGGTGATTTCTTCTTTGCCTCATAGAAATTCAGCTGATTTAATTTCCAAGTACCTAGATGCTTTCCAGATACCTTTTTTTTTTATTATTGATTTCTAATTTACGTCTGTTGTGGTTAGAGAACACACTTTGTATGATTTCAGTCCTTTTAAGTATGTTGAGACTGTTTTATGCCTCAGCATTTGAATCTGTCTTGGTGAGTGTTTATGTGTACTTGAAAAGAACTGTTCTTTGGTATCGCGTTCTGTAAACATCAGGTCGTTTTGCTTGATGCTTTTCAAGTCTTCTATACCCCTTCTGATTTTCTGTTCAATTATTCTACTGATTCTTGAAAAAGAAGTACTATAAACTTGAACTAATAGTACGTTTTTCTTTATATATATTCTGCAAAGGGCTCACTTAAATTTTTGATTCTATGGGTTGAAATCTTTCATTAATAATGGAAAAATCTTGGGGTTTTTTTTGGCTGTATGAGCAGTTTATTTATCTATTTATCTGTTTATCATAAAATATATAAAACATAGAACTTACTATTTTAAAGAGTACAGTTCAGTGGCATTAAGCACAGTGTTGTGCAGTCATCGCCATTACTTAGGTCTAGAACTTTCCACCGCACACCGGAAAGCCTATGCCCATCAACAGTTACTCCCGAACCTCCCCACTCCACTGCCACAGCCCACAGCAACCATTAGTCTCCTTTCTGTCTCTGTGGATTTGTTCATTCTGGACATTTTATATAAATGGACTCATACAGTATGTGGCCTCCTTTTGATTGGCTCCTTTACTTTGCATAATACTTTCGAGGTTCCTACATGCACATAGCCATGCGTCATTCCTTTTTATTGCCAACAAGCATTCTCTTGTAGGGGTAGAACACATTCTGTTTATCCATTCATAAATGGCTGGACATTTAGGTGGTTTCTGCTTTTTGGTTACTATGAACAATGCTGCTATGAATATTCATTTGCAAGTTTTTGTTGGAATACCTGCTTTCAGTCCTCTAGGGTGTGTCATGAGAGGACTGGTTCTTCCAGTCAGTGTTACACTGTGTGTTTCTTGCATGCTCATTCGTCGGCAGGCACTTCTCTGTTGATCACCTAATGTGTGTTAATACAGAGCTACACCATGGGAGCACGTAGAGTCCAGCAGGAGGGACAGACAAGGACGAGGCAACTGCTTCATGGTACCTGCTGCTGCTGTAGGTGCTGGGGAACCTCCCAGAGATGCACCTAAGCCTAATCTAGTCAGAGGTGGGGAGTAGTGATCGGGGAAACCTTTCTGGGTGATGCCATGTTTAGTCCAAGACCTAAAGAAATGAGTAGGAATTAGCTTAGATTTTTTTCTCATGAGTTAAAAATAGTCAACTGAAGACTATATACAAAAGCACAAAAACTAAGATGTGCATTTTATTCATTGCCCGACAAGTCCTTGTGAAATCTTTAAGGCTTGGCATTTTTTTCTGTATGTGTGTACAGGTGCACACGTGCGTGTGCTCATCTGTTTCGGGCTGAGCACGCATGGTAGGAAGTGGATAACCCTGTGAGTACGGGTATCTCTGAGCCCACCACTTCCTGTCGCCGCTTGGAGAGCCTGACATGCCACTGAGAGCTGGAGCGGTCTGTTACATTCCTAGACTTCTTCCTGTGCTGTCCATCGAAGACGTGTTCTGGGGCAGCTACCACCTGTAGTTATTATTTCCCTAAACACCTTCACAGACATTTGCCTTTCGTATAAGCGGGTTAGGTTAAGCATTCAGTTAATACTGACCAAAAATAGACTGCTTCTTACTTTAACTGTGCCATTACAACCTTCTTTTTAAAGAAGAGTGCAAACTTTAGTTAGAGCTTTAAACGTTCATAAGAAAGGTAAGTTAAACTGGGAAAGTTCAACCACCTGTGATGTTGACTCGTTTAGTACTTCAGTGGAATCTATTTAGCAGGCCCCTAAAAGTGTAAGTGAGATAGTTTCTGTTGGATGTTCAATGTGTAGCTCAGGCTGATGTGTTTACATTTATAAAAGTGTTAACAGTCATAATCTCAAGTAATCGGCGTCTTAAGAGCTTTATTGGGACGCTACTCAGCAATAAAAAGGAACAACGGATTGATAAATATAGCAACCTGTATGAATCTCCATAGAATATGCTGAGTAAAAAATGCCCATCCCCGAAGTTGCATAGTGTATGATAGCATCTACGTAACATTCTTGAAAGGACAAAATTGTAAAAACAGAGAACAGATTAGCGTTGCCAGGGTCTACGGAGAGGGAGGGGCAGGAGGGAAGTAGATGTGGCTGTAAGAGGCCAACAGGAGGGGACCCTGGGGATGGACCGCTTCTGTAGTTTAATTGTGTCAGTGCAGCCTCCTGGGTGTGACATGACGCTGTGCTCTCACAAGATGTTACCGCTGGGGGAAACCGAGTCAAGGGTACGTGGCATCTCTGTGTTACTTCTTACAATTGCGTGTGAACCTGTAATTATTTCCAAATAAAAAGCTTCATTTAAAAAAAGATTTTGGGCTTCCCTGGTGGCGCAGTGGTTGAGCGTCCGCCTGCCGATGCAGGGGACGCGGGTTCGTGCCCCGGTCCGGGAAGATCCCACATGCCGCGGAGCGGCTGGGCCCGTGAGCCATGGCCGCTGAGCCTGCGCGTCCGGAGCCTGTGCTCCGCAACGGGAGAGGCCACAACAGTGAGAGGCCCGCGTACCGCAAAAAAAAAAAAAAAAAAAAGATTTTGAAGGACGGACGTTTAAGATTGAAAGGAGATGCTACAGTTTGGAGCAGAGATGGTTTGTGCCCTTTGGCAAACGCGTCTCTGCTGACGAGGCAGAGTGGTGGTGCTGGAGCCCTTTGTCGCTAGAGCAGGACAGGCTCAGGTGGCAGCAAATAGCTGTCTGCCTTTGGACTGGTCCTGAAGCTCTCTGCGGTCCGACTTCATGTCTATGTAAGGAACGACACTGTTGTCTACCTTCCACAGTTGTGAGGATGAATTAGAGTAGGCCGGGGAAGCGTCTAATGTAGTACTTGACCTGTGATAAGAGGTCAGTAAATTTTAGCAATTGTGATCGGTTTCTGTTGCCCTGTTTCTCTTCCTAGGTCTTTTGTAAACTGAATATTAGTCTGTGAATTAATTCAAAATAACATATTTACATATGTAATGTTATAAAAATGGTTACTTAATGTGTGGTAAAGCAAAATAGTAACTAAAATTTATTTTCACTTTCGATCCTAAAATTTCTTAAGAGTGGCCCTGTTTCTGGAAGGGGTGCTGCAGAGAAGCCTGCCGCATCTGGACGGCACTGATGCCAGGACAGTTTTCCGACCTCTTTGCTCTGTGTACTGACGAATTGTTTAGGGGGCTTATATGTAACCTCATTTGAAGGCCTTTTATTCTTTAAGCCTTTTTCTTGATTTTATATATATTTTCTTTTTGGCTTATTGAAACCTCCTCAGTCTCTGTATCTAATTGTAGCAACAGGACTGGCAAGTATTGCTTAATTAGAACTTCATTAAGGCCGTACATTCTCTTGTACCCATCTGATGACTTGTTTGATGGACAGATACACATTTGGGATGCATTCCTTGTGTGGTATGGTTTGGGGAGAAAGCCACCGACAATTACCTAGGAATTACAAAGGTAACAGAAACAGCTTACTCTGTGCACGTGTCAGCAGCTCCTGTTTTAGCTAGAGAGCATTTAAGCCTTGCTCTGTAAACGTAATTTTGTGGGATAAGAATATCAATACAAGATTCAGAGTAAAATCTTTTTTTTTTGGCGTTAACGTGGACCTCTCACTGTCGCGGCCCCCCGTCGCGGAGCACAGGCTCCGGACGCGCAGGCTCAGCGGCCATCATGGCTCCCGGGCCCAGCTGCCCCGCGGCACGTGGGCTCTTCCCCGACCGGGACATGGACACGCGTCCCCTGCGTCGGCAGGTGGCCTCTCAACCACTTGCGCCACCAAGGGAGGCCCGAGTAAAATCTTTTGACGTGAATGCTATGACGTGAATAGGTGATGTGTTATACTCTTGATTAAATCTTATCATGTCCCATCACTGGTGATTCTAAGTTTGACCACTTTTCCCTCTGTAACCGGGGGCATTATGTGGAGTGATACTTTGACATTTGTTGCATATTGTGTTTCCCAGTGATACACCACCTAGCGGTTTTAGCATCTCTGGGTGATCTGTGCCTGAATGAGTTACTGCAGTGGTGGTTGCAATGTGGTGATTTAAAAATTCTCTCATTCCTTTTATATTTCTTACCTGGCATTGTTCTGTGAAGAAAAGCTTTGTCATTCTCCTTTCGCCTTTAGTGATTATCACTGTGGACTCATGGATTCATTTTGGTTTTGATTACTTGTGTTATGATTCATTGTTGCTGTTAATCTTTTTTGTATTCACGTGGGCCCATATTTGGCCAATGGGACCCCCCTCCCCACCGCCCCAGGCTGACTCCTGTATCCTTTTAACAGCTCCCCAGCAGTCTTTGAATACTTTTCTCTTTCTGACCCAACTAGCTATTCCAGGCTCACTTTGTGCTTTTCCTGCCTCTGACTTGGAATCAGCCATTCTCTAAAGAGCCTTGGGTTTATTTTAATGTGGAGATGTTATTTAGAAACCAAGGTCTGGGCACAGGTGTATTTATTGTGTTATTGCTTCCAGGCCCTTTCTTCAAGATAGGGCTAGGAGAGATGTACACGTAGGATCATGAGCTCTTAGGGCAACCTCCAATCCAAAACTGACGCCACAGCCTTGTTTTCTGTTTCAGTCTTCAGAGGGGCATCTGCCCAGGGCCCTGTCCCGAGGGCAGCCCCGGCCGAGTGCAGTCTTGGCTGGGGGCAGCTGCACTGCTTCCCGGGTCCGCGTCTGCTGGCTGAGATGCACGTCCGTCTGTGTCATCGTGTCATCATCCGCCAGCCAGCCTCTAATTAGAAAGCAGGCAGCATGTCCACACTTGCTTCTGTGCAGTTTTCCCTGCGTACTGGGGCAGCTCCCAGCCCGGTGGAAGCCGGGCTCTCCGGGTTACCTCCTGGTCACAAAGGTGCAGATCTTTCGAGTGGTCTACCCCAGCCCTGTTCTTGACGTAAACCGTGGTGGTGTTGTTAGGGCGCGAGATGCCCGTACTCTTGTTGTCAGCCCGCTTTGCAGTTGAGACTAGTGAAGCCTAAAGAGATTGAGGGCTTTGCCCAGGGTTACGTAGGAGGTGTCGGGTCAAGGGTGAACGCGGGCGCTCTGCTTGCTCCTCGCCGGTGCTCCTGGACCAGAGGTTCACGTGGCGAAGCAGTGAAAGAGGAGACCCTGGAAGGGTGGTGGGGGCCCCGGGACGCGCCCGACCGCATTGGGTTGTGGAGCGACGTCAGTGTCAGTCTGTTGTGCTGAGGGCCTCTGGGGGCAGGATTCCTGTTAGGATGCTATCCTGGGGCCTCTCTGACGTTTGGGGCCAGAAAATTTGTGATTTTTGATGAGGAGCCAGATTGAGAAGCGCTGCTGTAAACCATTTCCTGTGTTTTCACCGTGTTTATTTGCTACTAATGTGCAGTCCCTGTCCGCGTCCACCCGGTGCAACCTCAGCTAAACATCCTTAACTTGCCATTTGAGGTTAAACATAGTCCAGAGGAAGTGACGGAGCTGCTCAGGAGACATCATTTTTTTCATTGGTCTGGGACTTGCATTTTGATAGACATTTGGGCAGCACTGTTTCTTGCATGTATTCCTTTTGTAATAAAGCTTGATATCAGTTTGGTTCAACATCATCTTGGAAACAGTCCTCCATTGGGTGTGTGATTATCAGACTCACCAGATGCAAATGACAGAATGTAAGCCAGATGCTCGTGCCGCCCTTATGGACACAGATGAAAGAGAACTCTCGACTGCTTTATTGTGTGTCCTACGGTATGTTTTCAATTTAGGCAGAGTTAAATGGCAGCTAAATAAGTATCACTGTGCTAATAGTTCCATGCTAGTAATCGTACTTTTTAACTTTCTTTACCCCATTCACACATCTAACCAGATGCGTCCAAATAAAATCGATGTATCACTTTTGTGTGGTCACAAGCAAACGTCATTCATGTTAAGAGTTTGAATCTCATGGACATCATGTCCCTTGCCAGGGCGCCCAGTCCCGCCGTTCCGTCTGGTGTAGCAGGACGACGGTGGCCCGCTTTGGTCCTGACTGTGTTTACTGCAGGTTGAATACAGCATCGCTATGACTGGAACAGCCACGCCTGGATCCTCCTGTAGGTTACAGCTAAACTCTTTGCTGTTTCAGTGATAGTCTGCCTCTGTTTGGTTTTTTTTTGGCCGCCTCTCACAGCACGTGGGATCCCAGTTCCCCGACCAGGGATCGAAGCCATGCTCCCTGCGGTGGAAGCGTGGAGTCTTAACCACTGGACCGCCAGGGAAGTCCTGCCTTTGTTTTTAAGGCCAGTGCTTTTTGCTCCTTGGATCAGCCTACTTTTTTTTTTTTTTTTTTTACATTTGTAGCAAGTATTACTATCAAACTCCACTCATTGGGCCAGAGACCCTTGTGATGTTAGCGAAAAACTTGCCCCTCATGTAGCACACTACTGACACTTGTGAGTCCAGCCTACTTTTGATAGCCTGAATTTTTGATACGCTAAGATTTTCTTATCATATAAGGGGACCGACATTATGATTGGAAATAAATTTTTTTTCTGGAAAATTTCTATTCTCATACCAACTATGGAAATCTATCACAAAGATCCTAGCTACTAAAATAATTAACAGTATCTAAGAAAGATCATAAATAATCATCTTTTAAAGTAAACTGTATATACCTTTTATCCTGATTAGTTGGAGCCTTAAGAAAGTGAACATAAAAAAAAAGAAAGTGAACATAAATATCTGTGGGAGGAAAATAGAATTAACTTATTAGCCTATTTATTTATTTTTCTTTTCGTCATCAATTCATATATAGATGTTTCCTGCTTAACATTATGTAGAAAACAAACTTATGGTAGTAAGCAAATGTTAATTTATTTTTTAATAATATCTAAAATACTTCACTGTCCAGAAAAATAAGTGTCCCTTCACCTTGAAGTCCTTCTGAAGGTACTTTGCAAACACACGGATATAGCTAACTGCCTAACTTAGACCTAAACGGTCATTTTTGAGGTGTTTACACTGGAAAAGGGTCACCAGAGCATCATAAGTCAATCTTTTTGGGAGGGGGGGTAACGACTTGAGGTATAATCGGCACACCATACAGTTCATGCATTCTAAGCGTACAGTGCAATGGTTTTGGTATATTCAGAGTTGTGTAAGCATTGCCACAATCCATTTTAGAAAAGAGCATTGCTTACCAGGTTCACACAGGTTGTGGCCTATGTCAGGCTTTGTTCCGTTTTATTGCCGAATCATACTCCATTCAGAATATCATGGCTCTATCATTTTTGCTTATCCAGTCATCAGTTGATGGACGTTTGGCTTGTTTCCACCTTTTTGGCTCTTACAAATAATGCTACTCTGAATATTTGTGTACAGATTTTGTGTGGACACGTGTTTTGTTTCTCTTGGGTATAATAAACGTAAAAGCAGAGCTGTTGGGGCAGAGACTCTTTGAGAAACTGCCGGACTCTTGCACAGTGGCTGCACTATTTAACATTCCCACCAGCAGGGCACAAGGGCTCCCATTTCTCCGCATCCTTGCCAATGGCTGTTATTATCTGACTTTTTAAATTACAGCCTTCCTGGTGGGAAGTGGTATCTCAGTAGGGCTTTAAGTGCTGTTTTCCTTGTACCTCCATGTAAATGAAGGGTAAATGAAAATTATGGTGAACTTGTTTATATAAATAAATGACGTGTAAAATATTTTCTGAATCGGAATTAACTTTGACAAACTATAGTGTGATGTGTGTATGCTGTTGTGTGCCATTTTAGCAGAATAATTCCAATTCTTCCTGTTCGTGTCCGTCTGTTAAGCCTGTTCCCTCCCGTGCCCCTCTAGGGGGGCTTGGACACGGTTGGTGCACTGGCCACTGCGCCACAGGCCTGAGTTCAGTTGAGGAAGTATTTTCTTAGTCCTACGTCTGATAAAAGAATAAAAAAGCCATGAAGTAGTAGAACTTGGATGTTATTAATCTGTGAGGCTCGTTAATAGCCTTCTTACCTACAACACGTCGATGCTCTTCTTTATTCAGTAGCCTTAACCTTCATTTCTGATACCTAAATGTAAATCATTTTTGTCGAGACTCCACTGGTCGGCGATAACAAAAATGTAACCTGTCACCCAGGCCTAGAAGCTAGTAGAGGCCTCAGTGAGTTCGCGGGCCTCCTTGTCCTTGCCTTTTTCACTAAAATGCAGGGAACCTTCCTGCTTTCCCTCCTCACTAGCCCTTCTGCTGCACTGCCACCGCGGCGCCCAGGCCTGGGGTCTGCAGGCTGCTGCTGGGCCGTGCGAGCCCCGCGCCCGGCGTCAGGTCCCACCCCGCGCACCTCCTGGCTCTGTGACCTCGGACAGGTGGCTCCGTTCTCTCATCTGTAAAACAGGTTTAATAAGAGTGCACCTCACAGCGCCGTGTTATGAAGTGAGTGGACACAAATGCAGGAAGCATTGCCTGGAGCGTAACACTCAGTGCTAGCTGCCATTCTTCTTCTGACCTTAATGCTTTGGGTAAAAAATTAAATGCGTGTATTTTATTTAGAGACATAAATCGTTCCAAATTGATTGATTGCCGCCTACAGCTTAGTTTTCACTGTCGATGCTTTCTAGATTCATTATGTATATAGTTTCTGTTATATATAATTTCTAAATTTACTTCTACCTCATAAAGTTAAGGGGTAAAAAAGAAATCATAGTACAATTTGAAGGTTCTTAGTTTAAAAGTGGGTGAATATCTTATGGAAATATCTGTAAACACGGTAGTGGAATTTTTTTAAATCCGTTTTTAAATTTAGGAAATGAAGTAATCAGTGAGATGAGCTTTGTTCTGAAAATGTATTACTAATTATACTTAGTGTTTACTATCCTACGTTTTGAAGTAAACTATAGATTTTATATGTATTTTTTGCATATTATAACAAGGTCATTTCTAAGTAAGTTTTATTTTTATTCTATCCCTTTTCCCTTCCTGTTTTTATATATATATATATATATATATATATATATATATATATATTATATATATATATATTCAAGATGTATATACACTTATGTCTGCCCATTTATATGTATATATTTATTTTGAGCATTGTTATAGTCTGGCATTGTTTTTTTCTACTCAACATTGTATTGTGCACATTTTCCCCCATTGTTAAATGGCTTAGGATGGCATAAATTGCTCATTGTGCTTGTAACATTGCTTCCTTTCTTGTTACATACAATTCTGTGACGGTCAGTTTCATTCCTACAGCTCCGTTTTCTCCCTTAAATTGTGTCTGTAGAATAAATTGCCAAGAGAAAGAGTCTTAGTGAAGAGGAGGTGAATGGTTTTACAGCTCCTGAGATGTTTTCCCACATTTTTGTTCGAAAGAGTTATGCTTTGTGATGCTGTAACTACTAATTACTCAGACTTTCCCCTCAAAACCTTGTGCTGGGAACAAAGATGAGAAAGACGGGACCCCGCTCCCTAGGGCTCGAGTGAACAGAGAGGACACAGAAATCACCTGAGTGGAAGGGCGCGCTGCGGTTGGTCCCGTGTCCACTCCGAGTCTGAAGAAGGAACTGGGGTCTCTCTCTGGACAGTAGCCGCCTGAAAAAGAGGGAGAATGCGAAAATAGGACTTGAGGTTCAAATAATGATGCTTATTTTTCTTTCTTGCGTATGATGTCTGTTTACCATTTCCAGAACATATTTCTTGCCTAACTATTGGTACGTGACCTAGCTTCTGCCAACCGCACGACGCGATAGGAGGAGGACATGGGTTTGGACAAACTATTTAATTTCTGGAGCTTCAGCTTCTTCACGTTAAAAACATAAACGATGGGCTTCCCTGGCGGCGCAGTGGTTGAGAGTCCGCCTGCCGACGCAGGGGACGCGGGTTCGTGCCCCGGTCCGGGAAGATCCCACGTGCCGCGGAGCGGCTGGGCCCGTGAGCCATGGCCGCTGAGCCTGCGCGTCCGGAGCCTGTGCTCCGCAACGGGAGGGGCCGCGACAGTGAGAGGCCCACGTACTGCAAAAAAAAAAAAAAAAAAAAAAAAAAAAAAAAATAAGCGATGCTTCCTTCAGAGCTTTAAGGGTTATAACGAATGTATATTATCTCCAGCCTCACTTGCGCAAAGATTGGAAATGGAAGAGCTAGTATGTTAATAAAGCCCTCAGCACAGCACCTGGAGTCGCCGTTGGTTTTCCGATTGCCGTTATCAGGCATTCTGCTTCAGACAGAGCACCTGCCTTCCTGTAAACACCGCTAAGTTTTCAGTACGCTGGCCCACCACCTCCAAGTCAGAACCCACTTCCTCAGCCTCCAGAGTCCAGCTAGCTCTTCACCCTTTACAGTGAGCAGCAGGCCAGCTCCTTTCCTTCCTTTAGCCCGTGCTCGCTGCCGGGTACCGTGTGAGGCGTAGGGAGTGCGAAGATGCTCAGACAGCGCCCTTGCCCTTGGGGTCTCACTGTCTCACCAGGGACATGGTGCCTGTCCCGCGAGCAAGACAGTCTGTGGTCCTCAGCCAGCTTCTCATTAGCCTCATCCGGGGAGCTTCTTAGAGATCCTGTTTCCCGTGCCCTGCTTCAGATAATGAAGTCAGAATTCAGTGCACGTGTCGCTAAACCTGTTGTGCTCATCGTTTCACAATATCTGTATGTCCAGTCTTCAACTCACACAGCGTGGTATTTCAGTTACATCGCAATAAAGCTCAAAGAAAAAAAGAATTTCATGCAAGTATAAATAGTATACTCACTCTGTAGGAAGAATGATCCATCTTGATTGGAAAGGGGATCGGAAGGAGGCTGACAGTCAGGCCAACAACAGGACTTAGTCTGCAGTGTGAGGCGGCGACAGCAGGTGAGGGCGTGGGAGCTTGAAGCCTGGCGACAGGTTTGGGGAGCAGCAGACACTCTTCTGAGGCTGTTCTAAGTGGAATGTAGATGGGGGGAAGGAATTGCAGGTTGTAAAACTGGATTGATAGGGAGGAGCCTTAGACTTTATTATATAGAAGGTGAGGTGGGCTTTATGGGAGCATGATACGATGATGTCTCTGATAGGATGACGTCTCTGATAGGATGACGTCTCTGATTTGGAAAAATAACTAGTCCCTAGTTGATAACATCTTCAAAAATAAATTCCACGTGGATTTAAAGTATCAATAATAGAAAAAGTAGAGGATATTATTTCTATCTACTTGGGGGTGTGTGGGGGGAGCCTTTTGTAAACTTGGGAGAAATTCCAAAGTCGTGAAGGAGAACGTTATGATTGACAGGTTTTACCCAGTAAATACGTTGAACTTCTCTGCAGCGTAATACATTCCGAATAAAGTTGAAAGTCCAAAGACAGGCTAGGAAAGAGTATTTGCTACCTGAATGGTACAAAGGGCTCATTTGTAATGAGCCCTTACAAATCAAGAAATAAAGAAAGGTGAGTATACCTAAGAGAAAAATAGCCCAAAGACATGAGCAGGCAGTTTTCCCAGGAAAAAAATACAAATAATTGCCAAACATACAAAAGATGCCCGTCCTCAATCAGAGAAATGCAAAGTCTGAGCAAGAGTGGGGTTTTTAACCTTCAGGCTGATACGGATGATAAAGAGTGAATGATGTCTAATGTTGGCAAACAGTGTGGGGAAACAAGCACCCTTGTTGACATTCTTGGGGGATGTGAAAGTTGCTGCAGCCTTTCGAGAGAGCAGATAAGTGGTTATTCATCAAAACTTAGCATGCGGTTGCTCTCGGGCCCAGTAGCCCCACGGTGGAGGATCGTCCCTGGAGACACACAAGGTCCT
The DNA here is from genome assembly GCA_036417435.1 of Inia geoffrensis. Classification (NCBI taxonomy): domain Eukaryota; kingdom Metazoa; phylum Chordata; class Mammalia; order Artiodactyla; family Iniidae; genus Inia; species Inia geoffrensis. The sequence continues at coordinate 1,759,140 of CM070901.1, read as the reverse complement.
AGCTTTGTTTGTGACGCCAAAGAATAGGAGGAAGTGCAAATTCTTACCAAAATTACATTTTTGGTAAGAATACGTCCCAAACCGTAGACGCTGCTTGGGAGACAGGAGGGGGAGAGGGTACTTTCGACTTTAGATACTTTGTGATGTCGGGAAATGTGAAGACCCCCCCTCCCCCCCCCATATAACGTTTCTGTTTGAAACCACCCCTCCCCGAAAAACAGCCACAAAGGAAAGACTAGAAGTCCTGTGCTGGACGCAGAGCGTGAGGAAGAAGTTAGAGCCACAGGAAAATCAGGATTTTTGCCTTGTTCAGGGGAGAGACATGGTGGTGTCTGAATGGGAGCGGAGGCCACCAGACCAGGAGGGTGGCCTTGAGAGACAGCTTACAAGTAGCATGTGTACATTTCTACCACGTGGAGGAGAGGAGTGAGGAGAGAGCACTTACTCAGAGACGGCTCTGAAGTTTGAAGCTGCATTGCCGAGCCAATGATTGTGTCATGTTCAAAGGCAGGACAAGCAGGAAAAGGAGCATGCTTTGAGCGGAAGATAACGAGTGTCTTGAGCATAGATCCCCAGTAAGTATCTGAGTGATAGATGACTTGGGTTCCGTCAGCTCACCTCTGGTCTCTACCATGTATGCTTTCTCATCGAGGCTTGTCTTCCATAGCCTTTAGTTCTGCGCCTGTTTGTAAGGAAGTATTATTCATATGTACACATATATAAGCAGCAGTTTCTAACGGTTGTTCTCGGTTTCTGTTTCCAGAGCGCTCACCTGGCCATGATGGACACCCTCATGATGGCTTACACCGTGGAGATGGTCAGTGTGGAGAAGGTGGCCGCGTGTGCTCAGCAGTACTCGGCTTTCTTCCAAGCCACAGATCTGCCCTATGACATTGAGGATGCCGTCATGTACTGGATAAATAAGGTAGGGATATGCTCCCTCGGGTAAAAAAAAGTCTCAGAACCAGAAAACATCATACATCCCCACTCTGCTGCACACCGAATGTTTGTGTCCCCCTGCCCCCCAATTCATATGTTGAAGTCATAAGCCCCAACTAAAGTTGTGCGGTCTTACTTGAAATTTCCCATTCCCTTTAGAGGTTTTGTGGGTTTTTTTTTTTTTTTGCGGTACGCGGACCTCTCACTGCCGTGGCCTCTCCCGTTGCGGAGCACAGGCTCCGGACGCGCAGGCTCAGCGGCCATGGCTCACGGGCCCAGCCGCTCGGCGGCACGTGGCATCTTCCTGGACCGGGGCACGAACCCGCGTCCCCTGCATCGGCAGGCGGGCGCTCAACCACTGCGCCACCAGGGAAGCCCCCCATTCCCTTTAGACTAAAAAATATATATATATACTGTTAAAATGATAGAAATAGATTCTACGTATTCCACAATATCTGTAGTTACATTTAATGATTAATCTAGTTCATGTTAGATTATTAGAAAATTCAGAGCACTCCACGTAGGGAACTAACTGTACGCTGCAAGCGCTCAGTAAGTATTTTTTACATCCACGAATGAAATAAGTTTCTCATTTCCAACTAGATGATTTTTAGGTTTGCTTGACTGACTTGCCTAAGACTATGTAGATTGTAGGTTCCTCCTCTTGGACATTTTTATAGATTTTAGTTGTTTGTGCTCTGAAGATGCTTTAATTGTCAGTTTATCGCTCCCTTTACCAATTCGAATAGTTAATTCCTCTCGATTCTCTTTCGTTTACACCTGTAACCCCAGAGAAAATCAAACCTTATCTGTGAGCAAGACAGACCTGAACGGATTTAAAAGAAGTTACATCTTCAGGTGTCCTCCGTTGAGTGCTTGCATGGAGCTTGTAACAAGCAGCTAAGTGTGAAGACTCCTGCGTCTGCCATCGTGGTCCGTAGTATCAGCGTCAGTGTCAAAGGCCCGTGTGGCACTCCGCCCTCCACTCGTTAGCTGTAGGGATCACGGTCCTATCCTGGACCCACTCATCGTCAGAAACCACGTGGCCTTCACGACCCACCGTAGACCTCCCGTCCTTGACTAATTCTTTTCCCTCACTCTCACACCCCCACTATTAAAAATGTTCACCTTTGGCTTCCCTGGTGGCGCAGTGGTTGAGCATCCGCCTGCCGATGCAGGGGACGCGGGTTCGTGCCCCGGTGCGGGAAGATCCCACGTGCCGCGGAGCGGCTGGGTCCGTGAGCCATGGCCGCTGAGCCCGCGCGTCCGGAGTCTGTGCTCCTCCACGGGAGAGGCCACAGCGGTGAGAGGCCCGCGTACCGCAAAAAAAAACAAAAAGGAAAAAAAAAGTATCTCCTGGGAGCTTTTAGGTCTGGGCTGGGGTGGAGAGTCTGCGTTTCTGAGAAGCTCCGGACAACGTCCCAGCGCTGGTCTGTGGGCCACACTCACGCTCCTCCGCCACCCGACTCCCTCCCTGTCGGGTCATCCTCGTAAGAATAAGGCTGCTCTGCTGTCTCCCATCCTGGTAAACAAAGCTTCCCCATCCACCTCAGACCCTGTTTCTCTGTACACAGAACCTCTCCATCGCCTCCCGCACTCCCACCCTGAAGTCGCTGCTGAGGCCACTGTAGGCTCCCATTTGGACAAATCCAGTGACTGCTTTTCTGTCCGCGTCTCGCATTCACACGTGAGCCTTGTGAAGCCTCGGGACCTCCGGGCGTTCTCCAAGCCCGAGCGCCACGCCACCTCCCTGCCGGGGTCCCAGCAGTTGTCCCCTCCCTGGGCTCCGGGGCCCCTTCCTGCTAGCACAGTGCAGGCCAGCCAAGGATCTGTGGCAGTTTCCGTGTGGGTTGGGGTCCCCTCCATGAACGAGTCCTTCCGGCCAGGCTGCTCCTCCTTGGTACCCAGCCACGCCCGTGACTGCACCCTTTGCTCCTCAAGCCACCGAGGCTGCAGCTCCCTGCTTGAGTCGAGCCACTCAGCCTCGCGCGGGTTGAGGGCAGAGCCACGCAGGCGGACCGCACTCGGCGCGCTCCTCCTCCAGCGGCTCACCCTCCCGGTCCTGCCGTCGCATCCAGAGCTCTCCTCGGTGTCCCTGGGAAGCTCCGGGTGACACCTGCTGCTTCAGCAGGACCAGAGCCAGGACCCCCAGGATGTTGCTTTCAGGCCACTCGGATCATGCTGAGTTCACGTTTTACACTGAAAATGTCAAGTGGACCAGTGCCGACAAAGTACCACCCAGCCCGACCCCTGTGTGCACCTCCGTCCCAGGTCAGGGCCACTGTTCCCCTTCTTCCCTCCCTCCCTTCATCCCAGCTGCGGGGCTCACCTCTGGCCCTTTGGATGCGATGCTTCCCATTCCTGGGTGGCCCATTGCCCAGCCTTTTGTGCGGCTCGGTGCCTCTGCGCTATCATTTCTCAGCTTGGATGGCGCTTTCTCCTCGCAGCCTGTCTAAAGTAGGCACCTGGCAAGTCTTATTTTCTACTGTGATGCTCTGTTTCCTTTATAGCACTTTTCAGGGTTTAATCCTTTGAACAAACTAGAATAATCGATATGAGGACAAGTACTGTGCCCATCTTTCTTTTTTTAGTGCTAAGTGTCTGGACTAGTGCCGTGTTTGGCAAAGCGATGGTGTTTAATACATCGAACAGGGAGTTTAAGCCACAGAATCAGGCTCGGCACTGTAGAGCTTTGGGAGTCTATGGAAAGATGAGGAGATCACCTGATCAGGAACGTCCAACACCTTTAGGCAGCCGTGTCCACCCTCTTCAGTTTTCAGGTCATGATTGGAACCAGTAGATTGAGCCCGCACCTCAGAGTAGCTCAGAAGTAGCTTTTTCTTGCCGGCTCCAGCGGCCCCGGCGTCAGCGTCTGTTCTCTGGCTGTGACGTCGCCTTCCGCTCTCCGGTGGAGTACGTGCTGCTGCTTGTGGCTCCTGTGTTGCCTCATCCTGACCTAGTTGTCTTTTCTTCTGGATAATACAAGTATTTCAAAAAAAAAAAAAAAAAAAAAAAAGCTACCATAGAGAAATGGGAATTACACGGCTAGAATAGCTATCATCATTGTTGAGTGTAAATGAGTTTAAACTTAAAAAAAGCAAGATCACAGAGGACAAGATTGTAATGGCTACGTCAGGCGGGGTACACAAGAGGTGTGAATACAGGAACCTTCTGTTAACTTGGCCCCACCTCTGTCTCGTTCCATCTGTAGCCCCCCTTGGGTTCACCAGGCTCCAGCCTTAACTGTTCTCTTTCACTCCCTCGGACACACCAGGCTCTCCCACCACAGGGCCTTTGCTTGTCTTTCATCCTCCTCTCTGTGTCGTGGCTGCAGCCTCAGAGGCCGCTTCTGGGACAGCGTCCCTGGCAAAATAGGTCTCCCCACTCCCATGTGATTTTCTGCTCACCTCTTTATTGATTTGTACCACTCCTTACAGATCGCCTTTGTGGCGGGGGGGAGTTTTTCACCCTTTTTTCCTTTTTTGTTCCGTCTCCCTTGTTCCGTGAGGACGGGGACTAGACTGTATTTATGCACCATTGTGTCCCTATAGCCTCTTATGTCCGGAGTTCAGGAAGTCGCTGTTGACTGTGTGGATGAGTAAGTGAAGGAATAGTGGCTCAGAATGCTCACGTGTGACCAGTTTGCTTTGCGGAGAGAATCAGATGAGGACTTTTAAAAAAATCATGAAGCTATTTCCACACTGACAGATCAGTTACAGCTACCTGATATTGAATTCGAAACTGTTTCTTTTTTAACTTTAAAAAAAAAAAAAAAATGCTAAGAAAAAGGACCAAACCAAAAACCCAGAAAAAGTTATAAACTTTCCCAAGTTTGGGCCCTATCAACCCCTACTCCCCATAATTGGTAAATTCGTCGAAATGCTTCAAGATGCATGGACGTTACGACGCCTTGTAACACATGTTTCCAGGACAGAACATTTTAGTTATTTTGGCAGCGTGTCAGATTCAGCGGTAGCCCTTCCTGTTACAAACTCCTGGACATGTTTGATAAAATGCAGTTGGAAAGGTTTATGCTACAGAGCTGAGCATCAGAGACAGAAAAGGAAACTGTCGGGTGCCAGAAACAAAGCGGGGCTGCAGGCTTTGGTGGCCTCTCAGGGGCCGTTGAGCCTCTGCCGGGGCTCGAGAGTCGCTGGATGCCAGATGAGGCCGTGGGTTTGGCCGGTTACGGGAAGTTGGAACCGTGACCTCTGTGTAGACCCACCAAGAGCTCGCGCCCTCAGTGGAAACGGAGCACACCAGCCGCGACGTCTTTGCTCTTAAGTGCCACCTGGAGGTGGGCTTTGTCGGTGTTAGTGTCACCAGTAATGCAGGGGTTCCAGCTTTGCCACGGGGCTACTTCCACGCGTGGTTTTACGATGGCTGCGGTGATTCCAGAGGTCGTACGCGTGCAGTCATAACGGTGTCCGGCAAAGGTGAGAGTAGGGTCTCCTGGGCGCTGCTGTTAGCAAAGGAACCTTCCCCAGAAGGTCTACCCCCAGGAGAGAGGTTCTCAGGACCACACCTAAACCACCCCCTGGCGAGAAGACGCGGCCTGTCAGGTCGTCTTGGGCTGACTTTGCGTCTCCCTCCAGGTCTGGGGAGGAGGCCTTCTGGACTGAGCGTGGGGTGGGGGACCACAGATGACCAGAAAGCCCAGTGCCAGGCCAGTGGTATCTTCCTGGCACCTGGCAGACCAGCAGAGGTAAAGTTGCTCTCAAGGTCACTTCTGCACCCAAACCGTGGGAGTCCCCAGCAGTGGGGGAGGGATACTCTTCTCGCAGATGCAAAAGTACCCACAACAAGCGCTTAGGAAATGATGAAGATGCCTTCGCGTACACGGGAGAGTCAGCAAACCTGACAAACGAGGCCCACACGCCGAGAGCTGCAGAGAGCAGAGCAGTCTGAAAAGACAAAAATAAATGCCTGAGTGGCTGAAAATAAAACACGGAATAAAGGCCATAGGAAAGAATAAGGCAGCGCGGGGAGGGTATATTGGAAAAAGAATAAAATATAACTTTAGAAATTGAAAATTTTAGTCGTTGAAATAAAAAGATGAAACAGAAGATTAGACATCGTTGAAGAGGGGAGTTAATTAACGAGAAGAAATTACCCAGAATCAGCCCAGAGAGATGAGCCGGGATATATGACATTGAGGTTAACAGACTTGCCTAGAGGCCTGATTGGAATTCCAGAAGGAGTTAACAGGGAGCGGGTAGGCCAGGGAGAGAATAATTGAAGAGACAATGGATGAAAATGTTTTACAATAGAGGAAAGGCGTAGACGTTCAAATTCAGGAACCATCGTGAGTTTGAAGCTGGATAAGTTAAAATAAATCCACGCCTACACATATAGCAATGAAACTGCAGAATCCCCAGATAAAAGACAGCCTCTCTCAAAGGAACGCGACAGTAGACATCTCAGCAGTAATAGTTGAGCCAGAAGACAGTGCAGCAAAATCATCAAGGTGCCAAAGAAAAATAACGATGAACCTAGAGTTCTGTACTTTCGCCCACGACTAAAGCTGTAATCGAGATTTGTTCAGACAGAGGTGGTTTATCATTCAGACCTTTGCAGAAAGAAGTACTGAAAGGTTGTACTTTATTCAGGAAGAAAGAAACGGAACCTAGAGGAACAGGTGGGGTGTAGGAAGCAGTGATAAAAAGGGGAGTTGGTGTGCACGTGGGTAAGTCTAAGCAAGTGTTATTAAAAGATCATCATCGTGTCTAATTCTGAGGCCCTTAAAAAGGAAGAACTAGGGGCTTCCCTGGTGGCGCAGTGGTTGAGAGTCCGCCTGCCGATGCAGGGGACACGGGTTCGTGCCCCGGTCTGGGAAGATCCCACATGCCGTGGAGCGGCTGGGCCCGTGAGCCATGGCCGCTGAGCCTGCGCGTCCGGAGCCTGTGCTCACAACGGGAGAGGCCACAACAGTGAGAGGCCCACGTAACGCCAAAAAAAAAAAAAAAAAAAAAAAAAAAGGAAGAACTATGTTGCTAGGTTAAAGTAACATGAGGGGTGAGAGGAGGTGATTTGAATTAAAGCCTTTCTAAGGTTTTGGTATCATTCAGGAGGAAGGAAAAAATATTGACGGACTTTAGACTTACATCAAGGCAAGGATACACATGACTATTTTGTATTTTTAAATGAAAAAAATTAAATAAAAGCTAGTGTACATTTTTAAATTAATGGATATTTAAAAATGCATGTGACGTTTTAGCACATTTATTTTTAATACATACGCCAGCACCAGCTGTTTATTGTATGTTCTCTAGTTCACTGGTCCTCAGCACTCGTTCCAGTGGTGAACCGCCTCCAGGTCATGATGGGCTCTCTGATACACACACATCTTTAACTTTTATCCGTGAGTTGCGCAAAGAATGTCATGACTCAGCTTTAGTGCTAGAACTTTCTAACCAGCATCTGGGAACTGGCTTAAGAATTACTAAGCTAATTATCTCATTTATCTGTCTTGTGTACCCAGGTGGGTTAAATAACTTGAAGTGACCACGTCTTGTACTTTTCGTGTAGTTTCCCTATTAGAAAGAAGTTAATGAATTATCCACATGTAAAAGTTTCTTATAATCACGAGTTTGGTATTTTGGATGATTTATGCCATTACATCAACTTAAAGTATTTTGAGTAGGATTTGTTAAAACCCTTACAGACATTTAACTATCTGGAATTACGTTGGGGGTATATTGTTTCTAAGTAATGGCAGTAGTGGCTATTTGTGGGGTCTGTGCTCTGTATTATGCACTTTACTTGGTACATTTTATACATTATCTCTTTTATTCTCTGTATTAGTTGTTTTGCTGTAATAATTGCCGCAAACTTAACTGCTTAAAACTTCTGTTAGCTCAGTTATTTACTCACTTCTTATAATCATCTCAGTGTTACCAGTTTCTGTGGGTCAGGGATCCTGACCTTGCTTACGTACATGCTCCGTCTTCAGGGTCTGTCACAAGGCTGGGTCAAGGTGTTGCCCAGGCCTGGGGTCTTATTGGAAAGTTTGGGTGTGGAGGGTCCACTCCAAGCCCACGTGGTTGTTGGCAGGGCTTCGGTCCAGCACTTGGACGGAGAGCCTCGGTTCCTTACTGGCTGCTGGCCGGATGCTGCCCCCAGCTCCTTACCATGCAGGCCTCTCTGTAGGGCAGCTCGAGGGATGGCTGCGCGCTTCCTCAAAGCCAGCAGGAGAGAGTGGGGCTTAGTGCGCGAGACGTAAGCGCCAAAGTGGTATCCCATCCCCTTAGCTGTATTCTGTTGGGTAGGAGCAAATTATAGGCCCTGCCCACACTCAAGGGGATCACTGGGGACCGTCTTAGAGCCACCGTCTCCAAACCTCTTGTGAAGTAGGTTTTATTCCAGCTGGCAACGAAGGCTCAGGTATCAGGAAATTATGAAGGTCATGGCTCGTGAGTGGGGGTTTTGAGTCAGAGCCGGGTCGCCTCTGCTTCTGCTGTCTTCTTCGGAAGAGTGTTTTACACTGCCAAGTCGGTGCCCTAAGATCTTAGAGCACGGCAGCCTACTTGGCAGTACAAACCAAGATGAATCTGTGGGTTGGTTTAATTCCTTCTAACGCCTCGGAGTGTATCGTAACTGTTAGTTAAATTTATCATAAATTCAAATTCTTCAGTCTTTTTTTTCCTTAGGCACTGAACTGAATTTTAAGCAGGAGAAGAGGTTAGAAAATTATTGATTTAGTTTAGAGTTACAGTGGCTGATAATACCACTCAGATTTTCGGGAATGCCATTATTAATTAACTTGAACATTTGCTTATTATTACTGGACTGACCTTAAAGTCAGTAACTCAGAATCCAAAATTGTCTAAACTATTCTGAAGAAATACTTTTGCACTAGACAGATTGACTCTTAATCACCTTGAATTATGGGCTGTTTGAACAATCTGGTAGATAAATTAGACCTTGTCCCTCGGAAGTTCCCACATGCAAAATTTTGTCATGTATTTTAACTGTGGCCTTAAACCCACTCATGATCCAGGGACATGCCTATGAGATCACAGCCTAAGAATGTGATTCAGGGCTTCCCTGGTGGCGCAGTGGTTAAGAATCCGCCTGCCGATGCAGGGGACACGGGTTCGAGCCCCGGTCCGGCTCAGAGATCCCACATACCACGGAGCCACTGAGACTACGCGCCACAGCTACTGAGCCTGCGCTCTAGAGCCCCCAAGCCACAACTACTGAGCCCACGTGCCACAACTGCCGAAGCCTGGGTGCTTAGACCCCGTGCTCTGCAACAAGAGAAGCCATTGCAATGAGCAGCCTGCTCACCGCAATGAAGAGTAGCCCCTGCTCGCCACAACTAGAGAAAGCCCACGTGCAGCAGCGAAGACCCAACGCAGCCAAAAATAAATAAACAAATAAATTTATTTTAAAGAAAAGAATAAAAGACAAGGAAGACATTTAAAAAAAAAAGAGTTTGATTCAGAGTGTTTTTGAGGAAAATAATATTCACTTAGTAGTCCTAAAAGAGATTGTAAACTTTTTACTGAAAAACATTTTTATTGTTTCCCAAGCATTAAAACAGAAGTTATCAAGTACCTTTTTTTCCCCCTAGCACTCCAACTAGTACCTGACATGTACTAGGTACTCAGCAAATATTTGGTACAGTCATGAATTTTAGAATTCCAAACAAAACACCTGTAAAATACTTTTTTTCTGGTTGGGAAAATGAGATTCTGTTCATTTGCGTGGTACTGGTGTTCGCCATCAGAGGTCTGAATACAGGCATTTTAAGGTACTTGTTATTTTACTGTGATATTCGACTATAACTTCCAATTAATGTTTTTATATTTTAAGGTAAATGAACATTTGAAAGACATAATGGAACAAACACAGAAATTGAAAGACCACCACACAGTGGAAGCTTCAGGAGGCCAAAAGGTACATGTTCTTAAGAACAAAAAGGCGCCTTTGTGAGACCCTGTGTTCCTATGTGTGTGCCGTTTGGGGAAGCGTTAAGAGTGTGTTCATCAGAGTAGTTTTTGGTGATCTTAACTGTACCCTAGAAAGCCTTTCCATAAACACCAAGTAAGTAGCCGTGCAAAATGAAGGTTAATTGGATGACGGTGTTTAGGAAAATTTGTTCATGACTAGAGCTCAGCTTCTGACATCCTTTTGGCAAAAAATAATGGGTTTGCCTTTGTTTGGTAAAATATATGAAACAGGAAAACATTTTTCACTGTATCAGCCTTATAATGACTTGTAGTTAAGACCAGCCTCTTAAAATTACATTCCAGGAATTATAAGTTGTACGCATGGTTATTTTGTGAAGGAAGAAGAAACATTAACACGGATCAATTCTTTAAACTTCTTGAACAGGCTTTTAGAGGTTTTTTTCTCCAAACACTTGTGTGTTTGTTATACACCAAGACCTAAAGTATATTTCCTACATCTTTTAAAATATATTATAATGAGAGCCCTTTAAACGTGTTGTCTAGCATTTGAATTGAGGTATAAGAAATTGTCTTATGCAGAGACTTTATTTCCCATCGGGGTTATTTTAAGTGTCTTCATTATTATACAGCACTTCTGTTCATTTGGGGCGAATGCTGCTAGTTACTGATACTCTGTAAGAGAGGAGACCGGAGGAGGGAAAGGGAAAGAGCTGGTTTGTGCATCACCAGCTTCGCCAGGCAAGTTGTGCGGAGACCACCTACACTTCTGTCTGAATCTGGTGCTTGGGATCGCAGTGGTTTCCCTGGGCTTGATTCTTGTCTTTGTTGACCACCTTCCCCAGTGGAGATCTGCACCCGCTTTCCTGCTTCCCCCAGCCCTGCCCCCGCCTCGTCCCTCGAGTCCCCCAGCCCTTTCCTTCCAGTTTCCCCCCTTGCTTTTCCCCTCCCTTTAGTAGTAGAAATCCTTGCCTTGGAGATGGAGTTAATCCTGCCCCGCCCCCCAACCCCCATTTTGCTCCTGGCTCTAATCAGGAATAAGGTTCGGCATCATCCTGAGTTACAGGACTTCCATGGAAACCTCGTTTATTAGATACATGATTTAATTCTGTAGTTTTGCATACACATTATCAACTAAATGGGGGTTTTATATGCTGCCATAGGATCCAGTAAACCTTGTTTCTATGGAAAAAAATGCTATCTGTGTTCCAAACAACTGCAGATTAAGTGACCCTTAAGAAAAGCCAACTGTTTGGTATCCAGACACTACTGGATCACGTCACTCTGACTTTCTCACGGCACTGGGCCCATGGAATTGTGCATACTGACCTCACAACCAGGATTTGCTGAGTGAGTGATTGAGTAAATGAATGAATGAGCGTGCTTCACTTAAATATTTGGTTCAGTACGCATTTTTATTTGAGCACAAACATAGCATTGATACCTTCATTTTCTTTTTTTTCCTCTTTTATTATTATTTTTTTTCATTTACTTTTTTATTGAAGTATAGTTGATTTACAAAATGTTGTGTTAATTTCTGCTGTACAGCAGAGTGACTCGGTTATACCCATATATACATTCTTATTCATACTCTTTTCCATACGGTTTATCCCAGGATATTGAATATAGTTCCCTGTGCTGTACAGTACGACCTTGTTGGTCATCCATCCTATATGCAATAGTTCGCATCCGCTAATTGCAAACTCCCAGACCATCCCTCCCCCATCTCCCCTCCCCCTTGGCAACCACAAGTCTGTTCTCTATGTCTGAGTCTCTTTCTGTTTTGTAGATAAGTTCATCTGTGCCATGTTTTAGATTCAATACCTTCATTTTCAAATGAATTTGATCCTTTTTCTCGTTGTTAAAATCTTTGTGAAGGTAAGTGCTCATTTCACATAGTCTGTGAAGTACTGGGGTCCTCATGAAGAGCGCACTGCCAAGCACAGAGTAGGTTATGAAGCCTTGCTCTGTTACCCAACAGTGGGATTTTGGGCATTTGAACTATCTGGTTTGGGTAGAAATAGAATCATTTTATTCTTGATTTACATTCTTGTAAAAACAAAATTCTTCCTTATAAACTTTCACATTTATGTATGTATTTAAACATTTTTAAAATTCAGAGATGGCACCATAACTTTTTTTTTCTCCAAGCAATATTTTATAAAGATGATTTGGTCTGAAGAAACTTAAATATTAGTTAGATACCCTAGTACCGTGATTTTAATCTTTGCCTAAGAGTACTATAAAAATTAGATTTCTTCAGCAGCTTTATAGATCAATAGTCTTGTGCATTTGGATACGAGACCCTACAAAGATTTGGATTGGTATGGATTTAATATAACTTGTTAAGAACATTTATTTTGAAATACTTCTGATTTAACAAAAAGTTGCAGGGATAGTTCAAAGAACCCTTACATGTCCTTTACGCAAATTCATCAGTGTAACATTTTGTGTGCTCTGTGCATTACATGTTGCACACACAGACGTATATACGTGTACAGTTTTCTGAAACATTGGAAAGAAGGTTGCATGTATCATACCCCTTCCCCCCCTAAATGTTTCAATGTATATTTCCTAGGAAGAAAGCTGTTCATTCACACGACCACAGGATAGGTAACTTCATGTCAATAAAGTGCTTTGATCAGACTTACAGCCTATGTTCTAGTTTTGTCAGTCATCCCAATTGAACTTTATATATTTTTCTAGTCCAGGGTCAGGTAAGGTATTTAGCTGTTGTACCTCTCACCTTCTTTAAACTGGAACAGTCCTCAGCTTTTACTTTTTCATTCGTGACCTTGACACTTTTTAAGAATACAGGTCATTTTCAGAGAATGTCCCTCAATTTCGGTTCTTCTGATATTTCCTCGTCGTTCGATTAAGTTGTGCTATTCTTAGCCTAGAATACTATGTAAAGTGTGTCCTTTTCACAGTATTGTATCCAGAGGCGTGTGGTATCCATTTGCCCCTACTAGGTGATACTAATTTTGATCAGTTTGTTAAGATATTGTTTGGGTTTTTTGACTGCATGATGATTATTTTTCCTTTTGTAATAAGTAATTTGAGAGGAGGGCACTTCGAGACTGTAAATACCCTGTTCCTCTTCAGTGTTTCCCCACCTGCTAGACTTAGCATTTATTGATGATCCCTACTTCAGTTACTTTTTACTATGGTGGTTACAAAATGGCAATTCTCTAACTTTATCATTTCTTCTACGTTTATTAGTTAGGATTCTATTATAAGCAAATTTGACCTCATCTATTTATCAATCTACCTATCATCTCTTTATTATCTGTATGAACTGATGGATTCTTATCTTATTTAATGGGTTATAATCTGTTTCTGTCCATCATTATTCATTTGTTCATTGATTCGTTCATTCCCAGTTTTACTGAGATCTAATTGACATACAGCCCTGTGTAGACTTAGGGTGTGCGCCATAATGATTTGACCTGCATACATGGTGACCACAGTAGGCTTAGTGAACATTCATCCTCTCGTGTAGATAACAGCATAAAGGAATAGAAAAACCTATTTGTCCCTTGTGATGAGAACCCTCGGGATTTCCCCCCTTAGCGGCTTTCCTGTACAACATGCAGCAGTGTTGACAGCACGCTGCACATCACATCCCTAGTACTTACTATCTTGTAACTGGAGGTTTGTGCTTTTTGACCACCTTCACCTAATTTCGTGTGTATTTATTTTTGAAATCAACTTTATGGTGGAATAATTTTAGATTTACAGAAACGTTCCAAAGATAGTATAGCTTCATCTGGTTTCCCCCAATGTTAACACCTTATGTCATCGTGGCCTCTTTGGCAACACCAAGAAAATAGCATTGGTGCATTATCATTGACTAAACTACAGACTTTATTTACATTACACCAGTTTGGGTACTGACCAGGTGGTGCACCAGTGTCCCTGCATTGGGGTTTGTCTCCTGTGTCCTGTGATGAGGTTGGGCCCGTGGGCCTTCTGAGAAGAACACCACAGAAGTGGCTTCACATCTCATCACACCACATCAGGGAGCACGTGGCATGAACACGATTTGTCACTGATGGTGCCCACCTTGACCACTTGCTGAAAGTGGTCTCCTTCATTGTAAAGTTTCTGTTTCCCCCTCTGATGCTCTTTTCTGTGGAAGTGGGTCACTAAGTCCACCCCACGTTCCAGGAGAGGGAAGGTAAGCTCCCTCCCTGAAGGGAAGAGTATATACCCCATCTGGAATTCTGTGAGATTCGTACTTTCTCCATTTATTTATGTCCTTCAGCCGTTTATTTGTATCAATGTGGATTGGTGTGTATGTGCTCTGTACTTGGTGTTCCTGTCCAGTCTGCGTTAATTTGTATTGTTATGGACTCTGTGTATGTGTTGAATAGTTTGGGTTACAATCCAGTCTGTGGTATTGACTTGTTGTTCAGTTTCTCCAGCTGCAGCCATTGGGAGCTCTTGCAGAGATGTCGGAATTAGTAAAAAGGTCAAGTATTGAATATTTTGCCAGAAATGCGGACTAATTTGAACCACGAGAGACTCCTTTGCTTATCTCCTGTTTTGTATAATCCATAGTAATTTGTTATTATCATCAGTTTCTGTGTTATGGATTCTTCTAGTCTCAAAAACAGGAAAACTCCTGTTTTTGAAATTTCTGTTATTCACTGGGAATCCTGACGCATTCACAGGGCCTTCCTGCTCTTTGGTCCTGCTCGTGCACTTTTTATGGCTCTTATAACTGCCGCTGCCGAAAACTTTCGGTTAAACGAGAGATTCAAATACATGCAAAAAAATTATTAGGGTTATTCTTCCTGATGCAATAAGAAAAAATTACTGGAAATATTATCTCTTTGTGGGAAGCTGGTATTTTTCTGATTCTTGAGATGACATTTTTCTGATTTTTGAAGTTCTTGAAAATACCTCATTTATATTATTCTTCCAAATAATGTTATTTTTGCTATTAATTTCTGTAGGAAAAACTTTCTGCATAGAAGCTGAATGTGAATTTTAACTCAGACCCCATTTAGTTTGGTTCACTTCAACAAATATTTATTTAGGGCTGCCAAAAAACTGTGCTAGGAAATACCAAGGTAAACAGTTACAAATTATTCTCATATTATCTGAAATTATGGGCTTATTGTATATTCATCTTCCTAAAGACATAAAATTATATTCTTTGGAACACCCCTAGACAGTAAAATTAATAACATGTACGTTCTCTTTGTGTTAGTAGCTACTTGCCTTAGAGACTCTATAAAAATGCTAACTGGTGAGAATTGCCAGCTGGTGTTTTATCCCCCGTTAATTGAAAGAAATTCTTTATGTCGTTAAAAGAAATGATCATTGTGTTCAGTTCTACGTCGTCGTTTGCTTTTAGTCATGCACTTATGAAACAGCCTTTCTTCTTTTCCTTCTGGGAGGAAGTCTGCCTTATCAGACTTGGCCTCCTAATGTCGAAGAATTTGAACGATTGCAAGTCCAGCCCTAGAATCTCTCTACTCCCTCTCGTGATACAAATTCAGTGTCTAATGTGATGTGTGATCCCAGAACTGGGAGGTAAAATTCTTTGCTGCCGAAGTACACAGCATGTCCCGGGGACCCTAAGAACGCACATCCATGCTGGGAGAGGAGTGAGGGGAGGGAAGGCGGTGGTCTTTGTCGTTAGGAACCTCTCTAGTTTAAGCTAAGTTGTAAAGTATTAACATGTAAAACATGGCTTGAGAACTGTAAACTGGGAACTCCACTAACAGAAGCTTTGACTTGTTAATTTTAAACACTTCTGATGAATTTTCCCTTTACCTTTTGCCTCCCCTTTTCTCCTGCCGCTTCCTCCGAAGTCTCCTTCCAAATGGTTCTGGAAATTGGTTCCAGTAAGTTTGCACAGCTTCCTCCACTTGCTCTCCAGAAGTGTAATTGTAGAACGGTATCGTTTATGTCTTGCCGACACGGTCATTACGTATAGTTCTGTTAGTCACAAGTAGAGATTGGATTTTAAGGTGTTTTTGAGCATAATGTAAAACAGAAAGATTTTAAGAATCTAGTCAAACTTCGGAATAGAAGGTTTAAAACTAATTTGTAAAGTGTAAGCTCGTCTGTCAGTACTCACAGACCATCAGTAGCTAGGTAACAAGAGAAGGATGGATATAGATTTGCATTCGTTTTAATAATGTTCGTAAAAGTGAATATGAACTGCACGTGTAAATTATTTGTATTGTAAAGTCATCTTTTTGAAAGGGTCATTTCCTTTTGGCCTGGACCGTAGAGGATACTTTTTGTGTAATAAAGAAGGGACAGATTGTGTGTCCCTCCCAGCACTGGACCTGAGCTAGATTCAATGCTGGTTTGACTTGAAGAGTTGATCTTTCACGGTGACATCTGGGGGTTAGACCACTTAAGTATTTTACACCCTCAGAAACAGAAATGTAACTTAGAAGCGCACCATAATGTTGAAATATAGAAAGTGCGTCCCTTTTAAATGCCGGATTTCTCCATTTGTAGAAAGAGCGGTAAGCTTGTAACGCACAGAGCATGTTCAAGTATAAAAGACTCTGTAACCTTTGTGAACTGCAGATGAACTTTCAGGGAGTCCCACATGACTTCAGTATCAAAAGTTGGTTTACCTGATGCCTCTTCCAGGATATGATCTTCAGGAAGATGTTTCGGCATGCCACGTATACACCTCTGATTGGTCTAAGCCGTGGGCCTCTGTGGCTGCAGCTCTGTGCGTGTGTGTCTGTGTGCGCCTTGTGCAGCACTGCTCCTTGGCAGGGTGCAGTACAACTCGGCACACAATTCAGTTCTTTGTTCCATGCCTCTGGGCACTCAGCTCAGTCCAGTTCAGACCGTGGGCCGAAAACAAGGGTAGACCTGGAGATCTGGGAAGTTTGGCCCTGAGCCCAGCCCATGTAGGGGATTCCCAAGAGATGACTCTTTCGTTTCTAGCCGGCCCAAGAAAGGAGGGGAGGACCTGGAAGGGTGCTTACTACCCAGTGTGAGGGGCAGCGTGAGGCCGGAAGAGGCCACTGGCTGATTTCTTTCTCTCTCCCGCTTCCTCCCCTCCTCTCTCCTTTTTTTTCATGGCTGATTTTTAAACTGTCTGCCAGCAGCAAAATGAGGAAGTTTTCTAAGGATTATGTAAAAGTCAGTAATCAGTTAAAGAATTTATGTAGTGTATCTGTGTGATTTTTTTTTTTTTTTTTTTCCTGAATGTAGGTAGTCTATGAGTTTGGAACATACCATTAAACACAGATGTCTAGTCTCCACTGATTCATCAGAACAAGCTCCTCTGAAAGTCTTCGGAGGAAGAGATGTTCCATGAACCATGCTCTTGAGTAGCCAGTGACAGGGAAATAGGGATAAATGTCTCCTTGAACGTGTGTGCGCTTCTGAGGGATATCATTTAGAGGAAATCTGACCTCACCACCAAATAGTAAATTTTCTCTTTCAGTAAATTATAATATTTTTCTGTTATTCTCACGGAAGTATTATATTTCATAATTGTATTTTAATTATGAAATATAATCAGTTTAGATGGAGTTAGAAGAAAAATTAGTTTTGATTACTAAAAAAAAAAAAAACTGTATTTACATATCAGTAGCCACTATCATTGTAAAGTTTGCTAATAAAGTACTTCAGTGTGCATCTCCATTAAGCCCTCAGCATTATTTTTCTTGGCCTGAGGAGAGCTAATAGCTAGTAGCAGCTGACCTCTGGCGATTACCTGCCGTGTGCCCGTGTGTGCATCGCACTTTCTGTCCATCATCTTCTGTAGTCCTCCGTGCTGCCGTGAAGTAGGTACTGTGATCATTATCCCCAGTTCACAGATGGGGAAACCGAGAGATGGGCACTGAAGTACCTTGTCCAAGATCACAGAGCTCAGCAGTGGCAGCACCAGGAGTTGAGCCTAGGTAATCTGGCTTAAGAGCTCATTCTCGTAACCTCTGAGTTTTACAGGCACGTCTCATTTCTAGAGAACCGCCTTACAAGTTTGTACCCACTCACGCCAGCCAATCTTTAGAAAACAAGAATTGCATCTGTTTTTTCTGCGAGGGAGCAGAAAGTCTCGTACTTGCTCTGCTATTGGTTAATGAAACCTCAGCCAGGAGGGTGTTTTTCAGTTGCAAAGTCATTATTACACTTTATTTGCGTTGTCTCAGCATCCGGATGAGAAGCCAGAATATCTTCGTGGTATTGAATGTTACTCCAGTTCCTAAAGTGATGATGTTTCTTCTCGCCCCCTTTCCTTTAAGAATGGTTTCACATTCTTCTGCCCGCTCTCCCTCTGATGCCTCTCCTCATTCTTGCAGCTCGAGTCTCACTCTTCCCACGTAAGAACGTGGGGTCTAAGTGAAGTCTAACCTTGAAGTGAATGAATTTCATCCTCTGCAAAAGAGCAGAACCGATGATTTGGATAACAAATGTTCAAAATCCATTTTGTGATGCTTTTACATGTAAATTCTTAGGCTAATAAGTGAATTTCACATAAATGAGCGCTGTAATGTTACGTTAAGTACTTGGCTTCAGAACCAAAGTGCTGTTGGTAAAATGAGGTCTAGTGGTAATGTTTAGAAAAGAAGGATGTTGGTGAGTAGTTCTCATGTCTCTTGACTTATATTTTATTACTGATACATTGGAATCTACAATACTGTCTTTTTCCTGTATGTTGCTTAGTACTTATTCATTTTCATCTCTTTTTTTTTTTTTTTAATGTAGGCTCGTTACAGGAAAGAGCAGACATTGCTTAAGCAACTGCCTTGCATTCCGTTGGTAGAAAATTTGTTGAAAGACGGCTCGGATGGCTGTGCGTTAGCTGCCCTTATTCATTTTTACTGTCCTGGTGTCGTCAGATTAGAAGGTAAGCGTTCCACTGAAATGTCTCGAAACTGCGGATAGATGGTAAGAAATATTTAAGACGGTAAATTTAATAAGTAATGACGGCTTCTTTCAAGAAGAACGTTTATGTATAATTGTAGGAAGTAGTTGAGCAAAGGAGTGCTTGGTCTCTAAGCCTCCGTGGAGTAGATCACTGCCGTTAACGTGTGTGGGTCAGACAGACTATGTAGCTGTGTATCTGTATTAAGGTAATAATTACAAAATGAATATGAAATGCACCTTATCAGAATTAACCCTGTGGCTCTTTTCCTGTTTGAAGATATTTGCTTGAAAGAAACCATGTCATTGGCTGATAGCCTCTATAATCTGCAGCTGATTCAGGAATTTTGCCAAGAATATTTGAACCAGTGTTGCCATTTCGCCCTGGAAGACATGCTGTATGCCACTTCCTCCATAAAGGTATCTCAACCATCCTCTTCCCCTTTGTTTGTTCAAGTTTGCTGAAAAAACACATAACCAGGTACATAAACAGTATATAGCTGCTTAAAGCTTGCAAAATTAACTGTAATTTCAGGCAAAAGAACTCTTGAAAAAATCGTTTCTGTTTGATTTTTCTGCTGATTTTGTTGTAGTTCTTATTTTTTCAAAACCTACACTGCTAGCTACAGGTTTCTTTTGTAGTACGAAGCGAAACTTAACGTCATAGTACAGAATTAAACCGTTGTTCCTGATGTTGTTAGCAAAATAGAGGATAAGCCAGTAAGCGTTTCTGGGTCCTGGAGGGCTGCTGCCGCTTGTGGGGAGCACGCAGGAGGTGTGGCCGCTCGGGACACTCAGCAGGACCGTGGACTCTGTCTGGGAGGAAGGGGCCCTCAGGTCCCAGAACTTGAGGCAAAGCCTCGGGAAAGGAAGAGGGGAGGAAATATTAGTCGTCTGGAAATGAACCTCTTAGGAAGTCATCGCATTTGTTAGCCATACACTTGTCCCTTGCTTCAGGACGTCACACGACCTCTTAGCTTCGGGGCCGTTGCTTAGTGCCTTTCTTTCGAGAAATGTTTAGTGAGCGCCTCATAGTGTTCTAGGTGGTTGGGATAAATCGGCAGACAACACAAAGACCCCACCCCCCACCCCATCCCCGTCCTTTTAGGGCGTTCTTTCTAGTGGTGAAGGCAGACGCGTGTCTCAGGCGTGATGGCTTCTGAGCTGCAGGTTCCAGGACCTCATGGTGGGAACGCTGCCCTTGTTGTTACCGGCAGCTGCAGCTGCAGAAATCCTTCACGGCTCTCGTACGCCTGCCTGAAGTTAACACTTCTGTTTAAAGGCTTTAGGAATAAATGATCTTCCAACCGATTTGTTTGAAGTTTGAGAGGAAACAGCTTTATGTCAGTCCTAATGGTACCTGTGATGCCCGCCTTCATAGGAGCTGCTAAAGGACCCCTCCCAGCGTAACGCTAGTGCCTCGCGATGCTCTCTGGTCTCTCTCTTTTTCCTGTACCCGTTTCTCAGTTACCGCGAGGCAGATTGACGGAGCCAGGGGTAACGGCGTTTCCAGAATAAGCCACTGCCCCTGTTGACCAGAATAGCGCTCACTCCCCACTGTCCAGCACATCACAAGAAAAACCTTGACTGATTTTGAATGGTTACACTTTGCCATTTTTACCAAAATGGGTTAGGAGATATTTTCATATTTATCTTAATACTTTTTCTGGCGCTTCCTATTAAAAAATTTAAATACTTTCACTGAGATCTCAAAGAAAAAAAATGACCTCATTAAATACATTGAGTTGTAAGGTTACACTTGCTTAAGTTGTATACCTTGGACTTCCAGTAAATAACGTATATATCCCTGATGTTTAGATCAACTTAGTCTGGGCATGATCCAGATACAAAGACATTTTCTTCAATCAGGCACTTTAAAAATAGATAATTATCTGCAGAGAAGACTTTGGTCACTTTCCGTGTTCTCTGCTAAATTATTAGAACCACAGTTTTGGCCTCACATGAGTATTTTGAGGCTCTAAGCCCGCAAGAGGTTGCTCGGTCCATGATGCTGGCCGCCTTGTCATTTGTTAACTTGAGTTAACAACTGTTTGTGGGGAATAGGGAGTGAGCCCTCTTTTCCCCTCGTGGTGGACTTGTAAACTGGTGTGCTCTTTTCAGAGGGCAGACAGATGGTCATTCTCTAACCACATTTAAAGTGCACAGAAGGACGTATAAGGATTGTTCGTGGTGGTGAAGAGTTGGCCGCAGTTCACCTTGGGAGGGCCACACTTGGAATGTCTCGTAAAGCAGCTGTTGGAAGGAGGCAGGGGTATCTTACTGATGCGGAAAGCTCACGAGGGGTTACTAAGGGAAGCGTGCGGGGAGCACACATTATATACGGCATGATGCAATTTACATACATTTTAAAAATCCTTTTTCTGTTTGTACGCACACCTACACACATACAGAGGCGTGGGAAAAGGTCTGTAGAGAGATGAACACAGAACTGTTAACAGTGGTTTCTTCTGAGTGCAGTATTAGGATTTGAGGGAGAGGAGTTAAGGTATACTTTTACTTTTTATTCTATGTTCTGTATATTTGTATTCTTTGATATCGTTTACAGTGTTTAAGAACGTTAATGTATAGCTGCATGACTGTCTTAACTGAAAGAAGGAAAGAAGAGCTCTTAAGTGAAATTAATCTGGTACCATTCCGGGAATATGGTGACAGACTTATTGCCGTTTAATCATCGTAAATTCAGAAAGAAATTCTCTTCGTAAACGAGTTACTGGGAAAATTAGTTCTTACTATGCTGACATCTAGTGGCCAAACACTGTACAATTATGTTATTAGGACAGTTATCTTACCAAGGTGCTTAAAATAAATTTTTTCCATAATTGACATATAACATCGTATACGTTTTAAGGTGTACAGCGTGTTGATTTGATTCGCTTATATACAGCAGAATGATTATCACCATAGTATCAGTCAGCACCCTCATCGCGTCACATAATTACCATTTTTGTCGTGAACATTTAAGATCTACTCTTTCAGCAATTTTCGTGTATATGATACAGTTATCATTAACTATAATTCTCTGATCCCCAGAACGTATTCATTTTATAATTGGGAGTTTGCACCCTTGACCAGTACTGCCGCATTTCCCCTACCCCAGTCCCTGGGAACCACCACTCTGTTCTCCGTTTCTGTGGGTCTGGCTTTTTCAGATTCCACGTACAAGTGATGCCGTACAGTGCCTGTGTTTCTCCGTCTGACTTATTTCACTTCACACAGTGCCCTCAAGATCCGTCTGTGTGGTTGCAAATGGCAGACTTCCCTTGTTTCTCGTGGCTGCACGTACACCACATCTTCATCCATTCATCTGCTGGCGGACACTCGGGTCGTTTCCATGTCTTGGCTGCAGTGAACGTGGAAGTGCAGATATCTCTTCAAGAGATCTGTTTCCATTTTCTTTGCTTACGTACCCAGATAGGATTGCTGGATCATATGGTGGTTCTATTTTTAATTTTTTGAGGAATCTGCATACTGTTTTCCATAGTGGCTGCACCATTTTACATCCCCACCAACAAGGCACAAGGAAGGGTTCCCTTTTCTCCACACCCTCATCAGCGCTTGTTATCGCTTATCTTTGTGACGATGGCCATTCTGACAGGTGTGAGGTGGTATCTCCTTGTGGTTTTGATTTGTGTTTCCCTGATGATTTAGTGATGTTGAGCTCCAGGGTCCTTAAGATAGTAAGTAATTTCCTATCAACAGACAATTATGGGGTACTTAAACAGTGTTTTTCCAAAAGATATACATAGCTTTCAGTGAACTGTACTAGTAGAGCCGGAACCTAGCACCAGTGCTTTAAATATAATTTTATACTTTGGTTTTAGAAAGTACACTGTGAGATAAGTGTAAAGAAAGACTATAAATCACAATCATCTTACTACCCAGAGATATTCCGTATCAACATTTCGACGCTTTGCCAGTGACTGGCCTTTCTTATGATATGTTTATTCATTCATTTATACGTTCATTCAATAAATATTTATTGGACATCTATTATGTACCAGGCACTGTCTTAAACACTGAAGATGTAGTGGTGAGCACAGCTTTGTCCTTTTGACCATATAGTCTGATGGGTCAGATGAGGAACCCTGGAGAATATGGTATTAGATGAAGCTGGAGAAATTGCAAAGGGACCCAATCAGGTACCCGCTTGTAAACTACAGTCAGTCTCCCAAGGGCAAGGGCACGCGGGGGAAGGGGTGTTGCCTTTTGAAAAGTCTGGCTTCATAAGCCGAAGAAGAAATGACTGTGTGCTAACCAAGAGGCGGAAACGGTTTGAGTGAGGGTAGTTACGATGCAGGTGGAGAGAAGTGGGTGGATTCCAGGGCTGTTGAGGCGCAGAAACCGCAGGCCTCGGCGGTGAATCGGGTATGAGGGGAGAGAGAGGCCGGTGTCGCGGTGACTCCCAGGTTTGCTCTGTGCACTCACTGGGAAGGTGGCTGCCATCCGGGGAAATAAGGATGGGATCTGATCAGACTTGTGGGGAAGATGACTGGCACGGTGAGAGAAATAGAAAGTGCATGTGCAAGTGCAGTCGTGCCTTTGGGGGCCATTCGATAGCTGGTGGGTATGGGCGGCAGTTTTCAGACATCAGGGGTATCGAATGCTGCTGAGGGCTTGGGGGCAATGAAGACGAAAAAATCTGTTTCATTTAGTGACACAGACATTGGTGACCTGAGCAAATGCTGGCTTAGAGCGAGGGCGCCTGAGTGCCAGACTGGAGTGGATTAGGGAGAGGAGGGCTGAGAGCAGGTTGTTGGGAGAGGCCGGTGTTACAGAAGTCCGAAGCGATGAGCAGGCCGGGTGGACGCAAGCCGGAGGGTGAAGGAACGCGTGCCGGTTTCGGCCACGTTCAGTGGCAGAGGTTTGAGCACGTGTAAAAGCCAAGCAGGAAGGACTCAGCTGAGGAGAAGAATAAACGTATAGGAGAAAGAAATATAACTGAGAATGGAAAGCTTCTGAGAAGGTAACCCACAGCACACCCTTAGGGATCATAAGCTTTATCATTTCTTAAAAAAAAAAAAAAATCCCAGATTTTGATGGGTGGATGCTATTTCGAGCTGTGTTTTAATAGGTAACTCTCTGTCATTTGCTTTCTGGTCGGGCGTTACCTGCTTTCTCTCCTAACTTCTTGCCTCTCGCACAGAGTAACTACCTGGTGTTCATGGCGGAGCTCTTCTGGTGGTTTGAGGTCGTGAAGCCCTCCTTCGTCCAGCCCCGCGATGCTCGTCCGCAAGGAGGTGATCAGTGTTCCCGTAAACAAGCACGATGGAGCGTTCAGATAGCCTCACCTGGTTATTTTACAGGGAAGCCTGTTGCTGTTTCCTAGTCTAGCCTTGATGAATTCTCTCTCAGCGTTTAAAGCCACTAAATTCTCCGTGACAGACATGGTGTAGGGGAGGAAAAGGGGGCGGCAAGAATAGCCCTGCATTCCACGGCTTATGTTGTGGAACTTTTAGCTTTAACTGTTCTCCCACTTTCCTCTCTTTGCATCTTTTACCCCCATCCCTAGCTTTTGTTCCCTGTTGGAGTCTGAGTTTTTAACACTGTTGCCCAGAAGCCACTCAAATTATGGCTTGGCTTTAATCTGTAATTTGAACTTGCCCTTAAGCCATAAAGGGGCTTGTTATATTTATTTTTAACCCTAGTAGGTTTTGTGACTGTTACAGTACCACGATCTATTGATTGCTCATAATAAGGACACTGCTAAGAAATAAAGGGGTAAGTTACTGTAAAGATCTCTGGAAATGAAGAAGAAAAAAAATCTTTCTGTATCTTCTCTAAAGCAGAACAAATTTTCCATCGGCTTCCATTGTAAGACCAGAGTTTTATTTCTGTAGGGGAAAATCAATTCCACATGATACGTGTGGGCCCACTAGAGAACTTGCCTCCGTCATAACTCTGGGCTCTTCCTGCTGCCAGTGGCCTGCCCAGCACGAAGTGGGATTACTGTGCCTCCCAGCTAGCTAGCTGCTTCCCTTGGTGCCACATTTTTGTATTTTCCCTTATTTCTCCCCATCCCCACCCCTTCCCTCAAAAAAATAATTAAAGACGAGAAAGAGATCAAGAAGGAGGGAAAACTGCGTACTCAGGCGGCAGTGGGTAAGGGACGTGATAGGGCGATACCACTCTGGCGAGTAGAATGAGCTGCCTTCAGTCAGCTGGCCCACTGCGTCCCAGGCCAAATTCTGTAAAACATGCAGGAAATGAGTGTTTAACCTGTTGTGCCTCCGAGCTGCTTAGGGCAGAGCTGTTGTGTAACGAGGCAGACCTAGAGAGCAGCTGAGGCCCTTCCTGAAGGCCACTGCATAAAGCCAGGTGTCTTCAGTAGTTACCACACACCATATTGTACAGCTTTTCACCGTTAACGTAGAGTTTTCATGCACGTTGCTTTGTATGACCTCGTCTGTGAAGCCCACTATTCAGAATATTCAACAGCTGCTATATTAGGTCTCCAAAGCAAAAAATAAATGAGCGTTATTTACAAAAATGTAAACTATAGCAGTGGTTTTAATTACTAACCAGTGAAATTCTGTCTCTCATTGATTACCAAAATACCAGCTATTTCATAGACGTAAAAGTGACCGTGTGTAACTGAAGTTCTGTGAAAGCTTTTAGCCGAATTAGACACTCGTTTATTTTTATTTTAAATACGTGTATTTATCTTATATTAAGCCTTTTTTTCTCCCAGTTAGCCTTAATCAAGTGGATTTTTTTTTAATTCATTTATTTATTTTTGGCTGCGTTGGGTCTTTGTTGCTGCGCGCGCGCTTTCTCTAGTTGTGGCGAGCGGGGGCTACTCTTCGTTGCGGTGCGCGGGCTTCTCCTTGCAGTGGCTTCTCTTGTTGTGGGGCACAGGCCCTAGGCACGTGGGCTTCAGTAGTTGTGGCACGTGGGCTCAGTAGTTGTGGCGTGCGGGCTCTAGAGCACAGGCTCAGTAGTTGTGGTGCACGGGCTTAGTCGCTCCTTGGTGTGTGGGATCTTCCCAGACCAGGGCCGAAACCTGTGTCCCCCGCATTGGCAGGCGGATTCTTAACCGCTCTGCCACCAGGGAAGCCCCAATCAAGTGGATTTTTTAAGCCAGAACACGTCCAAGAACAGTTTAAAGAAAATTTGTCCTTTTGAAAATTATTTAAGGAGAAAGCTAAATATGCTAAGATTTCTCTATAAGTAATAAGGAAAACTGCGGTTAAACTTAAACATTTATTTGTGGCTCGTAATTCTTGAAGCAGTGTTGGAAACGTGCTAACTACCTAATTCTGAGGGGTTTTTTCCTTTCCTGTAGCTGAACCTGTGGACGATCTGCCCTCAGTTCCTGTCTTAACTGCTGCCCAGAGAAACGCCTTGGACAGCTCTGACTTCACCCCAAGGTAGAGTCCAGAACATCGATTCCACTCACTCAGGAAGTCAAAATTTTATTACATTAGAGTTTTTAAAGTTTCAGTTGGACTTTGATCTAAGGAAGTTTTAATTAACTTACCCTGTTAAAGCCTGTTTTAACATCGCCGTAATTGAAATGTACACTGAAATGAATGTTTCGTAAATAGGCTTTTATGAATCACACTGAAAGGCGGGGGAATATTATCCGAAGGTCCAAATAATCAGCCTAAAACTAAACTTTTGCTGCGTAACTTGTTTATAATTGAGATTATATGATGCTTGAATGATAGGTAACTCTCAGGCCAGGGGGAAATTTTTTAAGTTTCCATTTTTTAATAATTTTTTAATCTTTGAGGCAGTTTTCCCTACTGTTTTGTTTGCTGGTTACTGTAGCTATTCATAGAGCACGGTGGAATGATTTATTGTACTGTTGAATCTTTATCTAATGCTTTAGCTCTTAGTATCAGGAGCTGAAGTGGAAGCAAAGTAAACATTTAAGAGCAGGATAATCCTGACTTCTGACCCAAGTATGTGTTAGAGACATTAATGTGTTTAAAACTGTCTTTCAGCAGATCCTATAAGCACTTTTAACGCGTATTTACTAGAACCTAAAATGTGTACTGACTTTGGGCCCCCTAACTTACCTGATTTTTATTTTAAGTTTAAAACGGATGTATTTTGGGATTTTTTTTTTTTTTTAGAAATTCAAGCAGATCTATTAAAAATACATTTTAAAAATTATGAGGAAGAAACTGAATTGAATCTTTCTGCATGAAATATGAACTTGTACTGAAGTTGTCACCCCCTCCTCACGTCTACGAAGTTTCTCTCTCCACTGTGTGCTGATGAGCATGGACAGAACCCTTAGAGTGCTCTCACTGCCTTTGTAGGGCTTCTTAGCGCTGTGAACTTCTCATCTCGCTGAGTATTTCCTTCAGATTAAGAAGCCATTTTCCCTCCCTTACCCTCTGATTTACTCCTATAAATTTTCTTACTTCCACTAAGTTTTCTATTTCGTAACCACCCCTGAGATTTACCACAAAGAGATTAGGTTAGAATGTGGCTGATCTATAGGAGCGTCTCTGTTTCACCCCGTCGGAAACTTCTTTGTACACGCTACTTCCTCAGTGCTCTCCTGGGTTGGTTAGATAGTGGCATTTCCGTCCCTGAAAATTTAGAAAACACTCAATATTCTAGGTCGTAACTCTTGTACTGCTAAATCTTTAAAACCTCTGAAACTTTCCAGCTAAAGACTAGGTTATTCCGTGATTATTATTTCTAGGAACTTGAGTGGACGATCTTCCACCTTTCTGACACTGGGAAATGTCTTAACGATCCTCTGGAAGACTCATCTCTTCTCTGTCTCTCAGATATCTGAGTGGCTCCCTTTCTCCT
This sequence comes from Inia geoffrensis, assembly GCA_036417435.1. Lineage (NCBI taxonomy): Eukaryota > Metazoa > Chordata > Mammalia > Artiodactyla > Iniidae > Inia > Inia geoffrensis. Next base: position 1,731,637 of record CM070901.1, on the reverse strand, counting down.
TTCTCCCAGCAGAAGCACTTCCTATAACCAGATGGAAGTCTGAATCCTTTTCCTTGAAGAGTCATTGTGTAATCCTTTCATTTCTGTGAGTTTCCGTATGGTCCATTTGTAGTTCTCCCATTGTAGAACTTCGGGGGAAGGATTCAAGGATTTCTGCTCTTCCTGAGAATGATGCAGCCACATCTACAAATGTTATCGCACCTGAATGGTGACCTTATGAGGAAAAAAAGCCAAAGGAAGAAGACAGCAAAGCAAGACATTGGTAGCAGCTACTTACTGCACACGCTTGGCTACTAACCTGTACGGGAATCACCCCACATCAAAATCCTCTGTGCAGGCGTGAAGTGAGGCAACTGTAGGAAGGTACAACAGTTCAGCCATTACTTGGGGAAGAAGAAAAGAGTGAACCTATTTTAATAACTGAACTTGCATCTCTTCAGGATTACGCTCCTGTTGTAGATGTAGGAAGGGTAGAGGTTGTGGAAAGGCTGCTGGAGCGGGGATGAGAGAGACGGACGAGACAGGGAGCGGCGTGGGGTCCTCTCCCCGGGTTTCCCAGGAGACGACCGGGGACGCGAGTGAGTGAGAGGAAACTGACGTGCGGGGCAGGGGCGGGGGCTGTGGGAGCTAAGCGACAGCGAAGGTACACCGGTGCTCCAGGCGTCGTCGCTTCTGGAAAGCTCGTGAACTACGCTTTCGTTAAATAATAAGAATGCGGCACCGTGGTTTACCTTTGTATCCTTTAGCTGTTTGTTCATCTTCGCAGTTTGCATTGGCCGAGAGGTAGCGTGGTCGCAGAGAGCTGCAGAGGTCACTGCGTCCTGCTCCCAGCTTAGTCTCAGCCCACTGGGGTCGGGATGCTCAGTTTCGCCTGCTACGAGGCAGGCCGTTGGTGGACGGAAAACGTAGGAAAAGAAAAACCAGATTGTGGCCAAATGTCATCAGAAACTGAGAAGTAGACTGTGTGATCCGCTGCATTAACTGGAACAGGGTGGAGTTTAAATCAGAAAAAATGTAGGTGTTTAAAGACGTGCAGACTGCCCGCGAGCAGGAGGTGCCAGGCTCTTTCACAAGGATTCATCGTTCCTGTACTTTTAGAGACGGACATTCGACCAGAATACTGCAAGTTGACGACTTTACTTTCCTTAATTCTCAATCTTTCTATTTGTAAAATGAAAATAATGTGCCGTATCTTATGTCACAAGGACATTGAGCTGTACTTGAAAGTAGTGTTTCACGCTCTTGGGCTAAAAGACATAAAATACATAGAGATACATATAATCACCGCCATTCTTTGGTTTAAACGCTATATTATGTTTCCTTATTTATTTATTTTTTTCACTTAGGATGGAGAGTCGGAAGTGACAGTGTTGTTTCCGACTTCAGCTGTTGTATCTAAAATTTATATGCAAGAGCTAGACACTTTACGCCATTTGATTGACGTGTACTTTACGTTGCAGTGGGGAAGGAGCTGCGCTTGCACACTCTCGTCCTCATTTGCCTTCTAGACACTCACGTCCCCAAGCTCATCCTTCAGCCTCAGGTAATGTATTTGAAAATGCCATTTAAGTGGTTAACTAGAAAATGATTGAGAATAAATGTAAATAAAAGTATCCAGCTCTTTTTTCTAAAAAGTGTGAACACATGACACACTAAAAGGGCTCTGTTTCTCTATGCTTGGCTTTTAACAAAATGATCTTTATTTCTCCACGTGTACCTGCCTTATGTGAAATCTGTTAAATTGTTGTAAGTTAAATTGTTTTTACATGATTTCAACGACTTTTACTTTTATGCATTTGAAGGAGGAATAAGAAGGTCTTCATCTATGTCCTATGTTGACGGCTTCATAGGGACATGGCCCAAGGAGAAAAGGTACACACAGAGACTTATTTTTAGTGTACGCACGTTCTCAAGAACTGCTCATCCCCCGCCCCCACCCCCCTTGTTAGCCAGATTGCAATTTAATTAGTACCTGCATTTGAAAAGGGCAACGTGGGCCGATGATAGAGTGACCAAAGGGGCCAAATGTGACGGGTGGCCCGACAGCCTTACCCTCGCCTTGAGGACAATGTGATTTGGAGAAATGGGAAAGAAAGGGAGCATAATTTCAAATAACTCTTGTTGTACGGTGATATCAGATTGTTTCCTTTCTGGGGTCATTTAAAGATTTTCTCTTTAATTTTTTTTTTTTTTTTTTTTTTTAGATCATCAGTGCATGGCGTTTCATTTGATATTTCTTTTGATAAAGAAAGTAGTATACAGAGATGCACTCCAAACCAAGGAATCACTCGTTCTATTAGTAATGAAGGACTTACTCTGAACAACAGTCGTGTATCCAAGAACATTAGGAAAAGTCTGTCCTTCAAGCCAGTAAATGGGGAGGAGGGAGCAGGAAGCATTGAAGAAGAACTTCACGTGGGCTCTCACGGCCACCTGACGGCCTACGTGCCCCTAAACGCAAACGAAGTAGGTTCTAAGCAGAACAGGGCTCACAGGCTTCCGAATGGAGCTCCGCAGAGCAGAGCGCTCCTCGATGAGTTGGGCAGTCCGGTCGGGACCCCCAGCATCGAGGAGGCGTTACAGATAATCCACGACACCGAGAAGCCTGCCCACACCCCTCGGCCGGACCAGCTTGCGAACGGCTTCTTTCTCCACGGCCAGGAGATGGGCGTCCTGAGCTCCAGCGCCCCGCGCAGCCAGTCCAGCCCCGAGAGCGTGGCGGACACGAAAGGCGCCTCGAGCCCCATCACTGACAACACGGAGGTGGACACGGGGATCCACGTCCCTTCAGAGGACATTCCGGAAACTATGGATGAAGACTCTTCCCTGAGAGACTACACCGTGAGTCTGGACTCTGACGTGGACGACACGTCCAAATTCCTCCAGGACTACAACCCCAGAGAGGCCTTGAGTCCCTGTCCCAGCACCGTCAGCACCAAGTCCCAGCCCGGTAGCAGCGCGTCCTCCAGTTCCGGCGTGAAGATGACCAGCTTTGCCGAACAGAAATTCAGGAAGCTGAATCACACCGACGGAAAAAGCAGCGGCAGCAGTTCTCAGAAGACCACGCCGGAGGGCTCGGAGCTCAACATCCCTCACGTGGTGGCCTGGGCACAGACCCCAGAGGACACGGGCCTTCCGCACGGCCGGGACACCACGCAGCTGCTGGCCTCCGAGGTGGTGCATCTCAGGATGAAGCTGGAGGAGAAACGGCGGGCCATCGAGGCCCAGAAGAAGAAGATGGAGGCCGCGTTCACCAAGCAGAGGCAGAAGATGGGGCGGACGGCCTTTCTCACCGTGGTGAAAAGGAAAGGGGACGGCCCCTCCCCGCCCCGGGAGGAGGCGGCTGGCGCGGAAGACGGGAAAGTGTACGCCGAGCGGCCGCCGGAGAAGGAGCCGCAGAAGGCGAACGGGCCGAGGAGCGGGTCCCCGGCGGACCCCAAGGAGGGCGCGGAGAGCCCCGTGGGCAGGTGGCCGCCGTCCCCGAGCGCGCCCGGCGACCCCGAGGGGCCGTGGAGCCCGGCCGGCCCCGCGGAGGAGCCGCCGCAGGACGGCGAGCTGCTGGAGCACACGCGCTCCATCGAGAGGCTCAACGCCTCCCTGCTCGTCCTGCAGCGGGAGATGCAGCGCCTGGCGCTGCAGCAGGAGCTGCTGATGCACATGCGTGAGCAGCAGGCCTGGGTCATCTCCCCGCCCCCGCCCTCTCCGCACCGGCCGGCCCGCGCCGGGAAGCCCCACCGGCCGGCGGCCGAAGCGCCCCGCCCTGCCCACCCGTCTCCGCAGCCCGCCGCCAGGAAGAGCGCCTCCTTCTCCGTCAAAACTCAGAGGACTCCCAGGCCAAATGAACTGAAGCTCACGCCCTTGCACCGAACGCTGACGCCGCCTCGCTCTGTGGACAGCCTCCCTCGGCTCAGGAGGTTCTCCCCGAGTCAGGTCCCCATTCAGACCAGGTCCTTCGTGTGCTTGGGGGGCGGCGGAGAGCCGGAAGCGAAGGAGTCCGGACGCAAGGAGGGAGCGGAGGACGAGGAGGGGGAGGAGGAGGGGGAGGGGTCCTCGGGCCCTCGGGAGCAGCGCGGGCACATCCCGGAGGACGAGGAGGCGCGGGCCCCGCCCCCTGCGGCTCCCGAGGGCCTGGCGCGGCCCGCCCCGGAGACCGCGTGGCCCACCCGGAGCGAGGACTGCGTGAGTCAGCCGGCAGAGCCTCCTTGCAGACCTGCCTTCCCACCTGCTGCTCCTAAAAGTGCTAATCTGATTGAAGTCTCCCTCTCAGATTTGAAAGCCCCTGAAAAGGCTGATGTATCTGTTGAAAAATATGACGGAGAAAGTGATAAAGAACAAGTTGATGACGACCAGAAAGTATGCTGTGGATTCTTCTTTAAGGTAAAGCTAACCCGCGTGGCCCTAGGCCGCTTCGCTGGTGGGTGTTTTCAGTCGGCGCGCTTGCTTCTTTAGCAGCAGCCCTTCTCGTTACAGGTCTGCCATTAATCCTAAAATGTATTCTGGCCCGCCCCTTGTGGACTGCAGTTCTGTTCGGGCACATTGGTTTCTAGAACAGTCCTCCTTTCATCACATCGTGGTACATGTTTAGACGTGCTGTTTTTGTCCCTCTGACTCTCTCTCACTTTCACCAAAGCCTTTTGAGAAGCAAGTGATTCACACTCTTCCAAAAGATGTTCAGTGGCCACTTTGTAAAAAGCTCATAACTTGGCATTGCATGTAAGTCTGTTTTAGTTTATTTTCTTAATACTGACCATCTTCCCTTGTATGTATTGTTCTTTAAAAAATCTTTGGAAAACTGACCAGACAGACCCTGGCAAGGTGAAACATTTAAAAGTATATAATTGGAGCAGTTGTCCTTGGAATAGCTTCTCTGGAAGCACTGGCGAAGGTGTAGCATATGACCCCTAATCTCAGGATCGGTGTTGGATGTGACATGTGTTTTATACAGTACTACAGCCAACTAACACAAATACTGAACAGTTATCACCTCGTGATGCTAAGATCTTGAAATTTATCATAGATGTTAGAACCAGAAAAGCTTGATATTATTTTTAAATGTTTCTCCTGTCATCCCTTTTTTCATCTTTATATTTTTCCAAATTCCCTATAGGGAATAATATAGGGTTTTTTTAATAATCAGAGACAGGTATATGTGTGCCACTCATGTTTCTTTTTTTAGTTAAGGGTCTAGAGTAAATAGTTTGTGATCCTGAATAGCTCCACAATTGGGAATATAGATAGAAAGACAGCACTCAGTGGCAACAGTTTATAATTTCGGGTTTTAAATGAAACGTACAGCAGTCCTATTGGGGTCAAAACCCGTGAATACTGAAGTGGTTACAATCGCTAGTTTTACTTAGGATCATTAAATATTGGAACCTGGTAACTTACTTTGAAGTTGGTCATAGAGAGATGGCCCTCTCGGCCCTTTTTAACGTTTAGAAATTTGAATGTGGGTTGTGTTTTGTCTCTTAACCGTGTAGAACTACTATTTTTTTTTTTTTTTTTAAATACGCTGCTACTGTAGACAGTAATAGACGTGTTTAATTTTAGAGACCTTGCTACCTCTGCTCCTGCAGAGAAAGGAGAACAGAGGGGCATCCTCGGGTGTAAAACGTACAGTGCCATCTCTACCCTCGTCTCCTCCCTTCAGTTTTCACTGCCCAGTACTCCCGCCTTGGACCGTGGTCATAGCTCATTCACGGGGCTCCCTGCCTCTGTCATGGTCCCATTCGTCACACTGCCACTTGGTAGCATAACTCGACGGAGTCTCTTAGAGTTGCCTGTTGGATAAACTTAAACCCCTCAGCATGTATTCAGGGGCCTTTCACAGACTGATCCAAGCCTGTTGGTCCACCCTCTCCCCCCGTAACTCTTTTTGGGATGTTTTGTAAGACTCACTTCAGGCCTCATCTGTTTGCTGCAGCCTTTCATGATTCCTTGGGTAGATGTGAATATGTTCTCCTCCGTGTCTCTTGTATCCTAAACATCCTCATAGTAATGCTGCTGACGCAGAATTTCCAGCTACCTTGTGATTTGCTTCTGTTACGATTTTCCTCTTAGACCGTGAACTCCTCGAGACGCTGCATCTCCTTATCCCCAGAGCATAGTAAAGCGCCTGGCAAATTGCAGTGTGTGTAGTTGGTTTGACACAGACGTGTGAATGTTTGGACTGACTGACTGAATGGTGTCTTCTGACTTTCTCCATTCAGAATTCATCTCCCCTCTGGGTTTCTGTGCAAAGCACCTTGTTTGTACCTCTTCCCCGTGGGATCTAGAAGCTCCTTAACCGAAGGTGCCCTATCTTTTCCATATTTTAGTATCTGTGACGTCTGACACTATGCTGTGAATGTATTAGACACGCAGGAAACACTTGTTGAGTTAATAAGCAAGGCATCGTTACGACAGGGAACCCCTTCTACAGCTGGTTACTCTCCTCACTTCTGAGCTCCCTGAGCCTTCAGGTGGAAGCCGGGGCAGGCTCAGGACACTTACAGGTCATGAACTAGCTCTGGGGTTAGGCGTATAAGTATGCCTGTCTTCTCTACAAAGGGAAAACCTGTGGTATAGTTCAGAGCCCAGCAAGCAAACTGTCAGGACCTCACCTTTTTTTAAAAAAAATCATTCAGCAATAGCTTCATTTATGTGATAACAGCTTTGGGTAGCTAATTTTTTTGACGCTTTTACTTGAGTTTTCTATATTAAGCATGTATTTAAATACAATTCAAATGCAGTTTTAAAAATTGTGGGGAGACTCTCCACTCTTATCAGTTAGTTATTTATCAGGGCCCCCAAAAACTTTGTCTTTTTTTTCCCCCCCTTTTATGTTGCTCTTTGCTAACTTCCTACGTTTTGAAAACATGTAATCAAAGAAGTTTGTGTCCTTTGTTACTTGATAAAAGTATTACCACTTTAGTTCATTTCTTCCCTCATAATTTTGGAACATGTCCATCTATGGTGCGGTTGGAGTGAGCTTCACTAGACAGTTTGGAAATTCAGTTATTAAGAGTGACCCCTCCATGTGGCCACAAGCATTGAACATGAGGGTATTGGTGCCTCAGATGTTTCCTCTTTCTCAATGACATTCACTCTTAGGATGATCAAAAAGCAGAAAATGATATGGCAATGAAACGGGCAGCTTTGTTGGAGAAACGATTAAGAAGGGAGAAAGAGACCCAGCTGCGGAAGCAACAGCTGGAAGCTGAGATGGAGCACAAGAAAGAGGAGACCAGGTGGGGGCCGCTGCGCGGGGTCCGTGGGAGGTGGTGTCCCCCTGACTCTTGTTCGCGGTGTTTAGGGACCTTTGCAGGATATGGATAGAGACAACGCTGATCTGGGATGCTTTTTAGAAGTTATTTTCCCAAAGTGTTACTTGATTGCATATTTTTATCCTGAGTTTGAGGCATCTTAAAGTTCTCCAGAAACATGAATTGAAAGTAATTTCCCTGGGTTTTACACACACACACACACACACACACACACACACACCACACACACATACACACACGCATTTTTTAAGTAGTTACTTATTAATGGTATATTTAAGTGACCTAAATTATCTCAAGTACATTTTAAATGAACCAGTTTCCCAGGGGCTGAATTATTCTTCCTTCTCACGTAAGCGCACACCTGACAGCGTTGTGCACAGAGAAACGTGCCCGCTTGTTTCCTAGGCGTAAAACCGAGGAAGAACGTCAGAAGAAGGAAGATGAGCGAGCCCGCCGGGAGTTCATCCGGCAGGAGTACCTGAGGCGCAAGCAGCTGAAGCTCATGGAAGACATGGACACGGTCATCAAGCCTCGGCCTCAGGGAGCAAAGCAGAAAAAGCCGCGGCCGAAGTCTGTCCACAGAGACCACGTTGAGTCCCCCAAAACACCCATAAAAGGTCCTCCAGGTAACACGTGCATCGTGAGGAGTCTGTTCATAGCCACGGCAGCCCGGGCAGTCACGCCGGCTGGGGGTGCTCGGGGCTGAACCGCACACTCCCCGTGTGCAGAACCGGAACGAGGAGAGGATGCGCCCGGTGACTTGGGTGTATTACGTGTGCACGCATGTGGCCAACAGAGCAAACGCAGGGGCTGAACACCCAGCTTAAACGCTAACCTGGCAGGGAGCTCGCCCTCAGACGTCAGCTCCCCGGATCATTAACTGCCCTTTCTGTACTGGTAGATTCAAGGAGGAGCGTTGTGTGCCTGGAATGCGTACAGAGCGCGTCAGTATAACCAGGAATATAAGATCAGGAGTTCATGAGTCCCTCCTTTAAGATATAAATGGCCAAAAATTCAAATTTATAACTTCCGGAGTCGAGATAATATATATATATTTTTTTTTTTTTTCTAAATTCAACATGCATACTCTTTTATTTTTTTAATGTTTGCTTTATTAAAACTAAATGCCATGGAAAATTTTAGAGAATTCCTAGAGTAATTCTAAAACTGAAGGAAAATAACATAACATTGACTGTTTAAAGAGACCGCTAATGCTCACAGACATAGAAAACAAACTTACGGTTACCAAAGGGGAAAAGGGGCGGGGTGGGTGAGATAAATTAGGAGTTTGGGATTAACAGGTACACACTACTATATATAAAATAGAGAACCAACAAGGACCTGCTGTACAGCACAGGGAACTATATTCAGTATCTTGTAATAGACTTACAATGGAAAAGAATCTGAAAAAGAACGTGTATTATATATAACTGAATCACTTTGCTCTACACCAGAAACTAACACAACGTTGTAAATTAACTATACTTCAATTCAGAAAATAAAGAGAACTCTGCCTTTTCTAGTCAGTGAAAAATTTTGATACCCAGTATTGGCTGAAATTAATCAATTAATTTTCTACCTGGTAATTAGATATTCCTAAATATATTTTATTCTTCTTGTTAATTTCTTTGTTAATTTTTCCTATTGTTAACTTTTTTCTTATAATCACTGTATTATATCTCATGTGACCACGTTGTTTCTGGAATAAATCCTAACAGCAATTAATTTTGTCATTATTTCTTTTTTTTTTCTTCCAGCTTTATTGAGATATAATTAGCATACAGCACTGTGTAAGTTTAAGATGTACAGTGTAGTGATCTGACTTACATACATCGTGAAATGATGACCACAGTAAATTTACTGAACATCCATCATCTCATCTCGTATAGATACAACATTAAAGGAAAAGAGGAACATATTTGTTCCTTGTGACGAGAACTCCTAGGATTTACTCTTAGCAGTTTTCGTGTCATATGTCACGCAGCAGTGTTAGATAAATTATGAACGGTAATCGTCTTGCTGTACATCACATCCGGAGGACTGTTTGTCTTATAACTGGAAGTCGTACCTTTCCACACCACCTTCTTCCAGTTCCCCCTCCCTCCCACCACCTCTGGTAACCACAAATCTGATCTCTTTATCTATGAGTTGGTTGGTTGGTTGAAGTATAATTGACCTACAACACTGTGTTAGTTCCTGTTACACAACATAACATAGTGATTCATTTGATGTTTCCATACGTTTCAAAATGATCACCAGGGTTAGTCTAGTTACCACCTGTCACTGTACAAAGGTATTACACAGTTATTGACTATGTTCCCCAGCCTGTACGTTTCATCCCCGTGACTCATTTGTCTTCCAACTGGAAGCTTGTACCTCTTAATTCCTCACTTATTTCATTATTTCGCAAAAGTAGTTCCTTGCTAATTTTGAATAAATTGTGCGTACATGCATGCAAGCACATTACGCATCTAAAAAGGAAAGGAAACTACGTGAGCTCCGTTTTCATGTGCTGCTGTTGCCTAATGAGCAGACTCTTTGCCAGTTGTTCCTTTTGAATTTCTAATCTTGTTTTTATTCAGGATCACAAATTTATCGTGTCTTTTCAGTCTCTAGCCTTTCTTTGGCGTCACTGAACACAGGCGACAGCGAGAGTGTGCATTCAGGCCGGAGGACCCCGAGGTAAGTTGCAGCATACGCGTTTCCATAGAAAACGTTACTTTATATTTCCCAGTGAATGAACCATAGTCACAAATGGTTATAAGTGTCACTCACTGGGACAGTTTGGGTTTCTGTTAAAAGAAATTTATATGTAAAGAGGTCCGTTCGTCTTTCAGTTTTTTGTCTTTCAGAATTTTAGAATTATGACGCCAGTAAGACCTTAACCGTAGTTGTACGTCAGTCGTTGCCACTACGGTTGTGATATAATCACGGTAAAAACAGAAAGTACCTCATCTGTATAGTGCCGGCCTCTAGTTTTCTTCCCCAGCAGAATAATTCCAAAGTAAGGAATTATTGCTCGTGACTTAGGAAAGATCTCTTTTGTACGCCGTCTCTTTCTTTCTCTAGGATGTATGTACCTTAGAAGCTAAAAATCAGTCTTTCATTATTTTATACTATAATACCCATATACAGAAAAGAGCGTTTCTAGTGACAGGCATCAGCTCTGAGCTCTGATCTTTGGACTACCACCCTACTGCGTTAGTTGCCGATTGTCGTGTGGACAAACCATTCATTCTGTCATTCAGCAGACACTTCACGGAGTGCCTGCTGAGTTCTCAGGACTTGGATGTATAGCTGTGAATGAGACGAAGTTATCACCGTCCTCTTTGTTTTAAAGCCTCTGGGTTGAGTTTGTTTGGCGCTCACGTATACCCTTCTGAGCCCCAAATGTTTTTCTCCGTCGGAGGCATTAAAATGTTATTTATTATTTAGATCAGAGTCTGTTGAAGCCTTCCTGTCTCCAAGCCGTTGCGGCAGTAGAAATGGCGAAAAGGACTGGGAGAACGCGTCGACCACTTCTTCTGTGGCTTCGGGAACAGAGTACACAGGTCAGTGCCTGTGCATTTTTAGGGAAACAGTTTAACACGGGGCTGAGACTAGCTGCAGGCTGTGCGAAGAAAGGTTCACTGGCTTGCCTCTCGGCCTAAACACGGAAGACTGATCCGAAACAGTGAACGCAGGTGGTCGCTCTCAGGTAAGTCGGTTTCAGCGATACGGCTTGTCCCAGAAGAATTAAGGTTAAGTTTCTCAGAGGTCGTAGTACCGCCACCTAACACCTCATTCCTCTACGTCTCCCTTCAAGATGCAGGCCGTTTCTGTGTCGTACTTTGGGGTTTGAAGAAGTTGTAGAGGGGGTCCCTCAGCAGTGCATCGGTCCTGAGTCCTGGGAACAGCTAGAGTCCACCGAGCCCCTCCTCTAACGCTGGGATTTCAGTATCTGGAACAGTGCATCTTGAAAAACTGTTGAGAGGCTCTGAAAGACATGGGAACGCATTGGGTCTAGGGGGGCCCCCGGCCTCGCACGTCCCCGCCAGGCCCTCCTCCAGCCTCTGTTGGCAGAGGTGTTACTGAAGCAAAAGCTTCTAGAATGGAAAGTAGGTAAGAAGTAAAGAAGAGCAGGAGAGGGAACGTGAGCGCCCTGGAGAGGCAGGTGGGAGGACAGGAGAAGAGCACGGCGGGGAGCAGAGACCGCCCGCGTCCCGCCCGCGCCCCTGTGGCCCTGGAAGTGGCCCCCAGAGCCCCACGGAGGCAGAGCTGGCCGACTTGCTGTGAGCTTTTCCTCCCTGTTCTGTGGCTTCTAAGACAGCCTCCTTCAGCAGCGTGTCAGCCTTTAAGGCCAGCGTAACGGGCCGTGTCCGCGGCACCGCTGGGAGCCCGGGGCTGCAGGGCTGCGGCGTGCACCTGACCGGCTCAGACCAGCTCACGGGCTGACTGTTCAGATTCCAGGAATTATGCGGCTGCAGAACAATTGCTGGCCCTGAGTCAGCCGTGGTAGGAGTAGTTGACTCTAGAAATAGGTAAAGATCAGGGCTCATGTTTTTTCTTTCCCAAAGGACCAGTTTCTCGGCAGCGTGCCGAGGGCCTTTGGAGGGCGGGCGGGCGGTGGGCAGAGCTGGGTTAGCGTGAGGGGCAGGGAGCCTGCCGACACACGGCCCCTCACGAGCGAGCGCGAATGTCCCAGCAAAGTGGCAGAAAAGGGCTTCTGTGCTTTATAGACACCGTTGTAAAAAAACAAATGCTAAGAAAAAACCCCAGAGGTGTGGAAGAAGAAAAAACATGAAGCTTTTCGTTGTCTTTTAAAAGCTAAAGTTACTTGCGGTCCCATTGTGCGTTTAAGCTCACCAGTAACCCTACCGAACCCGAGAAAGACGTGAACCGGGCAGTGTGACGATCACAGCAAGGCCTGCGCAGGCCCCGGATGCAGCAGTGCTCTGACCTGCTCTGACCGCTGCAGAGCAGCCAGAGGCCCTCAGGCAGAGAACGTGGTTCTCCGTTACGGAGTTCAATCAGTGTAGGGACAGTCGCAGCGTTTAAACACAGCCGTATTTCTGACTTAGGAATGCTGTTTTTGTTTTATTACTGTTATTAAATTCTGCCATAGGACCAAAGCTCTTCAAAGAACCCAGTGCAAAATCCAATAAGCACATAATACAAAATGCTTTAGCTCATTGCTGTTTGGCCGGAAAAGTAAATGAAGGTCAGAAGAAGAAAATACTGGAGGTAAGCACGTTTGCATGAAAATTAGATCCGGCAACATTGTAAAACTGTAGGAGTCTTCCCTTTCAGCTCAGGAGGAAATAACTCTCCAGGGAACTCCTAGAATTTCAACAGCATATGAAAGATCCGTTAACTATGCTCTCATCGTTAGACTGAGTTTACTTTCAAACGGGATTCTGGAAGACCGCAGATTTCATTAAAGGCTAGGCAGAGACTTAAGATGATAATATAAAATTATAACTTATTTTCTTGCCCAGAGTCACTCGTTCACGTTTCATAAAATGTAGATAACGTGATCTGCCTTTTTTAAAACGAAGCTCTGTTGCGAAGGAGATCGCCAGTGCCTGGTTGTCAGTGGTAGAGACAGTTTGACTGAGACCGAGAGTTAGCAGACCCTGCAGCCCTTTTAAGTCCCCCCCACCCCCGAAACCCCGGGATTACAATTCCGGCACAGCCAACAGGACCTCAGCGGTAAGGTCTCTGCACACACCTCAATCCCCGTGTGCTGGGCGTGGGTCGCATGTGCCTCATTTTGGCTACTAAGAACTTATATTTTAAATTACATGTCGTAAAACCTGGCCAAGAAATGTAACACAGTTATATAAATTATATTCAGCAAAATGTTTACGGGCTTTTATGTTTGTTTCTTATCCTAAAGGAAATGGAGAAGTCAGATGCCAACAACTTCCTAATCTTGTTCCGGGATTCAGGCTGCCAGTTCAGGTCTTTGTATACTTACTGCCCAGAGACTGAAGAGATTAATAAGCTGACTGGGATAGGCCCTAAATCTATCACTAAAAAGATGATCGAGGGCCTTTACAAATATAATTCTGACAGGAAACAGTTCAGCCACATCCCCGCTAAAACTTTATCTGCCAGTGTTGATGCAATTACCATTCACAGCCATTTATGGCAGACCAAGAGACCGATGACGCCCAAGAAACTTTTACCCACTAAAGCATAGGAACCGGGAAATACTTGCTTCAGAACATTCATGCTAAATTTGCACTTCATCTTTCCTGCCTATAGAAAACCTTTCTAATTGCCAACAGACTTTTATTAATTGAAACTGGACATCCAGCTCTGTTGTCACGACAACTGGAATGTAGACCGCAGTGCTTGGAGTGCACGAGGACCCACATGGGTGATAGGCCAGGCGGTGACGCGCCGTCCGGCTCACGGGTGGAGGGTCGCCCGCTTGGTATTCGATACATCGAAGCACTGAGTTCTCGTACGGACACTAGTTGAAATACGGCTAGGATTACGAATTGTGTGTTTTGTTTGTTGCTTTTTTTAAAAAACACTTGTTAACGTACACGCCTGTCTTCAGATGGTTTGTTTTGCTGTTTTTCTCTGCTGGGGGTTTGTTCCAAGATACCTTTGTTAGTTGGTCTCACGTGGAGATCATGCAAGTAGGACACAGGCCTTCAGAGGTAACTTGCGTCTTTCTTAGGATGCCGAGAGAAACACTAGTGTTTAGTTCTACAGCAGCCCTCATGTTTTAATGGTGGTAGAGCATTTGCAAGAATTATTCTGCTAAGTATTTACAATTCCATATTTATTATTCACTCAAATATTAATGTTTCTCTATTAAATAAGAGGAGAAGTCGTGAAGAGCTGCTATAGGTTTCACTTTAACCCCATGAGCTTAACCAAGAAGATGTTATAAGAAGTTGCTGATTAAATCAGTGCTGTTTTTACACCACTTCCGGCCAACTCAGAATAATTTGGATTGTTCTTTTGAACGAAAAGGCTTTCTCTCTCTCTTAAAGCATGTCACTTTATAAGCTGGCGGAAGTGAAGGACACTTGGAGAATGGTCTCGGAATCTGAGGACGTGAGACTTCCTGCCATGAGTTCTCGAGAGGTCTTTACATTATATTTATAACTGATACAAAAAAAAAAAAATTATATTTAGAATTTTTAAACATGTACAAAGGGCTACGTTTTAATTTTAAAATAGCTTCACATTCTTTGGCCTATGTTGAGTTTTTTCTTCTTCTTTATCCTTTTCAAGTGGTTCCGCTCAGATGAAGTACACACTTGAGATCTTCTCTATGTGGTCTTTGTCCCTTTAACAGTGTATACCAGAGGGTTAGTTGGGGGAAAAACTTCATTCTCAGGAAAAGACTTGAATGATTCTGTGACCCTGTTATGTTTCAGTGTTGTGACAACCAGGTAAACTTAGAGGGAAAGACAGTATTGTAGCGTATATGAGATGTGGAGTCTGTTTTCTTTCACGGGAAGTAGAGACTAAAATATATACATTTCTCTAATTGAGTGGTTTAGAGAAATAACTAATATCTCATATGATGTATTTACTTATTTTTTAAAAAGAGTAGGAATGAGATGTCCCTGAACTGTACTTTTCTATTATTATAAGGCCTTTAGGCATCAGTGCATCTGGGTTATCAACATTTTCTCAAATGCTGTCAATATTTTACTGTAATTTATGTTCTTATATTTATGTATATTTGTTTAAACTGTAAAAAAAAAAAAAAAAAAAAAAAAATTCACAGATTTTTTTTCCAGTACCTGTGCAAGATATATGTGTAGCTCAGAACTATTTGTGATCTACTGTTTGCATGTAAGAGACCAGGATATATGTAACTCTTATATTTTAAGTGTATACATATTGTGTATATAATATATGGAGATTTAAACTGGGGGACTGCACATTTTACCTTTCAGACAACCGTTTCTATCACGAGGAGAAGGAATTGATTGTCAAATACATGTTTAGATTGACTAGTTTAAAAAAAAGAAAAAAAAAGTGAATCTAATCAAAATGTGGTAAATAATAGAGTCAAAAGGAGAATTAATGAGCGTTCTACATGACTAAATTTGTTCTTTTCAATCAATTAAATTTCCTTTATCAAAGCAATCTTCCTGGTGATATTACTTGGCCATTAACTTTTTTTTAAATTGGCTGCCAGACAGCGGAGGCACGAACTATGTAAAACCGGACAGGACCACCCTTTATTCTCAGATTTGTGTGTGTCCAAAACAATGTCCACAACGTCTAAAGGTAGAATGTGAATATTGCCACAAAAGCTCCTTGCTCTCAGAATGGTGTTTTACTTTCTTCACGCAGAAAGAATATGGATATATTTAAGTCTGCAGATTTTTTTTTTTAATTATGTTTTGAAAATTATACAAATGAAAATTATGCTATTTCCTGAAGTCTGGAGATCCTCGTCAACCTTATTGAAACACATTGGTGCTTCTCATCATCGGAGGGTCACATTATTAGGATAATTATTCCGTTAAGTTTGCCAAACAAACCTGTAATGGTTACCAGTGCGGCCTGTCAAATTCTGCCGTGTGACACAGCTTTGGAAAGCTTTTCAGCCCTCTCGGCTTTTCAGTTTTGTTTTAGAATGACTGTTAACAGTTTTTATTTGGCTGTTTTTAAAGCCAAATTCAGCTTTTTAATTGTGGTTTCATGGACACCTCGGGCGGTGTACAGTGTCTGGTGTGCTTACTGTGCACTCTGGGGCATTGCTTGCCGGTTTTTTTACGATGCTGTGCTGTAAGATACTGTCATATTTGCTACTTCCTGGTACAGTGTAGTTTTTCCCCTTTCATTTGAATAAAAGCATGGCACCAAACGACCTTTTCTGTTTCTTGAATAAAATATGCGGGTTTTGGTAATATTTGAACTTGGGCAAACTCATCGTATCGTTTTTCCTATCTCTTCACGTCTGTTTAAATTGAACAGTTTCGATATTCCTAAGAGGTAACTAATACTAGATATTGTTTGAGCCCTGACTGAGGCAACGCTGAAAGTCAACTGCTGCCTTCCCTGCTCGGCTCAGACGGTCTGTGTGGTGGCGCGTAAGTGTTTGTGCTCCTCCTACACTAATTTTGTCCGTGTTGCTTCACTTTCTTTTGGGGAGTTAGTAGTTGTGTCAGAACTGACCGTCTGTACCTTTGGAATTGAACGGCTGCCGAGGCGACCCCCTCCCCGCCTACCCCGCCGTCTCTGGCAGCAGTGGGAAGCCGGGTCTTGGCCTTTATTCTCTAAGTTTCACTTTGATTTTGCCGATCCCCCTCGTTCAGAGCAGAGCAGTTAAAAGAAAGAAGAGAAAGATCTTAACAACTGGTACACAACAACAGAAAGCCTTCCTGCGTAATTCCACAGCTGACGAAAATGTCTGCAGTTGCCAAGCCCGAGTGCGTTCTCCGCCTCTGGTCCTTTGACAGGACGCTCGGGCCTCAGCACAGAGTTGCGCTTCCATTTTCGAAACTGAAAGTATTTAACCGCGAGACCCAGGCGACACCAGAGAAGCACGTGCAAACCGTGGTGCCCGGGAGCGCGCCCCCTGGCCCGGCTCATTGGGAGCCCTTACCGAGGGGCAGAGGAAGGTAGCCTGGTGGATGGGAACAGGCGCCTTTATTTCGTAACCTGTCCACGTGGAGAGAGAACAGCAAAGGGAGCACAGCTGTGAGGCACTGACCTAGGAATCGGGCGTGAGTTTGAAACTCTGCCCTCCCTCAGAAGTCACGGGTGCTTAAAAAGTAGACCTGCGTCTCCTTAAAATGGCAGTTTTGCTTTGCAGAGAGACACATGAGAAATTAACTGTTTGTGTCATTTGGTGGTGGTTGGTGGGGGCGGGGAGGGGGCATACGTCAGCTGCTCTTCACATCGGGGCTCTAGAACCTCGTCTCGGTGGCCCGCTCTCTCCGGGTTCCCTTCCACACGCCCCGACAAGAGTGAGTTGCTATTTATGTCGGAAAGAAAGAAAAAAAAAAAAGGACTTTTTAACTTTCCATTGAAAAGGGTAAAGGCAATTGAGTTCACAAAAACCTATCTTAAGGCCCACTAAGGGTTTTCGTGGGGTTTGTTTTTTTTTTTTTTTTTTTTACCGTGTGAAGCGAAGCCACCGTGGAACCTCAGCTCTCGATGCATTTCATTCAGGTTCACGCCCGTCTATGGCTTGAGGTGGTTGAATCCCCGCCTTCCTTCAGGAGCACGTGCTGGGGTGCGAAGCATCGCGGGCTGAAGACACACAGGGTGGCGTGTGTCGCTGACATATACACTCGGCCGCGGTGGTTCGTCGTTCGGGGTGTGCGCGCCGCTGTGAGAAAGGGAACGTGGCTCTCGGCCCCGACCAAACAGAAACCGTCCCCTTTCACGTCGCCTGAGGACTTAAAAGGGTCCTCTGCCTTGCTCTCCGCGGAGACGCGAGCACTGACATCTCCATTTCACAGGCAAGGGTGACGAGGCCTTGGAAGGTTAGTGACTCTGACAGAGACACAAAGCTAAGAAGTGGCGGCGTCCCAGCCGGCGCGTCAGCCTGGGGATTTCAGATGCCCTCCCCGCCCCGGGGCCACACGGGGCAGCATTTCCCGCTGCCGTACGTGCTGTGGCCTGAAAAGACACCGGAGTCTGACAGTTGCAGAAGGCGGTCACACATTTCACCAGCGGTGGGAAACAGCCCTTAGGGTTGAGCTGGGCTTCCCCCTCTGGTGCCCAGTTCTCTAAACAACATCCACACGGCGGCAGCAGCTAAAACCAGGCTGGCGTGTTCCCGTGGCCTTGAATACCTAGATTCACAGGGATGGGAAGGCGGAGAGATTGCGAGTGTACCGGAGATAAACGAAGCCTGCCAACGGGTTGACCACGTATCGAGGAAAGAGTCGTCAGGTGCGAGGGTCACCACGGTAGGGTCCCTTCCATCAGGGAACTCGACCGCCTCCAGGCAGACGCACTCAGGCCTTGAAAACAGCTGGAAGAGTCTCTGCTGTGATGGGGGCAAGCGAGTCCTTTTCTCCTTAACGGGCAGCAAGTTCGGTCTCTTGAAAGCCGGTTTTGTAAGGAGCATAAGACGGTCTTACAGTATTGGCTGGTAGGACGCACGTGCAGCGTGGTCTCAAACCTGAATTTTGAGTCGCCGTAAGGGCCTACTTTTAACAACCACGGCACTTCAGCAAGGTAGCGGCTTGTAAACTGCAGCCTCTTGGGGCCAGAGGCAGCCACTGTGTTGCCCGTCCCACGCGATCCGTGTGTACACGTAACAGTGCTGAGTCAGTTATTCGCCAGATGAGTCAGCGGAGGCCCAGAATTGAAAATCAGACCCAGACCTAGTCTGGTCTCTGCTGGGCCACCCCTGCTTTCCTACTAAAGATATTTCTGCCCTCAAAATAAGAACCCCGCGTTGGCTTTCCTGCTCTGACCCCTCCGGTTCACACGGCATTCCCTGGGACCCGCGGGGAAGCTCAAAATTCCAAACTGCCGGGTCATCACGACGGTGACCTTCTGACCTCCTCTCTGGGCCCCCATCTTCCCCGCCCACCACCACCACCCCCCCTCCGCGAGTTATGGGCCTGGCTCAGAGCTCCACTCTCCCCGACGCCCACCCCAGGCCCTGCTCACCCCCTGCCCTCCTTCGGAGCCTCCAGCCCCTCAGGGTCCCGGCCCCCCCGCGCCCCGCCCGCTGCCACCATGCGTCTGACCTGTCCCCTGGAAGTTCACGGCCATCCCCAGCTCAACCTGCTCAGGAACCGAACAGCAACCTCCCAGTGGAACCAACTCCCTCCTGGCAGCCTCCAGCCACCAAGGCCGAAACCTTAAGAGCATCCTTTCCTCCTTCCACCCCGTGCAGCACGGAAGGGACCCAGGCCCGGACCCCCGTCACGTGTCCCATCCTCACCTCCCTCCGCCCCCAGTCTCGTGTCGGGCGGCTCCGAGAGCCTCGGGTCTCCATGCATCTCGAGTGTCTCTGCCCCACAACCCCGGGGCCGCCTCTCCTGGGCCGGGACCTCGCCTCGGGAGCCCTCCCCAGCCGGCCCGGTCACCGTCACGGCAACCGGCAGGGAGATCCCCGGTAGACACCGCGAAAATAATAGAACAGTCTGACATTCCGAGGTCAGTCATCAAGGTAGTCGTAGAAAAGGTCAAAGTGTAAGGACGGTCTTGGGCTTATCTTAACGGCTCCTCTTGTGTCTGTCGAGCTGCGGGGAGGATGGTGCTGGGGTGACTGTGACCCCTCGGTGCTGGGGCCACTCAGGACATCACCCCGCTTATCACGTTGCCCCCGACGCAGCCCTTTTCTCTGCGAGGCCGCCCCACTGCCCGCACCTGGGACAGGATGCCACGGGTTGCCTCGAGTCATGCTGATTCGTGTGGTAGAATTCATCCTCTCCAGTAACGTGAGAGCGGTTCTCAGGGAAGCAGTGCGTCATTTTCTTCTTGTCTTTTGTTACCTGACAGGTGGGGCATCCACCCCGTGGTAGGAGGGGCAGGACGGGGTGGGAAGGGCAGGGTCACAGAACCAAGAGAGCCGCGGCCCCCCCCCCCCGCCCAACCCACTCCAGTTCCTACTGAAATGACTAGAAATGTGCACCCACTTTCCCACTCCAGCTTTCAGTGAAATCACTGGAAAGTAATGGCAGGTCCTAGCGAGCAGCCTGCGTGGGCTGAGTAATGGCTACCGAGAGCTGTGACTTCCTTTCCAAACACGTTCTGGGGTCCTGGTCCTGCCGAGGGACTTCCCTGCCGCCCATCTGTCAGGTTCCTGCCGCCTTGTGTGCGCCCCGGCCGTGGAGGGGATGGAGTCTCCCTTTCCTTGAAAGCCACCGTCTGCCCCAGACCCCCCCACCCCCCACCCGCAGGCTGGCAGTGAGGTCGCAGCCCTGAGGCGCTTTCACTCTGAGTCACCTCGGCGCACCTGGGGTACACTGATGCCCCTTCCCAGCCACCCAAGGTTTAGTTCCTGAGAGTTTCTGAAACAGTAGAGCATGTGACACACTGCTCGGCCGCAGCCAGGGTGGGGCCCCTCGGCTGGGCAGGCTGCAGGGCAGGGGCAGGACCGCCGCCTTCCTTCCCTGGACACCCCTCCCTGCCCTGCGCACGCACACAGGCACACATGTTCGGGTGCACACACGCGCACGCGCAATGCATACACAGGTACACACACGGGCTGTTAACCCGTGGACCGCAGAACTGGCAAGATGCCACCCTCATGTCTGTGCCTCAGCCCTGTCAGCATCTGCAGCAGAAGCCCCCTCACCCCGTGGAGTTCACCACCCATGAGCCCAGGCCCAGGGACCTGTGGTGGTCGGGTCTAGAAGCCCCCAGATGGGGAATGATCCCTTGGTAGGTTCCCAGAGCAATTCCAAATCATTACCCACCACCCACTGTGTGCACAGAAAGCAAAGAGGGGATGGGGCTGGGGGAAGCCTGAGCCTGGCAGCTCCGGGTGGGGGGGGGGCGAGCCCTTGACCCCCCTGCTCAGACCCTGCTGGAGGGGGGCCTTCCCCGAGGCTCTCTGATGTGATCCTCACCCGCTCAGGGAGACCCTCTCCCGCCCGCTCTAAAACACGGGAACTGGAGCCCAGCTGCACACAACTGTCAAGTTATAAAACTGACGTGGGAGTCAAACTCAGGTCAGTAACAATCTGACCCGTTTGTTTACTGGCCAGAAGCAGACACTCGGACACAGCGTGTGAGGCGCGTACATGATGAACCTGACATCACAACACAGCAGGGTTTTAAGAAATATTTTTAATTTAGTGGTGTTGGGAAAGTTTGACAGAAATCTAAAAAGAATGATTACACTCTAGGTGGATTAAAAAAAAGATACAAAATTGTAACGAGAATAGAATTGAATGTTTTCAGATCATCAAAGAGAAGATAACATTCTGAACTCTGAAACTGCTAAAAGCAACAAAGGACTATGGAAATGTAAAACAAAAAATTAAAAATCGCTAAGAAAACGGTCTGGAAAAATATTTGAACCAAATGGGACAATGGTTTATCCTAAATAAAATAGTTCATACGCATTAATAAGGAATACAAAAGATTATAATAGATAAATGTCTGAAAGATGTAATTAGGCAGTTTACACAAGAGGAATTACATCTAGAAAGATTTTCAGTCTTATTGTTTTCAAAGAAATGTAGATTTAAGTGAGGTACCATTTGACCTCATTACCTACTAAAGTGGAAAAATATATTTTACTGATGAATATCTCTAACAAGGTTGCACTGAACACTTACCCTCCTACAGTGCCAGATAATTACTGATCACTGCAAGCATCTGTATCAAGCCAAGAAAACACTCAAAGCCTTTGACCTTCACGAGGGCATTTATACCCTGAAAACAGCGTGAAAGAAGAAAAAAGCCGTAAGGGCAGTTACTCATTACAAATCTCTATAACAGCAAAAATTACTGCAAACAACCTAAATGTCCAAAATCAAGGGATTAGAAAATTCAGCAACATAGAAAAATGTGAATTTGCATAAACTGAGAAAACAGGGCACATTCTGATTACATACATGCCTCTGAAACAGTTGTGTAAAATATATGTACGTGGAGAACATCTGAAATGGAATGTTGACAAAATAGAAAACCCGACAATAATGGGATTACAGACGAATTCTCCACTTTTGAAAATGTCTTTCACTGGTAGGAAAGAAATTCACCACGTCATGCTTCACGAGGGCCGGGACGCCTTTTCTTATTCCACGTTGTGCGACGTGACTGTGGTTTTAATGATGAAAAAGGCGAGATAATTTTCAAAATTTTTCCGAAAGACTTAAGACGATTATTTGTACAGAAAAATTAACATTGAGGGGGAAAGTGGCAAGAGCTTAAATATACAGCCCATAAAGGGCCAGAAATAAAAATACTCCTGGAAGCCATCTAGTTCAAAGCATTGGATATTTACTTATTAAGTATCTCTCTCCTCTGATCTCAGGCTTGTATCAGTCACGGTGATGGCGAGCCTCCCTCACCCCAGGAGCTGATAATCCCACGGGCAGGGTGAGGCTGACCCAGGTGACCAGGCCACCCGGGCTCCAGCCGTCCAGAGGGAGGAGGGCCCGCTGGCGTAGGAAGGCCTCCGGGGTGGGATGGAGAGAGGGAGGACCATTTCCTCTCTGCTGTGTTGACACCCAGCAGCAGTGGCCTGGATTCTCAGCTGACCGCGATGAGTTTCCACTAATGGACTGTTTCTAACCCTGCGGGGGGTCCCCTGAAGAGGGGAGGAGCGACCAGTGTCATGGAGTTGGCCTTAGAAACTGAAGCCAGGCTGGACACGTGGCAGGCCAGGCCCAGAGCGGCGCCCCCAGCTCTGGCCCGAGCTGCTTCCTGCCACCGAGAGACATGCGGAAAGGCCCAACGCCCAGGCCCTGGCAGAGAAAGTCCGCCATGTGCTCGGGACCACAAGACCACAGCCCAGGAAACAAGAATCTCTGTGTTTTTAATAAACAGCCCACTCTGCCTCCCCTCCACCCCCTGCCTCCACGACCCTCTTGGTCTCTTTGCCCCATTCTCTTCCACCCGGAGGTTTCCGGCCGTTCATCGCGAATCATTTCAGATTCACGGCCCTGCTATGCTCCAGGCTGAGAGGCGCCCGGGCAGCCCTCGGCCTGTCCCTGACTGTCCCGGGCTCCTGCAAGGCAGCACCACCTAGGCTGGCCTTCCGGGGAAGGAGGCTGTGGCCCCCAGCCCCCCCACCCCAAGACGACAGCGTCCCTCGCCAGCAAACACGTGATCAAACATCAGAAAAACGGCTCCACGTCTCCCGTGGCCCCTCAGGTGTCCACGCTGTATGTGGGTCTTCAGGAGAAACCCAGGCTTGGTGGCTGGGATGCCGTGGAGGGCTGGGCCAGAGCCATCCATTCCCCGGCCTCTTCCCTTGCCTGCCTTTCCCGTCTTGTAACTGGCCCAGGAGAGAAATTCCTGACCGGAACGGCGTGGACACGCGCGCCCACCCCTCCTTAGACTTTGCCACCCCTGGGGATCTCCATGGACCAGAGGGGCCACAGCCGGGGTGACTTCCTGTCCCAGTTTGCGCAGAACGGGCCAGGTTGACGGCCCAGGTTGATCGTGATAATGCCTCTTTCACTCTCAGAAGTGCCTGCTGTGGATCAAGAATTATTCAACCACCCCACCTCAGATCAACATGAAACGGAATGCACACACAAGCCTCTCCGCGGCCCCGACCTCAGTGGATGGGCAGTGCCCCTGGCGCTCCCCACTGGCCGTGCAGGCCCAGCCAACTCCTCTGCGCTGAGGTGCTCGATGCCACAATTCTCTTGAACAGATCCTCTCCTTTCTGTCCCCTCCTCCAGTTCCCTATGTACCCGACCCTGCCTCTCCCCAACACAAACAAGGACAGCAGCCCACGGTGGGGTCCCCCCGGTTGGAGCTTCTCCCCGTCCAGTCCACAGCTCTGCACTGACCTGTGCAAAGCAGATGCGGGGACTGCCCTCCTCAACATGTCCGAGGGCTCCTACTGGTGACATCCGAGTCCCCTGCTGCCTCTCCTGCGTCCCGTCCTGCCACCCTCCTCCCACCCGGGCTCTGCTGCTCGAAGAATTCACCTTTCAGCTCCTTTCTGGAACTGACCTCAGGTGCCGGGAAAGATTTCTGACTCTTCCCATCAGAGGCAGCTGCTCCCTCCCGTCTGAGCTCCAGGGGGACTTTGCTAACGTTCACTCCAGGCCATCTGACCTCTAGCACACTGGCCACTGCACGTCCTGCCCATGGATCTGTCTCCCTTGCCTCCTAATCAGGGACCCTCCACGTTCAAGAAAGGCAATCTCTGCGACGCCCAAACAGGGCCTTGCACACGGAGGAGCTCGCTGTAACGGGACGGTATGCTCTAAAATGGATAAATAATCCACCTCAAATTTTTAACGCCAGATGGCCCAACAGTTCATTCACTCCTGGTGACGATGGGGCGGGGGCTCTGGGGGGACACACACACTGTCACATCAGTTGCTACACAGCATCTCATGGGAGCAGGTCTGCTGAGAAGGGTTGGGACCTAACTGCAGTCGTCCAGCATCCCTGCGCACCCTTCCCCATCCCCTCCCTGGCCCCACCGCCTCCTTCAAGGCCAGGCTTCACGCCCACCCTTCTCCGTGTATCCTTCCCCACGTCTCTCAGTCCATGAGGGATCTCGTCCTCCTTCTAAGCTCCTGACTTCTGAGTTAGGACAACTAATCTGCTGCTGGGTCAGGTACCGTCTCGTGTCATCTTTCGTACTGAACTTACATCTGTGTCTGGCTTAACAGGTAGGTTTTGCCGATGCGGGAAGGTGGGCAAGAGATGGGATTTGGATTCCAGGCTCTGCTCCTTTCATCTGGACCCTCTGACCCTCCCTCTCCAGGGTCAGACCCTCCCTCTCCAGGGTCAAACCCTCCCTTGTGGCTCCCTGGGAACGTGAGTTGGTCAGAAAAGCCACTCTTTGGGCTAAGGCACGCGGCCCAGCATCTCAGGGAGCTCACACCATTTGAGGGCCTGGTGGCCAGTCCCTGATAGTAGGTAGGCCCCCCAAGGTCAGGCTCCCCGCAATATGCCCTCTGTGCACAGACGGCAGAACCCCTCTTTCCTAGAAGGCAGGGGAACCGCGGCGGGAGG
Organism: Inia geoffrensis; assembly: GCA_036417435.1. NCBI lineage: Eukaryota > Metazoa > Chordata > Mammalia > Artiodactyla > Iniidae > Inia > Inia geoffrensis. The sequence goes on along the minus strand of CM070901.1, from coordinate 1,706,777 downwards.
CTCCTCCCCAGATAAAATCCTCACCACTGGTCCTGGTCCTGTCTCCTCCGAGAGACAGACAGCAGCGGGGAGCGGGGGCCAAGCGGGGATGAGGACCGCCTGGGGCTCTGAGCGCCTCTTCAACCGGCCACCAGACTCCTGAGACGGTTGCCATTCTTGGCTCATGAACAAAGAAACCGAGCGACTTATGGAGAGGGACAGGCTAGGCTCCCAAGGGAGGCAGGGCGGTGTCCCAGCCGTGGGGACTTTTCCTCCAAGGACCCAGCTGGGAAGCCCCCCGCCCCCGCCTCCGCCTCCGCCCCCGCCACTCCCCGCCCCAAATCGTCGGCCACCGTCTCCACCCCAGGAGCCTGCCCCTCGCCCTCCCCCGCCCTCCCCTCTCCCCCGCCCTCCCCTCTCCCCCCCCCTCCCCCCTCCTCCCCCACCCCTTCCTGCCCACCCAGTCGCCTCGGCCCGGGGTGGGTGACAGGAAGGGAGGTGCTGGGCACCGGCCGTGAAGAGCCACCCTCCCTCTCGACGCCGCGTCCGCCCGGGCCTCGCCGGCCATGCGCCCCACCGAGCCCTGGAGCCCCAGCCCGGGGACGGCGTCCTGGGACTACTCAGGGTCGGGCGCCCCGGAGGAGCTGGAGCTGGAGGAGGAGCTGTGCGCGGCCCGGGACCTGCCCTACGGCTACGCCTACATCCCCGCGCTCTACCTGGCGGCCTTCGCCGTGGGCCTGCCGGGCAACGCCTTCGTGCTGTGGCTGCTGGTCGGGCGGCGCGGCCCGCGGCGGCTCGTGGACACCTTCGTGCAGCACCTGGCGGCCGCCGACCTGGGCTTCGTGCTCACGCTGCCGCTGTGGGCCGCGGCGGCGGCGCGGGGTGGCCTCTGGCCCTTCGGCGAGGGCCTGTGCAAGCTCAGCAGCTTCGCCATGGCCGGCACGCGCTGCGCGGGCGCCCTGCTGCTCGCCGGCCTCAGCGTGGACCGCTACCTGGCCGTGGGCCGCCCGCTGGCCGCGCGCGCCCGCCGCACCCGGCGCTGCGCGCTGGCCGCGTGCGGGGCCGTGTGGGCCACGGCGCTGGCGGCCGGCCTGCCCTCGCTGGCCTTCCGCCGCCTGCGGCCGCTCCCCGGGGGCCGCGGCAGCCAGTGCGCCGAGGAGCCGTCCGACGCCTTCCAGGGCCTGAGCCTGCTGTCGCTGCTGCTGACCCTGGCGCTGCCCCTGGCCGTCACCGTCGTCTGCTACTGCCGCGTGTCGCGCCGCCTGCGCGGGCCGGCGCACCTGGGCCGCGCCCGGAACCGCTCGTTGCGCATCATCTTCGCCGTCGAGGGCGCCTTCGTGGGCTCCTGGCTGCCCTTCTGCGCGCTGCGCGCCGTCTTCCACCTGGCGAGCCTGCGCGCGCTGCCGCTGCCCTGCCGCCTGCTGCTGGCGCTGCGCTGGGGCCTCTCCGTCGCCACCTGCCTGGCCTTCGTCAGCAGCTGCGCCAACCCGCTCATCTACCTGCTGCTCGACCGCTCGTTTCGCGCGCAGCTGTGGCGGCGTGGGGCCTGCTGGCGCGCGGAGCGCGCGGCGCGCGTGGGCAGCTCGGCGTCCTCGCTCTCCCAGGACTACGGCTCCCCGTTCCGGAGCCCGGCCCGCCGTGCGGGCCGAGCCCAGACGACGAACGCCTCCTCGGCCGTGGGCCCATAGCTGGCCAGCCCGGAGGAGCGCGCGGCAGCGGCGCGCGGAGAGGGGCGGGAGCCATAGCGAGGTGGGCCGCCCCCAACCCCCTACCTGCCTTCCCCGGACCTGCCTTCCCGAGCGCGGAGAGCAGCTCCGCCGGCACCGCCTAGAGCCCCCCGGGTCTCCTTCACCAGCTTTCCCAGAACCTCAGCGTTTCGAACTCCCCCCCACGCCAGGCGGCTGAGACCAGCTCTTCTCCCGCTCAGCCCCGTGGGCACCTGGGCTCTTTGTCTCCAGCCCAAGAAATGTCCTGCGAGATGGAGCCCACAGCAGCCCGGACACCGCAGGGTCTGCCGAGTAGGGGAAAGGGAAGTGGGGCTCCCTTCTCTGCCCCGTGGATAGCAACACTGGCCAGAGCCCCGCAAAAGCCGCCCTTGTCTTGGGCTCTGTTACCTTTGGTCCCTACAATCGCCATTGCCGTCTGAGAAATACCTCCTCCAAGCCAGACCCTCTGGCCCCTCACTTTCCAAAAGATCCTACAGACTATGAAACCGACAGCCCTTTATACTCCGCGGTCTTGGTGGCAGAGTTTGCTGAATCATTAGTCACCATCAGTTCAGATCTTCATTTTCAAAGCTCGCCAAAGCGTGGGAACCAGTCCTGCTGGCGGCTCACCCAGCCATTCCTCCTGAGTTTCCCCAGAAGCCCGGGCCTGCCCCAGTTCTGTATCTCCTCCCCACTCCCAACAAGCGGCAGGACTCACCCTGGAAGTTATCCTGGACCTGCCCTCTGGACAGAGGGTTCCGGCATCTCTCATCAGATGTTTGGATTCTCTCTCCCCCAGCCCGGACACCAGGCCCTTCAGTGTGAGTTCCCCTTTCTCAATAAACACTCTTGCTGCCCTCGCCTGACAGCTGTGTCTGTCTTTACTTGAGCAGAAGCGAATGGAACACTGTGTCAGACAAAACTCAACCCAGGAGTTGAGGTTGACCTCAGAGTGATCGGAATTTGGAGTGAAGGTCAGGGACCGAGAGAGTTGATCCCACCGTGGGCACAGCAGTCCCACGGGAGGGCGGCATATCTTTTTATTCTCATTATTTTAAAGGATGCTTCACATTTTGAAGGTTTCAGAGAGAGAAGAGAAGAAAGAAAAAATAAAAGATTTAAGGTCATCTGCCAGCCAGGTGTCACTTCAAAGAGGAAATGTGTCATTGTGATTCTCAGATCAGCACAGGGCTTTTTTTCTCCTACCCCTTTTGAGACCATCCAGTACAAATGTTGAGGGTGTCCATTTTCTGACTCTGTGACATCGTTTGAGGTTTCTGGAGGGGTTGAAATTTCAGTGTTTCTGCTTTTAAGAGGATTTGGCCTGAGGAAGTGTCAGTCGTTGCGGAAAGGAGCTCAGAATTTCTCTCTGAGGGCCCCCCTCTCCGCCAGACCCCCGGGCAGGCGTGGAGTCCAGTCTTTGGGGCTGATGGGTTAGAGCAGTTCAGACCCGCCTGTCAGCGGGCACGTCCTCCCCACGCACCCAAGGGAGGCAGGCCTTGCAGCCTGTGGGGTCGCCGGGCTGGCAGGACCGAGTCCAGACACTTTAACCTTGAAGCCCTTGGTACATCGGGGCTCCCCCCCATCCTCACCTCGTCGCCCTCCGAGGCAAGAGATGACCGTTTTCATATGATGAGACCTCAGCTTACAGCAGAAGCGCTTTTCTGGGCTGTTCTGACGGAGCCCCTACCTGGACCCCTGTCACCTTGCTTCTCCCGACTTGCTGATGAACTGAGTTCCCTGAAGACAGACAGACAGACAGAAAACTTCTCCATCTCCCCCCAGCACAGCAGTTATCAAAGCTCAGCATTTTCCTCCCACTGCTGGGAGATTGGAAAATGCTGATAAGTGAAAAGAAAAAAGGGGTAACAGAGTTGCTTGTGTTAAATAAACACCCACACACGTCAAGGCTGGAGGGTATAAAATAATTGTTAGCCTTGGTGGTGTCGAAGCAAAACATTAGGAACCACAGAGTCCTTTGGGTAAAAACCACCTTCCGTACTTCTCCTCTTCTAGCTCCAGTTAAGCGCCATAAGCGTCTCTCTTCTCAACTAGTGGGAAGCCGTCCTGCTTCTCTCTGTTTTTGTTGTCTCTCCCTTGAGAATGCGAGCTCCATAAGCCAAGGGAGTACGTCTGTTTGGTTTGAGGCTGTGTCCCCAGTGTCTGGTGGGGAAGGGGACACTCATGAACCCCCCGTGGAGGGAATGGTCATCGGGACCCCGTCGTCATCCGAAATGATAAGAAATAACGCGCAGGGTAAAAGCGGGGTCTGTTGCATGGTGCTATGATCTAGGCACACAGGAGAGGGCTGTAGGAGTGAGGGAGCGGTAGCCCCTTCCCCTCCATGTCTCTGTCGTGAAATTTTCTGTGAGCTCCTTTTAAGGTCAGCAAACAAAGAGCAGTCACAGTGCCCCAGTGCTGGAGCTGAAGACAGAGCCGGTCCTGACCTGGCTCAGTCCCGGCGGGGCCCTCCTTGGGCGTCTCTGCCAGCTCCCTCCAGCCATTGGTTCTTCATCCGAAGGATGGAGATGCTTCTCTCTGTTTCACTCAGGCACCTCACAGATCGAGGGAAGTCACGTTCTTTTCTTTAAACTATTTTGTATTGGAGTATAGCCGATTAACGACATTGTGATACTTTCAGGCGGGCCTCTCACTGTGGTTGCCTCTCCCCTTGCGGAGGACGCGCAGGCTCAGCGGCCATGGCTCACGGGCCCAGCCTCTCCGCGGCATGTGGGATCTTCCCGGACCGGGGCACGAACCCGTGTCCCCTGCATCGGCAGGCGCACTCTCCACCGCTGCGCCACCAGGGAAGCCCTCTCTGGGTTTTTTAAAGGTCAACATTTGGGCAAAGGCTGGGCACATCAGCCTGTGTGACTCTGATTTGAACTTGTGACTAATTCTGGGCTTTCTTGGGCCCTTTCTCAGGGCACCGTGTTGTCACCCAGGCCCCTGGGTGAGTGATCTGGGGAGTTCATGGGAATGGCAGAGTGGGTGAAGCCACGCTTGGTGATTTGACTCAGCCCCACCATCACTCTGGACATGGTGAGGACACCTCATTTGTCAGAGCTCATGGGGTCTAAATGCTGCCCTGCCTTGGCTGGGTGGTCTGCAGGAAACTACTCACCACCCCCGCCCCCATCAAGACCCCCGCTCAGTCCAGTGGGACAAAGGATGGAAAGACCCGGGAGCCAAAGGGCAGGGATGCTGGGCTCGCGGGAGGGAAGGGGGAAGTGGGGAGGTGAAACCACTCTCCTCCTATTGTCTCCAGAGTGTTTGCTGCACGTGCCGTTGCATCCCTCATATGAGAGTGGCCGCTGTGTGCGACCCCTATGTACGTCCATCACAGGCCTGCAGAGCTGGAGGCCCGTTTTGCTCATTCCAAGTCGGGGACAGGGAGGGCCAGACCCAGGAAGTCACCTGCTTAAGGTAACGGCCACCTCTTGCATCTCTGCAGCACAGCACACACACGTTTGTAAAAGGCACATAGACATGCTTCCCTTGGTCCTCATGACCCGGGGGCAGGCAGGAATGATCCGTTCATTTTATTGATGGTGGGGCTGGGCTTGGAAGCAGCCTGGTCAAGGTCACAGGCCAGCAACAGGGCAGCTTAAGCCTCTGTCTCTCCCTCCCAACTTCTCTGGACCCTGCCACCCCCTCCCGTGTGACACCCAGCTCACGCCCAGGGATGCCCAGGCCCAGGCTGTCTCTTACAAATTGTAAGTTTCCCCCCCGATTGTTTAAGTAATGCAGGTTCTTTGTTTTTTTTTTAAAAAAAGAAATTACAGGAAAATATAAAGGAAAAATATGGAAAACATCCATTATTCCGCCGTGAAGATACCTTCTTTTTCTGTGTATATAATAATACACAGGTACATTGTTTCCCAGCTAAACTGGGGTCTTCCCTGGCGGTCCAATGCTTAAGACTCTGCGCTTCCACTGCAGGGGGCATGGGTTCAATCCCTGGTCAGGGAACTAAGATCCTGTCTGCCACGTGGCCAAAAATAAATGAGTAAGTAGAGAAAGTAAATCAAATGAAAATAAATAAATAAACCCGTAAATTGGGATCAATCTGTATGAGACCAAAAACTGAGTCTGTTGCGTTCCCAAGTGTGTAGCCAGCGCCTGGCACAAACTTGGCATATTCAGTAACAGTTTGTTGAATATATGTTGTACACGTTGTTTTGTGGTCTGCTTCCTTCACTTGCAAAATGCCGTATTTTATCAGGTCGTTAAATATTATTCTAAACATCTTTTTAAGGTTACATTACATCATTATATGAAATGTAACTGCATTTATTTAACTAAGCCCCTAAACTTTTTTTCAAGTTTTCATTCTTATACGTAATTCTGTGATGAACATCCTTGGACAAAAATCTTTATATTCACTTCTGATTCTTTGTTCAGGACAAATTCCTAGAAGTGAAACTGTTCATCAGAGATTATGAACAATTTAAGACTTTGGTACACTGTGCCAAAAGTGTTGAAAAATTTACATTCTCTCTGGAGGTACGCGGGTGCCCGTTCACCACAGCCTGAACAAACACCAGGCGTTATTATCGTAAAAAAATATTTGCCAATTTGGTATCTGCCCAAGTTTAAAAGAATACAATATTACCATCTTATTATGTTATTTCAAATACCTTTTCCATACAGCATATTATTACAATATCACTCTGAAGTAGGTGTTAAAATAATGGCTAATATTTATTGAGCACATACTATATGAGAGGTGCTGACCTAAGGGTTTGTTTTTTTTTTTTTTTGCGGTACGCGGGCCTCTCACCATTGTGGCCTCTCCCGTTGCGGAGCACAGGCTCCGGACGCGCAGGCTCAGCGGCCATGGCTCACGGGCCCAGCCTCTCCACGGCACGTGGGATCTTCCCGGACCGGGGCACGAACCCGTGTCCCCTGCGTCGGCAGGCGGACTCTCAACCACTGCGCCACCAGGGAAGCCCTGACCTATGGGTTTTATATCTACTATCTTATTAACCCTCACAGCAACTTTATGGCATGTATATTATTCTCCCTGTTCACCAGATGAAAAAATTGAGCCTTGGAGAGTTCATGTAACTTGCCTTAAAGGCTTGTGTCATTACCCCCACTTTATAGATGGGAACTCAAACGCCAAGGTTTGCTGAATTGCCGAGGTCACGCCCAGGGCAGGACTTCAGCCCATATCCTGGTGCACAGCTCAAGCCATCCTCCATTTCCTCTAGTTTGCCAGTGCCTGGCTTACCCTGTTTCTCACCGATTAGCCCTAAACCAAAGGGTGACCTGGGGTGTAGGCCACCATCACTGGCCCTGCTTCTGATCTCAGAAGATCCGGGTGTGTGACGCTTAACCTCGTGTGTCAGCTGGCCTGGGCCACCGGGCGCCTGGGTGCTCGGTCAGATATTATTCTGGGTGTTTTGGGATGAGATTAACATTTGAATCAGACACTGAGTAGAGCGGACAGCCCTCATCCCAGGGGCGGCCTCACACTTCCCCTCAAGGCCTGACCAGGGCACCAAGGCAGAGTCAGAGAGAACCCACCCTCCCCCACCCTCCCCCGAGCAGCTGAGCTGGGACGGCAGGCCTCTCCCTTCGGACCCGGACTGGCAGTGGGACCCCTAACATCGGCTCTCCGGGGCCTCCAGCTTGCCTAGTGCAGATTTGAGACCTCTCAACCTCCATAACCACGGGGGCCAGTTCCTTTGTTTTGTTGTGTGTGTGTGTGTGTGTTTTTTTTTTTTTTTTTGGGGGGTGGGGGTGGGTGACCGTGGTGAGCATGCGGGATCTTAGTTCCCTGACCAGGGGTCAAACCTGTGCCCCCTACATTGGGAGCACAGAGTCTTAACCACCGGACTGCCAGGGAAGGCTGGGCCAATTTCTTATAATAAACGTCTTTATATATATTCTGTTTCTCTGAAGAACCAAACTAATACAACCACGGTCCCCTCAGGAGATGAAGTTTGGGCATCCGATTAAGAGGGGGAAGGGGGCTCTTCCCAGGCGTGCTGGGCTCGGGGTCAGGATTGGGAGTGCTAAGGCCCCTCCCCCACCCCACCCCCCCAGGGCTGCCTGGGTAACCCCACAGGCGGGTGGAAGGTGCTGGGCTTTGCTGGGGAGTAGCCTCAGGCACCGGCCCGAGAAGCAACTGCAGCGTCTGGAAGGCTGTGGTTTGCCCAGGAAGAGGTGCCAGACGAGGGGTGATTAATCTAGCTCTCCCTGCTCTGAATATGACAGTCTTCCGGTGTGCACACTCCCCGTTTCCCCTGCCACACAGATACCCTAAAACAAGCAGCTCACGCCCGGGCTGTCCCTACACCAGATCCCGTGCCCGCAAAGTCACAGCACCGGGTAGGGTTGCAGGTTCGCCCAATTCTATCTCTTCAAACAAAGTTTCGGTTTTTATATAAGCTACTGCCTCAAACCTTCTCAGGTCTCATTTTGTAAAACTGTGATCACTATAAAGAGAGAAAAGGGGGCTTCCCTGGTGACGCAGTGGCTGAGAGTCCGCCTGCCGATGCAGGGGACACGGGTTCGTGCCCCGGTCCGGGAAGATCCCACATGCCGCGGAGCGGCTGGGCCCGTGGGCCATGGCTGCTGAGCCTGCGCGTCCGGAGCCTGTGCTCCGCAACGGGAGAAGCCCACATACTGCAAAAAAAAAGAGAGACAAGGCCCCATTCAGAGTAGAATAGCTCAGGATTCTGCAGCCTAACTGTACTCATTTTCATTTTCTGACCTCCTCTCCCCAGCCCTTCTCCTGTCATGGTCCCAGCTCACGTTACTGCAATCACAAGGTGCTCCGCTTTTTTTCCCCCGGAAGGTGTTAAAAGCATTTTTCTTGGCCACCACGTAGATGTCACAGCGGTCCCTTTGAAGGCTCCATCCGGGGCCAGGCTGCGTGTAACTAGCGGGGCCTCCGCTGTCAGACAGTTGAGGCGCCAGCACCCCTGCTCTGGTCAGTGTGTGCGGTGATCACCTCCTCCTCCTGGTACAGGGCTGGTCTGTACGTGGGTCCCAAACCCCCTGCCACCCGGCCCTCCCCGGGGCTCCCGGCCCTCGGGCCCCGTGTGACCCATCGCCTCTGGAGACCGCCTCACCTTCTCCAGGAGCAGCAGCTTTGGGGACCAAGCACTTTGAAAAGTAGCACAACAACTATGTAACCAGGTTTTGGTCAGAATTACCATGATTATTTTAGACCCTAGGCGCTGACTGTGAAACACACCAGCAGCTCTCAACTTCGTCCTCCCCGTCTTTGTCCTGTTATTCACCTCAAAATCCTCATCCTAAAATGGGAATCATGCTTCTTATCACAAAGGGAATGTGAAAGAGTTAGATGTGTTAATATGTGAAAAGTGCTCGGGACTATCTGACACATATTAAAAAAGCCTCGTGTGTTTGCTGTAATTATTGGGAGTAAAAAACCCGAGAAAGACATTCGTTAAATAGAATTGAGTCATACCATCGTTTTGGATTTCTCTTCTCAAAATCACTGATTCAACTCATTTTCATTTTGAGTTTACTATGTGCCAGTCAGTGTGCAAGACCACAGGACTACAGAAATTAAAAAGACTCCCAGCTCGCCTCTAGGACAAGCCTGGTAACTTGAGTCTCCATCCGCGACACAAAAAAGATGGGGACGGTAGCCTCCCTGGCATCAAAGAAGGAAATAATGCCATGCGGACCTTTAATTGGGGTAAAGCTTTAGTTTCCTTTTCCTAGTTCTCTTTTCTTGAAACTGAAAATCACACACAGCATTCTGTCTTGTGACTGAGCCGCTGTTGTACCTCACTGATTTCCAGGGTGTCAGTTAATCCCAGGGACCCTTCAGTGAAAGCCTATGAGTAGACCGAGGACATTTGGTCCCTCCGGCCGGGGAATGTCCTGCAGAGGCCAGAGGGTTCCCTGCAGTGAGAGGGGCTGAGAGCCTCACCCACGGTCACCACTCTACTGAGGCACTGTATCCAGTGCTGGACAGTCGGGCAGCTGCAGGCAAGACCCCAGCACTGGGGCTCCCCAGCATGTGGTATAAATAGGGAGGTTATTGTAAAATCTAATAAACCAGTGTGGACGTCTTCTGGGGGTTTTCTTGTGTCACAATCTGAGTTGGGAAAATGGATCACTAAGAAGGAAATTGCTCACATCATATGGTATTTATTGCTTTTTAAGAGAAAAAAATATTTTAATTAGACATAGAAAATCTCCTTTTGCAGCCTCAGTACAGTAACTGACTCAGGCCACAGTGATGGGAGTTTGTTAGATAAAAAGATACTAAAACCACTCGGTGGGAGCTGATGGGGGCTGGACATGTCACCTCACAGGTTATCTCCTAGTGACAAGGGGAAAACACAGTCTGATGGTGGAGGATCGCTGTCACCCGGAACCCCCATGTCAGCTCCACATCATTTCTGTAAGAGAGGCGACCAGAAGTTACCTGCCTCTGGGAGAGGAGGGGAATGGAGCATCGGACACCGTCTGTGAGGTGTTCTCACCCAAAACAGAAGCCAGAACCCCAATCAAGGTTTTGCCGATAACTTCCAGGTTGCAGGAAATGTGGGGTTAGGAGCAAGTTGAACGCAGCAGATGAAACACAGAATGTAGGCCATTTCACGAGGCAACTAACCCAATTTCAAAAAGTCACTGACATGATAAAAAAAAAATCAGGGTAGGGAGGGGACCCACACAAGATTAAAAGAGCAGAATGCAACGTGTAGGCCTTACTGGATGCAGATACAAACAGACTGACTTTAGAAGACAGTGTTGGGACAACTGGAGGACTCTGAATGGACTTGGTATTAGGTGTAATACTAAGGAGTTATTGTGATAACGGCCACATGTTTATATAAGAAAAAGGTGCAGTTTTTGTTGTTGTTTTTTTTCTGAGATGCGTTCTGAAACATTTAGAAGTGATAGGTTACCAGGTCTGGGATTTTTCTTTAAAATATTTCACTAAAGAAAAAATAAACTATGGAAATACAGGGAAATGTTGATAATTACTAAGTCTAGGTGATGGATAAATGGGAGTTCACTATACTAGGCTCTGCTTTTACTAATGTTGGAAAGCCTTCATATTAAGTTTTACACTGTTTTCATTACAGAAATTGCACATACACAGAGAATGCATTTTCACAACAAAAAACTCACACAGAAATGGTAAAGCTTACGTCCCTCTGTCCTTCCACCACACCCGCCCCCCAACGCTGTTACCCTGTGGGTGCATATTAATTGCTTCTCAACTTCTTACCTATTCCTGCTGGAAATCCCAGCTCTTAACAGTGTGTAAGGATATGGAAATCACCCACTTTCCAGCCTCCAAGACAACAGTGAAGTTTTGACGTTCCTTGAACAAACCGCGTGGCATCTCCCCCTGATTCCAGCCTGGGACCTTCTGCCTGTCCCGTCACAAGTGGCCAGCCGGCCTGAGCTCCTCCTGGGGCCTCTCGGCCACTCCATGGAACTCACCCACCCCCTACAGAGTGATCAGAGCACCTAGAACACTTCGGTGAGTGCATTTATGAACAAATCAATGGAAATGCATTGACCTAAGTCGCCAGGTCACAGAGGGTGAGGGCAGGAGTGACTGGAACCAGAGCTCTGAGGGAGGTGCCGAAGGGTCACACGCAGCGGCGTTTATGGACCATTTCGACAGCATCTGTCCTCAGTTTAAACCAACTTCCCTTCAAAACACTCCCTTCCCTTCCATTCTCATCACTGAGGAGTTTAAGAGACGCCAAAGGTGTGAGGCACTAGTTTGTTTCCAGTTAACCGGTGCCGAGGCCGCAGGCCTGGCGGCCTCTGGTCACAGGAGGAGGTTTGCATTCTGAAGCCTGAAACTGCTAAACCACAGGAAGTGGAACTTGGTGCCCGGTAACAGGTTTGGAACATGAAAGATGCAATTATCATGCAGAAATATGATTATTTTTTCCTGAGAATTGAGTATAAGAAAGAAGAAAAACTTTCTTTTTTTTAAGACGAGGAATGTTGAAAAAACATCTTTCAACAAATCACTGCCTTTCTGAGAGCTTACTCTGCAGAGGCCATTCTATCCGCGCAGTTTCATTATACTCATCACGGCCACACGCGTGATCCCATCACCACCATTTTACAGAGGAAGAAACCGAGGCTGTTTGACTCCAAAACCCACGTGTTTTAACATCTCTCCTAAATGATGAACCTGAGCCACTCTGCACGCTCGCACCTGCCAGGTAAAGTGATGCAAGGGCCCAGGGTGGGGTGGGGGGGGGCTCCGGCGCTATTTCAGAGGCACCTCCAGCCCGGGCCTTTGAAAAGGGCAGGGGTTACTGGAGTACTGGCGATAATCCAGCCCTGGGCAGGGCACACACACCGCCCACCCCCCACCCCCCCACGCCAGCTGCACGGTTCTCAGCCTTTTCCGGGGGCAGCACCATGGGGTCCTGAGGGCGGGTCTGCTCCCGGGGCCTGGATTCTCCACCACAGCCACCCACCCAGGGGCCACATGGGTGGGGGCCAGGAGGGCAGTGACCACTACTTGCCATCTGACAAGCAGACACGCTTTCCCGCTGGGGAGCTTGGGGTGGAGCCGCCCTCTGGACCCGCCCTCAGGCCCCGGGTGTCTTCTGGTCTGGATGCTGGTCTCTGCCACGGTGGAAAAAGCTCCCAAATGCCTGTCTCCCCTTGTTCTGGTATTCAGCTTTATCTCTGCAGTTGTATTACGTCTAACACCACTCACTGCCTCTTCTTAAGTTCCCAGTTCTCTTTGCGTCTCCAGAAAGGAAAAGGGGGTCCGGCCAGAGAGGCCAGGGCGGTGAGGCAGGCTGGACACGTGGTCCCACGGCGGACGCAGGGCAAGCGGGGCCAGGGGACTCGCGGGCGGGAAGCGAGGCAGAGACCCTGCTGGATTAGAGCCCCAGGCCCCGGCTGGCTCTCCAGCCCCGTCCCCCCGCCGGCGCACGGAGACCGGAGGCTCCGCCGGGAACTGTCGCCCCCTGGTGGTCGCGGCGTGGGGGTGGGGGGAGCAGGGCCGGGGAGAGGGTGGTGCCTCAGGGATCCTGGTCCAGGCAGTGCGCAGGCCGGGCTGGAGGGGCTGGAGATGATGCAGAGAGGGAAGAGAGGAGGCACAGGAAAAATGAAAGAGGAGAGAGAGGGCAGGCGGGGAGGGTGCGGGGCGGGACGCTGAACTCTGGAGAGAAACCAGCGAGAGCCGCCGGCCTGGAGGATGCTGGCCTCTTGGGCGCTGGGTCCTTTCCCGCCCTGAGCCTGAGCCCCGGGCAGCAGAGCTGCCCTTCACCGCAAGCAGCTCTGACTCCTGTCTGTCCCCAGTGTCGGGGTTCCCTTCCCTTGAGAAGAAGTGGAATGAAGTCCCCTGGCTTGGCCCCAAAGTTAGTTGTCTGAGTTTCGCAGAGCTACTCACCAGCCTGCGGCCTGTCCAGACCGTTCTAGCTTCTGGCAACCGAGACAGAGGCCCGGGGCAGTGCCTCCCCTGCACCTGCCCCCGCTGCGAGCTGCAGGATGCGGTCAGGAGAGGAAGCAGGGCCTCGGCTCCGAGTCATCCTGGAGTCTCCAAAGAGCTTCTGGCCGAGGGCACCGACAGGGCACCGTCTGGCCCACAGAGCAGGGGGAGGGGTGGGCAAGGGGAGCCTCATCCTTTCTGCTGGGCCTGAGGCCCCAGGGGACGAGTCAGCGGTACCAGGGCAGTTCCCACTGGGCAGGGAGAAGTCTGGGTGAGGCCCCTCCACTGGGGCAGGTGTGTGAGTGGGTGGGTTCAGGGTGCAGACGGGCCGCTGCCCAGCCACCAAAAGACCTTCTGATGGCTGATGGAGGCGTGCCCTTGCCCCCTTCAGTCAAAGTGCGTAGGAGGGAAGGCTGATCTGGGCTTGGTGGGCTCTCCCAAACTGCACCCACCCCTCCCTCCACGGTCTGGGCCGGTCAGTCCCCAGTGAGGGCCCGGCTTCTGTTTCCAAGCCCAGCATCTTCCAGTGTTCCGGGCCTCCTGTCCAAACCAGTTTCCGACTCGGGCTCCTAGAGGTGGCTGGTCCCGGAGCAGCACCTTGCCCCACAGCCCAACGCACGTAGACATGGTTTGCTTGACCCCTCTGAATTTTTTTTTTCTAATATCATTTTTAAAAAAACTTTTTAAAATTCATTTATTTTTGGCTACGTTGGGTCTTTGTTGCTGCACGCAGGCTTTCTCTAGTTGCGGCGAGCGGGGGCTACTTTTCGTTGTGGTGCGCGGGCTTCTCATTGCGGTGGCTTCTCTTGTTGCGAGCACGGGCTCTAGGCGTGAGGGCTTCAGTAGTTGTGGCACGCGGGCTCAGTAGTTGTGGCTCGCGGGCTCTAGAGTTGCAGGCTCAGTAGTTGTGGCACAGGCTTAGTTGCTCCGCGGCATGTGGGATCTTCCCGGACCAGGGATCGAACCCGTGTCCCCTGTATTGGCAGGCGGATTCTTAACCACTGCGCCACCAGGGAAGCCCATACGCTTCTGAATTTTTAACAAGAAAATCGAAGGTGTACCAATCTGATTTCACATAGAAAATGTGGATTTCCAGCTTTGTCTTTGAAACAGACGCCTTTTTCTTATGACCACATTTGCAGTGATGGCCCCTTGAGACAGAGCCTGAGTGTTTGAACTTTGCCTCCATCAAGCCCTCCACAGGTGCCCCGCCCCTGCCATACACACCAAGGCCGGGTGAGAGCTGCAGTGACTGGAACACTTGTCCCTGACATGCTTCCTCCCTTCACCCTGTCTGTCTGGTCCCTTTGCGTGTCTGCAGTTTTTCGGCCACAGGTTAGGGCTATGGAGTCAGAAAGGTCTACCTCGCAAAAGCACATCAGTCCCTTACTAGTTGTGTGCTTTTAACCCACCTTGAGCTTCTCTGGGCCTCAGTTTCCTTACCTGTAAATGAAGGTAACAGTGTTGCTGCAAATCTCAACCTACAAGCGCAGGCTTGCAAGACACATGTGTTACTTAATTTATTTTAAATCAGTTTGATTCTGTCCTGGGCCTGCTGGGACGGCAAAAAATTGCATTTTCTCATGCAGTATCCTTTAAGGCTTAAAGGAGGCTGGAAGGCAGGGGGAAGGCAGCCATCCTAGTTGCTCTGGCCCCCGGGGGTCTCTTGTCGCCAGGGCTCCTGCCCCCTGGACGCATGCAGTGAAAGAATCTGCCAAGGCCAGAAATCTGGGGCCCCGCATCCCAACCCCCATCCCTACTGAGGTCTCATCACCTCCCGAGGCACCTCGGGGTCCTCGCTGCACAGGACGTCTTCTTTCCCGTTCCCAGTCTATCTCCCCTCTGTGTCCGGGCCCTCAAAGCCACATCCCTACCCTTGCTCCTCGGGCCCCCTAGCATTGTCTCAGTGGGCCCAGGGCTGAGGCCTTCAGGAAGACACTGCCTCCCATCAAGAGAAAAGGCAGGGGTGACTGGGAGGCGGAGGGGCTACAAATCAACATTTCAACAGATTATTCCATCGCATGAGTAATAATAATAATGCTTACCTTTGGAGGTACTTTACGACCTGTCCACCCCTTAAGTGCTCCCAGGATTTCCTCCCCCCGCCCCCATCCTTTCTCATCCTGCACACCCTTCCCGGATGATCTCACCTGGTCCCAGAGCTGCAGCTCTGCTGCGGCTTCCAAGCCCTCCCTGCAGCCTGGCTGCTCTCAGGACATTATCACCCATGCCCTAAAATGAACACACGTTACCCTGAACTCAAGCAGACCCCGGAACCCCCGGCTCGTCCCTTTCCTCTCTGCCAAGCCTTTAGTGAGTCACTTACAGAGTCAGACTAGGTCCCAAATAGCTCTTGACTCCCCCCATCCCCCCAATTCCACAGCGTGAATTCACCCCTTGTCTGGATGCCTTCTCTCCACGGTTCCCCTTTTTTGCAACTCTCCCCGCGCCAATTGCTCACACACCAAAGTGACGGGACGTGAGTCTGCCCAGCTTGTCCTCGGGTGGACTGTCTTCAGTAGTGTGATGGTTAAGTTTATGTGTCAACTTGGCTAGGCCACGGTACCCAGCTACTTGGTCAAACATTATTCCAGATGTTTCTGCGAAAGTGGTTTTTTTTTAGATGAGATTAACATTGAAATAAACAGTAGACGCTGAGTGAAGCAGATGACCTGCCATAATGTCGGTGGGCCACATCCACTCAGGTGAAGCCCTGAATAGCAAAAAGACTGACTTTAATAAAGAGGGAGTTCGGCAAGCAGACGGCCTCTGGGCTCGGACTGCAACTCCTCCCCGGTCTCCAGACTGCCAGCCCCACCCTGCAGGTTGTGGACCTGTCAGCCTTTGGAATAGGAATAGTGTGGACCAATTCCCCTCTCTTTGTGTGTACACACACACACACACACACACACACACACACACACACGGGGGATCCCCTATTGGTTCTGTTTCCTGGGAGCTCTTCCTCAATTTCAAGATAAAAATCTGAAATCCTTAGTCAGCCCACATGACTCTTCAGCCAACTTAGCTCACCTAGCGCCTCAGTACAAATTGGAAAAAGCCACCGCCTCTGGGCAGATGCGGCTCCGGCCAAGGCCCACGGCTTGGTGGGTGGAGCCTGGGTGAGCCTTCCCTCTTAGTTTGGTGCACAACCTGGACAACCACACGGGGCGGCCTTGCTTTCTGCCGGCCCACTGCCTGCGGCTCCAGTCTTCTAGTCCCTTGCCCCTTCTGGCCCCACACCCCAAGTCCCCTCAGCGCCTAGATCCTCCTGAGCTCCGTTGCCATTTTGCTTTTGCGCATCCCGTCGCTGCTGCCGTGGGCTCCTCCTCACGCACCGACCCCCAGTTTCCCTGGCATGGCCTCCTCGGGCAGGCTGTGTGGTCCTCAGCTCGGTCAGCCCCCACGCCCCCCGGCCTGGGTGCTGTCGGCCTTCTTTCTCTGACCCTCTTGCCAAGTGATTGCTCGGCTAGCTTGGGGATCCCCGAAGCCCTTTAACTTTGATCCGCCGGGACGGGCACTAGTAGGTGCTCAGCGTGTTCCCTGAACCAGTGGGTGAGTGAATGAATGACGGGCGGGGCGCCGGCTCGCGGTACGCTGCAGGAGGCGCCCCCTCGGAGCGCGCGCCTCCCTCTCCCGCCGGGGCCGCCAGCGGCGGGAGGGGGCCCGGCCGGGGCCGCAGGGGGGCCGGGGGGCGGCGGGGCCGCGGCAAGGGGGTGCGGGGAGCGCCCTTGGGGGTGGGCGCGGCACCCCCTCGGCTCGGCCCGGGTCTCCAGGCGCGGAAGCCGCCGGGCCGGCCGGAGCGCGCGGAGGGAAGGCGGCCCGGGTCCGGGAGGAGCCTCCCCCGCCGGGCCGCGGGAACTGGCGGCGCGGGGGGGTCCCGCCGCGCGCGCGTCCGGAAGCGGGAAGAGGGGGCCGGCCTCGCCCCGCGCCCGGGTCCCCGCGGGACGCCCACCCCCGCGGGCACCTCCCCGCCCCGACGCGCGGCCCCGCCCCGGCTCCCGGATCGGACTCCCGGGTCCCTTCCTGCGTCTTTCCCCTCTTTCCTCTGGGCCTTGGTACGCCCCAGGGGACAGATGTCTTGGGATCTTTAACATTTGGGATGCTGCAAATGCCGAAGTTAAATGAAATACCTCCGGGGAGGGGAGGCCGGGAGGAGTCGCGGGGGGAGGAGAACTGGCCTGGACGAGCAGGTCCCGAGGCTGCGAGGCGCGCGCGGGGGGCGCGGGGGCAGGCGGGCGGCGAGGGATCTCCATGGGACAGGTAAGGGGGAGCGCCGGGGCGCGACGCGGGAGCCGGGGGGATCGAGCCCCTAACCCACAGTCTTCCGCCTTAGAGGAGGGGGCCCTGCGGGGAATGGGGGGAATTTGCCGGGGGGTGGGAATTCCGAGTTCCTACCGAAAATGCATGTTTCCGTCTCCTCGACCTTTCTCCTCCGACCTTCCCCACGCCTGTGGATCCCCTGGCAGGTTCCGGGAAGGCAGACAAAAGGAGCCGAGTCTCGGGCCGCCTGGACGCGGAGGGCGCGGTGGGGGAGGGGAGCAGGGTGGACCGGACAAAGGGGCTTTTTGAGGAGAGCCTAGAGGTCTGATTCCAGGGCGCATTCCAGGCCGTCGTGGAGTCCCCTGTCCCAGCCCGCTCCACCGTCGCTCGCTGGAGGCGAGTACCTTTCCCACTGGGAAGGGAGGAGAGGGGAAAGAAAACAGTTTGAGGAACCATCGCCCGCCCCCCTCGCCTGGAGGGTCCCGGGATATTTCCCTCCTTTCTCTTTTCACTGTTTTGGCTCGAGCAGCCGACCATTGGCTCCTTAATTGTTTAAGTGAAATTGTAGGAGCGCCTGAGACTCTTCTTTGCTGGGTGCTGGTTGGGGCGTCAGGTCGGGCCCTTGCTTTGACTTCCGATCTCATGTATCACAGGAAACTTAAAGGAGGAACTTAAAAAAGATAACGGAGAGTGGATGGATGCAGGAGGTGCAAGAGTTTCGATTCAGGACTTTTCTTTAGGAGATGAAAACCCTAAAGAGATGCAATGTTTTCCCTTCTTTCAAAGATCAGATTCCAAGTGTGTGGGGGAAACCCCACTTCCTCACCAATGATGCTGTGGAGTTGGGGTTCGGGGCACTGGCTGGGAGCAGGGTACTGAACCCCACGTTCTCAGCAGGCCTCTGGAATGCCCACTCCGGATATTTTGAATTGAAGAGCATGGCAGCCAGGGAGATCCATGGCCTCGGGGTTCTTGGGAGAGTTGGCTGGCTGGTCCCACTCCAAGCCTCAGATCCTGCTGGGCTGGGAAATGCCACGTGTGAATTTGAGGGAGCAAAGGGGTCTTTGAGGATTCCAGAGGATCAACGCGGAGGTTGGTTGGTCCTCTGTCCTTCTCTCCCTGAGCTCAGAGATGCGGGTGCTTACCTGAGGGCGGGATTCTTAACTGGGTCCATGGGCACCCAAGCATCTGTGGATAGCATTCAGAGGGTCGTGTACTCGGATGGGAAGGGTTTATTTTTCACTAACCTTTACTGAAATTTAGCATTGCCTTGTAACCATTGGTAGTACCTGTGACTTGCCATTAATAGACACCACAGAGGGTTTCATATCACAGTGCAGTTGTGATAGCTGTCTTGAAACCTGGTTTACCGTCGGTCATGAAACATCATTTACCATCGTCATTGCTACGGAACTGCCCACTACTAGATCCTGTTTAATGTTCATAAAGAAACATATATAGATTACTATGTTTTACTGTTTTTAGAACTGTATTTAATATAATCCATTATCTTAGTGATTCTCTTCATCTTATTTTATGCATTAAAAAATATGCTACGAGTTGATTCTAGAAACTTCCAGCACTCCCTCCCCCCCGGAGCTGGGGGATGGGCAAGGTGGAGGCTGGGTGCCAGCTTCAGAGTCAACTCCTCTGTTTGTTGTGGGAAGACTGTGACAAACCTGTAGGGGGGAAGGGAAGGGCTGCGGACTCTTTGGGAGACCCAGAGTAGGCCCCCCAGCACAGGGGAGCTGTCCCCTGTTGGGGCCCCCTCAGCCTCAGCCTAGGTAAAGAAGGGGGTGGTCAGCCTGGAGGGCTCAGGGCTCACATTGTTTGGACAGAGGGTGTGCACAGGAATGTGAGGGGAGATGGGTGTGTATGCAGGGGGAGTGGGGAGACTGCCTGTGTTGGTGACACAGCTCCACAGAAGGTGGTTGGGGGGGGTGACTTCCTCTGTCATCCCTGCCCTGGGGGCTGGGGCTGGGGCTGGGGAGGTGGTCTAGGGGCTGGGGATGTGGTCTTTGGGGCAGGGGAGGTGGTCTAGGGGCAGGGGAGGTGGTCTAGGGGCCGGAGAATTGATCTAGGGGCTGGGGAGGTGGTCTTTGGGGCTGGGGAGTGGGCTTTGGGGCTGGGGAGGTAGACTTTGGGGCTGGAGAGGTGGTCTTAAAGCTCGGGATGTGGTCTAGGGGCTGGGGTGGTGGTCTTCCGGCTGGGGACGTGGTCTTGGGGCTGGCTAGGTGGTCTTTGGGGCTGGGGAGGTGGTCTAGGGGCTGGAGAAGTGGATTAGGGGCTCGGGAGGTGGTGTAGGGGTTGGGGAGGTGGTCTAGGGGCTGATGAGTTGGTGTAGGGACTGGGGAGGTGGTCTAGGGGCTGGGGAGGTTGTCTAGGTGCTGGGGGGGTCTAAGGGCTGGGGAGGTGGTCTTTGTGGCTCGGGAGGTGGTCTAGGGGCTGGGGAGGTGGACTTGGGGCTGGGGAGGTGGTCTTCTGGCTGGGGACGTGGTCTTCTGGCTGGGGACGTGGTCTTGGGGCTGGGGAATTGGTCTTTGGGTCGGGGAGGTGGTCTTTGGGGCTGGGAAGGTGGTCTTTTGGGCTGGGGAGGTGGCCCTGGAGCTGGGGAGGTGGTCTTGGGGCTGGGGGGGTTGGTCTTTGGGACTGGGGAGTTGGTCTTTGGGGCTGGGGAGGTGGTCTTTTGGATGGGGAGGTGGTTTTTGGTGTTGGGAAGGTGGCCTTTGCGTTGGGGAGGTTGTCTAGGGGCTGGGGAGGTGGTCTTCGAGCTGGAAGTGGGTCTAGGGGCTGGGGAGGTGGTCTTGGGGCTGTGGAGGTGGTCTACAGCCTCGGGAGGTGGTCTTGGGGCTGTGGAGGTGTTTTTGGGGGCTGGGGAGGTGGACTAGTGGCTTGGGGGGTGGTCTAGGAGTTGGGGAGGTGGTCAATGGGCTGGGGAGGTGGAGTAGGGGCTGGGGAGGTGGTATTTGTGCTGGGAAGGTGGTCTAGGGGCTGGGAAGGTGGTCTTTGGGGCTGGGGAGGTAGTCTTTGGGGCTGGGGGGATGGTCTCAGGGCTGGGGAGGTGGTCTTGGGGCTGAGGAGGTAGTCTTTGGGGCTGGGGAGATGGTCTCGGGGCTGGGGAGGTGGTCTTGGGGCTTGGGAAGTGGTCGTGGGGCTGGAGGGTTGCTCTTGGGGCTGGGGAGGTAGTCTAGGGGTTGGGGAAGTGGATTAGAGGCTCGGGAGGTGGTCTAGGGGCTGGGGAGGTTGTCTAGGTGCTGGGGAGGGGGTCTAAGGGGTGGGGAGGTGGTCTTCGTGTCTCGGGAGGTGGTCTAGGGGCTGGGGAGGTGGTCTTCTGGCTGGGGATGTGGTCTTGGGCCTGGGAAAGTGGTCTTTGGTGTTGGGAAGGTGGTCTTTGCAGCTGGGGAGGTTGTCTAGGGGCAGGGGAGGTGGACTAGCGGCTGGGAAGGTGCTCTAGGGTCTGGGAAGTGGTCTTCCGGCTGGAATGGTGGTCTTGGGGCTGTGGCGGTGGTCTATGCGCTTGGGAGGTGGTCTTGGGCGGGGGAGGTGTTTTTTGGGGCTGGGGAGGTGGTCTTTGGGCCTGGGGAGGTGGTCTTTTGGGCTGGGTAGGTGGTCTTGGGGCTGAGGAGGTGGACCTCTGGCTGCAGAGGTGGTCTTTGGGGCTGGGGTGGTGGTCTTTTGGGCCAGAGAAGTGGTCTACAGGCTGTGGAGGTGGTCTTTGGGGTGGGGAGGTGGTCTAGGTGTGGGGAGTTGGTCTAGGGGCTCGGGAGGTAGTCTTCGAGCTGGGGATTTGTCTAGGGGCTGGGGAGGTGGTCTACGGGCTCGGGAAGGTAGTCTTGGGGCTGAGGAAGTGTTGTTGTGGCTGGGGAGGTGGTCTTTGGCGTGGGGAGGTGGTCTAGGGACTGGAGAGGTGGTCTAGGGGCTGGGGCGGTGCTCCTGGGTTGGGGAGGTGATCTTTGGGACTGGTGAGGTGGTATTCTGGCTGGGGAGGTGGTGTTTTGGGTTGGGGAGGTGGTCAAAGGGCTGGAGAGGTGGACTAGGGGCTGGGGAGGTGGTCTTTGGGCTGAGGAGGTGGTCTAGAGGCTGGGGAGGTGGTCTAGGGGTGGGGTAGTTGGTCTAGGGGTTGAGGAGGTGGTCTTTGTGGTTGGGGAGGAGGTCTTTGGGGCTGGACATGTGGTCCAGGGGCTGGGGAGGTGGTCTTTGGGGCTGGGAAGGTTGTCTTCTGGTTGGATGTGGTCTTGGGGCTGTGGAGGTGGTCTTTGGGGCTGGGAAGTTGGTCTTTGGGGCTGGCGAATTGGTCCTGGGGCTGAGGGGTGGTCTTTGGGGCTGGGGAGGTGGTCTTTGGGGCTGCGGAGGTGGTCTTTGGGGCTGGGGAGGTGGTCTTTGGGGCTGGGGAGGTGGTCTAGGGGCTGGGGAGGTGGTCTTTAGGGATGAGTCTAAGGGCTGGGGAGGTGTTCTAGGGGCTTGGGAGGTGTTCTAGGGGCTCAGGAGGTGGATTTTCGGGCTGGGGAGGAGGTCTTTGGGGCTGGGGAGGTGGTGTAGGGTTTGGGGATGTGGTCTTTGGGGCTGGGAAGGTGGTCTAGGGGCTGGGGAGGTGGGCTAGCGGCTGGTGAGTTGCTCCTAGGGCTGGCGTGGTGTCTAGTGGCTGGGGAGGTGGTCTAGGGGCTGGGGAGTTGGTCTTTGGGGCTGGGGTGGTGGTGTTCCAGCTGGGGACGGGGTCTTGGGGCTGGCTAGGTGGTTTTTGAGGCTCGCGAGGTGGTCTAGGGGCTGGGGAGGTGGTCTTTGGGGCTGGGGAAGTGGGCTTTTCGGCTGGGGAGGTGGTGTTTGGGGCTGGGGAGGTGGTCTCGGGGCTGGGGAGGTGGGCTTGGGCCGCAGAGGTGGTCTAGGGGCTGCAGAGTTGGTCTAGGGGCTGGGGAGGTGGACTCGGGGCTGGGGAGATGGTCTAGGGGCTGGGGACGTGGTCTTCTGGCTGGCGACGTGGTCTTGGGGCTGGGGAAGTGGTCTTTGGGGCTGAGGAGGTGGTCTTTGGGTCTGGGGAGGTTGTCCTGGGGCTGGAGAGGTGGTCTTGGGGCTGGGGAGGAGGTCTTGGGGCTGGGGAGGTGGTCTAGGGGCTGGGGAGGTGGTCTTTGGGGCTGTGGAGGTGGTCTCTGGGGCTGGGGAGGTGGTCTTGGGGCTGGAGAGGTGTTCTTTAGGGCTGGGGACGTGGTCTTTGGGGCTGGAGAGGTGGTCTTGGGGCTCGGGATGTGGTCTAGGGGCTGGGGAGTTGGTCTTTGGAGCTGGGGTGTGGTCTTCCGGCTGGGGACGTGGTCTTGGCGCTGGAAAGGTGGTCTAGGGGCTGGGGAGGTGGTCGTTGGGTCTGGGGAGGCTGTCTAGGGGCTGGGGACCTGGTCTAGGGGCTGGGGAGCTGCTCTTGGGGCTGGGGAGGTGGTCTAGGGGCTGCGGAGGTTGTCTTGGGGCTGGGGACGCGGTCTTGAGGCTGGGGATGCGGTCTTGGGGCTGGGGACGCGGTCTTGGGGCTGGGGAGGTGGTCTAGGGGCTGGAGATGTCGTCTTGGTGTTGGGGGAGTGGAGCTATTGGAGACACGTGAGTGCTGGGATCCCAAGGTGAGGGGCGTGGTGAGAGAAGCAGGTGGCATTCAGCCTGGAGGGGTCTCCTTCGTGTGCAGCACTGTCTGTCTTCTTGCCTCCTGTGATGGGTCACAGTGTCTTTGGCCCTTGCTTCCCCCAGTGAAATAGAGTGAACTCCAAACTGTTGGTTTTCCTTGAAGGTCAGTGGCGTGGAGACCCAGAGGCTCATTTCTCGTAGGGAACAAGTTCCATTTTGGTCTCTGGCCCCCGGTGGTTGGGGGTGAGCTTAGACCCCGGGGTCCCACTGGCCCTCCTGTGGACTAGGGAGAGGACCTGGGTCCAGGTCAATGCGCCATGGGCCCTGTGGAGGGATGGTTGTAAAGATAAACAGGGAGGTGGCGGCCATGATGATTCTGGAGGGAAATGTCTGTGAGCAGAACTGCCTGGCCTGCTGTGGGACCCCAGAGCCGCCCTGCGTGGAGTTCCGGGGTCACGGCCCGGCCCGGACTTTCTAGTCTCATCTGGCCTTGGCCCCGCTTCGGGGTCTGGGGAGCAGGGACCCTCCTTGTCAGCATGTAGGGTTCTCGCTGGTGGTCCCCACGCGCCGGGGCCTTTGCCCGCTCTGGGCGCTGCGCGGAGCCGGAATCTGGGGGGGCGGGCGGCTCGGCACAGGGCAGGGGGGCCCTTGGGGCCGCGAAGGCCTGATCCCCGCTGCCTTCTTCTGGGGTTCCTCCGAGGGGAGCCCCTTTCTCCCGCCCGTGCGGCCCCCGGAAGTGCAGAGGCCCGGGCTGCCTGTGGGGCAGGCTTTGCTCTGGGAAGGGCTTGCTCACCGCTCCTCCCTCTGACTCAAGTCGGAACAAGTAACCCGGCTCCCCTGGCTGGGCAGCCTGGGAGGGACACAGGCGGGACCGGGGGAGGGACGGCCACCGGCCATCGGCGTGGGGAGCAGAACCGGGTCAGAGAGCACGGGGCGGCCTGGGACACCCTGAGGAGACGCGCCAGGCCCCTCGGTCCCCTGACTTGGGACCAGGGGGCGTTTCCCGGACTCCTGGACTGAGCTGGAAGCAGGTGAGGGCGGGGCAGCTGGAGCGGGTCTTTGGGCCGAGGGCAAGCCGGCCTAGGGGTGGGGGGCCCAGCAGTGGCCATCAGCCACAGGGCACGGGGGTGATGGGGGTGCTGGTGGGCTCGGATGAGGACCCGGCGCTGTAGTTCCCAGGCCTCGGTTTCCACGGGAGCGGCGAAGGCTGGGACGAGAGAGTCCCAGGGCCTCTCTTTGGGGCCACATTTGTGACGGGAGAGGGTCCCAGTGGCTCAGCCCGAGAGCAAATGCATGGCGCTCTCCTTCCTCCCCGTTTGTCCTCGTCTGCCTTTTCCTGGGGGTTTGCGTTCGTTTGTTCGCTTGTTCTCCCGTCTTGCTCTCCGGGGTGGACGGACGGGGCTGCGGGTCCGGAGGGCAGGGAGGGTTCCCATGCGCAGGGGCGGGGACGTTCCCGGAACTGCCTGTATCTGAAAGCCATGCCTTCAACACCCACGGGAGCCTGCGGGCCCTGGGACAGGGCCCCCGAAGCCGGGGGGCCGCCTCCAGGGAGGCAGATGAGCGGGCCGCACACGTGTGGGTCCTTCCTGCTCAGCCTGGCGCTATCCAGATTCGGTATGGGGACTGGCCAGGGCCCCAGGTACCGTCCAGTTTTCACCGTGCCTGTGAGGACGGGAGGCCCGGCCAGGTGAGGTGAGGTGAGCTCCCCTAAGATCACATAGGTGATGGCAGGGTCCAGGCTGCAATCTGGGGCTTCCAACCTCCGGTCCGTGCTCTCTGCCCTACTTGGAGCAGGCCTGCCCCCGACCCTGGCCGGAGGGAGGAAGGGGCTGAGGGGGCCGTTCTGCCAGGCCACCCCCTCGATCCCTGCGATTCCTGCTCACTCTGCAACAGGCAACAGCATGAGAAGCAGGGCTGAGTTGTCAGAGCTTCCCAAGGCAACTCCTTAATGGTTAATAATTAATTAGTAAGTGTGAGTAATTGATGGCTTCCCTCCCACATCACCCCCTCCCTCATGCAAGCAGACGTGCTAGGACGGCCTTGCTTCCTTGCTCTGGCAGGGCCCTGCCCCTGGCTGCTGAGGAGGCCCACAGGCTGCCCAGGGCTCTGCAGCAGGCGGCGGGGGAGCTGCCTGCCCTCTGTCCCGCTCCATCTCCAGGAGGGATGAGGGTTTGGGAGGGTGGACCAGGTAGAGCTAACTCACGCCAAGTACCCTGGTCTCGGTTCCCAGAACGTGTGGCCAGGCTCTCTCCTTGGCATCTTCGCAAAGGCCCCATATAAACTTAAAAAAAAAAAAAAAAATCCTACCCTCCACTCTCTAGACTTCCTTGGAGGACTGCAACTCCAAAGTGCAGGTACCTATTGTTTTCAGGGCGAGGTTTTTAACTGAGGCCCAAGGTGCTCTGATAGGCTGTGCTGTTTCTGTAGGTCTGTAAAGCTGTCCATGGGCAGAGAGGTGCTCCTGGGGCCTGGCCGTCAGCGGTCCCTCCTCCAGGGGCCTGGCCGCGGGCTCAGCTTGTGTCCCACTGGCTGAGGGCCCCCCCCCGTCCCGCCCAGCAGTGGTGCCCTGAGGAGGAGCAAAAGCTCCAGACAGAGACTCCGGAGGATTTCTAGACTGTTGCTCAATGGCTGACTCAGGGAGGAGGTGGCTGGGCCTTCCTTCCAGGCCGCCTGCCCGGGCCCTGCCCACGCTCCCCACCCTGCTCCAGCCAGCCGCCGCCAGGCCCCGGCCAGCTGGGACCCTGAGCAGGGGTGCAGACTTGGTGAGGAGAGAGGGGGCGCCAGTGGGTGCAGCCGGGGTGACCGCTGCCGGCAGACGCACACCTGGAACCCTACCTGAGCTGCACACGTGCGCCCGGCCCGGGCAAGCAGAGTGGCCGTGGTCTCCTTCCCATCTTGGGGCAGCTGTGGCTCTGGTCACCCCTCCAGCCCCGGCAGCACGCACCCAACACACACGCACGTGTGCGCCGCCTCGCTCCCGGCTGTGGGGTGTGGGGTCCGGGCCCCCTTCCCTTCGAGGGGCCTCCCAGGCATAGCTGGTGGCCCGGGAGTTGGCTCACGGCTTTGGGCACCTGCCCTCGGGTGGACCGCCTGGTGCAGACAGACAGCAGGCAGCCTGGGCTGTGGGCCTCGGGACAGGGCCTGGCTGAGTGCCCGGTGCCCTCACCCGCGGGGGCGGCGGGATGGGTCTCGGGCCGAGGACCGTCAGCCGTGCCTCCCTCCTCTCCTTCCCTTCCTCCTTTACTTGTCCTCCCACCTTTTTCTTGTCCCCTCCTTTCCATCCTCCCTCTTTGCTCCTGTCCTCATGGGCTTTCTCCCCAGTGTCGTGGTCCCTGTGGCCACCACTGCTGTCACCCCCTGGGCTCGGAGGCCTCTCTGGGAAGGAGGCGGTAGGGGGCCAGGCTGGGCCCAGGGCAGGTGCGCTGGAGAGGCCCACAGAGCCTTCTGTCTACAGCGCCCCTAGCACTGACACCCCCATCCCAGATTCACTCCCCCGGAAGCATGGGCCTCACGCCACATCTCCCACCCTCACCCACCTGACTCAACAGCTCTGTTTGGAGGCAAGGGGTTTACATGTATCATTTTTTGTTCTTTTAAAAGCTGGGGAAACTCCAGGCCACCTGCACATCCTGGCCCAGGCTGGGAAGGGTGTCGGCCCCTCCTCTGTGCCCCCTCCTCCCAGAAGTCCACCATGGAGAGCAAGGATGAGGTCAGCGACACCGACAGCGGCATCATCCTGCAGTCTGGTGAGGGCTTCGGGCGCCCCCGACCCCACCAACTCCTCGAGTCCCAGGCTCCAGGCCCGGCCAGGCTGAGAGGCCCAAGGCGGGGGTGGCGGGGAGGCCACTGTGCGGGGAAGGGGGGTGCAGACCCTGGAAGGGCTGAGAGTTTTCTTCCCGGTGGAGGGGGGGGAGTCTGGTCTGGAGTGTCAATCCTATCTGAACAGCTACCTGCCGTGTTCAGCTCTGGCCGCATGATTGCTAAGAAGGTGAAAACTCGTATCTGGTTGGCGTGAAGGGGCCGTGGCTCAGGTTGGCCACAGCCGATGGGCCCAGTCGGGTCTGGTTGGACAGAGAGAAGAGGCACGTGCAGTGTGTGTGTGTGTGTGTGTGTGTGTGTGTGTGTGTGTGTGTGTGTGTATGTATGTGTGTATGTGTGTATGTATGTCTGTGTATGTGCGTGTGCACACGTGTGTATGTGTACATGTATGTATGTGTGCATGTATGTGTGTGCGCACGCATATGTGTGTGTATGTGAGTGTATGTGTGTGCATGTGTATGTGTGTGTATGTGCACGTGTGTGTATGTGTGTGTGTATGTGTATATGTGTGTATTTTTGTGTGTATATGTGTGTGTATGTGTGCGTGTGTGTATATGTGTATGCATGTGTATGCGTGTGTATGTGTGTGTATGCATGTGTATATATGTGTGTGTGTGTCTGTGTGTGAGTGTATGTATCTGTGTATGTGTGTGTCTGAGTGTATGTGTGCATATGTGTGTATGTGTGTATGCATGTGTATGTGTGTGTGGGGGGGAGCAGACAAGGAAGAAGGCACCTGCCGCAGGTGGCGACTGGGAAGGGAAGGGCGGGAAGGAATGGGCTCTGATCACAGCCTGGCCCTCACCACACACGGCCGAGGGGCCGCCCGTCCCTCCGAGCCATAACGGTGCCATCGGACCGCCGGGGGACACACCGCCTTTCGGGTGTGACACGGCCTGCTGTGGCGACGGCCCACAGCCTGGGCGGGTGTGAGGCCGTCTGAGCGCGCGTGTGCGCCGTCAGTCCCGGGGGCGTCCCGCGGCGCCTGGGACAGGCTCCCCTGAGCGCGCGCCCCTGCCCCGCCACAGGCCCCGACAGCCCGGTGGCCCCTGCAAAGGAGCTGACCCACGCGGTGCGCAAGCAGCAGAGGGCCCTGGAGGCGCGGCTGGAGGCCTGCCTGGAGGAGCTGAGGAGGATCTGCCTGCGGGAAGCGGTGAGGCTGGGCCCCCCGCCGCGCACAAGCGTGGGCTTAACCCCGGGGGCCAGAGCCACGTGCTGGGCTGTCGGTGCCGAGGAGTGGGAGGCCCGGTCCTGAGAGAGTTCCGGGGGTCAGATGGGGCACCGGATGGCACAGCGAGGGGACAGCTCTCCCCCGCAGGGCCCAGGCATATGGCCGGGCAGAGGAGGGGTTGCAGGGGACCGAGTGGATGGAGGCGCCTGCGGGGACCATAGGTAGGCCAGGGCAGATCCCCGGACGAGGGACAGCCCTGGACACTGGGACGCGCGGAGGTGGGCAGAGGCCTCTGGGGAAGGGCGGCACACGTCACCCAGGGCCCGCCGGATGGGCTGTTCCTGCTCGGCCAAGGGCTGGGTGCATGGAGAGCGGCTTGGCACGAACTTGCTTCCCCCACAGGAGCTGACGGGCATCTTGCCCGCAGAGTACCCCTTCAGACCGGGGGAGAAGGCCCCCAAAGTCCGCCGCAGGATCGGAGCCGCTTACAAACTGGACGAGTGGGCCTTGCACAGAGAGGTGAGGCACCGCAGGGCACCGTCCCCGCTCGCCGAGGCTGGCGGCTGTGGTCCCCAGGCCTTGCTTCCCCTCTGCAGGGGTCTCTGCTCTAGCATCACACAGCTCAGGCCGCTTGGCTCCGTGTGGACGAGGGGCACCCGCCAACGTGTAGCCCACGTGGCCTCAGGGAAGCCGTGCCAGTGCCAGAACCGGGAGGGCTGGGACCTCAAGGGAGGACATGGGGTTCAGTCCCCCGTGGGCAGAAGGACAGCCAAGAGCACAGCCGGCCCGGGGAGGCAGTGGCCTGTGCGGACAGGTCGCTCTGGCTTCTGGGGCCGTCCTCCCCTTTCTCAGCACGGGAGGAGGGCCGTGGGGTGGCTTGGGCCCTCGGGGCCCTCCCTGTGGTGTGACGGGTGGCTCATCTGCCCGGCCCTTTGGGGTGGGAGGGAAGCATCCACCTCAGTCCCTCCCCGCCTGACTCGGGGTCAGGCTGCTGGGTGGGTCCCGGGCCAGCTGCTCGGGGGCCTGGGCCCCGGACACCGCCGTCTGCTGGGGGTCTGGGCCGTTCCAGTGTCGCTCACTGAGTCCTCCCCCAGGACCCACTGAGCAGCCTGGAGAGGGAGCTGGCCCTGCAGCTGCAGATCGCCGAGGCCGCGCGGCGCCTGTGCCGGGAGGGGAACCTGGGCCGCCAGGCGCGCCGGCAGAGGAAGCACGCGGTGCAGCAGGAAGAGAAAAAGCTACGGGACCTGCAGCGCTGCCTGGGGGAGTGGCAGCGAAGCAATGGGGCCCCTCGAACCCTGGCCCCAGGCCCAGGTGAGCAGCGGCTGGTCCCAGACCTGTCCGTCCCGTCGGGGGAAACCTGCTTCCCCAGTCCACCCCACCCCATCCTGACCTGTGGCAACCCCACAAGCCTCAGCCCAGTCGTCGCCCTCCCCTGAGACCCTCCCCATTTCCTTAGAAAACAGCCCACTCCTCCCTCGAAATCCACGCCCTGCAGGAGACCTCCCGGACAGGAAGCATCCCCAGGCTGACCTCAGCTTATCTCGAGGGCTTGTCCAGCCCTCTGATCCCAGGCCCACAGGGCAGGTGGTCCCCGTGAGCACGGCCCACATTCTGTGCATATCTGCTCGCTGAACTGCTGCAGGGCCCATGGCTGCCGGTGGATGCTCTGGTGGAAGTGCACACCCACCGTCCCTGAAGTATCTAGAGCCGCCCAGTCAGGACTGGGGCCCCGCACTCTGTTCTCCACTTACTGCACCTCTTAGTCTAGTCCCTGGGCCCGGGGGCCGGCGCCCGCTGACTGTGCGGCACCTAGTGAGTCGTCCAGGCCCAGGCGTCAGTGGACATCACGCGTCCAGGCCGCTTCCTCTTCCAGCAAGTGGTTCTGGGCCCTTGCGTGTGGCTCTTTCTCCTGACCTGAGCCCAACTTGTCAGGTCAGTCCTTGGAGGCCTCCCTTCCGTTCCGGCTCCAGGGCATTGGGCTCGCCCTCCCCCAGGCCTCTCCTGGGTCCCAGGCCTCCCGTGCGTGTGAGGGAGCTGGCACAGGGAGCTGGGCCCTGGGCTGAACTGGACTTGGGGCCTCCACGTGGGCTCCCCAACTCCCACCCCTGCCCCTCAGGTCAACTTTGTGCCAAGGCCACCTCCTGCCCCGGTTGGGCACGTGGCCTCTAAT
Source organism: Inia geoffrensis (assembly GCA_036417435.1). Lineage (NCBI taxonomy): Eukaryota > Metazoa > Chordata > Mammalia > Artiodactyla > Iniidae > Inia > Inia geoffrensis. The sequence goes on along the minus strand of CM070901.1, from coordinate 1,676,652 downwards.
TTAGGGTGAGTCCAGATGCCTCCTAGGTACCCCCCAGCAGCCAGGAGTGGAGAACGAGGGAGGAGATGCCTCCACACGACAGCTGACCCAGTAACCCCGGGCGACGGGGAGACCCAGGCAGGACGGCCAACCAGCTCTGGTGGAGAGGGGCCTCCGTCCTCCCTCCGTTCCTGACAGGGCCCAGGATGAGACCTCCCCTTGAAAGGCAGCTGTGACTTGGGCACGGAAGCCCCTGAGGGCTCGTTGCTGTCCTGGTGGCAGGGGGCCGGGGGGCTGTGCCCCGTCTGTGTGTCCCAGCCCCTCCTGTGTCCAGTCTGGCCTCACACCGCCCTGTGGGCTCCTCTGACCACAGGCCTGCGGTGTGGGGTGGTGGATGGTGTAGGGCTGTGGCTCTGCTACTATCATTGCAACGATGAGGCTGCTTGTTGGGAATGGGGAGCAGGCCAGGACACGCCTGGAGCTTGGCCAACCATCCCCGGGAGGGGGCACTTAGTCCAGGGGAAATAGAGCTGTGGGGAAGGGGCCTGGCCATGCAACTGCTTCCACCCTCCTGATCAGAGAGGCAGGTTTGCTCTCCACCTGCAGCCCTGGCCTGACCAGGCCGAGGTCCTGGGTCTAATGTCCTGTCCTGACCAGGCCGAGGTCCTGGGTCTAGTGTCCTGTGTCGATGAGGCCCGAGGTCCTGGGTCTAGTGTCCTGTGTCGATGAGGCCCGAGGTCCTGGGTCTAGTGTCCTGTGTCGATGAGGCCCGAGGTCCTGGGTCTAGTGTCCTGTGTCGATGAGGCCCCAGGTCCTGGGTCTAGTGTCTGGTGTCGATGAGGCCCGAGGTCCTGGGTCTAGTGTCTGGTGTCGATGAGGCCCGAGGTCCTGTGTCTAGTGTCCTGTGGCGATGAGGCCCGAGGTCCTGTGTCTAGTGTCCTGTGGCGATGAGGCCCGAGGTCCTGTGTCCAGTGTCCGGTGTCGATGAGGCCCGAGGTCCTGGGTCTAGTGTCCTGTGTCGATGAGGCCCGAGGTCCTGGGTCTAGTGTCCTGTGTCGATGAGGCCCGAGGTCCTGGGTCTAGTGTCCTGTGTCGATGAGGCCCGAGGTCCTGGGTCTAGTGTCCTGTGTCGATGAGGCCCGAGGTCCTGGGTCTAGTGTCCTGTGTCGATGAGGCCCGAGGTCCTGGGTCTAGTGTCCTGTGTCGATGAGGCCCGAAGTCCTGGGTCTAGTGTCCTGTGTCGATGAGGCCCGAGGTCCTGTGTCTAGTGTCCTGTGTCAGTGAGGCCCGAGGTCCTGGGTCTAGTGTCCTGCGTTGACGAGGCCTGAGGTCCTGGATCTAGTGTCCTGTGTTGACGAGGCCTGAGGTCCTGTGTCTAGTGTCCTGTGTCGGTGAGGCCCGAGGTCCTGCGTCTAACGTCCTGTTTCGATGAGGCCCAAGGTCCTGTGTCTAGTGTCCTGTGTCGACGAGGCCCGAGGTTCTGGGTCTAGTGTCCTGTGTTGACGAGGCCTGAGGTCCTGGTTGCAATGTCTTCTCCTGGGAGCCCAGGAGGAGGTGGTTCTAGACAGGTAATTCCTGCTCTTGGCCATCTGCCCAGCTGGGCTTGCCCTGAAAGCAGGAAGTAGAGGGGGATTAATAATTAACTAGCAATAAAGATGTATGAAAAAATTGTTAGTGGCTGAAAGGTGTTTTAAATTAAAGAGAAAAAAAAAGGCAAACAACTAACCAAAAAAAAGTTAGAAAAATCCACCCACCCTCTTGGTCTCCGCAGGAAGGTTACTCAGTTTGGAACCTAATTATACCAGGTGGCAGTCATTAGCTTGTCCTCTGCAGGTGGCGGGAGCAGTCATCTGCGGGACTAATTGACCACAGGCAGCCTGATGAGAAATGCCCCCCCAGCCCCGAGCTGACGTAACAGGTGCTCAGGACGCATTTGTTGATTAGCAGCGCCCGTGCTGGCAACGCCGGTAGTTCTTCCATGATGAAACGTTCCAGATCTGTGCTGTCTACTATGGCAGGCACTCACTGCTTGGGACTGTTGAGCACTTGGATTGTGACCCGTGTGGCTGAGGATCTAAAATTTTAATTTAATTTAATTTAAAATAGCCACATGCAGCTAGTGGCTGCTGCACTGAACGGTGCAGCCTTTGAGGATGTCCAGCGTTTGTATGGCCTCTGCCTGGGGTGTCCTCCTGCCGCTGCTGGGCCGTGGGCAGGGCTGTGGGGCAGCGTGGCCAAGACAGCGAGCAGCCCCCATGAACCACCTGTGATTAAGCAGCCGGGGGTGATGGCTGTCTCCCCAGACCATATATTCAAACCCAAAACACATGACTATACCCAGCCCCCGACGCCGGCATCCCTGGACCGTGACAGTAACAGTCCCACAGTTTCTTCAAGTTGACATTTGTGAAAAATAAACATCTTGGTTCCCCAGGTTTTTGTAAAAGACCAGAGGCTGGGAACCAGCATTAGGTAAGAGCATGTCTCCCCAGCTGAACCTTAAAGCACAGGCTGGTGTGAGCTGAGCGAAGCCCGGGCTGCTCCGTGGGCAGCTGACCCTGCGTGGTTTACAAACTGCTCTGTGTAAGGGCTCTGTTTCATTTATATTGAGGAGCAAACGTTGACAAACTTCTGTAAAGGTCCAGGGAGTAAATGTTTTAGGCTCGTGAGCCACGTGGCCTCAGTCATCACTACTCAGCTTGGCCATCGTATCATGAAAGCAGCCAGACATTACGTAAACAAACCCATAGTTGTGTTTCAATACAACTTTATTTATAAAAGCAGCCAGAAAAAAAAATTGTTTTAAAGAGACTTCGCGGGTGGTCCAGCGGTTAAGACTCTGTGCTTCCACCGCAGGGGGCACGGGTCAGGGAACTAAGATCCCGCATGCCTCGCGGTGCGGGCAAAAAAAAACAAAACAAAACAGCCGGTTAACTGGATTTGTCCCACAGGCCTGCCACCAGCCAATCCCTGTTATAGAGGATTTTCAGATGGCTGGAAACTGAATCTACTTTTCTTCGAATTTCCTGGTTAATGACCTCTGCATGAAAGGCCAGCTAACAGGAGAGCCCATAAATGGTGGTGGTGCAGGACCGGACTCCAGTCAGACAGTCTGGGTTGTGAATCTGACTCAACCACCTTCCGGCTGTTTGACCTAAGCTATGTTATCAGCTCCTCCAAGCCTCTGTGTCCGGAGCTGCTACCGGGAGATGGGAATGTTACCGTACACGGCTGTTATGAGGATCGTGTGAATTCACGTACATAAGGCACTTAGAAAAGCCCAGGAGAAATAATTAGCTATTGTCAGTTTGCCCTCATCCGTGTTCTCAAATGCAGTTGAAAATGCTTTGGGAGTTCCATCCGGGTCATGTTAGGTGTGGACCGAGTATCTGAAGTCTCCGTGTTTTAAGCACAATGGTAAATTTGAGTCCTCTGTCTTCCTGGGTCCAGACTGCTGCTGCCCATATGCAGAAGAGCCACCCTCCATGTCCTTGGGTGGCTGTCCTGTCACCAGGGAAGGACCTTCCTGACCCAGACGGCCAGACTCTCACTTCAATTGTGAGACCCCACGACCCCATAGCTGCAATTCCCACTCTCACTGGTAATGCAGGGGTTCTCAGATTTGCGGTGCTTGAGTTAAGCTGTATGTATGGTATCAGAACACTATACAAAAGTGTAGCAAAAAGACCCCAGGGGCCTTCCAAAATGACTCTCTGCCCTCCCCTCCACTGCCTGGAAACCCTGCCAGAGGAAGGCCTGGCTGCTGCTTTGTTTAATAGATGGGGAAACGGAGGCCCAGAGCATTGAAATGGCTTATTCGAGGTTACAAAGCTAATGGCAGAGCCAGGATTAAAATGGAGTTTCCTGTCTCCTCACTCCTATTTACTGATTTTTATTTTCTCCTTCCAAGTGATAAATTCACACCTAGCACAGTACTGGACACATGGCTGGTATCTCCCGATAAGGGATGCTATCAGGAAGGGGGCGGGGCAGCTGCTCGTGAGCGCTGCTGATGCCCCAGATCTGCGGGGGGATTTCTTCACCTCCTCCTCTCTCCTTTGGCCTCCCCAGAGCTCGGCGCCTCAGATGACAGCTCCCTGTTGGACGGGCTGCTCCGTGAGGAAGGTGAGAGGGCGGTTTAGGGGCTGCTGTGAGCGCTGGGCTCCTGCACGAGAACACGGGGCTTGGGCGGCGTTTGCTGTGAGTTCTCAGTGAGCCAAAGGATGGGGGGAGCCGGGCTGGGCTCAGCGTCCGCTCCGCCGGGATGCTGATGCCTGTGCGCCCCGTGCGTGGGTGAGAGGGGGGATGTGCTGACGCTTTGCCGGTGCTTGGTCATCGTGACCGGGAGGGGAAGGGGAATCCAGCAGAGGCTTGGGCCCCGGGCCTCCCTGTCTTTGCCTGAGACTTAGCCTTTACGTCAATACGCACCCGTCAGAGCCTCAGCCATCGGGCCACGGTCATTGCCCTTTGTGAAAACAGGGTAGCACTGAGGGAGAAAACACAAGTCCGTAGATTGAGAACCCTGGTGACAAACCCTAATGATGCTGAGGGGTCAACGTGGGCCAAGAGGGTGGTGAGGTCCTGCCCAGGGGAGGGCCCAGGCCAGGAAGGAAACAGCACACATGGGCACCAGTGTGAGAGGAAGAATAGGAAAACGGGAGGTTAGCTGCAGACATGGCATCAGGAGTAAAGGTTAGAAAGGGGAGTCATGTGAGCCAAGAGAGTCAATCTGGGGAGGCTTCCTGTAGGAGGCAGGTATAAAATGGAGCTGTAAGGAGTAAGTCTGAAAGGAGAATAAAGTGTTTAGAAGCATCTGGGCTCAGAACCATGGCCTGGCACAGCCGGACTGGCAGCCACGGGAGGGCAGGCCAGGCGCAGGCCACGGAGGTTCTGGTTGGGCTGGTTCCCCCACCACTGCCCTCCCTGCCTTCCTTTACCCGCAGAGGCATCTCAAGTGCCAAAACCTCCCCCAGAGTCCCCAGATGCGCCTTCCCGGCCTCTCCCGCCCCAAACCCTCGAGGGGCTGCAGCCAGCAGGCCTTGACACGGGGGGCCTGGAGCGGGCCCCCATCCAGAACAGCCCCTGGAAGGAGACAAGCCTGGACCACCCCTACGAGAAGCCCAGGAAGTCTTCGGAGCCCGGAAGCGAGTCCAGGTCGGGTGGGGGGAAGGGAGGGCCAGGAGCAGGTGGGATATGGCGGGCGGGGGGTGGCACAGTGCAGGAGACCCCCATCCTGCGTGTGATGGTGGGAGGCGTGAGTCCGTCCCTCCGCACACCGGAGCCCCTGGATGGAGGCGTTCCTGCTGCTGACCTGTCTCCAATCCCTCCGATCTCCAGCAGCCCGGCCAGCACCCCGCAGGATGGGCCCAGTGACTCCAGCCCTGCCTCCTGCTACGTGGTCCCCGTCCGCAACGTTGCCGGGCAGCGGCAGGGCCGCATCAGTGCCCCGGCCACCCCTGAGATGCAGGGCAGGAGGGGCCAGTCACAGCTCCTGAGGTAAGAGACAGGCCACCCCAGAGATGCAGGGGGCGAGACCCACCATTGAGAGTTTACCTTCAGAGGGTGGTGGCTTCCAGGATTATGCGGGACACCCGTGGGTGACACATGGCTTGTGCAGTGGCTTCTCCTTGGGATCTTTTCTTAAGCACCTCTCAATAGAGGCTGCGCCCCAACCAGCAAAGCCAAGGGCGAGTCACTTGTGAAGCAAGGTGTTTTCTTCCAAAGACTCCAGTTTTGTCTCTTTGCACGACCGGATTCCACTTTTCTCCCCGTCTCTGCAGACTCTCCTGCGAGAGCAGGAGTGTGTCTTAGAAGATACTTTTGCAGTTGTCTGTGATTGTTTTGTTATTGGTCTCTTGAGGATGGACGGGTCACGTTTTCAACTGATGTACAGTTGATTCTCATTGGGTAGTTACGTCCTGTGAAGTGCAAACGCTGAACCACTGCTCCCGGGGACACACAGGGTTACAGCTTGCGGTCACAACGTGTCTGTAAACTGATCAATAGGTAACCTTGTTTTATGGGGTTTCTGTTTAAAGACACCTTACCTAATACGTACCATCGACTCACTAATATTTGAACTCAGGGCCAACAGCCCTAGATCTCACACCTGAACGAAGCTCATCTAACACGTTATTTTCTCCGTAAATCACGTCCCGGCTTCCTGGAGCTCAGGACACCAGACGGTCCTGCAGCATCAACCTTGGGGCCATTTTAAACACTGAAATCAACAAAACGCACAAAAATATGAAAAGCATGATACTAAATAGACTGCGGGAATAGTATGAGAGCTGAACCCAGAACTCAGAGCCTCAGCTGGGAAAGCCTGCTGGGCAACTCAGAATTTTCACCACCCCGTGTGTGTGACCACGAAAGCGCCGGGAGTGTTGATTTTGAGGCTACAAATCAATTTGAGCGGTAGGTGAATTTGCAAATACAGAACCCATGAATGATGAGAATCCACTAAATGCTCCTTTCCAAGTTCCCTGCCGTTTGGTGCTCGTTTTCAGTGACCGAGTTACGGCAGGCAGTGTCGGCCACGCCGTCCGACAGCCCAGGGCACCCTCAGGACATTGCTGGGTTCTTCCGTCAGGTCTAACTTTGCTTCCGGGCAGCGCTGGGCTGGAGTCCAGCAATGCATCTTATAGTTTACACACTGCGGGGCCTTTTTACACGCAGGGCCTTTGTGCAGATTAGTGAAAGGCACCCCCTCTGGACGGACAGGCCTGCTCCCCGGGTGCTGGCAGAGGGAGGCTAGATTCCAGCCCCGCTGGCTGTCCGGAGCTGGCGGCCTGGGGAGGGCCACCTGCATGCGGCCACCCTGTCCTAGTCGGCTGGGGCTGCCGTACAGAGCAGCGCAGCTGGACACAAACCACCGCCTCCAGACTGGGAGGTGGCAAGTCCAGGATGCAGGTGCCCCCGGGCGGTTTCTCCTGAGGCCTCTGCCCTTGGCTATAGAGGGGCCCGCCCTCTCCTCTCTTCACTGATCGTCCCTCGGGGCAAGCCACACGCCAGGTTCACGCCTTCACCTCGGACGCTTGACGGTGTCCGCCCGTTCAGATTGTGTAGATGAAATGCCACTGGACGCCTCGCACCTGAGATGGCTGAGAACAGGAGGCAGCTATGGCCTCCGTGACCCAAACCCCAGCATGCAGTGGAGCAGTGGTGTGGGGTGCAGGAGGGGCGTGTAGGGCGCGCCAGGCCAGGAGGCTGTGGGCACGTGGGAAGGCGTGGCCGAAGCCACGCACGCGCGATGCCTTCCCCGCCGCCCAGGCACGGCTGGCTCAGCGCCCCATCTTCTCTCCATAGGACCGACCCCTTCCGCGCGGGCCCCGACGGCAGGGGTCGCAGCGCCCTCCCGCGCCGCCGCCCCACTTACTACACGGTGACGGCACCCGCGCCCGTGCCGTGCCCCGCCTGCCACTCGTGCTCCGAGGACAGCGGCTCCGACGCCTCCAGCCTGTCGCACCCGACGCCGCCCGGCAGCAGCAGCCCCGACATCTCCTTCCTGCGGCCACTGTCCCCGCCCGCGCCGCCCCGCCCGCGCGTGCCCCGCGGCCCCCGACTCCGGCCTCCCCCCGCCTGCCTGAGGACCGCGCGCTACCTGGTGCTGGCTGAGGGCCGCCCGCCGCCCGGCCAGTGGGGCGAGTGGGGCCCGGGCCGCGGCGAGGACGCGGCCGCGCCGCGCTGGCAGCGCCCACCGCCCGCCCACAGCCGCGTGGTCCGGACGCCCTCGCTGCGCGACAGCCCCGCGGGCCGCGGGCTCAGCAAGGCGGCCGTGTCCGAGGAGCTCAAGTCGTGGCACGAGCGGGCCCGGCTCCGGAGCTCACGCCCCCACTCGCTGGACCGCCAGGGGGCTTTCCGCGTGCGCAGCCTGCCGCCTGGCGCCGAGGGCTTCGCACGCACACAGGTACGCGCATGGGTCCGGCCCTCCCAGGTCCCGCGATCTGGCGGTGGGGCGCGGGCGCAGGCGCACAGCCTGCAGTCCGGTGGCCGGGCAGCTTTCAGCTCGGAGGAATAGGCCCCAGAGCATTTCCTCGCGGCTGTGGAAGGCCCGCAGGAAGACTCCCCTGGGGGCCTCCTAAGCTCGCCTGCACGTTTAGCTCTAGAGCGCGTGTCCACGTGCGCCAGTGGAGGTGACCCTCCCAGACACCTAAGACTTTTCTCCCTAATGGCTCCACCGATGATCTACAAAACAGATAGGCCTCTGTTTATAACCATAAGGCCAATCCACATCACCCCCCCAGTCTCCGGACTGGAGCGCCCAGGACGGAGGGAGAGTCTGGCAGCGTGTATGCAGGAGCCAGAGCCTGTGACTGCCTGTCAGCCAGCTCCCATCCCCCACTCCCTTCCCGCCACCCAGCTGAGAAGCAGGGTGACGTGGTTAACGGCGCAGGCCCCGGTTCAAGTCTCAGCCCTGCCAGCATTGGGCAGTTTTATTAACTCCTCTGATCCTCTCTCACTCTCTCTGTAAAATGGGAGTCTTAAAGGACCCATCACAGAGGGGCAGTAAGAACTTTAAATGAGTTAGCGTGTGTGAAATGATTAGAGCAATGCATAGTAAGTACTAATACGTGGTGTTATTATCACCTGGGGCCCCCGAGGTCAGGGACCGAGTTGGTGGGCAGCATATAGGTGGAGCACCCCGACATGAGGTAGCATGGCCACCCTGATTTCTGTGCCCAGTTTTTTCTTTCTGGAAGAGGGGGACCGTGCATGAGCTTTTAATTTTTTTGGCTGTGTGGCATGTGGAATCTTAGTTTCCCAACCAGGGATCGGATCCATGCCCCCTGCATTGGGAGCGCTGAGTCTTAACCGCTGGACCGCCAGGGAAGTGCTGAGTGAGCCTTTCTTTATTGCTCCCTGGTAAGGAGCGCTCTGCAGGGGGTGTGCTCCAAAAGTCCCCAACAGGCTGCTGCTTTGAGACCCAAGATTCTGGCTGGGCCCAGCTGCACCTCCCGCCCCCGCATGCAGTTCTCTGGGCTGCAGCTGGCATCCTGGGCCTGGCAGCACCTCCAGCTGACGTGCCTTTCCATATGCGAGCTTGGACCTGTCCTTGGCCCGGGCCCAGCCCATCCCAACCTGCCAGACGGGGAGGGTGATGAGAAGTGAGCTGGGGGGGTGGGGTGGGGGTGGAGCAAAGGTCGGGGTGCCTGTCACACCCCAAAGAAAGCTGGAGTGGAAATGGATGAGGGCACAGAGAGTCTGCTGGGGAGGCAAGGGCTGAGTGGCTGGGCCGGTGCTGCCACTGGTCAGCGTCCTTAAGGGACAAGGATGGTGTGGCCGGGCTTGCTGTCCTGATGTCTCTGCCTGCTTTGCTCACCCACCTCTCCTTTCCCCCTGGCCCGGGCAGGTGCCCACCGTGTGTGTGCTCCGGAGATCGCCTGAGGGGGCCCCCGTGCAAGTGTTTGTACCTGAGAATGGAGAGATCATCAGCCAGGTGTGACCCTGGGCTCCGGACACCGCGGCCAGCTGGCCGAAGAGACTGCTTCCCAGCGGGGCTGGGGCTGAGACCGCCCACCCTTGAAGCCCTCTTCGGCTCTCCTCTCCCATCGCAGGTCGATGACCTGGAGCTGAGACTTTTTTTTTTTTTTTACCAGATTTTGTTCAGAAGCTCTGGCCTACGGATTTATATTTGTGGTTTGTCCCCAAGATCCCTGTAATATGACAATGCTTTATTCCCCAGAGACAGGCCTACCGGACTTGAGGCCTTGCCTCTGACTAACAGCATCTGTCTCCATGTGCAAGACGTGTGGTAGGGGACGCATCCCCAGAGAACAGCCCCTGGCCCTCCTGCCGCACTGCTGCTGGGGGCTGCACCTCCATCCCCCATTTCCCAGCTCTCAGGCTGTAGGGGTGCCCGGGCTGGGGGCGAGTTGTCCCCTCTGTGATGTGCTCTGTGATGCACGCACCGAGCTAGGTTAAAGGTCAGTGTGTCTTAGTGGAGTCTCTTCCTGGGCTCTGCTGTTTTCCTGACCCCGTGACTTCCTTGTAGGGGCCCCTGTCACTGTGTGCGCCCTTGTCCTGAGGCTCCCAGCATCGACCCAGACCCAGGAGCCTTGGGTTGGAGGCCTCTCCAGACTGGAGCATCAGTAGGCCCTGGCCGGGAGCTGACCACCTTCTCTGGGCCTCTTGAGGGCTTGCAGGCCACTGCCCCCCCACCCCCCGCCCCGCCTCCCCTGATGTCTTTTCATCGTGTCGTCATCCTAAAAACCAGCGCTTTACACGTGCTTTTGGAAGGGCGCCCCCCGTGGCGCGTTCCCCGGGCCGGGGGTGTCATTGCTCCTTCCCACACTCGGCTGTGCTTCTGCCCTGAGACCGGATTGAAGGAGGGCAAGTCCTTGTTTTTACAGACATGGGGACACCCGCCTCGCAGGGTGTTAATGAATCATCCTAGTGCTGAGACTTGAGGCCTGGAAGCTGGCCGTGCTAAGACCGTCCGTGGTCCCGGGCTCTCATCCTTGGGCCTTTGCTGCCGGGTCAGATCCCCAAATAGGGGTCCTGCTCCCAGGAGAGAGCTGCTGAGCTGAGGCTGGGAGGTTTGGACGCACCAAGCACTGACCTTGCCCACGTGGCGTCCTCTGTCTGTAGGACGGGGGCTACACAGACAGCTCGAAGCTCTAAGAACTTTGAGGCCTGACCCGGATGAGGCACAGTTCTCCTGCCGCCTGGGGCAGGGCGGCCCGGCCGAGGGGTCGGGAGGAGGGAGGGGCCTGAGGGGAAGGCTGCATCTCTGTGCTCCCGGTCTGCAGCATCCTGGCGCTGGGTGAACCTGCCCTGTCGGGTTGACTTGGGGCGCTGTTCCGCTGCGCTGGGTGTCTGAGCGCGTTGCCCTCGTGAACAGCCTCTGCCCCCTGCCGCCCCGGGTCCTCGCGGAGTGTGCCCTCCACGCCTGCGAGTCCTTCACATTCACTTACTGGTCCTGTGTGATGCCTGGTGCACCTGAGAAGTGGCTGTGTCCTCGGCTGCGGGGCTGGAGCAGTGGGGTTTCCGTGCCAGATACTCCAATAAAGTCTGTCTTTGTGAGGCCGAGCTGGTGAGGAAGTTTCTTTTGTGCTGAATTTCGCGAGCAGAGGGTCTGGCCGGTGGCGGGGGGCGGCGGGAAGCTCTCTGCATCCCTGGACAGGATGGAAGCAGGAGTTGAAGCTCCTTGGTCCCCCCACGCCGGGGGCCCGAGGAGCTGGGCTCTGGGGGTCCCTCCCCAAGAAGGACCAGGGGCTGCGGCAACCCCTGGGGGTCCTGAGACTGTGCTCAGTGATGGGAGGGGCTGAGCCTCCTCAGAGCCGTTCTGCGGGGGAGAAACAGCCCCTCTTCTCCAAAGCTGGATGAGGTCGGGGGCGTGGTGGGGGGACTGCCCAGGTCACCACGGGGCGGGGAGGGCAGCTCACATCAGCTACCTCCATGCCTGCCCTGCAGGGGCTGCTCTGGAACCCAGCGCAGCGCCCCCTGGAACCTCGATGCCCAGGATGGGCGTGGGCCCCAGAGCTGAGGCACCGAGTGTCAGGTGAGGTGTCCCTTCCGCCGGCCCTCGCAGCAGTCCCCGGGGCAGGGCGTGAGGCTGGGCAGATGCCCGTGTATGGGCTGGCCTTACTGTGCCCTCTGCCCTCCCTGGGCTCCAGGGACTGTGGCTTTGGGGGCCAGGGCACGCCGTTCTGGGGTGGGCTCTGAGGGGACACAGCCCAGGGTCTCTGGAAAAGTGTGAGCATCCCAATCTCAGACCTGAACCTCTTCCACCAAACTGAGTCGTGGATCACGGCCCAGAGTTTGTGGGTTCTGTGTTTTAGACCATTATAAGGAGTGAGGACCAGGGAAACCGTGACCAGTGTCCCCAGGGTGCATGCCCAGAGGGAAGCTCCCCGGCAAAGGGAGCAACCAAGTCCAGCGAGCAGGACGGGGCAGCAGGAGGTGACAGGGCCCTGGAGGGTCCTCTGGGGGCAGGGGCAGCGGGCACCCTGGCTGGGGACCCAGTGTCCAGCGTGGGAGACGCGGCCAGGCAGCGCTTTCCTCCTGCTCCCAGGCAGGACCTGGGCAGACATCTGGGGGCTGTTAGCCCCCCAACCGCAGGGCAGAATGGGATTATGAATTGGGCAAGGGGTCGGGGGCTTCAGAATTTCAGCAGCGAGCCTCCCAAGGCAGAGGGATGGGAGGCCACCTCTGAGTCTGAACCATCCCCATGCAGAGAGGTGGGGAGGAAGCAGGGTCCTTCAGAGGGTCCCCACTTCCCAGGGGGAGGGGGCAGTGAGCCGGCAGTGGGACCGGAGCTGGCACCGCCCTGGCTACTGCCCCGAGTGTGCAGGTGGATTCACCTCCCAACAAGCGAAAATTAAACAAGGTCACCTTTTCACCACTGGCTGACCGTGTCTCTTGGAACCGTAACTTAGCAGGTGAGCTAGCCCAGGAAGGGGCTGTGTCTTAGCTCCCAGCGGCTCAGAGGCGACGGTGCTTGGTTGCCCAGCCCTCGCTGGGGACTCATTGATCGCCATGAGTCTGCCCACTCCTGGCTGCCCAGTTGCAGCTCTCGTCTCTGCATGCCTGTCCCTTTTGAGACCTGCCTCCCTGAGGGGCCTGGAGCTGCATGGGCACCAGGACGTTGTCGGGGCTCTTGGCCGCTCAGGGGAGCCACGGCAGACCTCTAGACCCACCGGTGTGTCAGCAAGTCCCAGATCCCACCCCTGAATTCCCGACTCTTAAATCCAGCTGCCCGGTGACATTTCCACTTTGATGCCTCGTAGGCGTCCCAGCTGCGCTCCCTCCGGAGTCTCCTGCTAGCCCCAGACCTGCCCCACCCACTAGTGTAGTCCCTCAGGCTCCACATCTGCCCTTCTGTGTTCTCTCACACCCAGCTCACTGCTCTCCCTTCTTGGTCCTGCCTTCCACATAGATACAGATTCTGAGCGCTTTCTCCTACCTGCCCTGGTCCCAGCCCCCATCACCCCTCCCTTGGGTTATTACCGTGCACCCCCTGCCACGCTCCACACCATCTCCCCAACTCTCTAGTCTCAACCCAATGGCCAGGGTGATTCTGTTGAACAAAGCAGACCACCTGCCACTGTTTTACCGGAAACCTACCCAGGGCTCCATCCCTTACAGAGCAAAAGCCAGAGCCCCTACAGCCATCCTTACAGCGGCCTCGCGAGGCCCTCCTGACCTGTGCCCTGACCGCTCTGCCTTCGTGGCTGGCCCCTCTCCCTGCTCCCCCAACTCCAGGCTCCAGGCCTCCGGGCTGTTCCAGGAACGTATCAGGCGTGGTCCTGCCCCAGGGCCTTTGCGAGGGCTGCTCTTCTGGCCTAGAAAGTTCTTTCCCCAGATATCTGTAGGGCTTGTTCCTCACGGCCTCCAGGGCCACTCAGGTTCAGTCAATGAGATTTTCTCTGACCTCCTGTGTGTACATACATATACATATATATGTGTATATGCATCCACACAAAACTGTACGAGCAGATGCAAAAGTAATTCCTTCACAAGGACACGAAACAATGTCCCGTGAAGGGACCTGTTGATATGTCCACGCTGTGTCTGTAAACTCTGCCTGAAAGAGCACATTTCACGTAAAAGGTGCTCAATGAGATGTGTGAAGAAGAAAGCACTTATTGATTTCCTACTGTGGGCCAGGGGCCATTCTAAATTTTTTACGGGAATGAATTCATTTAAACATCATAACAGTGATAGACACTGTGATTATCATCCCCGAGTTAAAGGAGAATTTAACTTGCTCAAGATTTCTCCTTTATTTATCATTATCCTGTGTTAATTATTTATTATTATCATTTATTATTCATCATTATCATGCTTTCGTTCATTTACTCCTCACAACAGTGATAGGGGCGGTCATCCTCTCCACTGTACAGACGGGGAAATGAGCGGAGGGACTTTAACTCGGGAAGGTCGCAGGGCTCTTAAAGCACAAGCGCAGGGGGCCCTGAATCCAGGCGCTCGAAACGTAAGGGCTGTGCTGTGCCTTTAACCCCACCCGCACACCCAGGGCACTCTGCGGTGCGGCAGTGAGAAACGGCCTGACCTCAGACTTAGTGGCCAGCGTTGCTCCGGGTCCCAGGGCTGCCACCACCTCCATCCTCTTGCTTCACCCGCTCCCGACGGCGGTGGGCGGACAGGCCTATTCTTAGCTTCACCCCCTCCCCCGGTCTCTGTGTCCACACCTGGGTCCCTGCTCAGAGAGGCCCAGTCGTCAAGGGAGCTGCTGAGGCTGCTTTGGGGTTTCCAGTCCCCTCACATTCAGGGATTTCCATCCGTGGTCCCTGGGGGTGACTTAAAGGACTCTCTCTTTCCATTGCTGTCCTATCCCGGCCGTACCTGATGCAGAAAATCTCTTAACCAAGTCCCCACGTAGTGGCCTTTCCACGGAGGCTCCTGAGGTCCACTCTCGGCCACAGGCTGGGAGAAGCTAGTTCTTGGAGCTGGGGCACCCACGCTGGACCCCGACGGCTGCTGAGCCCTCTTGGCCGAGGGTGGGGGGAAGGGGGTTTCTGCTTTCCTGTTGCACCGAGAGAATCAGCCAGGCCTCTTCCCAGCTGCAGGATTGCGCCAGTCGGAAAGGGATGTCTATGAGTGTATTCTGGAATTTCTGGGACAAGAACAGGTGGTAAGGAAATTACTTCTCTGGAGCGTTTTGAGAGCTGCCGAGGAAAGTAGGAAAAAACGAGGGCTCACGCTTCCCTGGGTTTTGGATATTAGCCCTGGCTTGGACGCCGCCTGACTTGGCCTCTTAGGTGGCCAGGCCACCGGACAGGTGCCAGGCAAAAGTATCTGCCTCGTGGGCCCCCCTCCCCGGCCGCCTAAGGAGGGGCCGGGCCACGGTGAACGAACGCCAGGGCAGGGCCTGCGCCCGGCGTGGGGCAGGGTCTGGGGGCAGGCGGCAGGGGGGCCGCGGGCAGAGGTTCGTGTGTCCATCCTAGTTTGACGTCGACAAGCTGAACTTCCTGAGCCGGGGCTGGCGTCCCTCTCTGAGGGGAATTCTCCTTTCCTCCTGGCCCTTCCAGACATTAATCCCTGAAGAATCCACAGAGGCCTTGGTCAGCACCGTGCGTCCGCAAGCCATGCTCTGCATCGCGGCCCTGAGGTTCCCCAGGCCATTCCCGCCCCCGAGCCCCAGGGTCTCTGCTGCGGGAGGGGGGCAAGGCTTGGGGACCTGAGCTCTGGGCTGTGGGTGGCAGGGCCCATGACCGCCACCTGGCCTCCCAGCCTCCTGGGGTGGGATGGCCCCAGCTTTCACTGTTAGAAAGCTGTGAGGACATCAGTGTGGGGAAGGCTCCCCAAGAAGCCGGGCCCCCCTTCCCTGGCAGGGAAGCGTGTGGGGCTCAGGTGCCACTGTTTCCCGTGCCTCAGGGAGAGGGCAGAGCAGCGTCTCCCCCGGGGCCCTCGACACTAACCTGTCCTCCAAAGCCCTCCTGGGACTCCTTCCCTCCCCTCCCCTCCAGCCAGGTGAACCCGCCGCTCCACCTGTCCCAGAAGTTGGGCCTAGCCAAGGCCGGCCTCCCCAGCATCATCGCCCTGCCGCCCATCACGCCCAGTCTGGACCGCAAGGACGGTGCTAGTCTCTACATCCAGGTACCCACCTTGGCCCGTCTGCCGGGGCTGGTCTGCCCCCAAGGAGCCCACCCACCCACTGTCCTCTTTTCTCCAGGCCTCCCTCCCCATCTCCCCGGGGTTGGTTCCTGCTCGCACGCAGCCCACGTCCTCCTCTCACGAGGGCTATGTTTCTCTAGTTCCGTGACAGCCCCAGTCTCAGGAAGAGACAGTCTGGCGACAAACCCACAGATTCTATGGAATTACTGGCCAATAGACTTGGCCAAATCTTCCCGAGAGTTTTCAGTTTTAAAGCTGGAAGTTTCCTCGATCGAAAACGTTAGAGAACGAATCGCTGACGGTGAGGGCCCCACGGGGCTGTATTTGTTGGCAAGAACTGCCCAATGCCCACTGCTGCTCTCTGGCCTGCCAGTGGAGCAGGTCCGGGCTTCAGTGAGGTCAAGAAAGGCCAGCGCTTGGGAAGCTGGGAGTGTGGTGGCAGAGCTGGCCCGGCTCCCTTCCCCGTGGGGAGGGGTCTGAGAGGGATGGGGTGCCCCAGGAGCTGTCCATCCTCTGACACCCCACGTCCCCCACTTGCCAGACCTTCCAGGCCTTAGATGATATGTTACAGGCTCCTGTAGGGGAGCATCTGGAGCCCAGCATGGTCATCCTGCAGAACTTCCTGGAGGTGAGTGTCCACAGCAGTCAGGGAGATTGAAGTCTTGTGTTAAATCTGGTGCGTTGGGGGGAGGAAAGGAACGTTAGGACAGTCTGGGGCTGCTCCAGCCAAAGGCCATCGGTCCTCAAACCTCCGCAGTGTGACTGTCACCCGGAGACAGGTTCCCGTGTCTCCCTCTGTCTTCATAGAGTCTCCCGAATATTCTCAGTTATGATAAATTGTCACCCGGAGGGGTGAGTGTGAATTTGAGAAATAGCCCAGGGTCACTTGAAAGCAACTTTCCTGAGCAAGACAGGGAATTAATTAGGATAATATAATTTTGGATATAATATTAGGTGTGACTAAAGATAAGGAGACAAGATGGCCCAGATATCTAATTTTTTTAATTAATTAATTAATTAATTTTGACTGCACCGGGTCTTTGCTGCAGCACCCGAGCTTCTCTAGTTGCGGCACGTGGGCTCAGCAGTTGCTGTGCGCGGGTTTAGTTGTGGTATGTGGGATCTAAGTTTCCCGACCAGGGATCGAACCTGGGCCCCTTACATTGAGAGTGCAGAGTCTTACCCACTGGACCACCAGGGAAGTCCCTGCCCATGTATCTTAATAAAGAACTTTGATGAGGGCCATATCCAGAGAGGAACCGTGTCCACGTTGGGACATCGTTCTTTTGGAATGTATCATTTCTTGTACTTTTTTTCATTTTTAATGATGTTTATTGTTTTCTTTCTAATTTTACAAGCAAAGCATGTTCATTGCAGAAAACTAGAAATACGTGAACTCTGCTGCCAGCTGAGGCCTCCCTCCTGTCGTTTCTTTGGCCTACATGCTGCAGCAGGAGGCTCCTCCTTGTCTTTTAGGGGGTCGGGGATGTGGACTCATGACTAAGAAGGGAGGGACTTCCTTGGTGGCGCAGTGGTTAAGAATCCACCTGCAAAGGCAGGGGACACGGGTTCGAGCCCTGGTACGGGAAGATCCCACGTGCCGCGGAGCCATGAAGCCCGTGCACCACAACTACTGAGCCTGCGCTCTAGAGCCCGTGAGCCACAACTACTGAGCCCACACACCACAACTACTGAGCCCGCGCGCCTAGAGCCCGTGCTCAGCAACAGGAGAAGCCACCACAATAAGCCCGCACACCGCAAAGAAGAGTGGTCCCCACTCACTAAAAAGACTAAGAAGGGAGGGTGCGGTGCTCCCAGGTGTGTGGATGGGGTCTCCTCGCTTTCTGTCCAGAACATCCTGCCTAGCTTGGTACAGTCGGAGAAAGTGCACGAACAGTCCCGGGCCTTGGGGCCATTTCCCGGCTGCTGAGATTTATCTGCAATTTCCCTGAGCTGTCGGTGAGCGCCTGGGGCAGCAGAAGGCTGACCCCTGCCTCTGTGCACATGGGACACCCAACTGGGGCTCTGCAGGGAGCCCTGGGGTGTGGTCAGAGCTCCTTTTTCTCCCCCCCACCCCACGCCTGTGAGCTCCAATCGGGCACACACATCTCAGCGCTGGTGGGGGACCTTGGCCTAGAGAGCCGGGCTGGGTCCACAGTTCCCCTTGGCCAGCGTGTCTCAGGGGTCTGGCCGCTCCGCTCCCCTGGGTGCTGACTTGGAAGGTCTCCTTTGGCAGTACAGTGCGGAGCTGGTGGGCGGGCCCCCACAGCAGATGGCGAGCAATATGGGTGGGAAGGGGATGGTGGTCCCGGGGGTGGGTGGGGGGAGGACCCCCCCCCCGTGGACAGCTGGGCGCACCCAGTGTCCTCTTCCTGCAGCACGTGGCAGAGTTCTCGATGAGCGGACAGCTCATGGGCACCCTAGGTGTCTTCTGCATGAACCCCAACCAGGAGGTCAGCATGGGGGCCCCCGAGGCCCCGCACTACCTGTTCAAAATCCTCGTGCTTCATAGAAGTAAGCGTCATGAGCTTGGATTGCTTCGTGGCCGTGGCCGTGGGACCCTCTGGTTCGTAGGAGTGACAAGGACGACCGTGCAGACCCCATGTTGTGCTGGGGGCATCAAAGGGCCTGCCTCTCTCGCAGCTGCAATGCTGTAAATGTGCTTTATCTGGATGAACCCCAAGTGCAGTGCTGATGCAATGCCCTCTTTTCAGAGGTTCCAGGAGAGTCTTGGGAGAACAGGGAGGTAGGCTTTGCAGCCACCTATGAGATCAACTTGAATCCTCAGTGTTTCCCAGCTGTCCCGCTGCTGCTGTGAGGTGCGAGGCTGGAAAAAGGAGGCTCCTTTCTCATGGAACAAACTTGGGCGTCCCTGACCGAGGCTTTCTCTGCCCCAAGAAAACCAAAGATACAGACCACCACACACACTTACAGAGGTGCCAGAGGAATTTGCAAGTCTCCCCCAAAGGGAGTTTCAGGAACTTGACTTTTTGTGATTGAATAGGGTGTATTTCCCGGTTGCTTAGCAGCGGGTAGAGGGGGGAACGTGGTACAGGAGCAGCAGCTGCTAGAGGGCCAGGCTCCACACCGCCACACTCCCCCTCCACCCACTAGCCTGGCGCTGGGGACCAGGGAACCCTCCCTGTTCTGTTGGGCAAACGTCATCCGACCTATAAACCCTCTTGATCTCTGAGGTTTGCAGGGGAGAGGGCAGGGCGTGTTCCCTTTTCCGTGCTAAGGCCCTGCCCCGAGCTGTTGGTTTTGGATCGGAGGTGTGAAACACAAGACAGAGAACACCCTGAAGGATCTGCAGACGCATTTCCGAGCGGAATGGTTTGCCGATATACAGGATCTCACAATGGTAACCCTCGGCCTCCACCGAGTATGGGATGCCCATATGGGGAGGCTTGGCAGGGGAGGAAGAGGCCTGGGGCGCAGAGGGGTAATCCCCGGTGGGGGGACGGGCCCCCAAAGTTCACGGAATGCTGGAGGGGAACGCACCGGGGGCTGGGCTGAAGGAGGCTCCCGTCTCTGACCTTGGAGGGCAGCACTTAGAGGCTCGGGGTGACCCGACGCCTGCACTGGGCTTTTCTGCAGCCCCGGCTCCCCGGCTGGCCACCAGCGCACAGTGGAAAGCTGTGGGTGTGACACTTCCTTTCCCGGGAGCGCCCCCATGGCTCCCGGCCCCAGGCATCACTGGCCTTCTCTCCAAGCCACTCTCTGCCCTTTGCCACTGACCAGAGACGGGTTCCCAGGGTGGGGAGGCCCCCACTGGAGGCAGCACGGCATCCACAACAGAGAGGGCCCGGAACCGGTCCGTGCTCTGCAGTGGATGGCCTGGCTCTGAGCCCGGGAGCCTGGGCATGTGAACTGCAGCTGAGAAGTGCTGACACTGGCTTGCACACACTCGGCTCCTTTGCCCGGCGAGGCTCTGACGGGCGCGTGAGGATGCACTGAACCGGCAGCTGAGCTGGGACGTAATCTTTGTGGAGGGGGGTGGGGGGTGGGGGGGTGGGGGGGTCCCTCCCAGGGAACGCAGCGTGGACGTTTCTGGCAGAGCCAACCCTGATGACAGGAGTGATCACCCACTTGGAGGATCTAGACTTCAGGGAAATCTCTTCTCTGAGAAACTGTTTTGGGGGCTGGTGGGTCTCTGTACAGTAACATAGCAACTGGGAAACTCATTACCACCCTGATGTTTCAACTTCTCATTGGTAGGAGAAAGGGTGCAGGTACAGCCAAAGGACGGCCCGGCTTTCCTCCCACCCTGGGTCCCTCGGGGTTCGCTGAGTCTCGTGCCCCCAGGGCTGACCTCACCGCCATCCGTCTCCTCTCTCCGCGCCCCTCGGGGTCTCCTTCTTGCCCTGCCCTGTAACACCTTGCACTGAGCCTCCCCGTCTCTCCGGATTGCCCAGCCCGCCCTCTGCCATACGGCCACCTTGATGCGCTGGTCAAAGCTCAAAGCGATATTTGCCGAGAAAGACGTCTGGACCGTCCTCAGAGCCCCCGTAAGTCGCGGCTCGTGCAGCGCCTGCTCCTGGGCAGGGAGGCCGGGGCACCCAGCTGTGTGGGTCTTTTTCCTGCGGCTTCTGGGTTTGCAGTGGTGCGGTGATGAGATGCCCACTTGCCATCCACTCTGCGCCCAGCACCTACATGTGGCTCCTGCCCCACCCCGCTCCCATTGCTTCCTGTCTGAGTCGGGGAACTAGGCACACAAGTGGATCATTCTGGAATAGTCAAAGGCCGAAAGAGAGGAATGTACTTCGTAGTGCAAGGGGCGCTCAGCCCAGTCGGGGGGTTGAAGGAAGGCTTCCTGCGGAGCTGTCCTCTGGGGGCGGTGGGGAGCGGAGGGCAACGTAACTCTGCCGCAAAGGGCTGGGCTCAGGAGTGCAGGTGAGGTGCTGCCCTACAGGGGGCGTGGAGCAGTGGGACAGGGCTCTCACTCTGTCCCCGGGGCCTGGGCCACCTCACCCAATAGCACTTGATAATGGGAAGTAAGGGGGGGAGAGCCCAGCATGTGGGGAGCGACAAGTGGCTTGGAACCATTAAAGCAGGAGCAGAAAACTCAGATGCCTCCGGGCCACACAGGGAGCATCAACCAGAGAAGCAGGTCAGGTGGGTCTGGAGGGCTGAGGATCGTGGTGAGGCTCCGGCCTCGAGAGAGCACGCGTTCGACAACAGCCCCCTACTATCCTGAAGTGAAATGTGTGGGTAATATCTCCGCCTCTACAGACTCCCAAAGTAAAGAGATATGAAACCCTAGCTCCAGAGAAGAAATAAAAGTAATTTTTCATAGAGTGTAACATAACATGACGTGATAACATGGCAGGATGTGACCGTGATATAAGCGTGGCCGCACCTGGCCCAGCACCTCTAGGAGACGTGACGCGGGGCCTCCTGCCCGCCGATGGACCGGCTACATATGCAGGTCGTGTGTTGGGGACGCAAATAGTAACCCGACAAGTGTTGCCGCTGGTGACGTGACTTCCAAAGTGACGGACGATTTTTGGCGAAGTTCTGAAAATGTGAATTACGGTCTTGCTTTGATCTATATTGTAGCTGCGTCCCTAGAAAATCCAGCGTGTATCTGAACCATAAAAAGTACTCCGTGTTTCTATAAAAGACAGAGTCAAGTTCTGGGCACAGACGATTAGAAATAAGGTTCTGATTGCACAGGTGTCCGTAGGACATGAGGAACTGCCCTTCCCCTCATCCTCTCAGCAGTTCCATCCATCCCTCTGCCGACGGCACAGTCCCCAGCTGAGAAGGCTGACACCCGCTGATTGCGTCTATGAGAAAATGTGGGCTCAGGGTCGCTACATCTTCCACTTCGCTATAGGAAGTGGAAATCCTGATTTTACGTGCAATTTCCCGCGTTTATATTGGCAACTAATTTAGAATGTTTGAAACAGTGTGTGGAGCAGACGGAAACATCTGCGGGCTGGCTTGGCTTATGGCTGCCTGGGTGCCGTCCTGGCACAGGACCACAGGGCAGGAAACAGGAGGCTGGGTCGTACGGTTTGGTGGAGGTTGGGACACAAGAGCAGGACTTGACGCTGTAGGAAACGGGGAGCCATTGAAGCACTAAGCAAGGGGGTCACGTGGTCGAATGGCCGCACATTTTTTTTTTTTTTTTTTTTTTTTTGCGGTACGCGGGCCTCTCACCGTTGTGGCCTCTCCCGCTGCGGAGCACAGGCTCAGGACGCGCAGGCTCAGCGGCCATGGCTCACGGGCCCAGCCGCTCCGCGGCATGTGGGATCTTCCCGGACCGGGGCACGAAGCCGTGTCCCCTGCATCGGCAGGCGGACTCTCAACCACTGCGCCACCAGGGAAGCCCGGCTGCACATTTTTGACAGATCATCCGGCGGCAGGTCGGAGGATAAGTTCCCGGGACAGGACTGGGTCTGGGCCGGGGGCCAGGGAGAGGTGATGGGGTCATGGAGACGAAGACATGGGGGGTTAGCCAGCCTTGGAGGCTGATTTGATGTGGAGCGTGCAGGTAAGGGTGGGCTGCCGGGCCCCTAACACAGGTGAGTGCTGGCGTCGGAGGCTGAGGGGAGAATCCAGAGGCAGGACCAGGTGTGGAGGGGACGCCAGTGGCTCGACTCGTACACGTGGAGTCAGTAAGGCTTGTGGGGTCCGTCCCACTGGACGTCAGACACAGGTCACTGGCGCAGGGAGAGCGGGCTGGGCCGTGGGCAGGGACGTGCGCTTGAACGGCAGGTGGAAGCTGCAGCCCTGAGCCTGGACTCGCACAGCGGGACAGGCACGTAGTCAGCGTCGGGATGCCGGGACCCAGCGAGAGTCTGGGAAAGAGAAACCGGCAGAGGAGTGGAAGAGGGACCAGAAGAGAGGAGCGTCACGGTCACCCAGGAGGAGAAGCTTTGGGAAATGATGGTGAGCGTAGCATGAGCGTAGGAAGAGAGATGCTGGGGGGTGCCCGTTGGGTTTGGGCCACAGGGGCTGCTGTGACATCGGCAGGCGCAGGGTCAGTGGGGGGCGCGGTGGAGGGAGGGGCCCAGGGAGCAGGAACCCCAGGGTTCTTGGGGCGGCTTCCAAAGATGCGGATGAGCAGTGGGCCAGCTCAGGTTCACCACACCTCCAACCAGCGCGGTCCCGCCTTTGTCAGTTTGCGATGTAGGGTTTCCAGTTAGGGTTTTTTATTGGAAGAAAGAGTTCTACTGCCAAAAAACCCCGAAAAAACCATGGATGTAGCCTCGATGCAGAATGAAAAAGAGCGTCGGGTGTAGCCAGGAAGGAAAAGTAGGAGACGGGGTCGGGGCTGGTGGTCTTTGCAAAGGGAAGACGCGTCATCCTCGGAGCCTTCAAGGGCGGAGCACGGATAGACACAGAGGTGGGCGCCTTCCCAGGCGTGGAAGGAAGGTAGTGAAACACTTAACTGCACACGGCACCGTGGGGCCCTGTTTCAACAGTGGTGTAGACACCGTGGGTTCTCTTGCCGCCTGAGGCAGGTGACCTGGAGACTGAAGGTTTTAAGCCGAGATGTAAATAAACGATATAGAAACCATGGGGTTGGAGGGGAAAATGTGTGAGCCAGAGATTGGGGTGATTCTGTGTGAGTTTCATGCGTCCTCCAGGGAACGTGGCTGCTGGGGCTCCATCTGTCCATCCGTCTGGGAAGCCTTCACAGAGTAGATAAATCCTTAGGAGCTGGGCGGGAGGGGATGCAGGTTAGAATGTTGTCACAGATGTTACACTGAGAGGGTGACTCCAGTGTACTCTCAAGACTGTCGGGGGCGGGGCCACAGAGCCAGCCGTGGGCACCTTGCCCACGCCGGCACCTCTTCCTACAGCTGAAACGGGAGGAAAGCAAAGTCCTGTGGTTCCTGAAGCAGACTGTGATGCTTTTTAAGAGCCCGCAGGCCCACATCCGCCAGGCAGCCGTGTGGTTTGCAGGTATGGTGGGCTTTCCCTCTTCCTGGAGCCACCGTGCTCCTGTCCTGGGCTCCTTCAAACAGCCCGAGGAGCTGGGACAGCGGGCAGATAGGGCCTGGGGTCGTGACCTTGGAGGGCGGAGGACTGTCTGCCCCTGACCCCCACCCCCCGTAGGAAGCTCCTGCCTGGGCTATAAGCCACGTACTGGTGGCTGGGCAGGGAGGCTCAGAGACTGGAGGGGTCAGCTCGATCACCCGAGGAGCAGCACCTGCAAGGCAGAGGCTACCCTCCCCCTCCCCAGCTCCATCTGCTTGGGACCCTTCAGAGAAGCAGGGACGAGGTCACTTTGACTTCAGGGGGAAAGTCAGGACCCGAGGCCAGTCGTGGGAGGGCCAGACAAACAGAAGGCGGGAATGGCGGCGGCTTGGGGCAGAGGCACAGAGCAGGTGCAGCTGGGACCCCGCTGGTCCTCTGTGCCCCCTGCAGGCCAGATCGTCCAGACCCTGAGCGAGGAGGAGGCCGGGGAGGCGGAGGAAACCTACGCAGGTCAGTGCAACGCCGCGGCACAGCGCCCATGGCCGTCAGATGTGGCGCCGGGCTTGGTGGGGTAGGCTCAGAAATGAGGGAGAATGGGCAGACAGGCTCACAAGAATCACCACTGGGGAGGAGTGAGGAAGGAGCGTCTCCCTGGCATTAGCTTCGGGGCTCTGGTTGGGCCCCCCCCACCCCGAGGCACTTACTGCCCCCCACCCTGCTGAGCTCCAGCCGTTCATCGGCCGGGACGGTTCCTAGACCTCTTTGCAGGAGGGACCCCGGCCTCTTCTCACGTGGGGGTACACGGGGGCTCCCAGCGCCTCCCTCCTGCCCGGGTCACCACCCTGTGTCCCCCGCCCATCCGTGGAGATACCCCTCCCTCCCACCCTCCCCTCTACCAGGCACCGCATCCCTGCCTGGCGGGGCTCCCGGTCGCCGGCCGAGTCCCTGTAGTCAGAGGACGTGGCTCACAGCTGTGCTCTGGGGAGAGCAGGGCAGAGCCGGGGCGGGGAAGGTGGGCAGGACCTCCGGGGCTGGTCCTGGGCTGGACGGGGGGAGCCTCAGACGCATCTCCTGGAGCCCGGCAGGCGTGGTCCTGCTTGTGACCGGGGTGTGTGCACCCCCAGGAGGAGCTCTTGCTTACACTCTGCAAGCTGTCCTGCCCCTTGCTGCACAGCACCGCCCCCTGCCCACGAGCCCCTGTCCCCCAGGCCCAGGCCCTCCTGCCCAGCACTGCTGTGTCTGCGCTGCAGCCCTCAAGCACGTGCAGGAAGACCCCGACCCCGCGGTCAGCTGCCTGGCCGCGCAGACCTCCTACGTCCTGGAAGCCCCGGAGAAGATGAAGGTCCCCAGCCCCCAGCTCCTGTTACAGGAGACCGAGAAAGGCCCGTTTCTGAGCCTGCATCCAGGGCAGACAAGACGGTGGCAGCGGTGACTGCGGCTGGGCTTCTGAGCCCTGCTCTAGACGTGCAGGTGCATCCCTGCAAAGACTCTATAATAAAGGGAGAGGGACCACTGCTGACCTGGTGGCTAGGATTCCGGGCTCTCCTTGCCATGGCCGGGGTTCAATCCCTGGTTGGGGAACTGAGATCCCATAAGCCGTGCAGCACGGTCAAAAAAAAAATTTTCTTTTAATTAAAAATAAAATAAAATAAAAGGAGAAAGAGGGAACGTCCGAGCAGGAGGTGTTTCCTCGTCTTTCCCCTGGAGCCCATCCACCCGTGGGGTAGAGCTGCCTTCTCTGCAGCGAACCTCTGGGTCCAGGCCTTCCAGCCCTGCCCTCACTCAGCCAGGGCCCTGAGGCCAGAGTGCGGGGGCCTCGGGAACCTCAGCTTGAACTGCGAACTGGGAGGAAAGCGGTGCTGGGATACAGGGGTTGTGGGCAGTGTTCCTGGCCGTAGGCAACAGAGTGCACTCTGGCTGGTTTATGCCGCTTACTAAAGGGCATCAGTCAGCTCCCGGGGTATCAGCGTTTGGATACTGCACTCCGGACACCAGGCGGCTCCGCGGAGCACCACTGTGGCGGTCCCTTGGCTCAGCACCCCGGCCCAGGTGACAGCGCTCAGGCCTGGGCATGGAAATCTTGGCCGCTGTCCCTCCTGCCACGCCGACGGGTCAGCGGGGTGAGCACCTACCATCTCCCACTGCCCCTGATGGAACCGGCCCTGCCGGCGGCCGTCCCACTGCCCCGGGGCGGCTCTCCGTACACGCAGGGCCACTGGCTGTTCCCATCGCCACCACCGCGGCCCCCCTTGGAGCCGGGGTGTCACCTGTTACCCCCGGCCTCAGTCAGCCGGGCCCTGGGCAGAGCTCTGGGTACAGGGACAGTGACCCCATGTCCTACAGAGCAGGGGCCCCAAGGCCCAAACTCTGGCCACAGCGAGGCGGACGCCCGGCTTGGCTCTGGCTCTGGCCCTGCAGCGTCAGGCCTCTGTCACCCGCACCCCAGACCCCGGGGACGTGTGGAGCTCCCGCTCAGTGGCCGTCTCCACCTTCCACACCTCCCTCTCAGCAGTGGCCACGCTCCCCGGGTTATCTGGGCCCGGGGAGCGGCGAGAGTCACTGCCACGGTTGCAAACAGACCTCAGAGGCAGCCTTGAAGCTCGCGCTAACCCGGCACTGGCCAGAAGCCTCTCTTCCACCCACCGCCTTTGTCACCAGCTGGCACTAGGGGCCTTTCCGGCCGCACCTTTTATAGGTGGCGGTGCTTGGGGAAAGTCACAAGACTCAGTACACACTCACGGTCCCTGCCTGGCCCTCCAAAGCGCGATCCTGCTTTGCTACAAGCCACGACAAAGGATGGATCGTATTATAGCCTATCAGCAGGTCAAGTGCATTGGTATAGGACCCGGTCAGAGACAACCACGCTCCTTGCCTTGGTCAAGCCAAGTTAAGGGACTCAATGGGCAGAGAGCAGCCCAGGAAATGGATTCTAGGGCCCTCTTGTCCTGGGATGATCTTGGCCACATCTGTCGGCTTCTGGGCCTCAGTTCCTTTCATCTGTAAACTGAGAGGTTTGGAAAAAACTATCTTTTAATATGCCACCCAGCCCTGGCAATGAATGGCTCGTGTCAGATTCCGAGAAGTGCAAATTTCTTGCCTGGGAAAGCCGCCTGGGAACTTATACCCTAAACAGAATTTCTCTTCCTCTTCCTCGTTTGTTTTCCAAGTTTTCTATAATAAACAGTTATTGGACTTCCGCGCCGGTCCGGTGGTTAAGACTCTGCCTTCCAGGGCAGGGGTCGTGGGTTCGATCCCTGGTTGGGGAACTAAGGTCCCACATGCCGTGAGGTGTGGCCAAACATGTTTTAAAAAGAGGCCATAATAAGCAGTTATTACTCTTATAATCTGGAGAGAAAAATCCCACATTAAAAGAATAGAAAGCAATGTCCCTTAACTCGCTATTCCTGCCTCCCCACCCCGAAGTGCCTTGGCTTCTTCAAGACTTGAATTTGGAAAAACCACCTTTTGTGGCCAAAGTCTGGGGGCCGAGGGGGAGTCCGCTGGGTGCAGTCAGCTCCGGGCCCTCCGTCTTCTGGTTTCATCCACACCCCTCCCCGCTGGTCCGCAGCTGGCGATGCCCCGTTGTCACAGCTGGCGATGCCCCACCCACCCACCCCCCGCCCCGTTGTCACTTCCCGCAGTCGACAGTAGGCTCTGTCCCGAAGGGCAGAATCCTATCTGAAAGATGGCCCGTTGGGAGCAAGGGTGGGGTGAGACCGGGTGGGAGGTGGCGTGGGTGGAGCTCGGTCAACCAGCCAAAAACAACCGGACTCAGGAGCCACAGCTGCTCCCCATGGCTGGGCGGCTCCCGTGCCCACCGCGGGGCTGGGGGGATGCATCTCCGTCACTGGCTCAGGGTCCCCCAACTTGCCAAGCCCCTTCCTTGTGAGGACCAGGACCCTCTGGGGAGGAACCTTCCTCCGCCCATGGCGACCACATCGGCGCCATCACCTGTCACCAGCCGTGGGTCCAGATCAGCAGCAGGGCCTGTGCAGGCTGACGAAGCAGATTGCTTTTGTATTTGGAAAACAAAGCAAAGAGAGACCCAATTGTCTTCTTAATACAGACATCAGAAAGGAAGGCTTCAGAGTGGTCGGGGGAGGGGAGAAGGTGCGGACTGGCGCCCGAGGTGGTGGTGCAGGGGCTGCGGGGCGGGGGATGTGTGGTTTTCAAAAGAAAAAGGTAGGTTTAGATAGTTGCTGACAGCTCATCACTCGACCCGCCAGGATTGCTGTTCTTTCTTCCTTCACTCCCACTGTCCCTCTTTAAATGTTTGCTCAGCATCTGTGGCCACAAGGCACTGAGGGAATACAGAAAGAAACAAAATGAAGTCAGTACTCACCCCCCGCCCCCCGCCCCAAAAGAGGATAAATTTTATGATATGGGAATTACATCTCAATAAAACTGTTATGAAAATGTTTTGATAGAGCTAAACCTGACAAAGTAGAGATTTGCACACACAACTAGCGCAGAGCATCAGGACACTATGGACCCTGAAGTGCATACAATCCCAAGTTATATGAGCATCACCGATGCCTGGAAAACCGTAGTAACGAACAGGATCTAGTAAGTTACAAGCATGAGAGCAGCTCCGTTTT
This sequence comes from Inia geoffrensis, assembly GCA_036417435.1. Lineage (NCBI taxonomy): Eukaryota > Metazoa > Chordata > Mammalia > Artiodactyla > Iniidae > Inia > Inia geoffrensis. Next base: position 1,648,561 of record CM070901.1, on the reverse strand, counting down.
ACAGTAACAACTCCGTGTCTTCCGGGGTGAAGAGCACATTACAGGGTTGCTGGGCATCTCACAGACGTTTTTATGTTAAAAATGGGGCTTTTATGTTCAAAATAATGGGACATATAGGCAGAGCACAGAGGATTTTTAAGGCAGTGGGAAAAAGAAAAGGGAATACAAGTTTTTAAGACTGAGAAGCCGTGATCTGGAAGCAAACATCACGCCTTCGCTGGAGCCGTTGGCACGTGTGACCGTTTGTGTTTCTGTCGCCTCGTCCTAAGCCACAAGGAACAGAACCGCATCTGGGGGGCAACCTGCATGGCGCCTCCCGCCCAATGGAGCGACAGGAACGGGTGTCAACCGTGACTCTGCCCTTAGCAGCTGGGATGCCCGGCAAGCCACTTCCTCTGAGATGTTTCTCATTTCAGAAAATGCAAACACTGCCTGTCACACGGGTAGTGAAAACCCAATGGACGAACGCCTGGAACTGTCTGGAACGGAGCAGGCGCTCAGGAAACACCGGCGCCCTTGCCTCCAGCTGCACACCCGTCCCAGGAGGGGACGCAGGGCCTGGACCAGATGCCTGCCCCCGCCCGTCACCAGCCCCTTCCCCCAACCCCTGCCGCAGGGAGGACCACCAGCCCAACATCCGCAGCCCTCAGGGTCACACCACACACCACAGACAAGGGTCATTCGCGTTTTATTTATGACAGCTTCTTAAGAACACTCACATCTGGTCCGGGAACAGAAATGTACAGCATGAGGTTTAAATAACTTTCATACACTATGTACAGTCATCGGCAGACGTACAAAACATATATACACCTGTGCTACCACCCAGCGGAGGAGCTGAACCAAATGCAACCCTGCGCCTGGGCAGGGGACAGCTAGAAAAGAGCTGGTGGGCAGGGCAGGGCTTCACGGCAGGGGTCTTTTCTGACCCTCTGCTCTTCCCGGAACTGCCCCCCTGCTTCCCCGCAAGGCCCTTCGGGACAGGAGTTCAAAGGGCTGGACTGGGGTGTGGTGCAGCTGGGAGCTCCTCTGAGCACTGGGGGAGGGGGAGTAGAACAAAGATGCCTTAGAAGAATCAGAATTTTCCCTGTCAACTCTATCTTTGCACATCAGAGGGTTGGGAAGGGTTTGGGAGCCAAAAGAGGAGGGATCGTGGGGGCGGCAGCCAAGCCCTGGCTGCTTGGGGTGCAAAGGGACAGATGCGCTGGGTTTGGGCCACTTGGCGGGAAGGAGCTCAGCGCTCTGGCAGGGCAGGCTCTGGCCACACAACACGGAGGTGAGCACACCGGGCGACGTGGGGATGAACGACCAGGGGGTGTGCCCGCACCCAGCCCAGACCGCATCAGAGGATGCCCGGGAGCCAGGCCCCGCAACGGCGGGAGAGGCCAGGAGTCCCCGATCGTACAGCAGCCCTGCTCGCGTCTCCGCCACCCCGGGTGGCGTGACGGTCCTCCCTCCGGTGGTTTGTGCTTTAAACGCCCTCTGCCCGAGCCACCCAGCCCCTGGCGGGCAGCAGGGTCGGACCATGCCTGGACCCACAGGTGGCCTCCCAAGGGTGGAAGGCGGCACCCGGACCGCCACAAAGGCTCGGGCGTGCTGGCCTCTCTCAGCCTTCCTCTCTCCTTGGCAAGCTCCGGGGTCAACTCCAGGTGCCTCGGAGGAGCCAGCCCTGCAGACAGAAGCAAACGCTGGCCTGGTTAACGCTGAGCAGAGGCCTGGCCCAGGATCGCACTGAGAAGGCCACGGGCGGTGGCCGGAAGATGGTCCCGCCCAGGGGAGCTTGCCAGCCAGCTTTGAGAGCTTTCCCGGGGCTCAGCCCCAGGACAGAATATGTATGGGTCAGCTGGGCTGGGACGGACCTGGGATCGAGCATTCAACAATTTGGGATGTCGGGGGAAAAGGGTGCCACTCCGGGGCCCCCAGCCCTCCACTGTGGCCTGCCTGCAGGGCCAGCCTCGAGCCTTTGGGTGGGCACAGCAGGGCAGAAAGAGCAGTTAGAACAAGCTGGGGGCCAAGCCCTGTCGGAGCGAGGGCAGCCCCTGAAGTGGGCGTCCTCGGTCCCCCGCTGGGCAGAGCCTCCTGGGAGGGGCCTCCTGGCCGGGCTTGCCCAGGCCGCCTGCCACCAGCCCTGCCTTGTGCTCAAATCACAACCATTTTGTGCTTCCACATTGAGGATGCTTGTGCACCGAGGGAGCCCAGGGCCCCCCAACCATGTACCCCACCCATCCCCGAAGGAGCGGGCAGACCTCAGTGCTCCGGGGCACAGCCGGGAAAGGCTCCCGAGACCTCAAGTTCAGAGCCAGTGCTTCCCGCAAGGACAGCAGAGCCAGCCTGCCACGAGGTAGCTGACCCACGAGAAGCAGCAAGAAACGGGCAGGGCCTCTGAGCACCTCTCGCGGGCCCAAGGGCCCATCTGTGCAAGGACAGGCCTGCAGCCGCTGCCCACTGGCCCCAGGCTGAGGCCTCCAGTCTTCTGTGTTTCTATGGTCTGTAAACAGTCATGCAGATTCTTTCTCACAGGGAGGCAAGGCTGAAGCTTTCTGTTGAGGTGGGGGGAGGGCCGGGGCCCGAGAAGAGAATTGTACCCACTTCTGAGCAGCTGAGGGGGCTCCCGGCACCCCCGGGATGGCCCCGCAGGAGGGATTTCCAGTCCTGAAGACACTGTCCCGGCCCTGGGTGTGTCCCTGCTGCACGTCTGCTCCCCCAGTGTCGACCCCAAGTCCAGCAGGGGGCCCTCACAGCAGGACGGCTTTCTGAGCTGGGGGGCAGCTCGGAGCAGTGGGGACAGGGCGAGTTCTGCCCTGGCCACGTGGGGAGGGGCACCGAGGGGAGAGCACAGGGCCACCTCCGGAAGATCCAAGTCACTGTGTCCTCTGAACAGAGCTGGGGCTCCCGGCCCTCAGACTGAGGCCAGGAAGCACAAGACCAGTTAAGCGTCAGAGAAAGTGTGTAAAAAGAAAAAGAATGCGGATTTAACAACATCCCGGGAGCGGGGAGTCCACAGCCCCAAGGAAAGGAGAAACTCAGTGGAGTCCATCCTCGCCGCTGGCCCTACAGGGAGAGACCCTGGCCCGTGCCAGTTAAGGCTTGAACGCAAGTCTCCTGAATAACCAGGGAAAGACGCCAGGGGCTCTGCCTGGCCGGGGTGAGATGCAGGGGGACTGGGGAGGGGCCAGGCCGGGAGTGCCGTCCAAGCCCCTTCATGGTGGACAGTCTTGCGAGCTGCTTCCTACGTGGCCCACCCGGGGCTCTGGGAGTGGGGACAGCGGGCAGGAGACCCCGCGGGTGAGAAGACACATGTGGCTCTGCGGGCATGGCTGGTGTAAGGCTGCCCGGGGCGGGTGCCAGGCCCCGGCGTAGGAAGGCACTGACGCGCCAAGCGGCCGGAGGCGGGGGCACTAGAGCGGCCCCCGGGTGAGGTCGGGGACGGGCCCAGGCTGCAGAGTCAAAGGGGAGCCGCCCTCCTCTGCCAAAGCAAATGGGGGGGACGGCCCTGGAGGGCGGGGGGGCGGATCCCCTCCGGGACCCCTGGCCCCTAAGAGCTGAAGGAACAAGCTTGTGGGAAGAAACTTCAAGTCAGTTTCCAGGAGGCAACAGCAAAAATAAAAATAAAAAATAAATTAAATAACTGAAGGACGCTGACCATCTCCCCCAAAGAATCTTTCTAGCAGCTCCACCGTGGCCCCATCAGGAAGGGACCCAAGGAATTGCTGGGGTCCACGGGGAGTGGCCACTGGTGGCCGAGGGGCTAAGGTCAGCTGCAGGGCCAGCTGCCTACACCTGGTTTCCATGGTTACCTGAGGGCTATCTTTCCGGGCTCAGAGGCAGGTGCAGTGGCTGGGCCAGAGGATGTAGGGGAGGCCTGCTGGCCGGAGGGGCACGGAGAGGACCGCCCCGCCTCCCAGACAGGCCCCCCGGGGCCAAGGCTGGAGGAAGGGCGTGGCCAGCTCGGCAAGAGAACACTGGACAGGTTGGGGGGTGGGGGCAGGCTGCAGGGAGAGAAATGAGGGGAATTTGGCTTCACAGCTTAATTAACTCCCCGACCTCCCCGTCCCCAGGAGGTGGGGCAGGGAGGGGGCAGTGTCCCATGGGAAAGTGTCCCGTGGGAAGGTCGGGGAGAGGAAGGCGGGCAGGAGGGCCACAGCCTCTGTCCCCCGGGCGCCGCCCCGCTGGGCCGAGGGTCAGGCTGTCCTCTGAGCTCACTCCTAGTGGGGGCCGCTGGGTACCAGGCGCCGGGCACTCCAGAACTTCACTGTCAGGTCACTGGGCGGGGCAAGAGAGGGCTGGTCAATTCCTGAAGAGGCCACGGCGGGCCACCCCCGAATGAACCATGGGCCAGATCCCCCAACTTGCCAGGCGGGGCTGGGACCCAGGGGGCAAGCGTTGCTTCGGCCGAGGGCGGCTGCGGGGGTGGGGGGGTGCTGGGCAGAGGGAGGGGCCTGTGGTCACCAAGGCCCCACAGGATTCTTAGCACGGGTTCCCTCCGTTGTCGCTATTTTGTTTTGTCTTGTCCGGGCCTGAACGCTCCCCCTCTGCTCTCTGCCACCTGGCACCCCTCTCCTGGGGGTCTGCCCCCCGTCCATGCTCGGAAAGAAGAGGGGCAGCAGTGCGATCTCGGGGCAGGCAGGATACGGGGGGAGAGAAGGGAAAGGAGTAAAATGATCTCGTACCGTTAAGAAGCAGCTCAGATCGAAGCGGAGAGAGAGGGGGAAGGAAAGTGGGAAGGATGGGGGGAGTGGAGAGCGGAGGGGGAAGGAAAGAGGGGGAGGATGAGGGGGAGCGGAGAGCGGAGGGGGAAGGAAAGGGGGGAGGATGGGGGGGAGTGGAGAGCGGAGGGGGAAGGAAAGGGGGGAGGATGGGGGGGGAGAGCGGAGGGGGAAGGAAAGGGGGGAGGATGGGGGGGAGCGGAGAGCGGAGGGGGAAGGAAAGGGGGGAGGATGGGGGGAGAGCGGAGGGGGAAGGAAAGGGGGGAGGATGGGGGGGAGAGCAGAGGGGGAAGGAAAGGGGGGATGGGGGGAGAGCGGAGGGGGAAGGAAAGGGGGGAGGATGGGGGGGAGCGGAGAGCGGAGGGGGAAGGAAAGGGGGAGGATGGGGGGGGAGAGCGGAGAGAGAGGGGGAAGGAAAGGGGGGAGGATTGGGGGGAGAGCGGAGGGGGAAGGGAAGGGGGGAGGATGGGGGGGAGAGCGGAGAGAGGGGGAAGGAAAGCGGGGAGGATGGGGGGGAGAGCGGAGGGGGAAGGAAAGGGGGGAGGATGGGGGGAGAGCGGAGAGAGGGGGAAGGAAAGGGGGGAGGATGGGGGGGGAGAGAGGAGGGGGAAGGAAAGAGGGGGAGGATGGGGGGGAGCGGAGAAAGAGGGGGAAGGAAAGAGGGGGCGGATGGGGGGAGCGGAGAGCGGAGGGGGAAGGAAAGAGGGGGAGGATGGGGGGGGAGCGGAGAGCGGAGGGGCGCGGAGGTCAGGGCAGGGTGGTGGCTCGGCCCTTTATGGCCAGGACTCGGCGTGGAAGGCAGGGGGTGAGTCCAGGGACGTAATTCCACAACTTTACCCGGCAGTCACTGTTGGGGGAGAGGCAGGGGGAGGCGGGAAGGGGGAGGCGGAGAGAGGGAACGTGGTCGGAACAAGAAGGAAACAGAAGAGACCGTCTGAGCAGCTGCCCCTGGGACAGAGGGCCTGGGCGCCCCTGGATGGGACCAGAGCTGGGGCTGAGGGAGGCGGGCTGCTCTGTGGTCTGAGATACCTGCACAGGGGTCCAGGCTGCTGTGTCAGGGGCAGGAAGGGCTGGGACACGGAGGGTGGTCCCAGCCTGGGGCCCAGCATCCCCCGTGGGCGCCCCGTGAAGGCAGGCTCAGGCCAGGGGCGCCGTGGGGTCTGCTCCATGCCCTGGCCGCGGGGACAGCGCCCGGGACAGGGTGGAGAACAGGAGCAGAGCTCTCTGCCCGGCACCCACCTGGAAGCGCTGAAGATGTGCCTGGCGTTGGTGCACATGGCATTGATGGGGCTGTCGTGGCCCTTGATCTCGCCAATGGGCGTGAAGTTGTCGACGTTCCAGACCTTGATGACGCCTGCGCGGCAGGCGCTCAGCAGCGTGGGGCGGCCCGGGACGAAGGCCAGGGCGCACACCCAGTCCTTGTGCGCTGTGGGGATTTGCTGCGGGAGGAGCGAGCCGTGAGGGTGAGAAACGGGGGGCTGCGCCCCAGGCTCTAGAGGTGAGGCCCTCATTCCTGCTCCCATGCTCCACCCTGAGACCCTGCACCGGTACAGAGACCTTTAGCCCTCAGAGGGGTCGGAAGAGAAGGAAGGGGGTGACTGGTCAGACCGGGGGCTGAGAGCAGACCCTTCCTGAGAGCTGCTGCCTGAAGGCAGGTGGTGGAGGCAGGAGAGGGTGCTGGCTGGCGGGGGGGGGGCACAGGGGGGAGAGGGTGCCGGCCGGGGGAGGGGCACTGGGGGAAGGGGGTGTAGACCAGGGGGGGCACAGGGGGGAAGAGGGTGCCAGCCGGGGGGGTCACTGGGGGGAGAGGGTGTAGACCGGGGGGGTCACTGGGGGAAGAGGGTGTCGGCCGGGGGAGGGGCACTGGGGGGAAGAGGGTGCTGGCCGGGGGAGGGGCACAGCGGGGAGAGGGTGCCGGCCGGGGGACGGGCACTGGGGGGAAGAGGGTGTAGACCGGGGGGGCACAGGGGGGAAGAGGGTGCCAGCCGGGGGGGTCACTGGGGGGAGAGGGTGCCGGCTGGCGGGGGGGCACGGGGGGAGAGGGTGCCGGCCGGGGGATGGGCACTGGGGTGAAGAGGGTGTAGACCGGGGGCGTCACTGGGGGGAGAGGGTGCCGGCCGGGGGAGGGGCACTGGGGGGAAGAGGGTGTAGACCAGGGGGGGCACAGCGGGGAGAGGGTGCCGGCCGGGGGGGTAAACACAGGTGGGGAAGAGGCTGCAGAACTGGAGGGCTTGTGGGGCTCTGGCCCAGGACACAGGGCCCCCAAGCCCTGCCCGGGGACCGCCTCTCCGCAGCCCACCCCTCCCGCCCCCACTCCACCTGCATGAGCTCCTGCTGCGCCAGGTCCCACTTCTTGATGCCATTATCCCGGGAGCCGCTGAACAGGACATCCCCCTGGATGGCCAGACACTCGATGCCATCGTAGTGCGGGGGCTCGAAGTTGTGGGTGGGGCCGACGGTGCCCGTCACACACTCACCCAGCTGGAACATCTGTGGAGGAGGGGCGGGAGGGAGGCCCGGGCGCCTCACCAGGCTGGGGGTGGGCTTCCCGGGGGACAGGAACTGGGGGCTGACTCAAGGTGGGTTTGGGGTGTGAGGCTCCTATTAAAATTTTTAAATTTTTTAATAAATAAATATAACACTACTTGTCCTTTAAATAAAAACATTCATCATGACACCACCACCCTCTTTCCCTTTTTATCCACTGCTTCCCAGCCTCCGACCCTGTACCTGCGTTTGCAATGACACAAGCAGGGAGCAGCAAACAGCACCAGTGCTGACTTGTGCTCTTTGTGGGTTTTTTCTTATTTATCGTGTCATCAGTTGTGCTGCATCCCGTCCTGTGGGTTTTCCCTAATTTTCTCGCCTGTTATTCTCCCCGCAGACACTTAGGTTCTTTCTGACTTTATGTACAGATCACGCTGCAACCCTGACCTTCTGCACAGACCCTGCTCCTTGGGGGTGACTTTTCAGCATAAATCCCCAGGGGTCTCATTATTTTCCATGAGTCCCAGGGCAGTGGAGGGCGAGGGCCAAGGTAAGGAGAGTAGGAGGAGAACAGAGCCGCCACCGAGCCGGCCTCAAGGTCAAGGTCAAGGACTTCTCCGTACCTTAACGTAGTGGTCCTTGGAGCCGGTCACCACCAGGTCGTGCTGGCTGGCGGTCTGGGCGACCGTCAGGCACATCACAGGGCCGATGTGGCCAGTCAGCTTGCCGACGGGCTGGAACCTGTAGGGGAGGAGAGGCCCAGCTGGGGTGGTGATGAGGGGTGGGGTTGGATCGGGGGGACCCTGGGGTGGAGTTGGGGGTCTACCCAGGGGTGATACGCCGGCCAGAGCAAGGTGGAGACCCAGGCACGAGCCGCCCGCAGCCCGGGGCTGCCCCGGGGGTCCCCGCCCCTGCCCGGGCCCCTCCCCGACCTGTTGAGCTCCCAGATGCGGACGGCGTTGCCTGAGGCGGCATACAGCATGCTGCCCGAGGGGCTGAGGGCAATCTGGTTGATCTGGTGCTCTCCCTGAGCGCTGGTGATGGTGCGGGTGGATGCAGCCGCACAGGCGTCCCCTGAGACCACCTGGCCCGAGGATCTGCCGGTGAGGGAGACAGGCAGGGTCAGAGGTAAGGGCTGGGCTGTCCCTCACGGGTCTCCTGGGCTGGGTCCTGGCTCCTGTCCCGCCACCAGTGCGAGCCGGGTGGGACGACTTACGTGAGGGTCCGGATACACTTGGCTGAGTCTCGGATGTCCCACACCTTGATGTAGGAGGTGGACACGGAGAACACGAGCCCAGAGAGGCTGCAGTACTTGATGGAGACCACGTTGCTGGGGTGACCTTTCAGAGCTGCGATCTCCTGCCCTGTCACCAAGTTCCACATCTTACAGCTGCGGTCTGCGAGAAAGCGGGCGTGAGCGGGGGACAGCCGTCACGGCCGGGGCCCGGGGAACTCACGTCCCCACAGCCACCGGGGCCGCCAAGGCCAGGGGAGGTGGTCCAGGGTTGCCCAGGGGACGGGCTCCGGGTCCAGGGGCGGAAACGTGCTCCCGACTGCTTCCGTGGTGCATGGATGAGCCCGGCACTTCCCACCAGGGCTTCTCGGGCAAACGCCCACCAACGCCAGGTTCACGGAGCATCGCCGGGGCGCCGGGGCGCCGGGGCTGGAGTAAAGCTCCGGTGCCTGCCAATCACTGACCAAATTAACGAACGATGGCAAGCAAGTCTCAGGGGGAAAACTTGGAACCAATCAACCTCACCTCGATTCACAACCCTCTCCCTCCTGCCACACAGGTGGGTGTATACACATTTCCCGCTGTTCTATTAGCTGCCTCCTACACAGCTGCTCTTCCTGCCAGAGGGTAACGTTTTCTGACTGTTGCTGGGATTAAGGAATCGTAGGAAGTGCGCAGCCCTAAGTGCTGGGGTTGGGGAGGGGCTGAGATGAGCAAAGGCGGGGCACCTGACACGCTTCCTGGAGTTCCGGAGGCAGGTCTGGAAGGAGGTACTGGATGGAGACCCCAGAGCCAGCTAGGACAGGAGGCCCGGGGTGGGGAGCCCTGAGCCCCGGCAGGAGACCCCACCTCCTCAGCGTGGCGGCTGTGATCCCATCTCCTGGGCAGCCCGCTCTGGCAAAGGGAGCGGGAAGGCGGGAGGCCCTGACCCCACCTGGCCAGTCTGGGTTCCGCCCACCTTTGGACCCTGTGAAGAGCAGCTCATCCGTGGCGTCCAGGCAGAGGATGGGCTTGGTGTGGCCCTCGGCCATGGAGACGCACTGCAGCGGGGCCGTCCGCGCGCCCCTGGCTCCTCCGACCGGGGTGATGATGCCCCTTCCCGGGAGAGAGGGAGAGAGGCGCCCGTCAGCCCGGGACCGCAGCCAGGCTGAGCGAGGCTCCCGGGTGAGGGACAGGCGCAGGGGCACTCCGTCTGTGGCAGGGGCTCCAGCCACAGCCCCCCAGGGCCGAGAGCAGCGTAGACAGGAGCCTGTGGTGCAGCCTCTCAGTTGCCATCCTGAGCACTCCTGGGGAGCAAGCCCGGCCGAGCACGGCCGGGGGGCCACGACACGCGGGAGTCCCCTCCGTCGCCTGCCTGACCCAGAACCCAAGACACACACGCCCCCAGGCCCCAGCCGGGCAGGGCAGAGGCCCCAGAGCTGGATGGGCTCCTCCGGCACCTCGGCATCCACAGGGAGGGTGGAGGAGTGCGGAGAGGGAGGGCGCCCAGGTCGCCACGCCGGGGCAGAGACGTGCGCATGCAGGCGTGCACGTCACCTCCACCTGGGCCCCTTTGGACCAGTGTGGTCAGATCCGTGACTGCCATCTGCAAAGGCCTAAGTCCCTCTGGGGAGCCCTGCTCAGCTCTGCAGGAAGGAAGTGCAGGCCCCTGTGGGGAGCGGAGCTGGTAAGGCCCCTCCTCCCCACAAACACTCAGAGACAAAGGATGCCTGTCCTGAGCGGACCTGAGGACTTCGCTACACACCAGCCTCCTGGAGGGCCTGACGATGAGGATTTTTTTCCCACTGAGGGTCTTTGGAAACGATCCCCTGGCCAAGCCACGTGCACGTCTGAAACACGGCCTATTCTTTCCAAAGACAGCACCGCCCCTGTGGCCGAGAGCGTCTGACGTGACCAATGTCCTGCCCTGCCCGCAGCTGCTCAAGAGCCCCCGGACTCCACCGGCACCCCCACAGACAGTGGTCGGACAGGCCCAGCTGTCCCCGGTGTCGGTGTCGCAGGCACACAAGCAGCCCCACCCCCCAGCTCCCCACTTCTGATGCTGGCTTGGGCCCAGGGGAAGGAGCTGGGCAAGGAGCCCGAGACAGCAGTGGGAAGACCCCAAGTTACAAGGATAACCCTCCGCCCACGGGAGGCGCCACGGGGTGAGGGGGTGGCTGGCAGCCTTGCAGCCAGGGGCATCACCCCCGGGGGCAGGAACAGTGAGTGGTGGTCGCCCCGGAAGAGCAAGGGGAGCCCTCAGCCCAGGGTGGCCCTTTCCCAGCCGGGGCTCAGGCCCACCAGGTCCTGGGACTTGCCCCTTGTTATGGGCAGTGAGAGGAATGCGCGCGCGTGTGTGCGTCTGCGCGCGTGTGTGAGTGTGTGCGCGCGTGTGTGCGTGCGCGCGCGTGCATGTACGCGGGGCTGGCTGAGGGGAGAGAGGTCTCCTGGTACTCCTGGCCTTTGGGCCAGGAGACGTGGGCAGGGCCACTTCTCTTTCAGAGCCAAGGTCGGTGAGGGAGCCCCCGACACAGCTGAGTAAAAGCCCGGACGCTGAGCCCGCGCGACCCTCCAGCAGCCTTCCTCCAGGGCTCCGGCCCCCCAGGCTCCCGTGCCCGCCCCTCCCGCCCGGTGACAAGCCACCAGCAGCCATGCCCTCCAGAGCCCCCAGCTCCAGCCTGGCGCAGTCAGAGGCCATGAAGCACCCACGAGAGAGGAACCAGGGGTGAGAAGGGCAGGAGGGGGTCTGGGGGAGCCACGGAGAGGAGGGGCCGCATGCTCAGGCCAGGGTGCGGGGAAGGGGGACAGAAAGGGAGCAGCGAGCCATTCTGTGTACCTCAGGACCTCCGACAAAGAGGAGTCGCTGTCATCAGACCTGGGGGCAGAAAATTAGCTGGATTAGGGGGAGAGAGGGACACACACGAGGGAGCAGAGGCGGCAGCAGCGTGGGGAGGTCAGACGGTGGTTATTCTCTGCAGTGGGAGTGGAGAGAGGAGAGGAAGGAGGGCCTGAGGGCAGCGGAGAGGAGGTGGGGCAGGCCGGGGAGCTCGGGGCGGGGACGGGGGCGCGGAGGGGCAGAGAGGAGACGGGCCTTGCTGGTCCCAGGATCTCGGCTGCCTCACTGCACAAGCTGGGGGGCCCCTGCCCCCTGAGCGACGCTGTGCCTCCCCCCACCCCTCCCAGGAGCAGGCCTCTCCCAGCAGAGCTTTAGGCACCTGCTGATCCCCAAGCACTGGCCCCACGGGCCGCTGGACGGTGCCCGGCAGCTGCCTCTGCACACACATGGGCCCGACACCCGGGCCACCGGGCAGGACCGGGGTCTGGAAGCCCCCGGGGCTGGGATGCCAGGGTCCCACCCAGAGCTGCTGAGAGGGACCTGTCATGGTGTGAAGGGCCCCTGGCTGGCGTGGGGGTCCCCTGGCCGGCATGGGGGTTCCCTGGCTGGCATGGGGGTTCCCTGGCCGGCATGGGGGGTCCCTGGCTGGCGTGGGGGTCCCCTGGCTGGCATGGGGGTTCCCTGGCTGGCATAGGGGTCCCCTGGCTGGCATGGGGGTCCCTGGCTGGCATGGGGGTCCCCTGGCTGGCATGGGGGTCCCCTGGCTGGCGTAGGCCAGGCTCAGTGCTGTCTTCCCGCAAGGGGGGCCACGGCAGGTTTGGGGCAGGAGCGATGTTTTGCCTCTGTGAGGAGAGGTGATGTAGGCAAAGGACTTGCACTTTGTAGCCTAGCCTGGGCTCCGCCAAAGGACAGAGGAGCTGTTAGAGCCGAGAGGAGCCCTCCGGGGGCTGCAGAAGGTTGGGTGTCGGGGGTGCCCAGCAGGGTGGGGGGCCCGGAGGGGAGCACAGGAGGGCGGGGCCTCTCCCTTCGCCACCGCGGAGGCCCACAAGTCAGAGATCCCAGGTTTGGGCCCAACTCGACTGCATTCTAGGTGTCCTGGGGCCTCTGAGCCTCATCTCCTCTTTGTAAAGCAGGGAAGGCAGTCCTCACGGCTGGTTTATATACTTCGGGCGGAATCACGTGTGTGCAAGCCTGGGGCGGCGCCGGGGGGCGGTGCCCACCGCACTGGGAAGAGAGTGTCCAGCAAGAGCGCCCAGTAGGGGTGAGCTGACCCCACCATGTGACAGAAACGGGGTCTCCTTCTGCAGGGACCCTTCACAAGGGCGCTGGGGCGTGGTCTGAGCATTAGCGGGGGCGGGGGGGGGAGGTGCGTGACTGAAGCCGAAGGGAAGGCCTTCAGAGAAAAATCAGGATCAGCAGAGGAGGCAGGGGCAGCTCTGGGTAGGCGCTCGGGGTGCCCGACTGCCCGGGCCTGGCCCCGTTGCTTCCTTCGTGCCCTCTCCTGCGGTCCGCACACGCTCAGGGGACGGGAGGGGTCCACGGTCAGCACAGAAAGGGCAGAGGTGCCGGGGGAGGGGCCAGCGCAGCACGCCTAGGGTCTCCCCGCTGCCCGCCTGCCTGCGGCCAGGACCCGCCCGCAGCCTCCCTGTCCCCTCTGCGCCCCCCGCCCCCCGGCGCCCGGCTCTTACTTGTCCAGCGCCGACCCCTGGCTCTGGTTACTGGTGAGACGAGAGAAGACGTTTCGGTCGTTCCGGGGCCGAGTGGGAGGGGACGAGGGGGGCGTGAACCCCACGTCTGTGGACCTGGCAGGTGAGCAGGACAGAGCGGCAGCCGTTAGTAACCTCGCCTCTGCCCACGGGCATGCACACATGGCGTCGCCTGCACCACCTTCAGTCCGGCAGGGCAGGGGGGTCCTACGGCCCAGCTCCTGCTCAGCCCCCAGGGGTTGGTCCTCGTGATCCGTGGGTTCCGCATTTGGGAATTAATTCACCTGCTCACCAAAGCCTATCTGTCAGCCCCAAACAACACCCGCAGGGCTTTCCTGGTCATTTGCAGGCACGAGGACCCAAGCGCACGTCTTCCCAGCTGAGGTCAAACGAGATGGCCCTACCTCCCTCACGGTGTACATACACAGCACCCTTTCCAGTCTATTTAGTGTCATGCTTTTCATAGTTTTGTGCTTTTGGCTGGTGATTTCAGTGTTTGAAATGGCCCCCTTCACTTTGTTATAAAGTAGAAACTGACAAAAAAAAAAAAAAAAAAAGAAATGGCCCCGAAGATGGTGCTGCAAGGCCACCTGGTGTCCTGAGCTCAAGGAAGCCGGGACGTGATTTACAGAGAAAATACGTGTTAGATGAGCTTCGTTCAGGCGTGAGATCTGGGGCTGTTGGCCCTGAGTTCCATGTTAATGAGTCAATGGTACATATTGGATTAGGTGTCTTTAAACAGAAACTCACATGACGGGTTGATGAAAACGCTGGGACCAGAGGCTCCCAGGAGCCCAGCCCTGAATTTCCCGGGAACAACGGCTCAGGATTCGCTAAGTCGTGTTCACGGTGACTTGACAACACAACTGCCACAAACAGCGCAACCTGATCTCCAGGGAAGAGTCCAAGGCCTCATGGCGCCACCCCTCCCAGCACCCACGACCCTGCTCTTTGGAGGGTGGTCCTCAGGTTCAGCCCATCCTCCCTCCCTTTGGAGGGTCATCACGAGACCAGCCTACATTCCCCCCAATTGCAACTCAGTGTGTTCCCTCTGTCATGGGGGGCGGGACGGTCTGTGGGGCCCCAGGTGCACAGATGGCTTTGCAACTCTTCCCACCAAAGGCCCATCTGCAGCCACGGGCATGGGCGGCTGGACCGGAGGGAGGGACAGGCGCATGTCCCCCTCCCGACAAGGCAGGTGCATGAGGTCATCCTGAGCCCCTGCCCTTCTACTCCCTCGCCGTGTGACCTGGGGAGGCCACCAAACATCTCTGAAAATTACGGTGACCCTGAGAGACATCGGGATACCCAAAGAAGCCCGTGGGGCCCCATGAGTGGCTGGCCGGCTGGGGACTGTCCTCGGTCCTGCATCCCCTCCCAGGACTGTTCTTACTCACCTACACTCCACCCACAGAACAAGACCTTGAAAGGCGCTGAGGCCTTCCAAGGACCCCTGGCCGTGAACGGGGCTGAAGCCCACTGGTCCCGTGACCAGTCCAGGCCACTGCAAATCCGCCCACGCTGAGCTCACGGCAGCCGGCAGTTTTTAGCAGCAGCCTTGGCCACCAGCTCAGGTGCTTATGGAGAGATTGTTTCCTGAGCCGCAGCTGACAAAGTGAGGAAGGGGCCGTGGGGGGGCGCCGAGCAGGGCCGGATTAAAGTGTGCAGGACGGTGTACAGTGGGCCTCCCAGCGATTCCCGCCCCCAGGGTCTAGAACATGTCCTCACCTGATGGGCTGCCCTCGGTCATATGACTTCCTTCGGGTCAGTGGGGACGTCTCCGCTCCTCGAGACTGCCGGGGGCTGGAATGCAGGGTCCAGTGAGGCCCGGGCCCACCTCCCGGTCCCACCCATGCCCCCACCACTCAGCTCCCTCCTTACAAAGTGCTCCCTCTGCTGGGCAGGCTGATGGTCCGAGAGACCTTGTCCCGGTAGTAGGGGTCTCGGATGGAGAAACCCACTCCATCCTCTTTGATCTCCACGAGGGAGGCCAGGGACTTAGTGATGTTCTTGGTGGACACGTCCAGCGGGGGGCCCAGGCACTCGGCAGACACGGCCTTCATCTGGGCGGACAGCTTGGGCTCACCCTGAGACAGGAAGGGCTGGGTGGACCCACTGCCCAAACACGATGGCACAGAACAGGGAGCTGGAGGAACTCCAGCGGGGAGACGCGCCGCCGGCCTGAGGCAGAGGAGGTGATGGAAGGGCCCCGGCAGACACGACCCAGGCACGTCTCCCGAGGCTTCTGGAGAAGCCAGACCAACAGGAAATGCCTCTGCTGCCCTTCTTTAGACTTCGCAAACAGAATGCCTGGCTGACCTCTGCTGCTCACCAGCTAATCAGTTACTCAGACGCTGTGCACAGGTCGCCGCTCCCAGCCTGCAGGGCTCTCCCTTCTCTCTTTACTGAGTCCTGTTTCATGGTTCCATCTAGTCTAGTAGTTGCTCCCTCAGTGTCAGACAGGCTCCCTCCCCACTGAGTCAGTAATCCGCACGCACAGTAACTAGACATCCAGGGTGGGTCTTTGACTCAGATCAGGAGACAGAGGCTTGGTGGGGAAGAGGGTGAGTTCTGACAGTGAGGCCTCCGGCTATGATGATGTCATTCCACCCACTTCAAAAAGAATGGGCTGTAATGGGTCCCACATCCGGGCACCCTGACCCTTTCCAGGTGAGACCCTTCTTGGCCGCCGCATCCCAGCTGGAGGCAATACGGGGTTGGGGCTGAGGGGAGGGGTAGAGCCCCAGGAAGGTGGGGACCAGGCTGCGGGGAGCCGCCCGCCCCCGGCCGCCTTCTGGTGGGACTCACCTTGAACTTGAAGTCGTCATGGCTGGTGGAGCCCTTCATGGTGAACGACTGGGAGAAGCTAAGGAAACAGCAGAGGAGGGCCAGGATGCCGACAGCCGATGTTCCGGCTCCCCGGGACTCAGGTTCATGGGTCCCAAAGAGCCCCCAAGCCCAGGCTCAGCCCTCGACCCGCCCCCGGCGACCCCCCAACCCGGCCCCGGGCACGTGCTCACTCCCAACCTGGAAACTCACCTCCCCTCCGAGAACTCAGACACCTCCTCATCTGTGCTGGCGTAGCCGTTCTCTGCCGGCGGGGAGGGAACCGGCGGGTGAGGCCCCACCGAGCCCTCACCCTCCCTCCCACCCCTCACCCTCTGGGATTGGAGCGCGGCTTCCGGGGAGCCCGGGGGAGGGAGGGTCTCTGAGGCGGGAGGCAGGGAGCCCCGGGGGTCCCTGGGGGCCCCGAGGCCTGCCCCCCGCCCTGTACCCTGCTGCACGTTGTGGATGAGGGCCTGCAGCTCGGGGTGGGCCTCGGCCTTCTCGCGCAGGGCGCCCAGCGGCAGGTGGTTCAGGGAGGGGCCCGCTATGTCCGTCTGCCTCAGCCGTCCCTCCAGCAGCCGGATCTGGGCCTCCTTCTGCGCCACCTGCAGCCCCTGAGGGCGGGGAGCGAGGAGGCCTGGGGTTACCCCTCCCGCCCTGGGGCTGGGGGGGCCCCCGTCACTGCCCTCCCAGTTGGGACCTGCTCCCAATCAGACGCCTCCCCGCTAGCTCCCAGGCCCCAGCCTGTGCCCATCGCAGACCTGCGATGCACCCCAGCCCCCTTAACCTCCCCCCCATCCACGCTGTGGGACACACGCCCTGTTACGGGCAGAATCGTGTCCCCGGGAGGCACATGTAGATGCTGTAACCTCCAGGACCTCAGAACGTGACTGTGTTTGGAGATGGGGTCTTCAGGAGATCATTACGTTACAATGAAGTCTCTAGAGAGGGCCCTAATCCCTGTGACCGGTGTCCTTATGAGAGGAGGAGATCAGGACACAGACGCACACACAGGGAGGACCTCAGGAAGAGGGAAGCTGAGTCGACAGGCCCAGGAGCGAGGCTCAGAGGGACCCGCCCCGCCTACACCTCGACCTCCGACCCCAGCCTCCGGGACCGGAAGTGGTAAACGTCTGCTGTTTGGGCCCCCTGTCTGCGGTGCTGGCCGCGGCAGCCCCGGTGGAGGAACACGCTCCCGAGTGGTGAAGCAGAGCCGCGAGAGCTCCCTGGGCAGGCGAGGGGTCAAGGCGGCCAGGCCCCTCTGCCCCTTTCCCGAGTTTCCCCGCAGGCACAGACCCCGGGGGAAGGATGTCCCCACGGCCAGCGCTCTGTTGGGCAGAGGGGACACGGGACCGACACAGGCCAAGGGATGCCTCCTGTTCCTGCACGATGCCACTGCCCCCACTCCTGGGCGGAGCATGTCTGTCTGGTCCTGTTGCCCCACCGGAAGCGCACGCGCGCGCGCACACACACACACACACACACACACACACACACACACACACACGCTGCCCCCTCCACCTCCGCGGGCTCAGGCCAGGCCCTACTCTGGACGGGCTCGCACCAGATGCCAGGTCCCGCTGTGTGCCAGGCACCACGCCAAGCCTCTGGTCCCGTCGTCTCGTTAAAGCTGCGCGCGCAGCAAGCCATCACCCTGCTTTGCAGCCTCGGTGAGGGACGCTGCCGGGCGCCCAGCCGGGCCCTGTGTGCTTCGCCTCAAGGGCGGGTCCCGGGGCTGCCCGCCACCGGCCTACCTTGTCGATGGACGCCTTGAGGAAGTTGTCTAGCAGGAGGCGGGCTTCGGCCAGGGAGCAGGAGCTGATGACCACCGACGTGTCTGTGGAGTCCAGCTCCTCCTGGACCAGGAGGCGGAGGGCCCGTGTCACCAGGGCTGCCGCCCCCGGGCCCTGGCACCCTCCCGCTGCCCCGCCCACGGGCACCTTGGTCTCCTCCAGCTGCACAATGGTGGCCTGGCAGTCGCCGATGCTGTCGTTGATGTAGTCGATGTTGGCCGCCAGCACCTCGATCTCCTCTGCCAGCTCCTGCAGCCCCTTCTCCTCCTCCGGGCTCTCGGCCTGCAGCCGCTCCCTCTTCCTCCTCAAGGCCTCCTGCAGGAGGGACAGCTCCTCCCTTTTCTGGGGGGAGGGAGGAGGCCTCAGGTTGCTGCCCCCAGCCCCGGGGGCCCCGCCCGCAGGGAGGAGGGGCAGGGGGCGGGGGGTGGACAGAGATGGGCAGGGGCGGGGGTGGGGGGGCACCTTGATGAGCCGCTCCATGTCAGCCTCCAGGTTGGCGATGGCCATCCTCTGCATGACGATGTCGACAATCCTCCGCTCCAGCGACTGCCACTTGAGCCTGGCGGCCTTACTGAAGCTCTGGCTGGCCCCCTTCTTCTGGAACTTCTTTCTGGGGCGGGGGCGGGACCACCCTCAGCCCCTGCAGCTGCGTGGAGACCCCGACCCAGAGCCGACGGCCGAGGGGACCCTGGCGCTTGCCCCTCCCCCAGGTGCTCCCGGCCGCCTCACCTGGCAGGGCGGGCGCCAGACACGGTGGGCATGGGGTGGTTCTCCAAGAAGTGGCTGATCTTGTGGTCCCACTGGCGCACGATGCTGGAGACGGAGCGCGCCCCCGATTCGGCCTCGGACGAGGTGGTGCTGGCCGACACCTCGGCGCCCGAGTCCAGCATGGGTGCCTTTGGTCCCACTCGGCCCGCCACCCGCTCAGACATGGGCTTGGCCAGACGCCTCAGTGCAGAAACCTGGGGGCCCAGAGGAGCGGGACTCAGTGGACAGGGTGCCCCCAGCCCGCGGAAAGGCCCAGGTTGGGCCTTTCCAAAGGGTCCAAAGGGTCTCCAACGTGAAATGGACACAAAAGAGGCTCCCCGCTGTGGCAGGCATCTGGGCCAGAGGCTGCAGCCCACCCCAGCCTCAGCACTCTAGCTGAGAAAGGCCCTCCCACGGGGGCCACCCCAAGTCAGCACGTGGCCAGGGGCAGCCGGAGCCCCATGGGGGCTGCTCTCAGGACACTGGGGCAGGGCAGGGGCCGCGCTCACCTCCTGGGTTTTCCTCCTCAGGACCATTTCCTGCTGCCGCTTCTGGGACTCCAGAGCTCGGATCTGAAACTGTGGGTGAGAGGAAAGGGTGAGGTCTGCACTCGGGCCCTAAGCCCGTTCCACCCGGGCTGGCCCTGGAGGTGAGCGCCTTGTGCAGCTAAGGCTCGCCGGTGAAGGGGACCCAGCGCTTGGGTCCCTTTCTCCACGAGGACACGTCTCTCGGTCTCTTCTCCCCACCACGGGCGAGGAGCCTGGAGCAGGGGGCTGGAAGCTACTGGTGACCTGGGCAGGGTCCTAGCCGGCGGTGGGCTCGAGGCCTGGCTCGGAAGCCCACGAGGACCGGGCTGGGCTCCTGCGGCCGTCCCGCCCTCCCGCGTAGGGCCGCACCTCTCCTCGAAGTGCCACCGTCACCGCTTAGGCCCGCGCGGCCAGGAGGGGGCCGGGGGCCCGGGGAACCTCGAGGTGCCCTCACCTCCTGCCGCCGCTGTTCCTTCTTGAGCTGTGCGATCTCCCGGTTCCTCTTGGTCTCCGCCAGCCGCCGCCGGTGTTGCTCCTCCCGCATCTGCTTCATCAGGGCCACCTGGGGCGGGGCGGGGGGCGGGGGGTGGGGTGAGGGGCGGCTAGAGGCCTGCGTGGAGGGGCTGGCTCGGAGGATGCCAGGCAGGGGTGGAAGCCACCAGGCGGCAGTGCCTCAGGGGGTCTGGCCCCACCCCGTCCACAGGAGTTGAAGGTGTCCCACCACCTGGGCAACCTACCGAAAGGAGCGGCCTTACTGCCGGCCCAGCCATGCGGGTGGGGCCACTCTGCAGGGTCCAGCCACGGCCCCCAGTGCTCTGCTCGCAGCCCCTGGTGGTCCTCACACAGAGCCACTGCCAGTGCCCAGACATTCTGCGACCAGCCTAAGCTGCTAGAGGCAAGTGGTCCTGCCTGGATGGAGCAGCATTGTCTCTCCCACCCGCAGCTGAGCTGCCGACGGGGCGCGTTCCCAGGCCAGGTTCTCACGGTGACGACGATAAAAACCAGCACCATTTACTGAGTCCACACTACACGCCCAGGCCCGTCCTCATGATAATCAAACACGACAGGCATTATCACTCCTATTTTATAAATAAGAAAGGAGCCTCAGAGAGACAAAATGACTTAAAGTCAGAAAAGCAGTAACGGGGGGCCAGACTTCCGGCCCAGGTCGCTTTGCTTCAAAATCCAGCTCTTACCATGGCCGTGCGGATGGCGCCAGGCAAGGTCAGAGCAGAGCTGGCGACCAAGCACAGAGCCTGGAGCCGAGTTCTCGGAGGGCCGGCCAAAGGCTCAGAGAGCATCATCTGGGAGGCCAGAGGTGACTCGGCACAATGGGGAGCCGTGCGCTGGGTCCTTGTAGCATCCACCCCCCTGGCCCCAGAGCACAGAGTGTGAAGTGCACAGGGGTCAGACTCCTTCCCTGTGACGGCGCCATGAGAATCAGATGCGGCCTGTCCCTCGTCTGCCACTGAGGCCTCAGACACACCAGGAACGTCACCAGCCTGCCCTGAGGACAGTTAAGAGAGGAAATGGCCCGGGAGGGAGGCTGGAAGGACTGCGCTGGCTTCTGCCTCAGAAAGAAGGCAGGCTGTGTCGGGGGGAAGCTACAGAGACGAGGAAGGCTCCCCGCTGCTGGGCCTTTGGGGGTCCAGAACAAATGCTCCCCCAAAGGGCTGGGGCTGACAAGAGAAGCCAAGCCTGGGCCGGAAGCGGACCCAAGCCCCGTCCACAGGGAGCTGCATGCACACTGGGACGGCCGCCCTCATATGGAGCCGGGGCCAGAGCCTTCCCGGGGAGGAAGGTGTCTTTCTGGACAAAGGTCCATCTGTCCAACTCTGCCTGTGTGGCCGAGTCCCAGGGAGGTCATCACAGGGGTGGTGGTCTCAGAACGGGTGGGAACATTCCAGGCATGTGACAGCACAGCACCTGAGGCCAGCACTGCTCTGAGTGTCTCCTCTCCTTAGGACACCTCTGTAAACCGCAGGGCCTGCCCCTGAATTGTGGTGGCAGGGTCTTGGGCACTGGCTCTCGCGGCATCTGGTTAGAATCCTTGACGGCTGCCCTCGGTGCTTCTGACAGGAACCCTGGGCCCCTGCTGGGCACCCTGGGACAGCCCAAGGGTGCTCTTTTCAGCCTCTTTCCTAGGCTCACAAAAGCACAGTTAGCCGGGCAGAGCGGGGCCCCCAGCTGAAAGGCTGAGCAAGCTGAGATTGAAACCCGGGAACACGCAGGGACCGTCTGTCCTTCACACAGATCCTGGGCATTATTATATTATTTTTTCTGGCTTCAGAGCCATAGAAGGGTCCTCCCTCATTGGGATCTACAGTAGGGTCACCTCCCGCTGAGATGATGCCGGCCGGCACCAGCCAGGACCGCCTCGAGAGGTGTCAGCCAGGGAGCCTCCAGGGTGACACAGTCAGGATGCAGGCAGAGCCCCCAGAGCGCTCCAGGAGCTGCAGAGTGTGCAGTGCGGCCCCCAAACGGGGACAACCAAGGCCCTGGTCCCTCCCTCCTACCACCAGAGGGCGCCCGCTGACCCAAGTCCCCCTCTTCCTCCTGCAGCCCGGATCAGCATCTGCTGGTGGAGGTCCCAGGGCCAAACTGGCTCCCTGGGGCCAGTGCAGGATGGACAGTCTGAGCAGAGCGAGACTGGTCCTCCTCCACCCTGGACAGGCTGACGGGCCCTGGAGGTGTGGCCCAGGCGTGGCTGGGGACAGGGCCTGCCCAGGGGAGGTGGCTAGCCTGATGGCTGAGGGTCCACCTGTCAGATTCCGCATCTTCACAGCATCACCTCCCTCCGCTGCACCCTGCTCAACGCCAGCCCAGCCGGGCGGTGAGGACGCAGTTACTACGGCACCGGGGGGCCCCCTCTGTGGGACCTGTTCCCAGGGCCAGCTGTCTGCAGCTCGCTGGGGTCCTGTCCTAGGGCCCGGCGCAGGGCTGCGGGGAGCTGGGGTACACGGGGGCTGGGGCCAGGGCAGGAACGCGGACCAGGCAGCCAAGGGGATGGAGGACATAAAGGCAGCACGGATCTGCGGGCCCAGGCGGGAATGAGGACTCAGCCGGACGGGGAGGCATTAGAGACAGGAGCCAGACTCGAGCGCCCTGGACGACGGCAACTGGAAAACGGTGGTGGCAGAGGACTGAGTCTGAATCCCAGCGCTGCCCCAGGAGGCGGGAGTCACTCTCTGAGGAAGTGGCAGTGACACCTGAGCTGCACCTCGGGACCGAATGCGGTCGTGGTGCTGGGGGACTGGTGGAGAGCCACAGCCACTCGTCACTACATCATTATTATTATCATGAGTGTAGGCAAATGTGGCACAGGTGGGAGGCCTCAGGTGCACTGCGTGTGGACTGGAGGCCACGGTGGTGGGGCGGGGTCCCTGGGGACCCTCTCCTGCCCCTCCAGGGGGAAAGGTGCTTTCACCCTGGACAACGCACTAAGAGGACCGGGTCCAGGACCAGGATGGGGCTGAAACAGGCGACGTCTCGACCAGCCGCTACGCTGACAGCAATGATTATTTTTAACACAGTAAGTGGTTCTGAAACTACACCCCTGTCCCCCCCAGCCCCCTTTTGACGCCTTCATCTCGGCCCCGCCCCAACTCACCCCAGCCCCGCCCCCTTGGCCCCGCCCCGCACCCCACCTTGGCCCCGCCCCCTTCCCCTTGGCCCCGCCCCCGCCCCGGACCCCACCTTGGCCTTCTTCATCTCGGCCACCTCGGCCTGCAGCTTCTTGAGCTCCCTCTCGTAGCGAGACTGGTTCTTGAGCAGCCGCGCGTGCTCCTTCTGCGCGGCCTGCAGCTTCTGCAGGTCCCGGTTCATCTCCCGCAGTCTCTTCTCGTAGTCCGCCTTGATCTTGTTGGCCTTCTCCTCCGTGTAGCACTCCATGGTACCTGCGTGCAGTGGGGCAGGGTCTGCACAGGTCCCTGGGCCCCAGTGCCCGGGCAGCCTGGGCTCCGGTGTTGGCGCGTGACGTGGGCTAGTCACACCCTCCTCCGCCCGTTCCTTCGTGTGAACAAGGAGGGGCTCGGACTAGACCCCCAAGGGCATTCTAGGGACCTTGAAGGGGTGATTTCATCCTGACATCTCTGAGCCCCTGCCCGTCAGCTTGCCATGAGGGGCCTGAGGACCACTCCTGCTGGCTCGGTTCTGACCTGTGATTGGAGGAAAGGGCCGGGACCAGTGGGAAGGGGAAGAGTTAGCAAGAGAAGACAGAGTGAGTGGGCTCGGGGAGAAGGAGCGACCTGGTTCTCCACCCTTGACCTTTCCTACCTGAACTGCCAACGTCTAAGAGACACGGCAAAGTAGCAGGTGCAAACCCACCTCCTCGACCTCCACCCCCTCACCCAGCAGTCCTCCCCATCTCAGTATCTCATCACGTCCTTCCAGAAGCTCCCTCCCTGGAGACATCTTTGGCTCCCTTCTCTTAATCCCCCACCAACCAATCAACAAAGGCTGTCATTTCCACCTTCAGAATGGATCCGGAATAGGACCACTTCTCACTTTGTCCTGTCCAAACCATCTCTCACCAGGACCTTTATAAGAGTTTCCTAACTGGACTCAAGCTTCCACTTTTGCTTCCCTGCACAGCAGCCACAGCGACCTTGCCAGAATGCTTTCAAAATTTACATCACAGGGCTTCCCTGGTGGCGCAGTGGTTGAGAGTCCGCCTGCCAATGCAGGGAACACGGGTTCGTGCCCCGGTCCGGGAAGATCCCACATGCCGCGGAGCGGCTGAGCCCGTGAGCCATGGCCGCTGAGCCTGTGCGTCCGGAGTCTGTGCTCCGCAACGGGAGAGGCCACAACAGTGAGAGGCCCGCGTACCGCAAAGAAAAAAAAAAAAAAAAATTACATCACACCCCTTAAAACCCCACACTTCCCACGTCCCTCAGAGAATAAAACAAAAATCCCTAAAATGACTGACACACCTCGTCCGATATTTCTCCTCTAATCTCCTTGACGGCTAGTGTCCCCTCTCACCTTGCTCCAGCCATCAGGGCCCTTGTCATGCCACCAACACGCCCGGTGCACGCCTGCCTCAGGGCCTTGGTATCTTCTGTTCTCTCTGCCTGCAATGCTCTTCCCCTCACTCATTCTCTCCAGCACTGTCTCACCTCCTTCAAGTCTTTGCTCAGATGCCAGCTTCTCAGCAAAGTCTCCCACGACCATCCTTCTCAACACGCCCACACCCTCCCCAGCACACCTTGCCCCCTTCCCTGCTGCATTCTTCCATGACATTTATCACCCCCTGACATGCTATAGGATCTGCCACTTATCTTATTTACGTCTGTCTCTCCCCACTAGAACTTGCGTTCCAAAATCTCTAGCATCTAGAACAAGGACCGCTCTGCAAGACGCACTCAATGCATGTTTGCTGAGTAAGTGAACGAATGAGTGGATGAGTGAGTGAGTCATGGGATGAAGGGGCTGAGAGCCATGTAAGAAAGACAATATTGTGACAAGCAGACTTGTAAATGCGATCAAAGGAAACACCCAAGGAGCAAATTCAGGAAGAAAGGCTGAGGGAGTTCACCTTCATGGGCCTGGAGACAGGATTCCAATACTTAAGATGATGGTAAAAATAATAGAAATGATAAACTGAAAACGTAGCAAAGGGACCAGAGTTGATCACAAGAACTTTCTGTGGGTCTAAGTGCACACAGTTCAAGGTCACAATTCCCCGCCCAGAGGCCCAGGTCACCCGGTGGTGCCCTTCTGACGGGGAGGGGCCCGGGGAGGGGGTGTGTGGCGGGTATGGGGCGGGGCTTCGCGGGGCGGGGCCTCACTGAGGTTCTGCAGCACGCGGTCCCGCTCCAGCTGCGTGTCCCGGATCTTGTTCTGCAACAGGATCAGCTTCTCCTCGTACTGGTGCTTGAGCGTCTGGAGCCGCCGCTGGCTGTTCTCCAGCTCGTCAATCAACTTCTGCTTGATTTCGATCTCGCACGTCAGGTCGGCCAGGTCAGCCTGGTAGTTCACCTCTGTGGGGGCAGAGACAGGCTGGACCGGGGGCCGGGGGCCAGGGGCGTGGTGGAGGGGACGGGCCTTCCCCTGGCCAGCCGTGACCACTCAGTGACCAGTGGCGAGAGGAAGTGACACATCCCATGGTGGGAAGGTGCTGCCAGGTGGCAACACCCTTGAAGAGCTGCCCGGGAAGTGCGGGCCTGGGCCAGGGAGCTGGGGGGTGGGGGGGGGGGAAACCAGGCGTCCCACCCACCTCTGCTGTGCCCCAGAAACTGATGCCCACTCGCCATGGACGACCTAGGAGCCAGCAGGGCTGGAGGAGGGAGAGGACCCAGAACAGCCAGCAGGGCTCAGGGTCGGAGCAGAGCTGAGGGACACACGTCCCGTTTAGAGGAGTGGGCTGCAGACCAGCCAGACCTAGGTCCAAGGCCCAGCTCTGCATCTCCCACACTGGGGGAGGCCACCAACCCTCGTGAGCTTGCTCTTCAGTGGTGACAAAGGGAGGAGACCTAACACCTCCGTCCAGGGTGGTTGTGAGGATGCAGAGACCAGGCCCGTGAAGGGTAGAGCTCACCTCAGTGCCCGGCACCCGCGGGCACTCAGTGACAGTTTGCTGCTGCCATCGCGTCCCTGTTGTTTCTGCTACTACTGGTTTCACGTCCGAGTTCGGCCGGGACACCCGCTGCCGCAGCAGTTTCTCTGCGCCTGCGTGGCAGGCAGCCCCGCCCCGGGCAGCCCCGCCCAGGAGCACGCACGCACGCACGCACGCACGCACCCTTGTCTTCGGGGTCGGAGTCGGAGTCCACCAGGCTCTCCTCACTGCCCGAGTCCTCGTCCTCACGGCCGCTCTCCTCCGGCTCCTCGTCCTCCTGGGCACCAGGCGCCGTCAGGAGAGTGGGGAGTGGGGGGGGGCGCGGTGCTGGGGGGGGGCCTCCCAGGGGGCCTCCCACCCACGCCTCCCAACAGCCTGGGCAGAGCTCCTCTTTGGAAGCCTCCCGCCCCCATCCCCCAGCTGGGAGGAGGGGCTGAAGGATGGACGTCACCATGGTGACCAGTCAGATACCGAGAGGCATAAGGAGCCCCTCCCCGGCGCAAGGACGTCATGGGGACCCACACCCCGGCAGGGACAAGGGGGCGGCCCGAGGTGGGCGGGGGACCCTCACCTCCTCGGCCTCATTGTCATCGGTCTCCTCGCTGTTCTCCTGTTGGAGTTTTGCCCTCTTTTTGAAGGCTTCCTTCTCTGGGCTGCCCAGGAGTGAAGTGTGGACCAGTTAGGGGACTGACCTGGCTTCAGTGTGTGGGTGGGGCGGGGGGGTGGGGGGGCAAGAGCGCCTCGTCTCTAGGGCCCTGTATGGGGCTGGGCTCCGGTTCTGCAGGGATCCACTGCTCTTCCCTGGCCCCCAACTCAGAATGAACCCTGGGTGGACTCCACCTCTCCTCGGGGAAAGCCCAGTGTCAGAGGAAGGTGGAAGGCTTCTGCCCACAAACGAGACCCGCCCACTGAGTCCCCAGGTCACCTGGGGTACGCACAGCGCCTGCTGGGCACAGGGTCCTGGGGGCCGCCTCGGGGGAGCCTCCCCTCACCTCTTTCTCCGCTGCCTGACCTCCTTCTTCTTGAGCCTCTCCAGGTCCTGCTTGGCTCGGCGGATGACCTCGGCGGCATCCTCCATGGAGCCGGTCGGGACGACCGGGGACGCGCCCAGGGAGTAGGGACCCCGGGTCGAGGCCCTAGAGAGGCTGCGACGCAGGGACTCGTTCATGGCCTCGCTCTCCAGGAGCTTGGTCCTGCGGAAGGGAGGGTGGGGGGCGGGTGAGCGGCACTGCCTCGGCCCCCGGGCGCCCGGGTGCGCAGGGGCTCACTCACCGCAGGTCCTCAATCTCCCGGATGTAGTTCTGGATCAGAGCGCCGATGGCCTCGCTGCCGTCTCCTGAGGGGGTGGCAGGGAGGAAGAACAGTTCAGATAATAAGTACAGCAAGGACCTTAGCTCCAAGCTGGTGGTCTTGTATCAGGGCCTCCTCCAACAGGGCCCTTTTCGAGGAGGAATCTATCAAAGAGGGACTTGTCTGTGGGCGCAGACACACAGGCGCAGCTGCTAACAGCGAGACTGGAAACAAGCAAATATCCATCAATAGAGGCTGTTATGATAAATTATTCGTCGCCATCACATATGGAACACTGTGCAGCTGAAGAGAAGTAGGCTTGTATGTTTTTAATACGGAAAGATCCCGGGACTTCCCTGGTGGCGCAGTGGTTAAAAATCCGCCTGCCAATGCAGGGGACACGGGTTTGATCCCTGGTCCGGGGAGATCCCACATACCGCAGAGCAACGAAGCCTGTGTGCCACAACTACGGAGCCTGCGTACCACAACTACTGAAGCCCGTGCGCCCATGCTCCACAACAAGAGAAGCCACCGCAACGAGCAGCCCACGCACCGCAACAAAGCCTAGCCCCCGCTCGCCGCAACTAGAGAAAGCCCGCGCGCAGCAGCGAAGACCCAATGCAGCCAAAAATAATAATAATTTTTAAAAAATACAGAAAGATCCCTATGGCGTAATGCTAAGTGGAAAGGGAGTCAGAGGACAGTACGTATGATCGCATTTTCAGAGAAAGAAAACGCAGCCCTGCACGCCCCATATCCCGGGCTGGGTGGGGGGCGGAAGGCCCAGCCCGCCCGCGCCCGGAGCCAGCCTGGCGCTCCTGACTCACCGGCCTTGGCCAGGAGCAGGTTGGCCTCCTGGCTCATGAGCTGTGTGACACGGCTGTTGATGGCGTCGATGGCCTCCTGCATGGCCTTGACCCGCAGGCGCAGCGCCCCATTCTCCTTCTGCAGCATCGCGTTCTCCCGGAACAGGTCACTGTAGCCCTCGGCGCCATCCTCCCCGATCACCCTCTTGCCCTGCGAGGAGGGGCCGGGTGAGGGGTCAGGGGTGGGGAGGGGGGGTATGATACTCTTCCCCGCCACCCCCGCCCCGGCCCCTCCCTCGGCGAGGCGGCCCTGCCAACCTCCCAGCGCTCAGAAACCTGCCGTGGCCCCAATGACAGCAAAAAGTCCACATTTTGTGACCAGCCACTGCAGGCCACTGTGTTCTCACTCCACCTCCCTCTCTACTGCTCACCTTCCCGTCTCCCCAGACACGAACCCGAGGGTCGGAACCCGAAGGGCCCCGGTGGGTGGCACGAAGGAGGACGGCAGTCTGGCTGTGAGACTACAAGGAGGGGTGGAGATTGGAGCACAGGGTCGCCCTCAGTCTAAAAGGCGCAGCCACTTGGGCCACTCCAGTCAGCTCGGCGCCAGATCGTTACATCTTCAGATTTTTAAAGGAAAACGGAAACTCCCTGATTTTCAGAAAGCATGACAACTACGTTGCATTCTTTTAAAGCAAAGGGCGAGTCAAACCAAAACCCACTTGTGTGCTCGGTTCGGGCCGGGGGCCACGGCTGGTTACTTTTGCCCTGGTCACATAGAATGGGACGCTCCCCCAACGGCACTCGTTTTTCCTGTCTCTGTTCCTTTGCACGTGGCTTGTTGGCGTCCTAGGACACCTGCTCCACTTCCTTTTGCTGGTATCTCATTCATTCCTCAAGATCCATATAAAAGGTCCCCTCCTCCATGAGGCCCTCCCTGACCACCTGAGCAAGGAGGGCCAACCCTCTCCCCTGCAGCATCCCCCAGGCACGCTGGACCACTCACGTGGTCCCCATCAACTCTCCTCACTCTGTGCCGCAGCCTAGAGTCTTACCTGGTCCAACACGGCATATTCAGCAGACGGGAAACCCCAGCAGAGCGTCTGCCCTACACATGAGATCTATGCAACCAGGGGTGTGCTCTTCCTTCTCTTATATTCTAAGCCCCGAGGGCTCCGACTGCGTATGCGCAGGTCACCCACCAGGTGAGCCCGGCACTGGGCACCGTGGCCGGCACTGGGCACTGCGGCTGGCACATGGCGATGCCCAGGGCGCTGGGAGGCCGGGCGGGAGGGGGGGGACCGCTCACCGCCTTGTACTCCATCAGCTCCATCTGCAGGCGCGCAATCTCGGCCCGCAGCGCGCTGATCTGCTGGCTGGTCTTGTCCTGGTTCACCACCACCTTGTTCTTGATGTTGCGGGCTCGGTTGGCGTACTTGAGCGTGTTGAGCGTCTCCATGAAGTCCCGGTCAGAGGGGCTCACGCAGGCGATCATGATGGTCTGGCTGGGGAGCATGGGGGAGTGGGGTGGGGAGTGAGGGACGAGGGCATGGCCGGCCCAGGAGCATCACTTCAGAGCACATCGTGTTCCCACCTGGAAGCCCTAAGGACCTGGGCAGGACCAGGGACGTGGGGATCCGGACTACCTAGCCCAGATTTCCACTCCAACAGTGGTGACCACAGCGAGGGAGGCCGTGATGTGTCATCGCTGAAATCATGGCCCTTTGTGTGTCCTTAGCGCCCCCGTCTATTTTCCCCTTTGGGCTCTAGCACCTCCTTTAGGACTATCCCTCCCTGCTGTGCAGACGAGAAAGCTGGGTCCGATTGCAGTGGCCGACGGGCACCTCGAGGCCTGCGGCCCACAGGAGCGGGAGGGCCCCCTGTCCACTGGGTCTCCTGGCTCCATCCCTCCCACCAGTGTGCCCCTGCGCCTTCACCCCTGCCCCTCCCTGGGGTGGTGGGCAGGTACCTGTTGCCGCCCAGCGAGTCCTGGAGGAGCCGGGTGAGCTTGGAGTCCCTGTAGGGCACGTGCACCACTTTCTTGCTCTGGTCCCCCAAGGCACTGATCACGTTGCCCAAGGCCAGCTGCGGGAGACAGGTGGCCTGAGACAGGCGGAGCTCGCTCGAGAGCACCCAGGGAGGGAGGGGGGTGGGACCAGCGACTCGTGAGCCGCAGGACCTGCCCCACTGACCCCGGCAGCCCTCAGGCTCCCTGAGGGTTTAAAGGCAGATGTGTGATGGTTGGTGACGTCAGGCAGTCGGGGACAGGGGGAGGGGGAAGGTCCAGAGGCCCAACAGTAGTGACGTATGGGGCTTACTGGCCCGAGCGGGGCCTGGGGAGGGTCTGAGGCTGAGCCGTGCTGGCCGCTGCGTGCCTACCAGGCCACAGTTGATGGAGATGCCCTCCTTGGCCCGCTCGCCTGTGGCCCCCGTCCGCTTCAGCCGCTCTGAGCCGGCCAGGTCCACAAAGTGAAACTTGGCGGTGAGCGTCTCATACTCGCCCGAGGGAGCGGTGCCGTCGGGAAGCCCGGCCACGGCCTCGTTCACCTGCAGGGAAGCGGCCGTGTGACTCCCGGCCCCCGCCCACCTTGGGCTCCTCTGCTCTCAGCCCCTGCCCTCGGGATTCGGGGTGCAGCGTGGCTGGGGGGCTCACACACACAGCGCATCTGACTGCGTGCACGTGCCGGTTCTCCCCCCCTGAGAAAAAGAAAGGTCCGCGAGCCGGCAGGGTGAGCCCGAACCCCCAGAGCCCAGGCTCTGTGTCCCCACACTGCCCTCCAACACGCCACCGCGGGCTCCTCACCAGGTCGGGCCGGGTGCACAGGCGCATCTGGCACACGTGGATGGTGAAGATGGCGTGGGAGCGGGAGCTCTGCACGTTCATCTGGGTGCTGGCCGTGGTGCGCGACAGGGCGCCCTGCTTCAGGCACTGGATCAGCTGGGGAGGGCAGACGTGAGGACCAGCTGGCTGCAAAGCCCGGCCCCCAGCCCCCAGCCCCCGGGCGGCTCCTCAGATGCTCACCTCCTCTTGGGAGCTGACGAGGCGGGAGGTGACGCCCGTGGTGTAGATGCCGCCGTTGGCGTCCTCGTGGATCTTGATGTTGGACCTGCGGTGGCGGGCGTCAGGGTCGCGGGTGCTGTCGAAGAGGTCGAGGATCTCCTCGTTGTAGAGCTGTGCGGGTGGAAGACAGCCGCTGGGTGCAGGTGGGTGTGGAGGGGCCCCCGGGGCTCTCTCTCGTGTCACAGGCCAGCTCTGCTTTGCAGGTGTGGAAACCAGGCTCTGGGAGGCTACCTGGCCACCCCTGGGCCCCTCTGGGCTCTGGCTCCAGGATCTTTCCCCTGGACAGGGTAGGGCAGCTGGGCCCCGGGGAGAGCTATCCTGAGAGCCCTTCCACTCCCCAAGGAAGTGGCACCCAGCGCTCAGCCCTGGTGGGGGGCTAAGGACCTGGTGGGGACAAGGGGACTCGAGTCCTCACGTGGACGAACAGCATGTGACTGTGGTTGGGGCAGAGCCTGGGATGTTACAGGGCGGGAAAGGGGGGTGGGGGTGTGGCTCCAGGAGGGAGGGGGGTGGAACTCAGTGGAGAGCTGAGCAGCGCCCTATCCTATCCCTATGGTCCCTGGGGGCTGAGGAATGTGGGATGGAGAGCAGTCTGGGGACGCCACCATGGGAGGTGGCCTGGCCAGGAGCAGCACCCCATTTCAGAGGGTCTCAGGCTTGCAGACTCTTGTGTTTGGAGTTGCTGGCAGGGAAAGTTTCACCTGCTGGCATTTTCACCATGCAGGGGGCTGGGGCTGGAGAGCAGGAGGGATGGGGCAGCCGGTCAGCGGCCAACAGAATCCCGTTGCGGGGAGGGGGCAGGCCATAGCCCTCGGACATCCGAGGCTTTGATGGCCTTAAAGGGACAGAAATACCCCACAGGAAGGGGAAGAGGAAACGGCAGGGACCGGTGCAGACGTGGGGGCCTTGGTGTCTGTCTGTCTGCTGGGACAGACGCATAGCATCATTTAACCCCTTGTGGGTCACCCTTTGGCATGGGTTTTCTAGGTACTGAACTGCTCTTTGGGGCTCTCTATGGCAAAAGGATGGAGAAAGGAAAAAACAAAGAGATGAGGAAGCTTATAGAAATACACAGCATAGGACGTGCATACACACAAACACATATACAGACACACACGCACACACACACACATACGCACACATATACCTACACACATATACAGACACACACACACATACGCACACATATACCTACACACATATACAGACACACACGCACACACACACATACGCACACATATACCTACACACATATACAGACACGCGCACACACACACATACGCACACATATACCTACACACATATACAGACACACACGCACACACACACACACATACGCACACATATACCTACACACATATACAGACACGCACACACACACATACGCACACATATACCTACACACATATACAGACACACACGCACACACACACACATACGCACACATATACCTACACACATATACAGACACACACACACATACGCACACATATACCTACACACATATACAGACACACACGCACACACACATACACACACATATACCTACACACATATACAGACACGTGCACACACACACATACGCACACATATACCTACACACATATACAGACACACACGCAC
Organism: Inia geoffrensis; assembly: GCA_036417435.1. Classification (NCBI taxonomy): domain Eukaryota; kingdom Metazoa; phylum Chordata; class Mammalia; order Artiodactyla; family Iniidae; genus Inia; species Inia geoffrensis. Next base: position 1,616,384 of record CM070901.1, on the reverse strand, counting down.
ACACACACATACGCACACATATACCTACACACATATACAGACACACACAGACACACACACATATGCACACATATACCTACACACATACAGACACACACACATACACATGCCTACACACAAACACCAACATGCACCTACACACATCTACACATACATATACACACGAACACATACACACAGACATACACAGACACACGCACATGCCTACACATACACACACATTCATACATATGCACACAGACACACACAGAGGCAGACTCTTTAAAGAGAAAGTCTCTAGTCTACAGTACAGGTCCCCTAAGGGGAAAGCTGCCACGCTGCAGGCCCAGGAGGGAGCCACGCTGGGGCCGGGGTGTCAGGGGGCGTGGCGGGGGGGGGGACACGAGACCTGGGGAAGGCTGGGGCCACATCTCTCCCCCCAAGGACAACATGGGTGCAGTCTGAGCCCAGGGTGGCTCCACACCCAGCAAACGTCCCAGGGCCGGGGGTCCGTGGGCTGGAGTTTGGACACTGGGAACTGGAGCTGCCCCGTCCAGGTGTGCCAGAGCAGGAGCCTGGTGACACCGGGCCTCACAAGAAGCACCCAGGCCCACTGGCCTTCCTGGAGACACTTCTGAGAGGCCCCTTGGCAGGCCAGAGGTCCCCTCCCCACCCCCAAAGCCCCTAGCTGCCATGGTCCCTGGGCTCGGCACCCGGACATCCTCCCAGGGAGAGGCAGGGCCAGATGCCAGAAAGGCCCCTCGGGAGGACCGTCCTGCCCTGGGGTTAGAGAAGGCTCAGAGGGTCAGGAAGGACCTCAACCAGAAAGGGACAGGGCAGGCCGCTCTGAGGCTTGGGGAGGACCCAGCAGAGGCCAGAAGGGGCGAGAACCAGAGTCTCACTGTGTGCTGGGCAGGTGCTTCCTCATCATCCCCTGAAACCCCAAGGAAGCAGGTGTCATCACCCCCATTTTGCAGAGTGGTGAAACGACTTGCCCAAGGTCACACATCTGGTACGTGTCGGAGCTGTAATCAGTCAGGGTTTGAAGAGATGCTACAGGTTCTCACCGACTCAAGCTCCGTCTGAGGCAGGAAGCCCCTTCAGTGTCCCACCAGGTGGCCCTCCGGCTCTGGCGGGGATACTTCCAGCAGCGGGAACCTCATCACATGCAGATGCCTCCCTGGCTCCCCAGGCTCTTCCTGAGGCCCTGGTGGGGAGCCCAGCTTCCAGGTCTTGCTGCCCCCATCTCCCTCCAGCCCACCCACGAGGCCACGGTACCTCCAGGAACTGGGCGCTGACTTTGAACTCGGGCCCAGCCACACCCTGCTCCTGTGCCCGCCGCTTGCGCTCAGCGATGCCCCCAAAGAGGTGTGCGATGGCCCTCGGGATGATGCCCTGCTCCTCCTCCGCCATCGCCACGTCGAAACCGGTGCCCATAGTGTACGTCTTCCCGGCCCCCGTCTGTGTGGGCAAAGATGGAAGGAGGGTGTCACCCAGCACCCTGGGGGCGCCAGCGAGCCCAGGACCCTGGCTGCGTCCCCCTCATTTACCTCCCAGCCTGGGTCCCTGCCCGGCCTGTTCCCAAAGCCACAGCCAGCAACGCAGCAGCACCCTCGGACCACAGACAAAACTGCAGCTGCATCTCAGCTGCTCTGAGGGCGGCTCTCTCTCCCATCAGACAGGGAGCCCGGGGTAGCAGTGGCTGTAGGTGGGAGGAGGTAGCTTACCTGCCCGTAGGCCAGCACCGTGGCATTGTAGCCCTCGAAGCAGCCCTCCACGAGCCTGCTCACGCAGGTAGAATAAACCTGCTCCTGCCAGGTGTCCAGGTCGAACACAAAGTCATAGGTGAAGGCCTTGTCCTTCCCCAGGAGGACCTGGGGCTCCCCCGGGGTGACCGAGGTACAGATGTGGCAGCCCTCAATCTTCTCTTTCGACAGCTGGGGCCGGATCCTGCCCGGGGTGGGGGGAGTCCTGGGTCAGACCCAGCTGCGGGGGGACTGCAGCCACCGTCCTCCCCGTCTTGCCACCCAGCATCCAGCCCCCCAGGCCCCTCCTGCCCCACAAGCGGGAGAAGAAGGAAGGAAACCTAGGATGAGGGCAGCTTTGTAATACTATGCTAACAATCACAGTAATAGTAACGTCAACACTTCCCAAAGCAGCAGCTGCTAACATTTTATGAGCACTCTGTGTATCCAATCTATGTTAAAGGTATTTTACCTAAATGAATTCATGTATTCCTTACCATAAACCGGCGAGGTATGTATTATTTGCCTGATTTTACAGAGGAGAAAACAGAGGCTGGGACAGTTTAAATGACTCGCCCAAGGTTGTGTAACGGACCGTGACAGGTCTGACTGACGTTAAAGCACACGCTCCCAATTGGAGCGCGAGTCCGTCCCACACAGCGGGGGAGAGAAGGCAGCTGGCCCCCTTCTGGGGAGGAAAGCCCAAGACCAGGGAGGGGAAGGGAGGGGAAGGAAGGGCGAGGCCTGGCTGCTCCCCCCGGGGCTACGTTCCGCAGGAGACCTGCGTCTCTGCCCAGGCCTGCGGGGGCTGCAGGGATCCCCCAGCTCTGGACCCGCCCCCCTCTACGAGATGCCGGAGGAACAGTCTCAGGCACAAGCTCTTTCCTCTCAGGGAGCCAAGGGCGCCAGACCAGGCACAGCCCTGCAGAGCAGGTCCAGGCAAAAGTTGGAGAAAGGCAGGGACCTCCAGCAGGGACACCGGCCACAGGAGGGGCTGCATCCCAGACCCTGGGGGCTCCCCGGTAAGGAGGAAGGCAAGCGGCATCAGTGCTGAGGGGGCGCGCAGCCTTGGACAGGGCCGTCTGCACGCGCCGCCCCTTCCCCTCTTCTAAGAAGCCACTGCCGGAGGAGGTCCCCATGGCAACCAAGTGTGAGTCAGTGAGCATGCGTGTGTCGGGATTGGCGGAGAGCACCTCCTGATGCCTAAAGTAAGGCGGGGGTGGGGGGGGGGGTGGCGGGGTAGGCTCCGCGCTCATGGGCTCACAAAGCCAGCCCCTCTGCCGGCCTCTCACAATGAGCTACTTGTCAGCATCCCTCCCCCTAAGCCAACATTTACCAAGAGAAGAAAAGAGTGCGAGGGCCAGGCCGGCATGCATCCAGGACCTCGGGGCGCCTCGCTGCAGAGGCGGGCCCTCTAAGCCGCCATCCTGTCCCTGTCCCTGGCTGTCCAGCCCCCGAGGCCCCTCAGGGCTGCAGGCCAGGTGAGGTGCTCACCTGGGCCTGCTACCTGCACTTTGCTGCGAGGGGGTTAAAGAGGCCGGGGGAGCAGGTGGTTAGAACCCCAGGTCCAGTTCACATCCATGGATGGTGGCCTTCCTTCAGCAGCCTTTCCCCTGAGGTGTGGACAGATCCTCACACCATGGAGGCTGCCAGGTCCGGACGTCCGAGGAGGTGACCACCCTCTTCCCCTCCATCCAGCTGCTCCGGGCCAGGCTGAAGTGAGAATCTAGCTTCTCAGTCTCCCCCAGACTGGTTTCTGACTGGGAAGGGAGCTGTGGATTCCACCCATCCTTTCTGCACCTGCAGACCAGAAACCTGAGCTTCCAGTAAGACGCCCAGGCTGCAGCGCTCCCATCTGGACCGCCGGTGGTGGCAGCCGACACGCGCGACCACACCGAGGGGGACGCTGTGGTCCCCACGGTGAACGAGGAAATAGATGGTGCCCGGCCAGTCGCAGGCAGCAGGGTCTGAGCCCGGGCGGTGCCTGCTCTGCTGCTTCGATGCTCCTGTGCTTCATGTGGCTGAGGGGCAGGGCCCAGCGTGCCAGGCAGGGACCTCAGAGGGGACCAGGCCTCAGGCGGGAAATCAGGAGCTCGGGTCCGGAGGGCCCAGGGTGTCCAGGGCTCCCAGGGGAACCAGGGGCCTGGCGGGGGGCAGCCTCTGAGGCCCCTCCAGCTCCCACAGATGCCCTCCCTGCCACGTGGGCTACTTGCGATGGGATTTCTGGATCCAGTTCAAGCACCATTTAATTACCACAGGCAGATGGCAATGCTGGTGATTGGAGGAAATTGAATCAGGGTCCCGGGAGCCAGTGGGAGCGGGGGAGGGGAGCAGCAGCCCTGCCGGGCAGAGCCCGTTGACAAGGGGCCAGCTCCTGCCCCACCCACCAGCCCCCAGACCAAGAGGGCGGCCAGAAGAGCAGCCTAGGAGACAGGGCATAGAGGAGGGACCCCAGGTGTCGCGGGGTCAGCCAGACATTCACCCTGGGACCTTCCAAAGCCTGGCACATCCTGGTGTGGGGTGCTCTGGAGTCAGAGAGCCAGCCCCATTCTACGCACCAGTGTGCTTGGCAGGTATGATGGGTGAGTACTGCTACGCAGAGAACGGGGTACCAGCTGGGGGACAGAGGACACGGGCCCAGGAGGAGTCACTAGTTACCAAAGCCACTGACCAGGATGGGGCGGGGGGTGGGGGGGGGAGTGTGTTAGTCCCAGGAACGGGCCTTGAATGAGTAACTGGAGATGGCAGCAGAGAGAATCAAAATTGCACGGATGCTTTCCATGTGCAGGTGCTGGGCCAGGCACGGGCCACGGACCACCTCACTTAAGGGAGGTGATGAGCTAGGGATTTCAATGCCCACTGTCCAGAGAGGAAAGTCGAGGCTTGAAGCAGTTGAGTCACACACAGTAAATACAGGGAAGCTGGGAGTCTGAAGCCTGCGGCTTCTCCACTTGTCCAGCTGCCTCCTGCCCGGGAAACTCAACGTCTAGATGGAGATATAAACTCCCTCCACGCATCACCATTAGGGGCAGGAGGCAGCCAGGGGGAGTCCTACCACAGCCTCACACATGCGCCCAGCCTTCGAGGCACAGTCCAGCGGGGGCAGGCATCCCGGGGCGCCTGCCCACCACACCCTGCCCAGTGGATAATCTGAACCCAGGCCCTGCAGGCAGGAGATAAAGACGGTCCCTGGACAAGCCCCGGCCCCATCCTCCTGTGGTCCAGGAGCCCCCGCTTCCTCCTGCGTCATCTGGATGACCTCTTCCCAGCTTTAACTTTCTAAGAACTCCATCGCCCTCCCCTCCGGCAGCTCCTGTCCCGCCCCGCCTGGGGTGAGGTCACTTCTGTGGGCTGCCCTGAGAGCTAGTGGCCCTCCGCCAGCATCACTGCCCCAGATGAGGGGAAGGAGGCTGCTTCCGGCTATGCAGGGCGGCAGGATGGCAGGATGGCACCACTCCCAGCCCTGTTCCTCCCTTGGGGTGCGGGCAGGAGGTCAGGGGTGGGAACCAGGTTCCAGGGTCTTGCCAGTAAACCATGGACGCTGGGTGCTGTGGACCAGATGCAGGGCCGGGGTGAGGTGAGTGAGGTATTCGCCTCAAGTGCAAAATTGAAGGGAGCGTGAAAAAAACTCAGTAATCAAGATAAATCAGGATTTAATGCAATGTTTGCAAACTCAAGTTGGCAAACCGTGCTGCCTGTTTTTGTCAAAGTTTTGTGGACCCGACGTCCGGTATCATCTCTGTCCAGAGACGCCCCCCCCGTGAATGTCACCCACGGGCACCTCACCCCAAGCCCCATCCCCCCCAAACCTCCCCCATCCCTTCTCCAGGTCCTGCAGGGGGAGGGCGGGCGGACGGCCCCACTAAGAAAGGCCCGGAATCTCCCAGAACAGAGCCCGGGCTATTCGCCACTCGGCAACCCGCAGAGAGGGCGGGGGGGAGGGGGCGGTGGCGGGGCGGGGACGGGGGCGCGGAGAAAGGGGCGGAGCTAGCTCTTCGGAGGCGGGATCTGGCCCAGGGTCCTCGGTGCGCAACGGGGCGGGAGCTGGGGTGCTGTGGCTGGTGATTTTAGTATCTGTCCACACACGCTGGCGCAGACGGACTGCGGGCGCTCGTGGCCGCCCCCTCACGGGCTGGTGCTCCGGGCGGGGGACAGAGGCCGCCAGCCCGAGCCCAGGCCTGCGGCAGCCGCTGAGCTCACCGACCCCTGGGCTCTTCGGGGAGCCGGCACAGGGCGGAAGGGGCGGACAGGGGAGACAGGCAGGCCCGGGGGATGCTGATACCGCCCAGGAGGAAAAGTCCCTCCCTCAAAGGGTAGCCGGCCGGAGCCCCCCACCCGACCCCGTCCTCGGCGACATCACACAAAGCCGGCCAATCATCGCCCAGGGCTCCGCCCAGTGACCTTGGGCTGGGGGAGGGGCGGTGGGTGTTGCTCAGCTTCTCAGGTGAAATCCGTCCTGCGCGATCAGCTGCCTCCCGTCCCTCCTCTGATCCCTCATTGACCTGCCCCCAAATCTTTGCCCAGAATTCCTAGGGATGCGGCCCCTAGGCTCTTTCCCCTCGAAGAAGTCTTACTTTTCTCTAAGAGGTAACAGGCCGTGATATTAAAATAACTAACCAAGAACTGTTCCAGAATCCTAGAAAATTCTTACAGCTGTGGTGTATGGTCTGATTCCTGACACCCTCTTTTGCTGGTACCTGGAACCCCGTTACATCTCTGCTAACTCAATTCCCCAGTAGGTAATAACCCGGCACTTAGGGAGTAAGATGCCTCTTTGCTGGTCGCTATACCTGCCACACTTTGCACACGTTCTAAGGGGGGTATCCCCCTGCCCGCCCCAATTTACAAATGAGGGCTCAGAGAGAAACTAACGCAGCTCAAGGTCACACAGCTAATTAGTAACAACGTCTTCTAGGAAGAGCACCTTTCCTGGCTGTGGGCCTGAAGATTCAGTGCAGAAGGAGGGAGAACCAGCCCGCATGCAGCTGCCCACCTGTGAGTAATGTCACTCTGGGGGCTTCCAGGCTGGGAGACACCCTCTCAGGCCTCACCTTGAAGTCTTTGAGAGCCACAGACCCGGACTAGAATCTCCCCTCAGATGGCCACAGTCACCCATGTGACTAGTTGGTCCCTTTGGAAAAAGCCCCAGGGATATAAGCCTATCTGCTTTTTTCTCCTTCAGGACCCCCTAACACCTTTCTGGAACCCTGAATAGGAGCCCCTGGGCAAGTGGGACAGCCCAGGGAGGCCCAGAGAATTAAGGACACCCAGCGCCCCGTCTCGGGGTGTGCTGCTCCCAAGGTGGCCCAGGTTTCACGGCGTCCCCTCCTCAGGCCAGCCCACAGTCGGCGTGCCTGGCTTCATCTGGAGCTGGGCTGTCGTGGCCTCCGTCGTGGAAGAGAGTGTGTGTGTGTGTGTGTGTGTGTGTGTGTGTGTGTGGCACGGGACACCAAGAGGAGCCCCAGGACCTCCTGTCTGCCAGGCACACCAGATCACTCAGCCATGCCATGACCGGCCAGGGATCACCTCACCCCCATCAGCGACAGAGCCAGACCAAAGGGGAAATCAGCTACAGCGGGAGGGATTCAGATAAGCTGGCAGAAGGAACTTCCTGCCTGCAAAGGCTGTGGAGCCCTGGGAAGGGGAGCCTGGAAGAATGTGCAACCTCCCTCCTCTGGGATCATGGTCACTGATACCACCCGAGCCTCATCTGATAAGGACAGCGCCTAATATCTTTTGAGGACCTATGTGTGGAGCTCCTTTACATGCATGAGCACATGTCATGCGTAAAGACCCCTCTTTACTGAGGCCCACAAAGGAGAATCTGAACAAGCCCGAAGTCGCACACCCCTAATGGTGGAGGTGAAATTCAAACCAAGCCTGACTGTGCCCAGTCTGGCCTCACCCTCTAAGCAGCCCTGGCGCGGAGAGAGGTGGGCTGGAGAAAGACGATCCTGCTGCCAGCTGCCAGCAGGGCTGAGAGCTGTCTGCTGGGGAAGCATTTTCCCACTCCGTAGTGAAGAAAGCCAAGGCCTGGGCAGGGGAGGCAGGGGGCCGAGGACGCAGAAGGCTGCTTCCCTGCGTGAGCTCGGCGCCCACTTCCCTCCGCGGCAGAAAGAGGACACCCGCACCCACTTTACCAGGCGTCCTCTCCTCTCCCTCCTCCTCCCACCGTGGCAGCCTGCCAGCTCCGGGGAAGGCGGCTGGAAGCAAAATCCCTGCTCTCTCTGGGGAGTCTGCCTCCCAGACACCCGGGGGGCATTAGCAGACTTAGCGCAGAGAAAGCGTCTTCCCGTGGGGGCCAGTCCTCTCGGAAGCAGGGTGGCAGGCAGGTCCCGCCTGGGGTGCTGGCCCTTTCAGCTGCAGGCGTGCAGTGTGGGGAGCCCCGTGACAGCCAGAGGGCCCTGGTGTCCCCTCACCGGCCCTTCTCCTGGCCTCCCAGACCCTCCCCAGCCCAGCCTTCCTGAGGCTGCTGCAGCGAAAAGACTGGCTCTGAACCCCCAAACAAGAAGGCTTTGTATGGCGGGGTCAAAGGGCATGGGTTTACAGGGCCCAGCCTGGTGAAACGGGTCTGTCAGCCCCCTCTGCCTACTTCTGCCCTCATACATCTTCCCGGGAGCACAGAGAGTGGTGCAGACACTCAGAGGAAACCTGGGGTTCCGCACACCCACCCTACTCCCTCCTGAGGACGCCCTTAACCTCTCTCTCTCTCTCTCTGTTCATCCCAGGGTTCTGGCCACTGACTTCTGAGGAATGCCCGGACAGGCCGTCCAATGGGGGAGGGCGCGGGGAGTCTTATCCACCCCCCCCCCCAGGGCATTGGGATCTCAGCTGAGCCCAGGCACCCCCAGAACAGCCGAAGCCGGCACGGGGGAGGAAGCAGGCGGGCGGAGGGGCTGGGAGGGCAGGAGCTGGAGCGAGGAGGGGCCAAGGGCGGCCAGACCCGATCCGGAGCTTCACGGGCCCCTGCCTGCTGTTGGCCACGCGAGCCTGCAGGCCTGTGAGCCTATGAGCGGCAGCTCAGGGCCTGGCCAGAGGGCGTTCCCAGCTCAGGGAAGCCCGCTCAGCTGTGCTCCGGCATCCCGGGGCATCTGGCAGGGGTTTCCCATGACTTCCCAGGAGACGCAGCAGAGCCCAGAGCCGTGCCGGCATCTGCATCTGGTGGGGGACAGCTCAGTGGGGACTGGGCCCTGGGGACACTCCCCTGCTGAGGAATGCACAGCAACAGGCGCCTGGCCTGGGCCTCTCCCCACCCCACTGGCCCTGGTCACCAGCCGCCCTGCCAGGCTCTCCTCGAGGCACCTTAACTCCAGCCTCAGGAAGGACCAGTCCGGCCTAGAGGAAGGACTGGGGGCCTCTGCCACCACTCTGATGGCGGGTTTCCACTGAGGATGGCAGAGGGGTAGGGGCTCAGGCATCCGGGGGTCTGGGGATGGGGAACCGTGGTCCTCCATCCCTTCCACCAGCGGAGCAGCCAAGGGGAGAGAGGGAGTGCTCCAGAGGACAGGACACTGCAGCCAACAGTGCTGCCACGTGCTGTGGGCTCCGTGGCCCCTGCCACTGAGCTCCACCGCCCCATCCCCCTGGGACAGAGAATTAGCCCCCGGGGTCAAGGCCGAGCATCCCCGCCCCAGCAGGAAGCCCAGCGCCTCTCAGGGCCCCGCCTCGTCCTAAGGAGCCGCTGGGCTAGAGGTCAAAGGAGAGAGACAGGAGCCCACGGACACTTGGGGTGGGGGTGGGTGTAGACTTGGCTGTCCTGGAACATCCCTCGAGGGCGGCGAGGTGGCACTCAGGCAGGAAAACAAATTCCAGGGGCAGCTGTGTGAATCTCAGGAAAGGGGAGAAGGGCGGCTCCCACCCAGTGGTGGGGGGGAGGAACTCCCCCAAACTAGGAGCACGTGGGGACAGGCAGCCCACAGAGAAGGCCCAGCCGGCCTCACCCGCCACATCTGCGCCGCCCTGTGTGCCTCCCCGAGTACCTTCCCGCGTTCGCGGTCACGGCCATGACGTGCGGAAAGGGCTGGAGGAAACGGAGGCACAGAGGTGCCCAGAGAGAGCGAATCAGCAGCCGGATGACGAGGCCACGTGGAGCAGGGTGAGGAGCACGTGCTTGGAAGCAACGGTGCCCCGGGTCCAAATCCAGACGCCTCCATTTACGGCTGTGAGCCTGTGCCCATCTCCACCATGCGCATGACATCCGCCACCTCGCAGGCTTCCGTGGGACAACGCAGGCGTGACACCTGGCGCTCAGTGAGCATATGCAGGAAATGACAGCGCCCAGCCCCACCCTCCCTGCTCAGTCCTTCCATCACAGCGAGCTTCCTGCAATCAATCATCAATCAATCAATCCAAGGGCTGGAAGTGAATTCCTCTTTTTACCTAACAGTCACTGTGGCTTAACCCAGAGAGACACCGCTTAGATACACTTTAAGGGCTTTTTTTTTTTTTTTTGCGGTACGCGGGCCTGTCACTGTTGTGGCCTCTCCCGTTGCGGAGCACAGGCTCCGGACGTGCAGGCTCAGCGGCCGTGGCTCACGGGCCCAGCCACTCCGCGGCATGTGGGATCTTCCCAGACCGGGGCACGAACCCCTGTCCCCTGCATCGGCAGACGGACTCTCAACCACTGCGCCACCAGGGAAGCCCCGGGGCTTATTTTTAAGACATTTCATTCACACTTAGCTTCACAAGAGTCACCCTTTAAGGACCGACCACCTTCTACTGCATCCAAACCGCTCCTCTTCACAAATGGGAAAACCAGAACGAAGTGCTGACCCCATTCTACAGTGGGTAAAACTGAGGCCCAGAAGGAGAAACAGAAATGGGGCCACATGACCCAGCCAGTAACCGACTTCGTGGGCCCCAGCCCTGCCCTCTGCCCACAGAGCTGTAGGAATAAGGGTGCCAGGCACATGTCACCTCTGCCACTTCCTCAGCCCCTGCCCCCGCCCCCCTCTATGAGGTTTTCAAAAGCTGAGAGCCAATCAGGCAGGCTGGCTAGGGCGGGGTGGGGGGCACACTTCCGGGGCCTGCGGTTACTACACTGCACTTCCTGGTGATGACATAAGCCCTATTTCTGCAGCAGAAGCCTGCCACCAGGACTCTCAGGTCTCCACTGGCCACAGGAGGCCCTGCCTGGGCCTCAGTTTCCCAGGTCTGTGAACTGGACAGGAGGGGCCACAGGCGGCACTGGTTGGCCCTGACTGGCCTTGGACTCCACCAGAGTGGGGGCAGGGGGTGGGGAAGGGGGATTCTGAGGCACAGCATCCCCACCCTCACTCAGTCTTTTCTGTCTTCAGTGTCTTTGTCCCAAACCACCAATTCTCTTAATTCAAAATTGAGACGGACATGAAGACTTCAGAGAAGCCTGGATCCAGGGAAATAACTGCAGCTAGACAGCCCGAGGGAGAGAGCAGGGGTGCCATCTGACTGTCCCTGGGCCCCTGGCTGGTGCGCCCCATGCCCTTTCCAGCCCCTGCCTGACCCTGCAGTGTCCAGGGATGGATGTGGAACCGGCAGAGCCCCCACCCCCACCCTAGCAGACTAAGGAAGGAAGCTTAAGGAAACCAGGCAAAGATAAGGGGGAAGGGGGTTAGGCCACCCTGAGGGCTCCCCTCGGACTGGGGGCTCAGAGCTGGGGGCTTGAAAGGGTCTTAAATAAATGCACCACGTGACTTGGCTTCCTTCCCCAATCTCAACTTTGCCAACTGGCATTTCTTAACAGCCACCCCTTCCCCTTCTCCCCCCACTAGTCAGGCCTATATTTCTGCAGCCTGGGGCAGGTCAGCTCTCCCCAGGGTCCCCCCCAAACCCTGGCAGAAGCAGGCCCCTAGGCCAGCCTCGGAGCTGAGAGAGTCTTTATCGTATGAGGGGATTTATGGATAAACGTGTCAAGGGGCAGGCTGGAGGGGCTGGCCTGGGAGTCTCGGTGCAGAGCTCGGGGCAGATGGGCCAGACTCCAGGGTGGCCTGGGGTGGGGCTTTGGGGTCTGCTCACACTTACACCTTCTCCCCTTATCCCACAGCCCCAGGTCCTGAAAGTCACCTCCTCTGGCTCTGCACCCCCTTGGCCTTCCCCGTGGCTCCGCAGACAAGCCAGCTTTGATCCTCATCTGGAGAGATTATAGGGCCAAGAGCCCTGGGCCTAGCACTTCTTACCTAGTCTAGCAGCTCCCGGACCTCCACCCTTACACATACACACAACACCCGCCCCCCACCCCCCACCGCCCAGACCAAGTCTGTCTCTTTCCCGGCCTCCCTGTCTCAAGAGTTGGACCCAGGGCTTGCCATTAGTTATTCTCAGTTAGATATAAGAAAGGGTTTCCAAAAAGACAGCTCAGCGCGGTGCTGGGCTAGGCTCTTGGCAATTCCAAATCCTTGGGTCTTCCAAGCAATGCTCTACGCTACTCCAGCCCACCACCCAGTCCTTTAAGTGGGACAAGCGATTGCCGAGGGTGGGGATGGGGGGTTGAAGGGGACCCCAAAGCCCAGAGAATTCTCCCCTACAGCCCCCCAGTGGCACCATCTGCTCCCCGTCCCAGCCCCAGCCCAAGCCAGGTCCTGTCCTCAGCTTTGTGATTAGAAACTGGGCTCTGTCCAGGCATTGTCTGCCCTCCACGGCCAGCTGCGCATGGAGGTCTGGCGTGTGCCTGGCTGGGCGCTTGGGCTGGGTTGGGAGGGGAGGAGTGGGTGGGGCCTTCACCTTCCAGTAGGGCCTGAAAGCCCGGCTCTCCTGATGCTCAAATCTCCCCACCACTCCAACCAGATCAGCAACAGAGGCAAGGAGTGGGGGCGTCCGGCTCCCCCCAGGGCAATCTCCATGGAAGCAGAGATGACGCCTGTCACTGGCAGAAGCCGGAGCAGTGGGCAGGCACAGTGCCCTCTGGGCGGGAAGGGTCCCGGGAACTTCTGGCGGTGGTGGGAAAGAAACACCAGCTCTTCCTCACTCTGCACAAGGTGCCAAGGCCATGGGCTTTCCCACGTCTTACGCTGCCCCAGTCTAGCCTGGGGGCCCTGCTGGGAGGGGGGGGGGCTTTGTTTGGCTCTCTCGGGTAAGATGGAGTCTAAAGGAAAGCCCCCTGGGAGGGGCACCCCCAGTGCCCTCCTTCCCAGGCCCAGTTCAGTTTCCTTTTATGATGCGCCCAGACTCTCCCACTCTGCTGCAGCTGTCTTATTTACATTTCCCACTCCCACACTCCCACCCACACCGTGCCCTTGCCCTCGCCCCCCCGGGGGATCCTGCCGCACAGTCAGCCCCGCAGCAGCCTGGCCCCGCCCAGCCAGCCCACCAGGCACCTTTGGGGCTCCTCTTTGTCTCAGGCTGTCCGGAGCCAACAAGTCTGTGCCAAGTGATGCTCTGAGTGCAGCCGGGGACGTGGCAGGAGGGCACCTCGGTCTCCCTCCCGCAACCCCAGAGCTGTGGTCACCAGTCCCCGGACCCTCTCCGGGCTTCGGGGGGCTGGCCAGGTGGCTGGTGTGTGTGTGTGGTGGGGGGCGGTGATGGCAACTGCCCTGGGGTGTCTTCCATAGTCATCTCCGAGTGACTGCCCTGGAATCCTGGAATCTGGGTCATCTACAACCCAGGGAAACCAGAGACCCGCTCAGACCCACCCTAGACCCGGTCTCAGACTCCCACCCCCATCACACAGGGCTGAATGATGTCTTCCACCAACCCTTCATTGGTGATCAGTCCCAGACTGGCACTCTCCCACCATCAGACCCCCTCAAAGAGAAAAGCCCAAATCAAAAACGGAGGGGTGACATGGCGTGAAGTGTCCCCACCCAACACAAAGCCCCGCACCTCCAGGTGCCCTGTCCTCTGCCCACCTCACTTCTGCCTCTATGTCCCTTCAAGTCCCAGGTAAGTCCATGTGGCCCTGCCCCGCTCAGTTCTGTCTCAAGGCCTGAAGATGGGCATCAGCGTCACAGCATCCTGCCCTCTCAGAGGTAGAGCCTTGGAGACACCCCATCCTCCCTTCCCAGCCCCGGCCCCTCTTGGGACAGGGCCGGCAGGGGTCTCTCCAAAGCGGCGGACTCCCCAAGGAGGGCCAAGGCCCCATCCCAGCCCTTCCATTCGTGCAGCACTCGATCTTTGTCTGCGGAACCGGCCCGGGGGTGACGTGCTGCCTCCCCAGCTGGACCATGAGCGCAGGACCAGCCGGCTAGGGTGGATGCAGGGAAATTTCCCCCCATCCACTGTGCCCGCATGAGACAGCAGCCCGTGGGGAGGCGAAGAGGAAACACACAGACGCTCCGGCCTGGGCCAGGGCTGGGTGTGAAATACCGGATTTCCTTGTTTATTCGATTTTCTGATCATTAAGGGCTCCCAAGAGGGGCCCGAAATTACCACCCAAACAAAGCCACCTCCAGCCGCCCGCGGGGCCGCCGATCCCTGCGGGGGCCGGGACAGCACGCGGCGCCCTCCAGCCTGGCCAGCCCGACCTCCGCGGACGCCGACTGCGGGTCGAGCGGCTCCCCGGACCCCCAGACCCCCGCCCCGCGCCCACGCGAGACAAAGCCGAGTCCTCCGCGCACGCGCCCCGCCGCCCGTCCTACCTGACGGCCACCTTGACGCAGCAGTCCCCCTGGCCCGCCATGGTGCTTCGGCGCCGGGTCCCGCGTCGATCAGGGGCGGGGGCTTGGGGGCCAATGCCCCGGGCGGCGGCTGCGGCTGCGGCTGCTAGAGGCGAGGGCGCGGGCGCTGCGGACGGAGGCTGCGGCGGCTGGAGGTGACATGCTCGCGGGCGGCCGGCGGAGGGCTCACACGCGGCCGGCGGAAGACCCCCGGGGCCGGACCCGCGCGCCCTCTCGAGCCATCGGGCGGCGGCGCGGAGCCAGCTGACAGCCCGGGCGCGACCCGCTCCCCACGACGCGGCTCCCGCGCGCGCACCTCCAGCCCCGCAGCGCCTCCCGCCGCCGCACGAACAAAGGGGGCGGGGGCCGGCCTGGCGGAGGCTCCGCCCCCGAACCAGTCCCGGCTCCGCCCCTAGCTCCGCCCCAGAGCCTGATGCACCAATCGAAAGCCCGCGCCGGCATCAGGGGCGGGGCGGAAGCCTTTAAAGGAACCCCTAGCCTCATGTCCACGCTTTTGCTGGGGGCCGGGCCGGGTGGCCTGGGGGGCGCGGAGGGACGCGGGCCGAGGAGCTGACCGCGCCGGAGCCTCGGACCCCGGAGCCGCAGACCCTCAGCCTCGGTGGGACCCCAGCCCATTAATGCGGAAGCCGGTACGCAGAGAGGGGAACTACCGAGGTTACACAGGAGTTAGTGGCTAAGCCAGGGTAAGAACCCGGGTCTCTGGGCCCAGCGCTTCTCTGCAAAGGGTCCCACAGCGCCTGGCGGTTTGTATTCTGAAAGCGCCCGGAAAGCCTCCCTTCTGCATTTATTCCAGTGAATTTGCCAACCTTTACTGAGGGGGATTCTTGCTAGTGTCTAACAAAAATTCCCTCCACCTACACCCTGCACCCTTCCCTACAACTTTAGATGAACCCTAAAGTTCATCTTTGGGTTGATCCCCGGCCAGACGGCCCCTCCCTTCTGTGAGACCACGGAGGCTCCAGTGACCTTTGTGACCCACAGATGACCCCTCTCCCCGCCTGGCTCACACTCTGCTTGTTGTGGCCATGGGGGCAGAGGGTCAATGTGGGAGGCCCGAGATGCCCCAGGGAGACAGGGAACAAAGGGGGCACTCAGCTCCGGGCACCTGGGTGGAGGTTGTGCGGAGGTGAGTGGGAAGGGGGTGTGGAGGGCAGCTGCCTTCGCTTGGGTATAAAGGACAAGGGGAGCCCTGGGAAGTTGAAACACGGGGCAGTGATGGCGGTGGCCAGTGCCGTGGGAAGTCACAGTGGCCTTTCCAGGCCCTCTGCCCTTCATCTGAGCCCGGCCCCATCTCCCTGCCCCCAGCTCCCAACATTGGGGCCATTCACGGGGCCCCTCACCAGCTGCCCTCCCCGCCCCCCCCCGCCCACTTCAACCAGCTCCCTCCCTGGAAAGAGTCCAAGAGGAGGACCCAGCTGCAGCTCCAGATGTGGAAGGAGCGCTCTAGGGGGGCGGGGGGGGGCAGCGGGGGAGGAAGGGGAGTCTGACTCCAAGCCTCTTGCATCACCCACAGATGATGAAACCATGCCAGAGATTTTGGAGAGGGTATGGGTTAGGGGCTGAGGATGCAGCCAGCTTTGGTGCCATCCCCCTTTCTTTCCCTCCCCCACCCAACCCACAGATAACTGCTCCATCCGTAGCCCAGATCCCAGTTTGGTTTGACCTACTATGGTCAAACCAAAAAATAAAGATAATTTCTAGGGCACATTTCAAGAGCAAATCAGCACCCCCGACTCCCTACCCAGTCCTGATGGAAGAGAGCAGCGCCCACCAGCAGTGCCCCACGGTGGAGGAGGGGCAGGGGAGTGGGGGAGCCCGGGGGGGTCCTGCACCTTCCACTAGCATTGGAACCTAGAGGGAGGTCTTTCTGGGGCCAGCAGGCTGCCCCGGCCGGAGCAGGAGGCCAGCAGAGTGCTGAGTGAGATCCTGCACATTCTCTTCCACCCAAGATAAGGTGGGGAGGAGACTGACATTTAGGGACCAGCTACACAAACGAGGTACTTTACACGCACGTTCTCATTTCATGCTCATCACCTTGTGAGCTAGGCCTTATTCTGTTTCAGTTTTGCCGACAGGGACACTGCGTCTCACCCAGCATATAAGCAGCAGACCCAGGATTTGACCTCATGTGTCCGGTTCCAGGCTCGCAGATCACCTCCGAGCAGCTGCCCAGGGAGCACAGCTTGTGTTCCAGGCTTGCGCTCTCGGATGACAACGTTGCATTTTGCAAAGCTGCTCTCCTGCCCACCAGACTCTGGGCTTCTCCGGGCCCCGACTCTGGCTTCCTGCCTCCAGAGGTCCCCTCTCACTTCCGAGAGTAGGTGACCTTCTGACTCACAGTTTCACTGCTGGGAAATGGCGCCAGAGCCGCTGTCTCCCCACCCCCCGCCACCCCCCACCCCTCCAGGTCACAGGGTGTCGAGCCAGGAGGAGCAGGGAGGCACATGGGATGGAAAGTCAGGCCTCCTAGAGGTCAGGGCCTCAGGGCGGCTCCCTCCTGGGCCACCAGGGAGCAGCAGGGCAGCTAGATGTCCAGACTCCTGGAGCTGCTGTCCCGAGGCGAGAAGGTCAGATGGGGATCCAAGGGGTAGTAAATAGGCCTAAACCACAGCCTGGGCAGACTTAGTTGCAGGGCCAGGGGAAGCCCAGGAGGGCGCCCGCCCTCTCAGTGGGTATCCAGCCTCAGCACAGCCCTGCTTCCTCCTCAGGTGTGTTCTCACCCCACCCCCTCCTCCTGCTGCCCCTCTTTCCTTCCCTCCTTCCCAAACCCTGAGGCTTCTCCGCATCAGCTGCTTGCATGCGTATCTCCCCCCCCTACACACACACACACACACACACACACACACACACACGCGCATGCACGCACGCTACCCTGTGTTTGGCCCCATCCCTCCCCCTACTGGACTGCAGTGTGAGCCTCAGCTCTTGTCCCGAGCCGAGGCCCTCCCCCAAGCGTCTTGGACCTCCATCATCTCCCCTGACGGGAGCGGTGGGCGTCTGGGCAGATGGGACCCTGGGGAGTTGTGAGGGGAGCTCCGCGGCAGGAGGCTCCCAGGCTACTGCGGTGACAATACTCCGGCAGCACCTGGGGGCAGCCACCTGGCCCAGATCTCTCAGGTCGGCCTGGTTCTCAACCCTACAGTAACAGATCAGAACACCTAAGAGATACTCTTAAGCCCTAGAAAGCTCCCCAATGGCGGCCTTTACTGCAGTCCCGTCCTGTGGTTCCTCTTTATCATTAGCACCAGGCACTGGCATTTGGAAGAAGTATCTGAGCGTTGACCTGGAGTCCTGGGCGTGCAGGATACAGAGCTCCCGGCCTCCAGCTGCAGGCCCCAGCCTTGCCCAGCTGGGTTCCTGGGAGATCAGGCCTCAGCCCACCCTACTGGCAGGCGGCCCAGCCGGGGACAGAGCCCAGAGTCCTGCTCGCCAGCAGGAGCCCCGAACCCCAGAGAGGGCCTACTGGGGTGCAGACGTGGGGACCTCTGCTCAGCGACAGCACAGCCTGACTTCCCCTGTTATGGAAGGAGACAGACTTAGCCATAGAGGAAACCAGAATTTGTTATAAATAGCAAGAAAGAGAGAACTGCTGTGGATTACAAATACCCGACAGTCTCTTTAAAAAACAACAACAACACACTATTTTTGGTTTCAGATGTTGATGAGGGCTTAATACACCACGTAACCTCAAATACCGGGTCTTCGTCCATTCCTCTCTGCAGTGCTTTCTAACACAGTGTTAGAGCCAAAGGCGGGAGCAGGTGTGGGCAGCCTCAATGTCCCAGAATCCTAGAGTCCCTAAGGTCATCTAGTTCAACAGCTAGTTCCTCATCTTCAGGTGAGGCAACTTGTCCAGAGTCTCACAGTAAGCCTCTGAGCTGGCACCAAAAGCCCCAGAGGGGGCAGTTTCCACCACAGCGTGATAGGACCCAGAGGCCGAACGCCCGAGCCTGGGCTGTACGTGAGCTCATGATTTGCATGAAAGTAAAGTCTGCACAAAATAGCAGAAGACAGCCTGGAAGCCGGAGTCACAGAGATCTGGGTTCAGGTCCAGCTCTGCCACTTGAAGCTGTGTGACCTGGGCAAGTTCCCTAACCTCAAAACGAGGACGGTCACACGCCCCTCATCGTGGTCTATTATGAGGTCAAAAAGGGGTAACCTGGGTGGGCCACCCAGCACAAGGCCCTGCACAGCACAGAAATGAAGTCCCTTTGTCTCCCATAGAACCTCCATCCCTTTCATGCGCCCCTGTCCTCTGACTGGACAGAGGGCAGGTTTGTCATAAAGACTGACAGGAGGTCAGAGATGAGTGTGGGTGAGTCTGGGAGCAGGCGGTGTGGCGGTGAGGTCTGCCCACCCGAGGGGGTCCTTGTTGATCTGGGAGGAGGAGAGTTGCCAGCCTCTGCAGGCTGCTGGGTGGAGGGGCCCCAGGAGCCGGGTACGTGTCCGCAGAGGTGGGAGACCCCTGCAGAGCATGGACGCCCCTGGGCTCAGCCTCCCTGGGGGCCACCTGGAGGAGCATCTGAATTTTCATTTTACTCGCCCCAGGGCTACCCTGTGCCGAGGGTGTTACAGTGTGTTTTTTATAATCCTCACAACAGTCTGTGAGGCAAATACTGTCATTGTTCTCATTTTGCAGGAGAGGAAATGGGCTCCCAGGTCACTTGGCTAGTGTCGTGGTCATTAGTGCCTCCACCAAGTATTGCCAGCCCTCTGCCTCTGGCATAGGGCAGGCCGCATGCCCTCACTCTGGTGTTAGCCGCAGCCCTGTGACGTCCTCTGACCGATGAAATGTGACCGGAGCTCACATGTATCACTGGTAGGTGGAAGCTTTCTGTGCCCCTGGCACAGCACACAAGTTGATGTTGTTTAGAGCGTACGCGAGGAATGAACTTTCATTGTGTTGAGCCACTGAAATTACGAGCTTGTGTATTACCTTGGCAAAGCCCACCCTACCCGAACTGATGTCCTTAGTAAGGCGCAGAGCCAGAATTCTGGTCTGGAAAGATGTCTGAGGGCCCAGAGCCTCCCAGGACTCTAGCTGCCCACCTCGGACTCACAGACGCCACTTTGGGCTTCTGGTCTCCATGCTGCACGGAGCCTTGTGGGCAGGTAGAAGGGGGTAGCAGCCTCTCTGCTCCACCTGTCTCCACCCCCCATGATGTTTACAGATTGCTGGCTCCTGGGGACTCACCAAAGGAGCGTGGTTTCCCAGCCGCCTCTGGCTGGCTGTGCTGAGCATCCCTCAGCGGTCCTCGGGAACCACTAAGAAAAGCAATTAGAGGGGCTTTCCTGGTGGTGCGGTGGTTGAGAGTCTGCCTGCCGATGCAGGGGACACGGGTTCGTGCCCTGGTCCGAAAAGATCCCACATGCCGCGGAGCGGCTGGGCCCGTGAGCCATGGCCACTGAGCCTGCGCGTCCAGAGCCTGTGCTCCGCAACAGGAGAGGCCCGCGTACCGCAAAAAAAAAGAAAAAGAAAAAGAAAAAGAAAGAAAATGCAACCCGAGCCATCGAACAGAGTCGGGAGGGGCAGAGGAGGGGTCACCAACAGGCACCCAGAAATCATGGGGGTGGTGGACATAGCTATTATCCTGGTGGCGCTGGCAGCTCCACAGGGGTAGACATTTTTCAGAAACAATCCAGCTGTGTACTTTATGTTCAGTTTATTATAAGTTAATTATCACTCAACAAACTGATTTTAAAAGAGGTCATTTGCTCTAACTTCATTGCTCACACAGAGGTGCAGAGCGGCTGGTGACTTACCCGGGTCACTAGGACAGTCACCTGGAGTCCTGGCCACCTGAAGGTTAGCTGAGCCCTCTGCCTGGCCCCATGTGGCCTGTGGGCTCACGGAGGGTCCCCCTCCGCCAGCAGGAGGACAGTGATGGGGAATTAGGAGCACAGAGAGGGAAGGTGGATGTACAGAAGGAGGGTGGGCACCAGCCAGGAGCCGCGCTGGGGGAGCCAGAGACGAGGTGGTGCCACAGGCCTGGGGACCGGGAGAGAGGAGGTGTGGGGGTGGAGTCCCCCGCCCCACTTGGTGACCGGGGGAGACGGCCCTAGCCAGGGCCCCAGAGGAGCCACCCCCCTCCGGAGCCACCCCCCTCCGTTTCCTCTCGTGAAATTACAGATAACCCCACCCTGCCCGGGAGCTCTTGATTTCTGTCCTGGAGGGAGCATCCTTTCCTTGTGTTTTAATAGATATTTGCTTCACCCAAAAGCTACAGAGCCAGTGGCCAGCAAAGGAGCATTTAACACGTTAAAAATAGGAGGAGAGGGAGGCGGTGGAGGGCGATCACGCAGGATTAACCTCTAAAGTGCCAGCTCGCCAAACATGCAGGCACACCGAGGGTTCTGTGGAGTCTTGAGTGCCAGCACCTCAGGTTGTGTGTGTGCTGAATCTCACGGGACAATTTTAGGGGAATTTCAAAGGCCTTTGACCGTGACAGCCTGCATCGGCCTGAGGTGAAATTATCTCTTGAGTCCCCGGGGGGGAGGGGGCACCCCCCATCCCTGACTCCAGTCCTCGTTGACAGTGGGGACTCTTTGTCTGGAGAAGGAAGCGTGTGGAGAGCATGGAAGAACTTCTTTCCTCTTTGACTTCCAAACTGGGTTGGAGGATCCCAGGAGAAGGCCCGCCCTGGGGTGCCTTCGGGGGTCTAAGTCAGGACCTGAACTAGCACGAATGTGGAGGGGAGGGGCGCCCAGGTCTGCCTCCCACCCCCAGGCCAGACTGATGAGTGCCCCTAGGTCTGGCAGAGGAGGGGGTGGGCTCCCGGAGAGACAGTTAAACTCACAGTACCTGGTGCAGAAGCCGCTGGGCCCCCCTGCAGACACTCCTCATGGCTCCCTCTCAGAGGGGGCCCCTCAGTGGTGACAGGTGCCGGGAGCGCCCCCCTCAGTTTGGGCCTGCACGCTGCCCGAGAACAGCCCTGACCTGGCGCCCACCTTGTGAGACTCTCTCCCAGCAGATGTGTGTGATCAGGACATCAGGACACATATAAACAGCCCCCAAATGAAAGGCGGGGCTCTGCTCCCCAGAGGGGCAGGGGTGGGCTTGTGGTGCTGGGCAGTGGTGAAACCCACCCTCATTGTAGTAGGTTAAATATTGTCAGATTGCCTATTTGTAGACAAAAGGGGTAGAATGTTGGCAATTTCAAAGGATTCAATGTAACGCCTGTTGTTTAGCAGTTTACTTAGTGTGTCTCTGGCGGTTGCCCTCCCCCCCCCTTCCCCCCTCCCTCTCTTCCTTTCTTCCTTCCTTCCTTTTTTCCTTGCTGGGGATACAAAGTTGATAAAGAAATCTACTACCTTTGGGAAACACTGTATACTTGGAAAACACGAGCTGTAGCCTCCTAGTTATGATACAATGTACCAAGTGCTACAGTAAAAGTGAGTGCTAAGAATTATCAACTGAATAAAAAAGAGCAGGATGTGAGAGCTGGGAGTTCAGTTTTGTTTGGGGACTTACTGAGGACTGCAGCCTGGCAGACAGGCTCTCCGTAGCTCTGAAGGGGGGAGTCAGCATGTCTGTGATTTGGAGATGGGGGGCTGCACTCAGGCACACTTCTCAGTAAGGGGCTGCTCGTCACCAGGAGCGGATGTTTCCAATGATGACTTTAGTGCTTTTCTAGGTATGAGAAGATGCATGAAATTGGGCTCATCAAGTGTGAAACTATATAACTCTCTGAAGGCCTGTTGTGCCCGTTTCTCACAAAGCACAGAGAGCCCCATTCCTCGTCGCTCTGACCCCCTTTCAGGGGGTGTCGAAGGTCTGCGACGCCGTGTCAGTGACTTCATTCTTGTGGAACCGGGTGGCAAGTGGCCTTCTCTAGTTGGCAGAGTTTCCTGGGGCCATCAGAGGGGCCCGGCTGAGATGGAGGACGGAGGGCTACCCGGGTGCAGAGGGGTGCTGAGCGCGTTGGGCTGCGTGGGCTTGGACGGGCGCTTGGCAGGGTGTGGGAAGGGGCTTGGGCCAGATCAGTAGAGGACGAGGTGGGATTGGGTCAGGGATTGTCCTGCGATCCTCCTGATAATACGGGGTGCCAGCGGCTCAAGAGCGGCGTCCAGGCCCCTGTTGGACACCTGGCCTCACTGCTTCTCAGTGAGTAACTGACTTGGCTTTTCCCGGAATGGGCTCAACAGCAATACCCACTTCCTGGACGGTGTCGCAAAGGCTAAATGTGATACTGCATCCGTCAGGCAGGCACGGCATGAACCGGAACCGGCCTTGATGATGCCCGCTGTTATCACTCTCTGCATGAGGACACCGCTGGTGGAGATATTTTAAAGGGCCCGCGACTAGAAGTGGGCTGGGCTGCGTCTGCAGGTCTCACTGGCCTCCTTCTGGAACCGGGCTCCTCGCACGGACTCGGACGCTGGGCTCCACGGCCCTTTCCTCCTCTGGGTCTTGGTTTCCTTTCTTAACGCGGTGGAATCTCCTCTGCTGATCATTTTATTTAAACAAACAGCCCTCAGCTCTCCCTCCTCTGAATCCTCCAAATCCCCGCATGTGACCCTCCATGTGCTGCGCTGACATCCTAGCGTTTTTGAATTCGTGTTCGACATCAGAATTATGATTTTGCCCTATGTATTTATGGCAGGCTTCTTTTAAAATGCTCTGTTCCCTGGCTTACTAAACTGGGTTTACGTTCCATTTAGGAGACGGCAGCATGGCACAGGGAAAAGAAGCAATGGGATTAGAAAGCTTGGGGACAAATCCAGCCCTGCCCCTTCCAGCTGGGAGACCCTGCCCCTCAGTCACCTCGTCAGTAAAACGGCAGCAGGAACCTTGGTGCAGTGGGGAGTGTCACTTGCCATCATAAGCTGTCAGTCCCGAGGCAGGAGTGACGTGTTACTGGGATCAGATGCCAGAAAATGGGTCAAGTTTAGCTCTGGGTTGTCAGTGCCTTTTCTAGTGACCTGTGGAGCTGGCCTCCACACCCGAGGGCTACGGCTAAGAATTGCAGGGCCCGTGGGAGGACCACGCCCGACGCTGAGATACTGGGCTGAGAGCCGAGCTGCCCAGCATCCTGTGAGACACTCAGCCTCCTGCCGTCGTATCCTCTGGCTTTTTCTGCAGCCAGCGTCTGACAGAATCAAAACAGCAGCTGCTCACCAAGGGCTGGGCCCTTCCAAGGTCACTTTCACACCTTCCAGCAGCCTGCACGTAGGAGTTTATCCCCATCGTACAAAAGGAGGGGCAGAAGCTTGAAAGGGTCTGTGAGCGCCTCGCATCGGAGCATGGAGGCAGGTGGAGGGGCTCGGGGCTGCGCGGGTGGGTCCACCTCCAAGGCTGTGCTCCTTCACCCTGCAGAGGGCAGCCATGCCTCTGCTTCAGGGACCTCTCGGCCCCATGCAGAGCCGGGCCTGGAAACGCACTGGGACCACAGCTGGGGCGCCCCCCCCCCCCCCCGCCCCCGCTCTGAGGAGGGCCTGGAACAGAGCCCAGCCTCCTCGGTCCAGAGATGTTCCAGCTGAGCTCCGCACCTTCTAGAAGGCAGGGATGGCTCCCCCGGTCCCCGCACCTGGCGTGAGGCTCAGTGCCCACCCCTCCCCCAAGCTGCGCCCCGCCCCCCCGCCCCCCAGCAGCGGGGTCCCAAGTCTGCGGGGAACTGGCCAAGAGAAGCTAGGCGTGCAGCAGACAGCGCCCTGGCCAGTGCCCCCAGGCGACAGAAGGTGGCCCACCAGCCCCTCTGAATACCGCCTCTGTCCAATGGCCCGGCTGACAGGAGGGGCCTGCCTGCTCCCCGCAAGGCCCCCGGCCCTCAGCCTTCCACACCTGTGTTCCTTTTGTACTTTACCTCAGTGGCCTGGTGGCCCTCTATGGAGAAACCCAGCGGTTATTTGAAGGGGAGCTGGGGAGAGGCGAGATTTTGCACATTCTGACAAATTAGAATGTCCTGCACGTTGCAGAGGAAACTGCCTGAACTTTCGGAAAAGGTGAGAGCTAGAAGGTTCCTCAGAGCCCGTGTGCACGTGTACACCTGTCACGTGGGCTGGGAGGCCCGGCACAGACGCGCCACATGGCGCAGCCATCAGGGCTGTGGGGCTGGAGCCACGTCGCCTGAGCTGAATCCTGCCTTGGCCCTCCTACTCGCTGCAGGGCCCTGGGCACACTACCTGTCCTCTCCGTGTCATACTTGGAAAAGGAGGGGGATACTTCCTCGGTATCAAGAGGATTGAATAATGAATCTATATGCAGAAGGCTTGGAGCAGGGCCCGTTGTATTGTTGGTATTCTGTACACGTTAGGTATTGATATAAGATGCTCCGGTCCCACTTGTAAATGGAAACATCCTTCTATAGACCTCTGCAGCGTACGAAGCCCTTTCACGTGTGCCCCAGGTTATTTAGTTTTTCAGCCACGCTGCGAGGTGGATTATTTCAGCTCGCCGCCAAGAGGAGGCATTGGAGGGGACAGTTTGAGCGGCTGGCTGGGTGGGGCTGAAACTGAGGAGTCAGCCTGCACCTCTGGAGGCCGATTCCTGCCCCGCCTCCCCGGGGACTGGGCAGTGAGGGCGCGAGGCTGCAGCCCTGAGCAGGTGGCCCTGGGCGGGCGGGCCGTCAGCCAGGGCAGGGCCAAACTTCTCCACGCTTCCCTGCATTTATCCGACAGTGATTGAGCCGCTCGTCTGTGTTGAAAAGTGCTCCGCTCTGGGGTTAAGGGCCAGCCTGGTGGACCTTCTCCTGCTCTCGTGGAACTTGGCCTCAGTCCGGTGTAAAATAAACGTCACAGAGCAGGGGTGACCCCGGCCGCGATGGGGAAACACGTGCCCCGTTGCTGGGCCACCTAGAGCGTTTGGGGGCATCCGGGGGATGCTTTCTGCAGGAAGTATTAGAGAAGCTGAGATGTGGAAGATGATGGCCAAGGGGTCCGTGGGGTTGAGGGTTCGGGAAGTTTCTCCCCAGAACAGCATGTGGCGCTCAGAGGGGCGGGCAGCTGCCCCCGGCTGGGCTGCAGGGGGCTGGGAGGGCAAGCAGACTGGCATGAGGGCCAGGGCTGGGTCAGAGCTGCCTGTCAGCCCAGGCAAGGGTTCTGCACCATATTCTGAGGCTTTGGGGGCCTTTAAGGTTTTAAGTTGGGGGATAAGACAGCAGGTTTCTCTGTTTAGAAGGGTCAGGGTCAGGCTGGGAGGGAGGCGGGTGGTGCTGGGAGGCTGTTCCGCGAGGCACAATAGACAAGGCATGAAACAAGGACTGTCAGGAAAGTCACCATGCGGAGGGGACAGGTTTGAGAAATACTTGGAGGGCGAGTCCACAGGGCACAGTGGGGGAAGGTAGGAGTCCAGACAACACTCAGACTCACGGGTTGAACAGGGGGTAGGGCCCTGAGGGCAGCAGGCCGCGGGGACGGGTAAGGAGGTCGACTTTGGACATGATGTGATTTTGGCACAAGTGGGACATGCGCAGAGCTGACAAGGAGCGGCACAGGATTGGCGCTTAGAGGAGATGGGTCGGCCACGCGGTGCGGATTGTCAGCACTGCGTTAGGAGAGTGATGGGAGCGTCCGGGGGACTGAGCCAGCTGGAAGCAAGGATGCAGGACACAGAAGCCTGAGGATGTCCTCCCCAGAGAGGTGGCTGGCCTGGGGACAGGTGACAGGGAGGCTGCAGGAGGGAGACGGGAAAGGGGAGGTAACTCGGGAGAGCCGAGGCTCAAGGCCTTGCAGGAAGGAGGGAGAGGTGACAGCACCTCACGAGCGCTAGAAACCAGGTGAGCTGGGACTCCCAGGGTCTCAGAGCAGGGGTGGGGCCGAAGGCGGCCGGCCGGGGCACCAGGCGAGCACAGGGGAGGGGGAGCCGGCCCAGGTGACAGGCGTGGTCCTCAGGAATGAATTAACCAGGTGACAGGGAAGAGACAGGTAGACAGGTGAGAGACGGCAGGTAGACAGCAGGTAGCTGGACGGCAGGGGGACGGCCAGGACGGACGTGCAGGTGGAGGAGCGCAGTGAGGAAGGGTGGACGGTGGCTGCGCTGGCCAAGGGTCGGCTGCAGGAGAGCGGGCTCCCGCTGGGTAGGGGGGCTGGGCGGGGAGCGAGGGGCACAGCGGGCTGTCCATCAGGCTGGTGACAGGAGCTGTGGGAGGGATCTTCTGGGGGCATCTCTGTGCAGGAGGGAACAAAGCCTTGCTGAGGGTGGAGTGGGGGCGGGTCCCTGGTGCTGAGGTTTGAGGAGGAGACGAGTGGAAATTGCTCCTCTGATGGGGACCCCGGGTCTGCAGGGCATCGGGGGCGTCATCCCCCTGCCCCGTGGGGCTCCCAGTCTGGGCGGCGGGGTTGCCAGGAGGTGCACGGGAGGCCAGTGGGAGAGCTAACAGCAGGGGGTAGCGTCTGCCCGGGGAAGAGGGGAGGGCCCCAGTGGGACACCAGTGCTAACTCTGCCCCTGGCTGGCTGTGTGACACAGGCACGTGAGCCACCTCTCTGGGCCTCCAGTGTGGCATCTTCAACATGGCCTCTCCCGCTGCTGGAGAATGAGCTGGTACCATGTGCGACAGTGCTCTGGGGCTACGATGTGTCTGCAGCCGGCACACAGGAGGGAGTGGGGGCCACAGCCCGTGCTTCATCCTGTTACTCACTGCTCCTCGGTGGGTGCGGGAGGGGAGGGGGCCACTGCGGGCCCTGCTCCCCCAGGCAGAGAGCAGGGCCCCCCCAAGGCTCTGGGGCCGGGCAGGCCGTGGACTCTGGCCAGGGCGGTGGGGAAGGGTGTCTGCAGGGGACCTGCCCGGGGGGCTGCCCAGCGACGTGCAGGAGCAACGCCTCCTCCACGGTGGCCCCTCTGCTCCTGCAGGAGGGTGATGCAGAGGAGCCTCCGTGGAGCGGGGTGTGTGTGTGTGTGTGTGTGTGTGTGTGTGTGTGTGTGTGTGTGCGCGTGTGCGCGCGCAGAGAGTGTAGAAGGGCCCCCAAAGGAGACGAGCAGAGACAGGTGCCCTGTTGCAGGGCTGGAGACTTTAATGTCCTGCTGGCACTGACCAGCCCTCTTTGAATGACCCCCAGAAGCTCCATCCCATCACGCCTCTTGCTGGTGAGGAGAAGGGCCTGTCCATCTACCTCCTGACCTTGCGGGTGGTTCCTGTCCGTTTGTCCGTCTAGCTGCTAAGACAGGGGGCTGCCGTGCTGGGCCCACCCTCCCGCACCAGCCCCCCACCCTTGGCCATGCCGGCTGTAAGCCCAGGCTGACGCCCGTGGCCTTCACAGCCTGCGGGGATTGAGGGTCTCCTGGGAGCCCTGATGCTGGTCGAGGCTTCCCAGGGAGGACCCGAGCCTCCAACGCCCCCGGGCACTGGCCACACCCTCCAGGGTCTCTCGTCCTTTCAGAAGCTCTGCGGCTGCCATCTCCACTTCCTGCAGTTCCATCTGGCAGGCTTCCACCAGGGTGTGGCCCGTTGCCATGACGAACTTAGCATCAGCCGCCAAGGTGTCCAGGCCCCCTCGAACCAGAGCCTGCAGACGCGAGAGGCGGCCTGGTGGGGGGGTCTTCCCGCGGAGCCTCAGCCCCGCTCCACCCCAGGCCACTGCAGGGCCACCCCGGGATGCAGTCCAGTGCCTTCCTAGCCCCCCTCACCTCTCGGATCAGCAGGGCCATGGCTGGGGCCGGGCACCCGGGGGTACCATCCTTGGGGGGCGCTTCCTCGGGCAGGGACCCTGGGGTGGGGCTCCTCTCCTCGGGCACCAGAGACTGTGTCCCCACAAGCTGTTCCAGGTGCACAGAAGCAAAGACCCTTCAGGAATGCCGGAGCCCACTGGGATCAGGAAGCCCCGGCTCTTCAGCGGGAGCCCCAGCCAAGACCCCCAGGAAGGGGGGGACCAGGGGTCCCGTCCCTTCTGCTGTTGAATTACCACTGCAAGCTCCCCGGCCTCTGGTCCATTACCTGGCAGGGGGCGGCAGGTGCCTGAGCTCTGGGTATCGCCCTCCGGGGCAGCTGTCCCTGCAGCCTCTCCCCATGGGACTTGCTGTGGGGTCCTGTGGGCACGGTGGGCCGAGGGCCAGAGGGGCTGCTGACTCCTGTTGGGAGCCCTGGGTGGACAGAGCTCCCCTTGGCCAGTCAGCCTCACCCTGAGATCCTCGGGGTCCTAGAGGGTGACACATGCCGTGGCCCAGCCCACCCCAGGCCTGGCAGGACTCCCCACTGCCCATCCCCCCAACTCTACATGCCCTGGTCCCTGTCCCTGTGGGTTTGGGAGGGGATCAGGGCCAGAGCCTGACCAGCTTTGGCCAAGCTGATCTTGTGTTTGTGTGCGTGTGACTGTGCACGTGTGCACAGCAAGCACCCTGGTCTCCTGTGAACTCCAGCCTCCTCAGGCCCCTACTGTCACACACAGCGGCCCAGGACCCGCTGAGAGGCTGCCAGGTCATCTGCTGAAAGGCAGAGCTGAGGTGTCAGTGTGTCCAGGGCTGTCTTCAGCCGGGGTGGAGGGGTCCGAGCTTCCTGGTATGCCAGGGGGGGCCCTTTCACAGTGCACCACCCATCCCCGGCTCCCTCAGTCACCTGGGTAGCTCCCTTCCTCTGCCTGGGTGAGGAGCTGGTTTCCATCGCCACAGGCTCCTCAACTGGACGGAAGAGCGGCTCCCCAGGCCTTCCTGGGAGAAGGTCAGCCCCTCGGGAGCACAGGAGAGACTGACCTAGGGTCCCCTGGGGACGGCCGGAGGCTCCTCCTCTGGTGGCAGGCGTCTCTGTCTCCCCTGGGAGCTCCCCTTCAGAGTGGACGCTGAAATGGAAGCACGGCTGATGGGGCTACAGGCTCCCCCATCCCTGCCCTCTGTGGTCCCCACACCCTTTCCCTCAGGGTCTAGGCCCATCGCTGTGGAGTGGCCAGCCTCCTCTCCTCCGATCTGCACCCCTTTGCTCTCGGGCCCCTCCCACACCTGCCCAGCTCGGGCCTCACACCCCTGAGGACACTGCGTCTCAACCTCGGGTGCACGTGGATCACCCGGGAGCCCACACGTCTGGTCGTGGGGTGTCCCAGCCAGAGCCCACAGTTCTGGAAGCTTCCTCCATGCCCCTAACCAGTTAGGTCCTGGGCCCTCGGCCTGCTCAGGGCCTACTCTTTGACATCGTTTGGTCACAGTCGGATCACATGGCACATTCTCCCGACAAGACTGCAATCCTCTGGGGGCTGGGCCGGGTCTGCACATCCACAGCACTCAGCACCGTGGTGACCCCACGTGCAGTCTCCCTCCAAGACTTGTGGGCTGAATTTGAGGGGTCTCAGGCCAGCGGGGGGTGCAGGCAGCCCCAGCCTGGGAAGTAGTGGTTCCCCTGGCCTCTGCCCTGTCCCGCCCATTCCTGAGGCGGGGGAACCCAGCCTCTCCGGGCCAAGGAGACGCCCAGTCCCGGGGCCCTCTGTCTAGAATAGAAGCTCTGATTGGAGCCCAGCCCATAGGCCACGATGGCCGAGACCCTCTCTGCTCATCCTACTGTTTTTCCTGACACTCATGTAATCACAGATTACATTCAGCCCTGGGTTGGCGACATGGGAACCACCTGGAGCCCAAATCCAAGGGCTGAATCTTAATTCTTCAGGTTTCGTAGGATGCGCCCTCTCCTCCTAACCTAATGTGTGCCTTTCTGGGTCCCGCCAAGACCACCGAAGAAAAGCACCGCTGGGCACTGACCGACACCGACCCGAGGCTGCCCCCTGCTGGCTACACACGTCTCTGCCGTCCAGGCCCGGCCTCCTGCGCAGCAAGGCGTGGGCTGGACCCCAAAGGACGAAGGCAAGCAAAGCACACCCTCCACATTTCGGGGTGCCCCCAAAGGCCCGGAGCCCACTAACCATGCCTGCCCAGTCTCACCCCAGCCCCTACGTGCCAGGCTGACGGTTGCCGCCACTACCTGGAAAATGCCGGGCTGTTGCCATGGTTGCTGTTGCCACAGGCAACGTTGGCGTTGGCATTGTTGGTGTTGGCACGGGCAAGAGGGTTGGTGCTTGGATGCTGAGGGAAGTCCTCCAAGAAGACGGGCGACTCCAGCTCCTGCATCTCTATTTCAGTAAACTGGAGGGGTCTCTGGTTGGCCATGTGTGGAGGCAGGGAGTTGGTCCTTTCCAGGAAGCTGTCCACCCGGCCAAACAGGCCTCCGGTCCTCTGGGGGCGAGGAGGACAGGGGAGGGACTGAGACCAGGCACCAGGGATGGATGCACGGGGGCTACCACCCTGGACGACAGACGGCGCCGGGAACGAGGCCAGAGGAGAACAGAGCAGGCTGTGAGGCCGGAGAAGAGACCATCGCCCTCGGGGCGTTCTCAGTTTGACGGGGTACGCGGGACACCCCTGAGAACTTTACGGGGACCAGACACCGGGACGGGAAATGCAGGGTGTCGGGGAGCCCGCAACCAGGCAGTCTGGAGGACGGGCTCTAATCCCACCTCCGAAAGTAACTTGCTGAGCGGTACTGGACTCAGACGGTCTCTCTGGACCACCATTTCCTCATGAATAACCCAGAAGGTTCAGCTGGGTGGTCGTGAGGGACCCTCCAGCTCTCGAAGGGAGGACAGTGAGACTGGAAGCAGCCGGGGCATCTGATAACGGGGGCTTCCGATGGACGGACGTTGCCTCAGGCTTGTGGGGAGGGGAGGCCGGGGAGGCTGGGCAGAGGAAGGTGGGAAGGATGTGACACCTCAGGTAGGTGGGTCATTGGTTCAGAATCCTGGGAGGTGTGGGCGGCGGGTATCCTCAGCTCCCCCCCCGACCCAGTTCTGCGCGGCGGGGCTCCTGGCCTCCTTTCCGCTCCCTGGCCTGGAACGCGCACGCGCTGGCGTGGCCAGGGCCTGCCTCACCCGGAATATCCCTTCCTCCATCGCGGCCTCCACCATGGCTCTCTCCAGCTCTTCCTCGGCCGTCAGGTCTCCCGAGATGGTGCGGCGGATCTCAGGGGCTGCCTCTTCCTCAAGGGTCCGCAGTCCAGCCTGGGAACACAGAGGGACTCAGCGGCGCCCCCCAGGCCAGGAGGGGAGGACGCACTGCTTCTCACGGCCTCCCTGTTTCTAATCCCGGCAACCAGGGCTTCCCTGAAGGCCCAGCTCCGCCCCACCCCCTCCCGCCCACTCGATCCCCCCCCCAGGCTCCTGCTCTGCCGCTGGGATAATCCAAACCCTGATGGCTCCCAAGGCATCTTCTCTAGGCCTCACAGGGGGTTTCATCCCCCGCCCAGGCCTCCAGGCTGGGAAATCCTCTCATCAGTACAGTCTTTTAGACAAATGATCTCTTCCGATGGCACGTGCCATTTATACCAGTTTTTGAGCTGATCAAAGTTCGTATCACCAGCAACGGGACAAAGCAAGGTTGGTGTCACCTGATAGTTTGCAAATGACAACGCAGCATCACTGCTGGGACATTCCTGTCCGAGACGCGAGCCCTCAGTCTGTCACGAGGCAACACTGCACAAACCCAGACCGAGGGACGCACTGGCTGGGGATCTTCAAAGTGTCAAGGTCATTTCAAGGAAAGACTGAGGGACTACAGACTAAAGAGATATGACAACTAAACGCACTGTGTGATTCCGGATCCGATGCTTTTGCCATAAAGGACATTATTGGGACCACTGGCGCAACTTGCACGGGGCCCGAGGATTCCATGAGACTAATGCATCAGTTTCCTGATTTTGGTGGCTGCGTCACGGTTATGTAGGAGGGTTATGGAGGAGAATGCCCTTGTTGGCAGGAAATACACACTGACCTGTTCTGGGTTGATGGGAATGACCCTCAAACGGTTCAGAAAGAAAAAAAATTTTTTGTATCATACGTGCAACTTTTAAAATTGTGAGATTGTTTCAAAGTAAAAATTGAGATGCATTTGTGAACGCACAGCCCAAACACATGAATATTTTTTGAATGTATCCTTTATGTGCGTTATACTTAACATAAAAAATTGAAATTAAAAACAGGCAAGATAACCCAAAATTCTACGTTTCTCTGCGTACCCAATGGGTCATTTCAAGCACCTCCCCTCCCCCGGGAAACCTGTCCTCTTTGGAGACCACTGCTCTCATCTAACCCAAATCTCTCGCTTGTGTTCAGGGGGTAGGACCATGGTTTTGGGTCGTATCGTCCGGGGCTGGAAGGGCTCCTGGTTCTTCCCTTGAGGTCGAAGCATCCTCCATCCAGAGCTGTCATCTCTCCCCCCTACTCATCCTGGCTCCGTCCTGCCCTGTCTGCCTCCACCGCTGCCCCCAAGGACACAGAGAGGGAGCTGGAGTGTCGAGAGCATCTCAGCAGCGGGGCTCCCTGGTGCTCGGGCTGGGCTTACCTGGATCTGCACGGTGTCCTTCTTGGGCCGGTACCCATAACATTCCTCCTGGCGCCTCATGAACTTCCGGAAGTGCTCCTGGATGAGAAACGTGGCGTAGAACTTCCCCACCGTCACCTCGTCCTCTGCAGGGGGGGCAACAGGGGCCGGTGGGCATCTGAGGCTGGGGTCAGCGTGCGGGCCAAGCGTAGCCGGGTCCAGGCGCCCCTCGCGCCCCCCTCCTCTGCTCGCCGATGTGACCCCGATGGCTGCCATGGGGTCCACCCAAGGCATTCACGGAGGGCCAGGCTGCTCTCAGACTGCCGTGGGGCTCCCCGGAAGCGACCTTTCCCCCTGTCCTCGGCCGCCTCCGGTCTCTGGTCTCCCAAAGCGGCACCCACCTCCTATGGGAGGGATGACTTGGTCGAGCAGCTTCATGCTGGTCCTCTTCCAGATCTTCTTGATGATGGTCCGCAGCTCCTCATTGGCCTGTTCGAAGTTACCTGGCAGCAAGGGACAGGCCAAGCCAACCGCACTTGACCAAGCCACCTAGCACTCCCCGAACCTCTCGCTCAGCAAACGTTGGCTGGGTTTTCCCTTGTGGCGGCTGCTCTGTGGGGAGGGCATCGCTGTTCCCCCGGGGCAGCCCGACCCTCGGGTCACATATGCACTCCCCACAGGCCTCGGCTTCCAGCACCTGGAGTGGCTGATTGGAGAGACTGTCGCCCCCCATCCTCCCCTCTGCCCGCACAGCGGCCTTCCACCCCCCACACCCCGTGGTCTGTCCCGCCTCCTCCAGGCAGCCGTGCTGCTCCTCTGCTTCATGCCCGCGAAGGCCCTGCTCACCTGGGCGGTAGCTCTGATGCCGCTGGGTCCCTGCGTGAGGGACGCCCCCACCTCCTCCCCCCTCCCATCCCGTCTGTCCTCCCGGCAGGGGGGCCTGCAGGTTCACTGGGGCCCCGGGCGCACCCAGCAGCGGTCCAGCGGACCCCGGGGGGGCCCCACCCCCGTGCTCACCCCACCACTCCCTGGCCCACCCGCATCAGACCCGGCTGTGTGGGAACAGAGCCTTGGCGACCTTTGCCCTGCAGAATTTGGGGGCTCCCGCTGTGCCCTGCGGGGCATGAGAACGTGTGGCCGCGGCCTGGGTCCTCCCCCTCCTTCTCCCCGTGACCCTTGATTCCGACCTTCAGCTCAGATTCTGGTAAAATCCGCTAGAAAACTCAGCCCGAGAAGAGGGGACTGCCCGCACCTTCCGTCTTGATCTTGAGCGCCGTGCGGACCAGGGCGAAGAGAGTGGCGTTGAAGGTGACCGTGCCGTCGCTGTTCAGGGGCATGTTCATGCCCACCAGCCGCTGTGCAGAGAGGGGGCTCACTGCCAGGCCGGGACCACTGAGCCGGGGGGTCATCCTCGCCCGGGCTGGGGGCCGGCAGGGGAGGGGACCGGGCGCTCTACGGCCTCCGTGACGGAGGAGAGGATGAATTGGAGACATTGTTGAAGGGTTTAGGTCCCAGGCGTGTGGGGGCCCCGGAGACGACTGCTCTGAAATGACTCACTCTGTCGGGCCCTCGCCAGTGTCCCTGCCCCAGGGCCAGGTAGGGGGCACCCCTCGCTGGCAGCTCTGGTTACCTTACATGCTACCCGGTGTGGGCAGAACTTCCCAAAGCCCAGAGGGGGCTGGATCCTTCTCAGCAGGGTCACCACGTCCAGGTGTTTGATTCTGCCCCTGCGGGAAGACACCAGACCTGGGTACCTGGCAGCCCCACCCAGACCTCCCTTCCGGCTCAGAGAATGGCCAGGGGCGGGGGAGCCAGGAGACAGGGGGACGCTTCCTGATTTCCAACCGTGCTTAGGGAGTGGAAGCTGAGTGTCCATTTTAAAGAAGAAACGATGTTTGAGTTCACTGCTGCCCACCACCAGGAATGGGCTCTCTTTTTTTGGGGGGGGGGGGGCGGGTGGTAAGAGGCCAGAAGCCCCTCAGATGTGGGATCTCCGGGCTGGAATCTGGGCCTCATTTCTCCCATGGTGGAGCCTTCGCTGGGTTTTAGTCAAGCTGCCTGGGGGCTCTTGGGATGTATTAACAGAAGAACAGAAGTAGAGGGTATGAGTCAAGGGAGGTGGAAGCTCACTTCCAGGGGCTTGTAGGGTGCTGGAGACCGTGTCATAGGTTGGGAGATTAAGTGAGATAACGGGCACGTCCTGGTTGGCACGGCACCTGACACCTGGGAAACAGTCATCGAATGTGAGCTTATTACCTTCTTAGAAAGACGGTAAGGCAGCTGTGCTTCCCAGCGCTAAGGTGCACCCGGATGCCCCGAGGGCCAGGTTAGCGGCAATGAGATTCTGATTCCGTCACTCTGGGGTGAGGCCGGGGAGGTGGGACGGGGTGGGCTCTGCATCTTTATAGAGCTCAGCTTCTTGGTCAGTGGACCACACTCTGAGTAGCCGGGGCCTAAACTGCCTGGGGAGGTAGTGAGCTCCCTGCTCCTAGAAGCATCCAAGCGAAGCTGGATGACCATCTCCCAAAAAAGGCGAGGGGGCTTCTGCCCTGGGAGGCTGTAGGATCCCTCCCAACCCTGAGGAACTCCCAGTCTCTGATCCGGGCCCTCGGATAATAAAGGGAGGGGCAGCCCTCTCCTTGTCGTTAGACTGGAGAGTGACTCGCTGTCGGACTCCAGGACTGGGTCTAGACCAGAGGAGTGGATGGTTGAGGGAGGGCCCAGCACAGAGCCTGCAGGAGGGACTCACTTAGCCTCTGGGTCATACTCTGCCCAGATGGCCTTGAACTCGTCCAGGTGATGAGGGCCCAGGATGGACCAGTCCCGTGTGAGGTAGTCAAAGTTGTCCATGATGACAGCCACAAAGAGGTTGATGATCTGCAGGAGGAGAACCGTGGGCTCCCTGCTCGGAAAGGCACGTGGCACGGGGGCGGGCGGGGGGAATGAGGGTGTCCATGGGGTCTGGGGGTCCATAGCTTCCCCCTGCCAGGGCCCTGCCTCCGAGCCCTTCTGGCGACTACATCCCGCACACGAGCAGCCTGTGTCACTCTGCTCCGGCCCACGCGGTGTCCACTGCCGGGGCTCCTGGGGTTCATCTTTAAAAATCCCAACCTCGGCCTCTCGTCTGCCCCCAGCGACCAGAGGGACGCTGGTCTCCCCCGGCCAACACCGCCCCTGTGCCGCTCTTGCCTGTCCTGTATTGTTGGGTGTCCCTTTGAAATGCAAGGTGGCACTCAGTGAGCGCCTTCAGGGCTAGGGCTGTGTCCTGTTCACCTTTGTGTCCCCTGCACTGAGCCCAGGGAACGTTAGACGCTCAAGCAAGCATCTTAGTGAACGTAGCAAAGAAAAAGAGTGAAGAGCGACGGCCTGGGGCCGGGGGGCTCTTTGTCTCCCGCGAGTGCACACAGCAGCCCTGGAGCCTCAAAGCCACCTGTGCTCTGCTTCCGAGCCCACTGCTACCCGCTTCGGGACCTCGTTTCCGGAGTCTCAGCCTCCTCACTGGGGGGGCAACCGCCTCTTCCAGGGAAGAGAGAGGGGCGAACGGCTTTACTGGGATAGACTTTACTCTGTTTTAGGGTAGAGCCTCACTAAATTCTTTTGATTACCAGTCGCTAACAACAACAGCAAAAAAGGGCCAAGCTCTTAGCAACTCCTGCAGCATGCAAACGCACTCAGAAAACTCAGCCACACCCAGGATGACCAGAACAGAGACACCCTAGCCAGAGTCCCTGAGTCCCTGAGCTATAGGTCCCTGGAGAGACAGAGACGACGGGAGGCGGCGGCGGCGGTGGGGGGGGGGGGAAGGCGGGGGGTTGTCACCCTGCCTCAGCGCATCTCCCCGCAGCCCGGCCGCCCCGCCCTCGGGCCTCACCAGGAAGGCACAGAGCATGTAGAAGCTAATGAAGTAGTAATAGGCGAAGTCGGTGCCACAGGTGCGCTCCTCCCCCGGGGCGTAGTCCGACTCGGGGTCGC
Source organism: Inia geoffrensis (assembly GCA_036417435.1). Taxonomy (NCBI): domain Eukaryota; kingdom Metazoa; phylum Chordata; class Mammalia; order Artiodactyla; family Iniidae; genus Inia; species Inia geoffrensis. The sequence continues at coordinate 1,579,874 of CM070901.1, read as the reverse complement.
ACAGCTGGCCGTAGCTGCAGGCCAGCAGGATCTCCTGCCACGCCTCACCCGTGGCACACCTGGAAGGCAGGGCGCCGCGCGCCTCTCACTCTGGGCAGCGGCGGAGCGCAGGGCGTCGGGGGGAGCAGGCCGGGCGTCCCTGAGGTCTCCGGGTCCACGTGCTGCCCAGTGTGAGCCAGGGCCCACTGCCCCCCTGTGCTGTGTGCGGTCCCCCCACAACTCTACCCCTCGTGGGGCACCACAGGCAGGAACTGAACAAAGAAAAGGGGGCTTCTCGGACAGAGGGGCAGAATCAATCCAGGATTCAAGTCACCGCTGGGGCAGCAAGGGAGCAAGAGAGCTGACCCGGGGTCGGTGAGGCCTCCCCCTCCCCCCGAGGGACATTCGAGCTCCACCGCCCGCCTCAGTGCAATGAGGGTGGGGCGATCTGCAGGACCCCGCTCAGGACCGGCTGACTCCTTTTCGACCCCCAGGGCACAGTGAAGACGAGGGCCACCCGCGCAAAAAACGATGGCTCTGGCTGTACGGGGGGTGAGCATCTGAAAAGGACAGCAGAGCCTTGGCGCTTCGGCGTGCTGGGCCCGCACACATGAAGCCAGCCTGCCCGCGGACTAGAGAAGGGGTGGGGACAGCTGGGGCCTCTTGCCTGAACAGCAGAAGCACGGCCTGGGGGAAGGTCTGGAAGTTGTTGTTCCGGTTGATCTGGGTCCCGTCCACCAGGGCAATCTTCCCGAGCATCTGCAGACCAGGAAGCACGCGATGGTGGCACCCGCCTAGGTCTCCCCCGGCCCATCTCCCACTGTCCCCTACTTTCTCCAAATCCCCTCTACTTCAGGCCCCGTCAGACCTGAAGCCAGATGAACTGGGCTGCAGTTGGCCCTCGAGCATCGCAGGGGTATAACTTTACAGACAGCCCTTGGGCCCTCCAAACCCAGGGCTCCGCATCCACGGATTCAAATAACCGCAAATCGTGTGGTACCACAGTACGTATTTACCAAAAAAAAAATCGCGTATACGTGGACACGCGCAGCTGAAACCTGTGCTGTTCAAGGGTCACCTGTATTATCAAGGTTGGGTGAAGTTCTCCCCCTCAAGCCAAAGAAATCTGGGGGGTGGGCCAGCTGTCCTAACCAAAGGCTAGTCAGGGACTCAATGTGGGGAGCAGGGTGCTCCAGGAGATCGTAGGCCGAGACCACCCGGGCCTCTGACGGGGGCCCTGGAGAGCAATCCGGCCCTTGTCCGTCTGCCCACAAAGCCTCCCCCCACTCCATGCCCCGCGCTGTTTCTGCTCGCCGTCTGGGGACCTCCTCCTCCTCCTCTGGTCCTGCAGCTGAGCCCAGGGCTGCCGGGAGGCCGGACGGGGGAAGGGTCCAGCCTGCACGCCGGCCAGGCCGCCGGAGGCTCCCCTCCCGCCCCTCACCTGCATGCCGATGACGGCGTAGATGAAGAAGAGCATGACGATGAGCAGAGCCACGTAGGGCAGGGCCTGCGGGCGACGACGGAGGCTCAGGGCGCAGGGCCCCGCCCCCTGCCCCGCAGCCCCGCAGCCCCGCCCCGCCTTCGTTCCCGCTCGCCGGGCCCCCGCGGCAAGCCCCGTGGGTGGGCGGGGCCGCGCACCTGGAAGGACTTGATGAAAGTCCAGAGCAGCGTGCGCACGCCCTCCGCGCGGCTCAGCAGCTTGACCAGCCTCAGGACGCGGAACAGGCGGAAGAAGGCGCTGGAGATGCGGGCGCTCTCGTCGGGGTCCTGCGGGGCGCAGCCCCACGATCAGTCTGGGGCCGGGGCAGGGGGTGAGGGCGGGCGGGGCGGGGCGGGGCAGAGTGTGCGGTACGAGTCGTGCCGGGGGGACTCCCAGCCCGCCCCGCGGCCCCCGCTGAGCGCTCGTGCTGGCCCTCGCGGGGCTCAGGGCCCCGGGCCTGCTCCGCTGGTGGTGACCGCGCGCGGGCTGGGCGCCAAGCAGTGCGCTGAGTGGACGGCGATCCTGCCCCCGGGGCAGAGGCCCCGCGCCGGCTCTTCTGGGGCTCCTGCCTCCTCCCACCTCCTCCCCGAGCTGCCTGCCACTCAGCCGAGGACCCTGGCAGCTCTCCCGCCCCTCCCCTAGTGTCCACCCAGTGCAAAGTCTCCCAGAAGCTCAGCTGCTCTGCGGCCATCAATTCAGTGGCCACACCCTGCCCCGCACAGGGCTGTCCCAAGCCGGGAGGCCTCTGCCCACGTGCCAGCCTTAGACACTGGCCGACTCCGGCCAGGGAGAGCCCCCTGCCCGGCGTCCCGTGTCCCCGCGGGCTTGGTGCTGGTGACCTGTCGCTAAGGTTCTGTATGACCCAGTTCTCTCTGGATGTGCCCATCAGCACAGAGGCCCTGTTTCCCAGGGCTCCGAGAAAGCCACTGCATCCATGCACATTCTAGTAGCACAGAGCTCCCACCCGTCCCCACCCGGACCCTCTGGGGCCTGCTTGGGGCAGGGGGCCCTGAGTGCGTCTGCCCCATGCAGTCCAGCAGCCAGGCCCGAGCATGCACGCTGCAGGGCAGAGCTGGCGGGCAAGCCCTGCAGGCTCATGCAGCCTGGAATTACAACGTTCCCGCAGCTGCCACCCAGGCAATACAGTCCCCCGCTGGAGGCCAGGAAAGTCTGTGGAGAGAGAGAGGAGGGGGTGGGGGGAGGAGAGAGAGGAGGGACACGGTGGGAGGGCGGTGAGGAGAGGCGTCAGAGAGGACAGACCACATAAGAGTTAAAGAGAGAACGAGGCAGAGAGGCAGGGGGTGAGAGGCCCCTAGTGGCTGCCGGCCAGGGTCGGGCGGGTGGGTGTTGAGGACGGAGCTGTGGGGACAGTGAGGCCACAGGCTGGGGGCAAGGGAGCCAGGAGAGGAGGGGAGACCGAAGACGGGCAGGTCCCTTCTCGCCCCCAAGATGCAACCTGTGTGTCTGGCGTCTGTGGTGCTGGGGCCGTAGGGGGGCGGCACGTGGGAAAGTACCTGCGCTCGTGGTCACAAGGGGAGTCACACCCCTGTCTCCTGAGTCCAGGGGTGCTGGCCAGCTCCCTTGTGCTGCTGAGGCCCTTACCGGGGTCCCATCCTCTGTGGCAAAGGCCCTCTGGGGGAGTCTGAGACCCCCCCCCACCAGATGCATCTCTGCCCACCCCCCCCAGCCCCCCACCTGGGAGCAGGACCTAGGCTTCCATCTCAGGGCCAGGCTCTTAAAGGGTGGGCATGGGGTGCAGGGAGCAGCCTTTGAGCTCCTCCCTTGGGCCACATTTCAGGAGAAACCCTGTTTCTGGAGTCCTGGGATGGGGAATCATTGCTTTATCTCCTAATTACTTGTGGGGGGACTGGTTCCCAGTATGCTATTTCCCCACCAAGCAGCATTCTCCAGGGCAGCTTTCACCTGGGACACTGGTTCTCAGCCCAGGCTGGGCATCAGAATGCTGGGTCCCCACCCCAGCCGAGTAAGTCAGCTCCTGGGGCCTGGGCCTGGCTTCCGGGTGTGTAAATGCACCCCAGGTGATTTCATATGCAGCCAGGGGTGACAGGCCACGTTCCAGGCCTGTGCGGCCAACATGGTACCACCAGCCACACGTGGCTCTTTGGGTTACAGTGAAAATTACATAGACTTAGAAATTCATCTCCTCAGTTGCACTGGCCACATTTCAAGTGACCAGTAGACACTTGCGGCTCGTGGCTACTGCACTGGACAGAGCCGAGCTGGGATTGCAGAGAGTGCTAATGGATGCTGCCGCCCTAGTCTGCTCCCTGGTTTATACGCCAGGAATATAAATCAGTATTTTAATTCAAAGTCTTAACATGACTTCAAGCAAACAGTCCTGGTTAGGGGCATCTGCTGTCCCTAAAAACCAAAAGGTGACCAGCGACGCCCTCGGCCCTCCTGCACCAAAGAAACTGCTGAGTTACCCCAGACTCCCCGGCACAGACCTCAAAACTCCAAGAAGTAATTTGTAATTTGAGCTGAGACTGCGCTGGTGAGAAGTGCTGCTCTCAGACCCTGGGGCCTTTGGGGGGCTATTTCCCAGCAGGTGCCCCGGTTTACCCAGAAGGAAGCCTGCCCGCCTCCGCCCCGCCCCCTCTGGGCCTGCTTGGATACAGGATGCTCTTCCCCACGCCCCTCATCCCGGCTGCCCCTGGCAGGCACTCTGGGGGCGGGGGGAGGGGAATGCCTTGTGACTTCAACCTCTGGCTCCGGGATCTGCCCCTCCCTGTCCCCTGCTCCCCTCCTTCACCCGTCAGCCACCTCAGCTTCAGATCCTCAGCGAGGCCACCTGGAGGGCTCCACCTCTGGGATCCTGCCCTCTTGCAGAAGCCCCCGCCCACGCCCTGCTGCTTTTCATCCCACCCCCAGGCCTCATTGCCTCCGTCTCTCCTGGGCCAGCTCCTGGGCTCACATACTGGCTACCTGTACAGAGACCCAACGAGCCGGCCCTCAAGACCACAACGATCCTGGTATCTGACCCCTTGTTCCAGGCCTCAGGGCTGCCAAGCATGACTCCAGGGAGAAACTGGGCACTCGCCACCACCCCCATCCCCCCGCCCAGACTCAGACCCCTGCCTCCTGGCAGTGTGGCAGCCCCATCCGCTTCCTGCGGTGGGTTCATGACAGCAGCTGTCCCTCAGAGGCAAGTCACACTGTCACACCCACCGCCCTCCCTCCCCGTGGACTCTGCCTGCTCCTCAGATGCCCTCGAGGCACCCAGCAAGGACGCCGCCTGCCCTTCTCCCCAACACCCTGCCCCCTTTCACACTTTGCATTCCTCACGGCTTCTGTCTTCACTCATCTTTTCCCAGGGCTCTGAATCGCATCTTTTCTACCTCCTGTGAGACCCTAACGGTTTCCTCAGCGGTCTCTTCCCTCCTCCATGCTGGCTCCACCCACAGCCTCCGTTTCCTCAAAATGAATGGGAGAAAATATTTGCAAACGAAGAGACTGACAAAGGATTAATCTCCAAAATATACAAGCAGCTCATGCAGCTCAATATCAAAAAAACAAACAACCCAATCCAAAAATGGGCTGAAGACCTAAATAGACATTTCTCCAAAGAAGACACACAGGTTGCCAACAAACACATGAAAGGATGCTCAACATCACTAATCATTAGAGAAATGCAAGTCAAAACTACAATGAGGTATCTACCTGACACCGCTCAGAATGGCCATCATCAAAATATCTACAGACAATAAATGCTGGAGAGGGTGTGGAGAAAAGGGAACCCTTTTGCACTGTTGGTGGGAATGTAAATTGATACAGCCGCTATGGAGAACAGTATGGAGGTTCCTTAAAAAACTACAAATAGAACTACCATTCGACCCAGCAATCCCACTACTGGGCATATACCCTGAGAAAACCACAATTCAAAAAGAGTCATGTACCACAATGTTCACTGCAGCTCTATTTACAATAGCCAGAACATGAAAGCAAGCTAAGTGTCCATTGACAGATGAATGGATAAAGAAGATGTGGCACCTGTATACAATGGAATATTACCCAGCCATAAAAAGAAACAAAATTGAGTTATTTGTAGTGAGGTGGATGGACCTAGAGTCTGTCATACGGAGTGAAGTAAGTCAGAAAGAGAAAAACAAATACCGTATGCTAACACATATATATGGAATCTAAAAAAAATTTTTAAATGGTCCTGAAGAACTTAGGGGCAGGACAGGAATAAAGACGCAGACGTAGAGGATGGACTTGAGGACACAGGGAGGGGGAAGGGTAAGCTGGGACAAAGTGAGAGAGTGGCATGGACACATATACACTACCAAATGTAAAACAGATAGCTAGTGGGAAGCAGCCGCATAGCACAGGGAGATCAGCTCGGTGCTTTGTGACCACCTAGAGGGGTGGGATAGGGAGGGTGGGAGGGAGACACAAGAGGGAAGAGATATGGGGATATATGTATATGTATAACTGATTCACTTTGTTATAAAGCAGAAACTAACACGCCACTGTGAAGCAAGTATACTCCAATAAAGATGTTAAAAAAGAAAAAAACTGAAGGGGGTCTGCTGCCCTCTAGTAACCGCCTCCCTCCAGACTCCGGTGAAGCTCTTTCCTGAACTGGCCGCCTTGATTTCCTAGCCCTGCAGCCCCTGCTCCATCCTTGTAACTGGCTCCAGTCCCCCAGTCTGCTGTCTGTCACCCCCCAGCTCACGCATGGCTCTCTGGTCCCAAGCCCCGTGGCCTTGCCAGCTGGAACGCTGCGGAGCCTCAACCCCCCAGGCTTCGGCCACCCGCTCCCTTCCTTGATGGGGCGGCTGCCACGTTCTGGAGTCAGTGACCCTCGGTTCCTGGCCTGCGTTTCCAATGACGCGTGGCTCGTCCGCGCACGCACACCAGCACCCAAACCCCCGCACCAGAGCAGAATCGTGGAGGTGGCCCCCCATCCTTCTTCTCGGGATACTGTGTCTCCTCGACGCCTTCCTTCCCGGGGCCGTGGGCAGCACTCACCTCGCCCCACTGCACCTCCCAGAGCCGCGAGTTTGTCCTTACGCGTCCACCCCGACTCTCACGGAACCCCTCGTGCTCCGGGGGTGAACTGCCGTCCCCAGAGCCAGCCGTCCCCGAGACACAGGGTCTCCTGCCCTCTCACCCAAGGGCTTAGCTCCTGCAGTCGCCCCTGTACTGCCTGATCCTCCCATGAGCCCAGGATGTGCTCTAACTTCTCCCATTTTCAAGAAAACTCTCCTAGGCTGCACGCTCTCCTCCACCTTCTAAGCCATTTCTCTTCGTAGCAAGAAGAGAGAACTGTCCAGGCTCACAGCCTGCCCTGCCTCTCGTCAGCCCACTCCAGCCGGGCGTTCTTCCCTGAGAGTCCCATGAGACTGTCGGGCCGGGCTCCCGGGAGGGACACCCCCGGGCGCAGCCTCCGGACCTTCGCTCTCTAAATACCCTCTTCTCTCCGAGGCTGGTCTCACCCCCTCCCACGACTCTAAATGCCAGTTCCTCCAGTGGTCTCCGATTTAGATCTCCAGCCTGAGCAGCCTCTGCACGCCAGGGTCATAAATCCAAGCCTGCTGCATTGTCTCCATCCGGATGCCCTGCAAGCGTCCTGAATTGTCACGCCCCAAGCGGGACTCTTGGTTTCCGCCCCACGCCTGCTCCTCTGGGAGTTGGCACATCGCAGCAAATGGAAGCTCAGTTTCTTGGGCAAAATCCTTGTACTCACCGTGGATTCGTTTTTCTCTCACCCTGAATCAAGTTCATCAGCAAATACTATCGGCTCAGTGCTCCAAGCAGCTCCAGTTGCTGGCTACTTCTCCTCTCCTGACCTCCCCCCCGGGGGCCCTTAGTGTCCCCTACAGCTTGCTGTCAGCACAGCAGCCCAAGGGGTTCTCTGACAACTGAGATCAGACCAGGTGTACACGCCCCCCGGGGCTCTCATCTCCCCGCAGAACAGAACCCAGGATCAGAGGCGTGGCTCTCCAGGGCCGATGCGATCCGGCCCCCGCCCTCTCTCTGAGCTCACCTCGCAGCTCACCCCTCACCCAGCCGCCAGGCCTCCCACTGGTCCTCAGCCGGCCCACGTGCTCCTAGCTCCCTACCCAGGCCTGTGCACTCCCCACCCCACCCAACCCCGCCCCCGCGCGGCCCACCCTGTGCTTCATGCAGGGCTGTGCCCAGTACCACCCGACGCTAACTCCCATTCCCTTCTCTCGAAGGCTCCACCTGCCTGATTTTTCTTCATCACACGCGCTGGCCGCATCGGCCACGCGACAGATTCGCTTCACCGTCCGTTCACCACCCCCCTCCCCGTGCTCTCGTTCTTTGCTGTCCCTCTAGCCCGTGGGAGACGCTCAGTATTTGAGGAGTAGGTGAACCACCGCCTCCCAAACTGTGCCCCCTGCTTGCAGTCGCTCTCACCTGCCGCCCTTCGCCTCCAGGGTCACGCTTTAGAAGCGTAGCTTTCATCCTTCCACGGCCCTGTTCAGAGACCCCCAGCAGCGCCCACCCTGCAGGCTACACAAGGCCTGCACGCTCGTGGGCCTCTACTAACCGGGCCTCTCTGCGCGCCCCGAGCCGTCTGTTTATTCGGCTCCCTCCTGCGCCCTTCCGGCAGCAGCCCTGCCTGTGCTGCTTGCTCCCACCTCCCTTTCCTTCAGGAACCCTTTCAGATGGCGCCACCTCCACGAAGCCTTCCCTGACCATGCCACCACCCAGGGACGACCTCTCTCTTCCACCACGGCGCTTGCTGTGGGCCGTCTGGCACACTCATTGTGCCTGGAATCTGAGGTGTCTGTCTGCTCTACAGGATTTGTAACCCTGGGTGATGGGCTGCACATGCAGCAGGTACCCCGCAGGGTCTGTGGCCTCAGCCCCACCCCAGCCATGGCTGTGCCCGCCTGGTACTCACGTCAATCTCACTGAGGATGACGTCGATGATGCTGCCGATGACAATCAGGAAGTCAAACACATTCCAGGGGTCCCCAAAATAGCCCTGGGGGAGGGGCCAGGGGTGAGCTGTGGAGGGCAGGGGCTGGGTCCCCAAAATAGCCCTGGGCGGAGGGGCCCGGGGTGAGCTGTGGAGGGGAGGGGCTCAGAGGCCAGCAGAGTGCAGTGGTCCCTGTCAGGGGGATGTAGAACTGCAGGGCCAGGCAGGGCTGGGCCAAGATGCCACTTCCCGCGGGTGTTCCAGGGCCCCACCCACTCCCGCTCCCCTCCCCTTGCCTCCCCTCCCTCCAGAGCATAAAGTGGTCCAAGGGGAGGGCGGTGTGCCTGGGAACTCAGGATTTGGGGTCCTGGTCCGCACGGGGAAGTCCTTCGTCCCCCGCTTGAAGCCCAGTCCAGTCTGGGCCTCGCAGGCAGACCTGACACGGGGGTCGCGGGTGGGGAGTGGACGTGGAACCCAGGACACAGCAGGACGCTCCCCGGCCCGTGGCTGCTCTTCAGAGGCTTAAGGGAAAGGGGGCCACGAGACAGGCTCAAGGAAGGGGCGGGGCAGGGGCAGCCGCATCTAGTCCTGCCGGCCACTTCTGGCAGCCTGAGCGGCCTGCCTGCCCCAGGCTGAGCAGGCTGGGAGCAGAAATGCCGGAGGCAGGGCGTCCTGTAGGACGGGCCGTGAGGGCTCCATGGGAAGGCCTCATCCTGCCGCGGGACTCACCCTGGCCTTGAACGCCATGAGCTTGAGGGCCATCTCCACCGTGAAGATGGTGGTGAAGGCCACGTTGAGGATGTCTGAGATGTGGTCCATCTGCTCCGACTGGTTGTAGTGCTGTGGAGACACAGGGATGGGCTGGGGACCGGCTCTGCCTCTCGGGGAGACACCCCCAGAGCCCTGCTTTCTTCCTCGGGGCCCCTGCCCACCTTCCTTTAACCTCAGAAAACTAGAGCCTGCTCTGGCAACGTGCAGAATCCTACCAGGTCCATGGCCACACCCTCTCCCCTCGAAGGACCATGAGGGGAGGCGGAGGGGGCCGACCCACGTCTGTTCCTGGAGGCCAGGAGGGAGGCCCCCCAGCAGGGCTCTGTGAGCGGCTCCCCCCAGCCGTTTGGGTATAGGACCAGGAGGGAAGACCCCTGGTTCGAGGCTGGGGCCACCCCCACCTGCAGGCGGCACCTGAGATCACCAGGCTCCCGTGCCTGCAAGCTACCCCGGGACCCCGAGGCAGCCCCGAGCAACGCCCTCAGCCGCCTTGAGCCTCCCCTGTGACCCTCCTGAAACCGATGACCTTGTAACATTTCCCAGGAGTCTCGCACCCTTCTTTAAATAGAGTTGACACGACCCCACTTCCTCCACAAAACCTTCCCAGGTCGCAGAAGGAGTTGGCGTCTCCCCTGCCCCACCCCGTCTTGGCAAGCCTGCCCGATTCTGCTGCCCAGCTCAGGCCCCCACGTGAGCCGTGGCTTGTGAACCCCTGTCCGCGCTGGGCCCGCTGTGGCTCTGTGACTCCCTCCCCAGACCCTCCCCACCGGCAGCGTGTGGTCGTGTTGTTGCCAGTGGCTGGGGCGCCGGGGCCAGGGAGCCTTGCTGTGTGATCCCGTTTATGTGGGGCGTTAGGGATCAGATGCTTGATTAAGGCTTGATAAGGACGCTGCGGATATGACTTGTCTGTAAAGTGTGCTCATCTCCTCAGAGGCGCCTGTTCTGTGAATATTACATCCCCTTTTCTTGGGACTGGAGCTGACATTGCAGCCTTCTCCACCATCCAGATGGGCAACAGCAGAAGAACAGAGAAGGTGCTCTGTGCTTCCCACACAGCCCCACCCTCCTGCGCAGCCGCCTCCTGGCCCCAGAGCAGCCACAGCCGCGTGTGCGCTTGAATTACGGCCCTAATGAACCGCTGAGTGCCTGGCACCCGGGCCGGCGTCCAGTCCACCTCCCTGCCCCACGTGGCACCTCAGCATGGTGCCTGGCACAGAGCAGGTGCCAGGAAGAGTCTACTGGGGGTAGTCAGCCTGGAGCCCCACTCCCCCTGCCCTGCCCAGGCCCTGGCCCGCTCGGCGCTGATCTCGGGGGACCTGGATCCCGGGGGCCTCACCTGCATGCCCAGGCAGATGGTGTTGAGCATGATGAGGGCGAACATTAGGTACTCGAAGTAGGAGGAGGTGACGATGTACCACACCTGGTACTGGCACGGGTTTTTGGGGATGTAGCACTTCAGGGGGCGGGCCTTCAGGGCGTATTGCACGCACTGGCGCTGAGAGGGGATGCGATGGGCAGGTCAGTGCCCGGGGCCACCTCCCCCCCTTCCTCGTCCACGCCCACAGGCTGGAGGGGCCCTCAATTCAGCAGGCCAAGGGCCTCTGCTGGGCTGTCGAGGGGAAGAGCTCCACTGGGCTGGATTCCCCTGGAACCATAACGGCCCATTTCTAGCACGGCTCTCACCCAGCCCAGGGGCTCTGGGCATCACGGTGGGTCCACAGGAGACCCCACCCGACCACCGTGTGCTGCTTCAGGTGGGAGGTGGGTCGGAGGTGGGTCTGGGCACCCAGTGGAGGGTCTGGGATCACCCCCTGCCCAAGGGCGCTTTTCCCTGGCCTGAGCCTCGGCCCGGTGGGCGGGAGGCCTGGAGCAGGCGGCCCAGCACCTGGTTCTTGTCCAGCTCGCAGTTCTTGTACTCGGTCTCCCCCTGCTCCTGGAAGGTGACAATGACGAAGCCCACGAAGATGTTCATCATGAAGAAGGCGATGAGGATGATGTAGACGATGAAGAAGACGGCCATCTCCGGGCGCATGTTGTGCACGGGACCCTTGTCCTCCTCGTGAGAGTCAATGGCCCTGTATAGCAGCCTGGGGTGGGCAGAGGACACAGGTGTGCTGGGCGGGGCGGTGAGGCAGAGTCAGGCCGGGAAGGGCGGGCTTGGTCCTACCGGCCGTGGGGAGCCGGGGGGGCCTCTGGACAGTCACGCGAGGGGGGAGAAGCCCAGAAAGGCTGATCAGGCGGAAGGGGCCTGCCTTCCATCCTCCGCGGGATGCGCTGGCTTCCCCCAGTCACTGGGGCAGAGAGGCCCACACCGTGCCACCCCTGGTTGGGCTGTCTCTGGAGTGAGCAGTCGGCACCCCAGTCCCGTGCGCACCCCGCGAGAGCCAGGGTGGCTGCCGAGCCCCCGCGGCGCCCGGCGTGCTGCAGGGGCATGGGTGGCTCCCAGGCCCTCCCCGGCCTCTGGCCGCGTCGCTGGGCCCCGCCCTCACTCACTGAGGCCACCCCTCGAAGGTGGACACCGTGAAGAGTGACATCATGGCCGAGAGCACGTTGTCGAAGTGGAAGTTGTTATGCGTCCACTGGCGGGGACGCAGCTCCATCTGCGTGGGGTCCCCATCCTTGTACACATAGTAGTAGCCCCTGAGGCGGGGAGACGCAGTCACTGCACTGTGCTCGCAGGTCACCCTCCGTGTCCTCTGGGCCCCGGACGGTGAGTGTGGGGGAGGAGGGCAGGTCTGGACCGGGGACCCCTCCCGAGGTCACTCGAGGAAGGGGCTTCTGTGAGCCTGAGGGGCTCAGCTTCCCAGTGCCCCTGCGGAACGGCCACCCTGCCCCCCCCCGCACACCTGCATTCCTCCTCTGTCATCTTGGACAAGTCATTGCAGCTGAAGAATTTCCCCTGCATCCAGGAGGGAGGGAGGGAGACAGGTTGTCATGGAGACAGGGTGGAAAGATGGGGTGGAAAGGGGGAGGGAAGGCAGGGCCTGAGGGCAGCCTAGCCGTGGGGGCAGGGCCCCAGGATGGTATGCATCAGGTCACTGTTCCCCCAGCCACCCGTGGGCTCCCCGCCAGGCAGACAGCTGTGAGGCTGGGAGCCAGCTCCTCAGACCATGAGCTTTGCTGAGTGCCCCAGGCTGGGCCTGAAGAAGGGAAGTACGGAGCCAGCTTGGCCTCTGCCTCCCGCTCAGGAGCCCCTGCCCCTGCCCGCACTGCTGGGGCTCCCCACCTCCCCCGCTTCCTTCTCAGGCCCTGGGGCGGTGCAGGGATGGAGCCCAGCTGGGCCCGGATGACACATCTTCTCTCAAAATTGAGCAGGGGTCCCGGCACGCCCGCTCCCCTGAGGCTGAGTAGGGGAGCTCTGTGATACCCTCTGCGGACTGCAGCCCAAGCAGTTTCTCCTTTGATTTACGTCACATATTGGGCGCCCAAGGAAGATTTTGTTTCAACAAAAGGAGTTGATTGCTAGGTCTGACTGTGGCTAAATGTTTGAATTCATAGATGCTGGTCCGGGTCCCTCAAAGGTTGGGAGACGGAAATGCCTTGGCCAGGGACACAGGAAAAGCTGAAGACACGGCCACCCTGTCACCGCAGCCTCTTGCCATCCCTACCGCCTCCCCCTAATGTCACGGAGCAGAGGATGAAGGTGAGGCAGGGGACATTGGGGGAGGAGCCGGCAGAGGACGCTGCTGCCACTTGGGCAGGTTTTTGGGCACTTGAAACCAAACGCCCAATCTAGTACAGAAAGCAAATATAGTATGGATACACGTGACCAGTGCATTACAAATGTGACGTAAATGCCACCTGTACCTGGCGTTTGACTATGATCTGGGCGGGAACGGGGGTCTGTCAATAAGAGACTAACACACACAGGGGGTTGGGGGTGGGGGAGCAGCTGCTCACTCATTCTTTTGGGGAGTGCATCTTGGAGGCCCCGGGTGGGTGCCAGGGTGAGGATGAGTCCTGCAGAGACTCTGCCCTGAGGGGGTCCCAGGGCCCCCAGGCTGCAGAGGCAGAGGCTGGGGAAGGGTGGGGGGGGCGGCCCTGGCTGGAGCTGTGGGATAGGGCCAAGTGCAGGCCACTGTAAGCACCTGGTTTGGCGGCTAAGCTGTCTCCGTCCAGACACCCCTCCTGCCCCTTCAGGACAGAGACCAACAGGACCCGGTCCCCTATAGGTCCTCTGGGAGCCCCACCCTGATGGCCCTCCCCAAAGCCTGCCCCTGCCCATGGAAAGGGCCTTGTGGGGTTCGCTCCATGGCCCCCTCAAGCCCTAGCAGAGGCCCAGGCCCAGAGGAAATGCTCCATAAATGTTTGTTGAATGAATGAGTGATTGTACGATGATGCCATTGTATGTCTAAGAATGACTGAGGTTACATAATTGGGATGGTGCTTTGCGGGTGGGAGCAGAGGGTCATGGAAGGAAGTGTCATGAATGTGGGTGGTGCCCTCAGTGTCCACGTCTGTGTCCTGCAGGTGATCTAAGAGCCAGAGGCATCCAGAGGTCGGCCGCACAGGAGAAGGCGGCCTGTCGGGCTGATTGCCACGCAGGAACGAATAGTGGAGTTCTCGCAGGAAAGTGAGAACAGAAGTGGGGTGGCTCCCACATGTGAAACGACGGACCCCCACCCGCGGAAGCTTGCGGGAGACACACCTGCTGGCTCGGGGGGTGCGGAGGCTGGGGCGGGTGTGTCCTGGAGGGGGTGGAGAGCATGACAGTGGGCTAGGTGCTGGCAGGCCCCGCAGGTGGGGGGAGCCAGCAAGACAGCAGGTGGCCCGCAGAGCCCCGGGGGCCAGGTGGGGCGTCACCTAGGAGCCACATTCAGGCTCTTGCTGGCTTAGCCTTACCCCTATGCGTTCAGGACATCTGCCTCCACGGTCTGGGGCTCCCCTCGTTTAGAGGGAAACAGACCGGCTCTTGCCTCGGCCCAAGAGCTGGAACCGGAGCTGGGGGAGTGAGGGCAGGAGGGGCTCACCTTGAAGAGCTGGACGCCGATGCAGGCAAACATGAACTGCAGGAGGGTGGTGACCAGGACGATGTTCCCGATGGTGCGGATGGCCACGAACACGCACTGCACCACGTGCTGGGGAGGGACGCCCGGTCGGCACATCTCCCCATCCGCTTGCCGGCCCGTGACAGCCAAGGAGCCCCCAGGGCGCAAGCCTAGCTGCCTCCCGGCTTGTTGGGGGCACAGAGGGGCGCATGGGGGCACGGCTGCCCAGCCACACCCCACCCCCATTGGGCAGAGGGGATGGGATGGGCCCGGCAACGGCCGGGCTGACTGTCTTGAGTGAGGCCTGGCAGCCCTGTTCTCCCCCCGGGGTCCCGCCGGCCCCTCTCACCTTCAGCCCTTTGGCTCTGTTGATGGCCCGGAGCGGTCGGAGTACCCTCAGCACCCTCAGGATTTTCACCACGGAGATGGTGCTAGACCTGGGGGGCAGCCTGCTCAGCCCTCGGCCTGCCACCAGCTCTCTGCACCCACGTCTGCCTCCCCCAACTCCCCTTAAGCTCCGCCCCAGGATAGAGGCGCCTCCCGGCCCCTGGGCTGGTTTCCTCCAGGGCTGCCCACAGACCCTGTCTCTCCCATCAGACTGGAGCACCCTGGGCACCGAGGCTGTGCTCCCCGTGGGGCTGTGGAGGGGACTCCCTGCTCCTGTCCGCATCACCCCGGTCTCCTGCACACGCTCTGCCCACCTAGCCTTGTCACTCAGTCCAGTTGGTGACAACCCAAGGGATCCCCCCCCCACACCCTGGCCAGTGGTCCCGAGAGACCGTCCCCTTGTGGCTCAGTGCCCACCAACCAACAGCAGCTGGGCTGCCGCTCTGGGGTCCCAGCTGCCCCGCTCACTCGAGTCCCATGGAGATGAGGGACACGGCCACCACCACCAGGTCCAGGATGTTGAAGTAGTTACGGCAGAAGGAGCCCTTGTGCAGGAAGGCCCCGTAGGTTGTCATCTGGGGAGAGAGGTGGCATCCTGGGTGGCGAGGACCCTGGGGACACTCCTTGCTGGGTCCTTAGGGCATTGCCCTGTTCTCTGCACCCGCTTCTGGGAGCACTGACACCTCTCACGGGCGGCGAGGCCAAGGGAGCCCTGGGTCTCCTTCCCTGCCCAGACACAGGGGGATGCCCTGCCCTCTGCTCTGCAGAATGATACAATTCTTCCTCTCCCTCCTCCCTGGAAAGCATCCTAGGCATGGTTGGGTCAGGCTGAGCAGCCCGTCGAGGACTGAAGACCTTGCCCAGGCACCCACCCCTGCACGCGTGCTATAGCTCAGCCCAGAGGGGCCACTTTCTCCTCCCTGAGCACATCCCAAACATCGCTGTACAATGTGTTTGCCTGGTTTTGTCCTCCTTGACTGCCCCTGCTCTCTCTCTAATGAAGTCCTGTCCAATTTCAAGGCCTAACTCTAAAGTCATCACCTCCAGGAAGTCCTCCTGGACCTCAGGGAAGCCACCATCTCCCTCTGATCAATTTCTTTAATAATCGGGGCCCTGAAAGAAAGGACTGTCCTCGCTTCATACTGCAGCCGGCTCTGGGCCTGCTCTCCCTTCACGGCTCCCCTCTCCCCTCCTGGTTAATGGAGGTGAAGGCTGGGGTTGTGGGTTCCAGTCACAGATGGGAGGTCTCTGCCCCCAGACCCCATCCCCCACCAATGATGCTGTGAACCCAGTGTGTCCACCTCGAGAACGGGAGGGCAGCGGTGTGCTATGGACAAGGGGTGGGAGGGCCGTGAGAGGGCGGAGCTGCCAGAAACCCGCCCAGGGCGACAGCTGCTTCTCTGGGATCCTAGGGGAGGCCTTTCAGTCGCTGGTAACAAAGGTCTGGCAACAGATCCCAGCTCCCGGGTCCACGCTTAGGCTGGTTGCGCCTTGACTGTGGAAGAACGTGCCCAAGGCTTCAGAGACACGCAGGGCGCTCTGCTGAGAGCCCTACAGGCCATGGGTTGACTGTACCTCATGCCTCCACACCGCTCCTGCTTGCCCGCTCGCACCAGCTCATGAGCTGAGACCATCCGGTCTCCTGGGTCCTGTGAATCTTTCCCTGCTTCTCTCCACCACCTTCTTGCTTTTCCCTCCTCCCTGCAACGTAGCCCCTGTACAGCCTGTGTAAGCAGGAGCCACGGCAGGTCTGGTCCTTGGCCTGGAGACGCTCTTCGCCGAGGCTGTCTGTCTCACAGCCTTCACTCACCTTGAGGACAATCTCCACAGTGAAGACAGAGGTGAAAACGATGTCAAAATACCCAAGGATCTGGTGACAGGGCAGAGGACAGTGAGAGGAGGGGCAGAGCAGTGGTAGCATCATCATCTTCATCGGCATCACCATCATCACCATCACCACCATCCCCATCACCACCATCCCCATCATCACCATCACCACCATCCCCACCACCACCATCCCCACCACCACCATCCCCCCCCACCATCCCCATCACCACCATCCCCACCACCACCATCCCCCCCCACCATCCCCATCACCACCATCCCCACCACCACCATCCCTATCACCACCATCCCCCCACCACCACCATCCCCATCACCACCATCCCCACCCACCACCATCCCCATCACCACCATCCCCATCACCACCATCCCCCCCCACCATCCCCATCCCCATCCCCAACACCACCATCCCCACGACCACCATCCCCATCACCACCATCCCCATCACCATCATCACCATCACCACCATCCCCACCACCACCATCCCCATCACCACCATCCCCCCACCACCACCATCCCCATCACCACCATCCCCATCACCACCATCCCCATCACCACCATCCCCCCACCACCACCATCCCCATCACCACCATCCCCATCACCATCATCACCATCACCACCATCCCCATCACCATCATCACCATCCCCACCACCACCATCCCCATCACCATCATCCCCACCACCATCCCCATCCCCGCCACCGTCACCACGATCCCCACCGCCACCATCACTATCCCCATCACCATCCCCACTATCCCCACCACCACCATCCCCACCACCACCATCACCATCCCCACCACCATCACTGCTAACATCCAGCAACAAGAGCCCGTGTAGGCCGAGCACTGTGACAACACCGCTCAGGTCGGGCAGCCTTGGCCCTCCAGGGATTTAAACTCTAAGCCACTCTGATGCCTGTAGCCACAAGGGACACAGTGAGCTCTGGGCATCAGGGTGAGGTGTGCGGTGACTGAGGCTGAGTGGGGGTGGGTGCCGAGCTGGCTGCCGTCACCTGGTTCCTCACGGACTCAGTCCGGATGGGGTCCTCGGCAGCCAGCGCGGCGCTGCTCAGCAGGATGAAGAGCAGGATGAAGTTGGTGAACCAGGTGGCGTTGACGATGCGATGGCACAGGACGCGGATCCTGCGGGGGCAGGGCAGGGTCAGGAGGCCGCGACCGGCCTCCGTCACTGGACCCTTCCCTCCCGGTCAGTGGAGAAGGACAGCTGGTAACCGGGTGGTCTCTGGCTGGCCTCGCAGGGCTCTATCCCACCTTTTGTTCCTGCAGCCTCAGTCCCATCCCGCACAAGCTCTTCCCCAATGCTCCACCCCATCCCACGGCATCCCCACCAAAACAACGGGGCAGGCCCATCTCCATCCCTGAGGCCGACAGCTGAAACTCCATGGGGACTACAGTCCGTATTTTAAAGGTGTAAAATTGTGACGCCAATGAGAACTAGAGCTTATCCCCTTGTCCTGCTCTTGGAAAGGAACCCAGAGATGTGATCTCTCTTAGGACTAAGTAACTGATAAGGCTTAAGGCATTGCTTCTCCCAGAGATTCTGGCACTTTCAACTGGGCACAAGGTCTTAAGCTAAAGGAATGACTTTCTCACGGTGGAATTGTAGGCCCAGGGAGTCAGGAGAAGGGGGCCTTCTCAGAGCAGGAAGCAGCCCTCTCTGAGAGCCCCACCGACCACACTGCCCCGCCGCCGAGGGGCCACCCACTTATTGGTGGGGCTGAAGATGAAGAAGGCGCTGGCTTCTGGGATGGGCACCGCCTTCTCCTTCAGCTGCAGCTCGGCCAGCGGGCGGGGTCGTGGGCTTATCGGGATCTCGGGTTCGTCTTCCTCATCATCTCCTGTGCGGGAGGGGAGAGAGAGGTCGGGGTGTCTTTCCACGTTTCACTGCTCCCCTGGCTCCTGTGCTCTGAACCCAACCGTGAGCCCCCAGCAGCCAGCAAGCAACACAGGGCACGAGGGCACCAGCCGAGTCCAGCCAGGCACCTCCCTTCCTTGCGGCACACGGGGCTGAACTGTCCAGACAACTGTCAGGCTCAGAACCTCCCAGACGTCGGGCCGGGAGCAAAGGTCTGGGAGCCCTGCCGTTGCACCTCCTGTCTCGGGGCTGGACGCACCACCTCGAATGCTCACAAGCTGGGGGTGCCGGGGTTGGGGGGGGCCCTGCTTGGCACGAGGCCAGAGTGCTGGGCCCGGCTCCGCCCCTGACTCTCACGCCAGGCAGGATTCTGTCCCTCCTGAGTGTGAGACCCTCAGCTCGCGACATTGACAAGGGGCAGGAGGCCTGTTGAGATAAATGGACTCGGAGCTTCTCTCCTGGGGCCAGGTTCCAAAAACCATCATTCAGGGAGGAACTGCGGGCATGAAAAGAAACCAGGATTCTTTTCTTCGGGGCAGGTGTGGGGTGGGAGGGGGTGGGCGGGGGAGAGGGTCCCTCGGGCTCATTTGCTGAGTCTCAGGGCCTTGTGAGAGGGAGCTGTCCCCCCAAGTCCTCAGCCACAGACGGGGGGCACTGTGGGAAGTTGGGGTGCCCTTTCCTTTGTCCCCTCGCCCACAGCTGTCTCCTGCCAGCCCCTGGCAGGGTTCTCCCGCTCTCTCCACCACGGCGGCCCCTGCAGGGTCTCCTCCCGAGACCCCACTTCTTCCTGCCAAAGAGCATCCTCACGGGACATTTCCTGCCTCGCCTGGGACCAAGGGCCCCTGAGACACACGTTATGCTTAATCGCAGAAGCTGCTAATTCTTAGAACCCGCGTATCTGCTTTCTTTTCCCGCCTTAATTCTGATTTTCTCCGTCCACGCCCACTGTGTTAACTTCGCTGTGCATATCCTTCCTTGTCAGCCATCTCAGATTATTTTTGGAAAGAAGCCAGATAAACACATTCAGCCCCCTTGGTAAGAACGCTCCTCCGCGGCCCACCCCACAGCCCCTCCCCCCACCCTCCCCCTTCTCCCCAGCCCCTGCCCCTCCCCCACCTCAGGTTTCCTGGCTCAGCCTCTCCCACCTGCACAGCGGCCACCCCCATCTGCTAGGAGATGGTTATTAGATGAAGCAGATCAAGTCGAATTATCCTAAAACCCAAATGTCCCTTCAGGCAGGTAAATGAAGAATTATCATTAGTCTTATCTATACCAGCTCCATCCTCCCCACATTTTACTTGGCAAAATCCTTGCATTTTTTTTCCTTTCTTCTTCTTTTTTTTTTGGGATTTCTATACCGCTTTTTTTTTTTCAGTTTTAATATTTTTTTATTAAAGCGTAGTTGATTTACAATGTTGTGTTAATTTCTGCTGTACAGCAAAGTGATTCAGTTATATATATATATATATATATATATATATATATATATATATACATTCTATCTTTTTTATATTCTTCCATTATGGTTTATCACAGGATACTGATGAATGGATAAAGAAGATGTGATACACACAGACACACACACACAATGGAATACCACTCAGCCATAAAAAGGAACACAATAATACCATTTGCAGCAACATGGATGCAACTAGAGATTATCATGCTAAGTGAAGTAAGTCAGACAGAGAAAGACAAGTGCCATATGACATCACTTATCTGAGGAATCTGAAATATGCCACAAATGAACCTATCTAGGAAACAGAAACAGACTCACAGGCACAGAAAACAGACTGGTGGTTGCCAAGGGGGAGGGGGCTGGGGGAGGGATGGAGTGGGAGTTTGACGTCAGCAGATGTAAGCTTTTATATATAGAATAGATAAACAACAAGGTCCTACTGTATAGCACAGGGAACTATACTCAGTGTCCTATGATAACCCTTCATTCTATCTACTGATTGCCTCTCTGGTGCCAGACACTGCTATTTGGAGCACAAAGGGTCCTGCTGGAGCTTAGAGTCGCTGGCGCAAAGAGATGCTAATCAGCTGATTCCACAAATAGACGTGAAATTGCACCAGTGACCCAGAGCTGGAAGGACCCAGGAGTGAGCTAAGAGAGGTTGCCAGCTCTTGGGCACCAGCCTCTCCCAGGTGGCCTTTTAACCTTCACCGGCTTGGGAGCTCCCTCCAAGTGTTCCCCCCTTGGCACCGACGAAGAGGACTTCTGCTGCAGCCACAGGCTGTTTGCACCTACGAGGCGTGTGTAGTGCCTATGTGGCTGTCCGCTATGCATCCCCCTCCCCTCCCCCCTGGTCTCCTCCATGTGGATCTTCTTCCTTGTCATCCCCTGCGGGACACAGACGGTGAGCAGCCTGCCCATCTCCTGCACCACACGGGTGGCTACACCCGCCTTGTGAGCTATTCTGTGTGGCTGGAGGGGCTGGAACAGAAGCCGTGTGTGCCCACGAGTCTCTGGGCTCCTTGAAAACCAGGTCCTTAGCCCTGAAGCGCACAGCCGGTACTCAGTAAATACTGGCTGAATTAATTGAAAATCAAATGTGTACATTTTCCCACTGTGTGTATCGTAGGGAGAGGCAGGCTGGCAGACGGCTCACTTGCAATACGAGGTACACAAGGGATGTCTGAGTCCTGATCTCCTCGTGGATGGGTCCAGGTAGGGGACACACAGGAGATATTTCATCCCTGGGGAGAAGTCACCCCAGCACACCCACCCCGGGTCCCAGGGCTCTCACCTGGGAAGTCGGCTGACGGGTAGGGGTCCTTCACCTCATTGACATTGGATTCAAACTCATCGATCTTCAGCTGGAGGAAGGAACACGATGAAGGTGAAAACCCAAGCTGTGGTTCCCACCTAATGAACGTTGACTGGAGGGCCGTGTAGGTAGGTGTCAGCTCACCTAAGCCTCCCTATGGCTCGGGGCGGGGTGAGGCAGTGGGTGCTATTATGGTCATTCTCCTCTTACAAAGGAGAAGCCAGGCGCAGAAAGGTCAGCCAGGCCACCCAAGCTACCAGGACCCCAGCCTGTCTGAGCCTGAGCCCCTCATCCCTGCTGAGTTCTCGAGAAGAGAGTGGACTGCCCCAGGCCAGGACCCCTGCTCTGGGGGCCAGTTCCTGCCCCTCTGAGCTCTGCTTCCTTAGCTCCAGGAAGGCTGAGCAGGTCCAGGCTGACAGGCGGGGCAGGGCTAGAAACAGGGGGAGGCTGATCTTCGGGGCTCTGAGGGGAGGGGGACACCCTGACTGGGGTGGAAAGCTGGGGCTCAAGGGAAGTCTGGGTCCTGGATCACGGCGTCTGTGTCCTCAGTACAAAGGATTCCGTGAGACAGAGCTGCCCTCACCTGGCTGGTGCCCTCAGCTGGCTGATACCCAGGCAGACAGCCCCTCTCCTGCCTCCCCCTGCCCCCCAGCATCCTAAGGCACCAGGCGAACAGGGGACTTTCAGAGGCCCCTCCCTGTGCGGCCCCTGAGAGCGCCCCCCATGACGGGCTCACCTTGGCCGTGGTGGGGATGCCCTCCCCCTTGGGTTTCTGCTCCAGTTTCTTGGCCACCATCGACTTCTCCTCCTCTGACTTGTCTGGGAGCCCCCTGGGTTGGAAAACCAAGAAAGCCCAAAGTGGAGGACCAACTGGAAGGTTTTGGGGGATGCGCCCAGCCTGAGGACACTTCAGGCTCACCCCGCGCCCATTGGCCGGGAGCGTCGCGTCCTCCCTCTGCAACGAGGGAACAGGACAGGTGTCCGCCCGCGGCTGGGCAAATCCAGGGGCCGTTGGCCAGTCCCAGGGGAGGGTCCCAGGCCGGGGAGGGTCCCAGGCGGGGGAGGGTCCCAGGCCGCAGAGTGTTAAACAGCAATCTCACAGGTGCCTGAGGCTCAGCAGAGGGAAGGGACTCCCTCCAGGAAGTGTGGTGACAGGGCGGAGGCCCAGGCTGCCTTGGCTCTGCCCTTGGGGTCCCGCCTGCCGACTGGCCTGCAGTCCTGCCCCGGGGACACCTCAGAGACTGGGCCAGCGGCCGCAGTGGTTTGGCCTCTGCTCCCCAGGGAGCCCCTTGCCCGGAGCGGGCGGAGCCCTGCAGGTGCCTCCCGCTGGGCGCGCCCCGCTCACCTGGACATCTTCCTGCGCCTCCGCTCCTCGGCCTTGGCTCTCTGGGCCGACGTCAGGCTCTCCGCCTCCGCCAGGTTGTCTACCGCGATGGCCAGGAAGACGTTGAGCAGTATGTCTGAGGCGGCCCGCTAAGGAGCTCGGGTGGCGGGGAGGGATGCCCGGGGGGCGGGACCTGCCTCCTCCCGTGCTCCAGGCTCCCCATCATTCTGGGACGGATTCCTCCCACCTGTCACCAGTCACCCTGTGTTTCTCTAACCTCCTGCCGGAAGGAAGTGTCCTACAACTACACCCGCACTGCCACCTGCTGTGTCCCACCTCCCCACCCCCAGGAGCTCCCCAGCAGCAGGTCTGGGCACCTTGACCCCGCTTTACGCCCAAGCCCCCTCCCTAGGCCCTTTTCTGTGCCCTGCGTCTGGGCGGATACAGTTGCCGCAGACGAACAGGATGATGAAATAGATGCAGACGAGCACCCCGGGGTAGGTTGGGCCGCCGTAGGCCATGATCCCGTCGTACATCACGGAGTTCCAGTCCTCAGCTGTCAGCACCTGGCAGGGGAGGGAGGGTGGGTAACGCAGAGGGACTCGAGGGTCTTCTCTGGGGACTGCGCTGCCCAAAAGTCCCCTTCCAACCCTGCCCCCAGACCGGTCCTCTCTCTTCATCCGGGGTGAAGTCCCTGCCCTCCTGAACCTCTCCCGGGGGTCGAAGACCTCATCGTTGGCTCTTCGGCACCAAGGAGCTTGATTGTGGCGTCAAGGCTTCCACGAGCTCTGTTCCTAAGGCCCAAGCTTAGCTGTGCTGCCCACACTGGGCCCCCTGCCTTTCCAGCCCCCAGAAAGCATGCGAAATGTCAGGTGCCTTGAAAGACAGGATGCCCGACCAGCCGGTGGGGTGAATGGAAGAACGAGGGTGACACCCTGTGTAGGGCTGGCCGGTTGTCACAACTGCCCTTCCCACTGGCAACACCGAGGTGGCGTCCCCTGAGTACTGGCCCGACAGAGAGGAGTGTGTGTCTGCTCTGTGCTCAGGTAGCTCGTTCTGGAGGCCGGCTGTGGCTTTAGTGAGCGGTGGCTGAGCCATGTCCCTGTAGTGGGAAGTGGTCTGTGCTCCTCTGGGGCTTTTGCAGACTTGGGGGGGGACAGCCCACCTTGTCTGACCTTGTGCTCAGAGATTCTAGGAGCACGTGGGAAAGAAAGCTCCCTGCCCACCCAACTCCTTCACTCATTAACCGCTGCCCTACTGTGGGCCGGGGCTCTCCTGGGCGAAGGGACAAAGACACACAGGACACGCTGGGCACAGCGCCCAGCCTCCAGAGCGTGGAGGAGACAGACAGGCGACTGTGGCCTGGAGGGGATGCGGGGGCCCGGAGGATGACGTGGGATCAGGGAAGGCTTCCTGGAGGAGGTGATGCCTGATCTCTAGCGGCAGGCAGCGGGCTTTAGCCTACCTGGAAGACGGTGATGAGGGCCTGCGGGAAGTTGTCGAAGTTGCTGCGCCGCACCTCCGTGTCCTCAAAGTCGAACCTGCCCCCGAAGAGCTGCATGCCCAGGAGGGCGAAGATGACGACAAACAGGGACAGCAGCAGCAGCAGGGATGCGATGCAGTGGATGGAGTTCAGCAGCGAGGCCACCAGGTTGCTCAGGGACGTCCAGTACCTGGAGGAGACGGGCAGCCCCCCACCCCCCCACCCCGGCGTCCCTGCAGTCGGTGCGGCTTGGGAGAGGCTGGGGGCTGGTGGGATGCGGGCCGCACACCCAGCTTCCCTCCGCCAGACCACAGATCTTGGTCTGTATTTCATTCTGCTAGTAGGACGGCCGTTTAGCTGCTGGCGCCACCACTGGACTCTGAACCCCACGGGGGTGAGGACCACCCCTTCCTGTGCAGCCCCGGCCCAGGCGGCCGTCCCACCACTGCCCCCTTCTCTGCTCCCCTTCCATCATCCTTTCCTCCCTCCCGCTCCCAGCCTCTTCTTTCCCCCTTTCTTCCCTCTTTTCCACACCACAGACGATGGTGAGGGGTAAGAAGACAGGAGAGGCCGAGGTGGAAGCGGGAAGGTGCTTTCTGCTGCAGAGGCGCAGGATGGGGCAGTGCGGGCAGGCGGGCGCTCACTTGGTGATCTTGAAAATCCTGAGGAGGCGGATGCAGCGCAGCACGGAGATGCCGAGGGGCGTCATGGCCCCCGACTCCACCAGCAGGATCTCCAGGAGGCCGCTGCACACCACAAAGCAGTCGAAGCGGTTGAAGATGGACATGAAGTACTGGCGCAGGCCCAGCCCATACATCTTCATCAGCATCTCCGCGGTGAACAGGGCCAGCAGCACCCGGTTGGCGATGTCTGCAGGGTGGGTTGCACAGCTCGGTGTCGCTCTCCTCCCTGCCCGGCCTGCCTTGGCCAAGTCCCCTCCACCCTGGACACCCTCCCTGCATTTTCAGGGCATCTTCCTTTCCCTGCCCTTCAGATCCAGGAAAGCCTGGTGAATTTTCACCATTGAAGGAGCGCAGTCTAGATGTCTAAGAAACTAAACGACACTGTGTCCAGCAGGTCCACCCTCTTCACTCCACCGATCAACCCGTGAGCATTTTAACCCCATTTCCCTGATGTCCCAGAAGCACTGACACTGTTGATCAGCCTCTTGCTTTTTTTCTTTTTTTTTTAACTTGCGGGATCTCAGTTCCCTGACCAGGGATCGAACCCGTGCCCCCTGCAGTGGAAGTGCAGAGTCCTAACCGCTGGACCGCCAGGGAAGTCCCCTCTTGCTTTTTCAAACATTCTCTTTCCTTGGCTTCCAGGACGCCACATCCTTCTGCATTTCTCCTATTTCTCCTGCACCCTCTCTGCAGATGCACCCCTACCTCAGCGCTGAGGGCTGGACTTGAGCTGTGCACATGAGTGCACACCGTCCTCTGGGGATCTGGTGATGCCTTCTAAGACCACAGCTTCGATTGCCATGCCTGCCACTGACTCTGGATTTACACTCTTCAACCCAGACTTCTCCACTGAGTCCCAGACCTACTTTCCATCTGTCTCCTCAACATCTCACTGGGATGTCTCAGAGGCACCTCAAACTCAACATGCTCAAGTCTAAGCTGATAGGTACTGCCCGTCCTCCCCCATTCCCCCCCAAAATACCTGGTCACTGACTGTCTTCCCCATCTCAGCAAGTGGCACTACCATCCATCTATCTGCATGGGCCAGGAACCTCAAATTCATCTCTGACTCCTCTCGGCAGGCACTGTTCACATCTTGTCCACATTTGGTCATTGACAGTGCATTGACAATGCTTGGCACATTCAAGGGGCTCTCAGGAAGACTGGTTGCAAGGAATAAATGGATGGATGGATGGATGGATGCAGGAATGGATGCGTGGATGGATAGATGGATGGATGGATGATGGATAGATGGATGGATGCATGGGTGGATGGATGCATGGGTGGATGGATGCATGGGTGGATGGATGCATGCATGCATGAATGCATCCGATCTGTAGCATTGTTTCCTATCTCCTTTCCATAGAAGAAGACAATCTTCTTGTCTATTTTCCTTCTTTTATCTCTTTCATTATTTTATTTTAGGCCACACTGCGTGGCTTGAGGGATCTTAGTTCCCTGACCAGGGACTGAACCCAGGCCACAGCAGTGAAGGTGCTGAGTCCTAACGACTGGACCGCCAGGGAATTCCCTCTTGCATCATTTTAAACATAGTGTCTTCCTACTATCCAACCTCCCCTGCTCTGTAATCCTCCTCTTGTTACCTTATATTTACCTCCACTGTTGCCCTCCCTATATTGATCTGACGTCACTTATCAATATCTGCCTTGGGGGCTTCCCTGGTGGCGCAGGGGTTGAGAGTCCGCCTGCCGATGCAGGGGACGCGGGTTCGTGCCCCGGGCCGGGAAGATCCCACGTGCCGCGGAGCGGCTGGGCCCGTGAGCCATGGCCACTGAGCCTGCGCGTCTGGACCCTGTGCTCCGCAACAACAGTGAGAGGCCCGCGTACCACAAAAAATAAAAAAAATAAATAAAAATAACATCTGCCTTTTCCTCTGGCTCAGGAAGCTCCTTGGCGGCAAGAGAGGTACATTCCTTCTCCGTGTGCCCTGCATTCTTTACTGGGCCTTACGCAGAGTTTGTGTGTAATACATAGTTGGTGAAAGATTGCTGTTTCTGGAGTGGAACTTGAACTTGGATGCATGAAGCGCTCAATTACTGGTCATCTGTACGTCCAGTGTCTGTGATAATTTGCCCAGACATCTGGCGAGCACCTGGAGTGTCCCCAACTTGTTGCTGTTACGGCCCCTGGTAATGTCACGAGGAAAAGAGTACCACTGCCTAGAAGTTCTAGAAAACAATGTCGACATCTAACGACTTCTTCTGCAAAACCTGAGGTGCCACTGGCCAGCACTGGCCAGCAGCCACGCGTCTCACCTTGCAGGTGGGTCAACCAGAGAGGCTGGTGGTGGTGTTCCGAGGCGATCGACAGGGTGTTGAGGGCGACGATCAGGATGACCAGCCAGCAGAAGACCCTGGACTTCACCGCATCGTGGCACTTCCAGCGGAAGACACGGTTCCACTGCCTCCAGTGCCGGCTGAGAAGGCGGGGGGCGGGGCCGAGGCTGAGCTCCTCCCCAAGGCCGCCTGCAGGCCGCTCCAGCCACACTTAAGTCTCACCACCCACTCCCTCCTCCAGCCACATGAGAGGGCCAAGGACGTGAACTGCAGAGACAGATTGCAAATCTTGCCTCTTACAGCAAATGTCTTCACCTTTCAAAGGAGAATAGCGATGATGCCGACCCTGGACGGAATTAGAGACCACGCCAGGCATAGAGTAGGGCTCCGTGCGTTTCCAACTTAATTAAAGCAACCCTGGCATGCCCCGTTTTGCCCATCATAAAGGCAATTCTTTAACAAATTGGTCACATCTGGTGTAGGGGAGGGCGCGCAGAAAGGCACCTCCACTGTCAGAACGACCTTTGTGCAGCATTTACCAAGGTTAAAACCTGCGCGCCCTTTGACCCAGCAAGCCTGTTTCTAGGGATCTGCCCGGCAGAAATGTTCACCCATATGCACAACGGCTCCCTGTGGCACTGTGTGTATTGCCCCAAACTGGACAGCTTACATAAACAGACTACAACATATGCGCACTGTGGAACATTTTACATTCAAAGATACATCAAAAGACGGTGTGTGAGCTATCACACCTTGCAGAGATGTGGAGGGACCTGAAATGCATGTCACTAAGTAAGAAAAGCTGATCTGAGAAGACCACACACTGTGTGAGTCCAATTAAACGACATCCTGAGAAAGGCAAGACTATGGAGACAGGAAGATCAGTGGTTGGTTGCCAGGGGTGGGAGGTGGGATGTGAACAGGCAGAACGAGAGGATTTTTAGGGCAGCGAAAATACTCTATGTGATACTATAACGGTGGGTACACGTAATGATACATTTGCCCAAACCCACAGAACGTCCAACACCAAGAGTGCACCCCAGCATAAACTATGCACTTGGACGATGTGGGTTCATCAGTTGTAACAAATGGACCATCTGCTGGGGATGTCGAGGGTGGGGTGCGCTGGGCGTGGCTGGGGGAGGAGCAGGCGGGAAATCGCAGCACCTTCAGCTCAATTTTGCTGTGAATCTGAAACTACTCTGAAAAAAGAAAGTCTTAGAAAAAAAAAAAAAGGTTTGTGTCTGTATAAAGTTGGCCTCGATAGAAAATTCTAAATTTAAAATGTCAGTTACTAGTTTATGTGTGGATCGTATTCATTTATCCGACGAGCCCTCCCGTGTGCTGGGCACTGTGTTTGGTTCTGAGGTGACAGTGGTTAATATGAGAAACCTCATCGTGTAAAAAGTGAAAAGAAAACCAAAAAAAAACTGGGGTGTGTGTGTGTGTGCGCGTGTGCGTTTAAGAGAAATGAAAGCGTACATGGGGCTTCAGAGGGATACAAATCTAACTGTTACCATGGTTACCTCTTTGAAGGGCAGAGAAGGCCATCTTTTCTTTGATGTATTTCTCTATTGTTGGATCTTTCAAAATCACAGTCACGTATGAATTTGGAAAAGGAAGCAGCCCGTCAAACAGAACACACGGTCCTCTCTGGCCCCCCGCCCACGACACTCATGGTGGTCACAGGCTAACTCCCCGTCTGGAGCAGAGGTTTCCAGGACTAATTATCCCACCGGCTCCCAGTTTCTTCCTTACGTGGCGAGTAAATAGGTCATCTGCCCAGTGCCCTCCAACTGCGCTAAGGGAAAGCGACCCAAAAGCCACCTAGGGAGGTGACCGGGGTCTAACTACATGTCTCAGGGAGCTGCGGGCTGGGGGGACCCGCAGCTGGGCAGATACTCACATAAACTGGATGACTTTGTTCAAGCCTGCGATTTCATACAGGCTCTCTGTGTCAGAGCCACCTTCATCCAAAGCCAGCTTCCCTGGGGACAGACAGGTCCAGTTGGCCAGGCTTCCGGGCCCCTCTGGGCTGGACACACCTGGAAGGGGCCCGCTGACTGGGGACACCTGTGACAGCGACCCTGGGTGGGCCTGGACCCCTCCCTCTGCGCTTTCCTGAGCCCTAGAGAGCCCGCGTCGGAGGGGAGGGCGGGTCACCAAGGGGCGGTGCAGCGCTTTGGGACCTTGTGCTCCGGGAGGGCCCAGGGCACAGCAGGACGCCTCCACCGCAAGGTGTCAGGCTAGGCCTCTACGGGCCGGGTTTTCTTATCTGCAAAAGTGGTGATGCCGGTCCTGCCCGATGGGCCCCCTGGGGCTGCAGCGGGGGGGGGCAGGGGGGGTTCGGGTGTGGAGGTGCCCCTGTGGGAGCTGTGACCGCGAGGGCAGCTCTGCGGGGGCTGCCGACCTCGGCCCGTGGCTCCAACCTTCTCTCAAGTCGTCCACATCCATGACCTCGCCCTGCATGATCCAGCGCAAGTAGCCCCGGAGGTCCTCATCCAGCTGCTGTTTCTCCCGCAGCTTCTGGAAGGTTCCCCGGGACTTGGCTTTCTCCCGCTCCTTGGTGAATTCCCTGCGGGGGGGGCGGGGGAGGGGGAGGAAGAACGCAGCTTCCTGGGGCGAGGGAGCCCGTTCTGCGGCTGGACGTGCCCCCCCGCCCCCGGCCCAGTGTTGCCTGGGTTCCCAGGCCCTTTAGGGAGGCTGAGCGGCGGCCATCTCCCCCTCACCAGCCCCGCCCTCCAGGCCCCCCACCCCCACCCCGTTCCTTCTTTTCTTCCCATCTCATTTCTCCCGCCTTGTCTTGGGTGACCTTGGACATAGGGGTTAGTGACATAACCGTGCATTGCCCTAACAGAACTGCCATGGACCCTCCGATTTTCCGTGCTGCCCCGACCCTTTAGGCTGCCTGAGAGATTTAGCTCTGCTTACAGACTTAAGGCCCTGGGGGACGTGCTCCTGGGCCTGGAGGAAACCAGGCAGCAGCAATGGAAGGAAAGGGCCCGAGGGTCAGCGAGGGCTCAGAGCAGCAGGGGGGAGCCCTGGGCTCCCACGCAGGGTGAGGAGAGGAATCCAGCCCGGTCCGCCCTCACTGGGCTCCGAGGGGCGGGCTGGGGGCAGCAGGGTCGGCTCGCACCGCCTGCACCCTCAGCGCTGCCCAGGGCAGGGTCCGGGAGGGGCTCTTGACCATTTTGTGCCCCGGCCCCTTTGGGGGTCCCGCGAACCTATGGGTCGCTCCTCAGAACAGCGCTGTAAAAGGCTCCAAATGAAACCATAGCTTGACAAAGGAACCGAGGAGTTAAAACATAGTTGTTGAACTATAAAGCGGTGATAAAGTAACATATATGCTTCTTTATTGAATCATTAACTAGCAGGATCAGGCGCAGTCTAATAACTGTCATAATTTTGAAGTAGTGATATTCGCAACACCTGTGATATGACAAGGGATTGCCGTTGGGACAAGTCATGGGCAGAGCTGGAACCACGTCATGGAAGGAAGCACTGCATTTCAGTTAGACTCAAAGAAAGAAAGGCAAGTTCTTGTTACCCCTAGTCCATGGACCCCCTGAATTCTATGTCCAGGGTGCCTCGAGGGAAGCTCCTGTGGTGGGTGATGGCAAAAGGCACAACGGGGCCGATGGCCACTTCCAGGCTGCCCACCGTAGCTGCGTGGAGCCGTCACAGAGAAATAACGACCATGAGTACTTAGCGCTTCTGATGTGCTGGCCTCCATTCTATGTACTTTATAGCTATTAACTCATTTAATCCTCCCAACAGCCCTGTGAAACAGGCACTGAAATTATTCCTACGTGACAGATGTGGCTCATGAGGCACGGAGAGGTTAGGTAATTAGTCAAAGGTCACACAGCCACCAAACAGTAGTGCAAGGGTTTAAACTTGGGCCTCTTGCTCCAGAGTCTGTGTGCTTAGCCCGAAGGCCATGCTCAGTGCCGAGCTTCAGCCCAAGCACCTCCAGGGACAGGAGGCTGGGGTCTCGGGGCTTCACGTGGACAGAAGGAAGCGAGGATGGGAGAAGGCTTGAGGAGAAGGCAGAAAGGTGAAGACTGGAGGGGCTCCTGCCTGCATCTGTTCTCTTCCTGGCTAACAGGGAGCATGCCCCTGGCTAAAGGGGAGCCAGGGATGAGCGGGGGTTCTAAGCCACATCTCCCTGCCCACTGCCTCCCTTCCTTCCCCTCCCCCTCCTTTCCCCGCGCCCCCCCCTTCTTCCTCCCCTCTCTCCCAGCTGTCTTTGAGCCCCTTACCCGCTCAGGACGCCCAGCACCAAGTTGAGGATGAAGAAGGAGCCCAGCAGGATCAGGGTGACAAAGTAGATCCAGGGCCACTCGTTCCCAATGGCATCGTTGACCTGGTCCAGACGCAGGTGTGAGCCCCATCCCCGACGTGAGGGCTTAAGCCCCCTTGTCAAGCTGGCCCACGCACCACACCCGACGGCAGGGGCAAGGAAAGAGGCCATCTGGGTCCAGAGGGGAAGCCTCTTCTAGCCTGAGGACCTGGGACTGGGCCTTGCTGATGGCTACCGGCTGGTGGGACTGAGCCCTGCCTCCCTCCGGTCCCCGGGCTCCCTGCCTGACCCTGTCATGCCGGCCACCTCCAGTCGGTCTCTTTACAACCGAGATTCCTCACAGTGGAAGAAGTACTAAAAAGCCTTGGCCTGCGCTTGGCCGGCTCCTTCAGGAAGCACGCCTGTGACCCTGGATGAGGCGCCAGCGTCTCTGAGCATTGTTCCATCTGCCTCCTGAGCTGATGACGTGAGCTTGCTCCTCACAGGCTGGTCACGGGTGAAACAACACGCGTGACCGTTCTTTGAAACGTTTAATAATTGGCTCCCATAATCTGAGTTTACGAGAGCTACTCACACTAATCCTTTATATTTGCAAAGCATTTGATGGGTTTACAAGCATCCCCCATAGGTAGTGTCAACCCGCGGCTGAGCTCCGGGGTTGGAGCCGGATGGTTAGAGGTCAATTCTTGGCCGTGTCGCTCACTAGTCCAACAGCAGCCAAGTTACCGAACGTCCCTGAGCCTCGGTTTCCTTATCTGGAAAATGGGATCAATGCCTCCCACTGTTGGAGGATCAAAAAAGAAATGCAGCCTAACTCTTGTATCACCAAACAAGTAACCTTCTCCAGCAAGAGAACCTCTACAGCACCAGGTACCCGCACTGCGGTAATTCAGTTAGTGCTCCCACTAACCATCATAACTACTCTGAGATGGAATTATAGTATTTTTATTTTATAGACGAGGAACCTGATATCCAATCATATTTTTATGGGAAAGCAATCTTGCCCAGCAGCAAGAAGAGAGACTCAAAGGGCCCTTCGTTCCTCAGGAAATCTGAGATTCCAGGCCATCAGCAGCAAGTCACTCACAGCCAGGCTTAGGGACAAGTTAGGAAGTGAGACCAGAACCTGCCGAGCTCCGGGTTTCCGTCCCTCACCTGCTCTTGGGGCTGCGGACACAGGTGGTACCTCGGCCTCCCCCAAGGATGCTAGGACACACACCTGAGGCCCAGAAGGGCTCCCCGGGGAGGGGCGAGGAGAAACGGCAAGACCCTCAGCCCGGGACTGGCAGGCCCCCCCGCCACCACTCCCGGCGAGCCTGTGCTGGGGAGACAGCCGGCGGGCTCAGGCCCAGACCCACCCAGTAGAGGACGTCGGTCCAGCCCTCCATGGTGATGCACTGGTACACGGTGAGCATGGAGAAGCCGAAGTTGTCGAAGTGGGTGATGCCGTGGTTGGGGCCTGGCCAGCCGCCCCGGCACTCGCTGCCGTTGATGGTGCAGCGGCGCCCTGAACCCGTCCGGGCGCAGGGTGATGGTTTCTCGTTCTCCACCGTGGCCACGATGTCTGTGGGCGGGCGGGGGGTGGTGAGCACCGGAGGAGGGGCAGTAAGAGGGGGCAGCAGGGTGCGGGTCTCAACATCAGTTTAAAGCTGGGGAGGCGGCCTTGCTGGGAGAGTGTGATGCAGACCATGGAGGGCTGGGCCGAGGGCACGGATACGGATACGGACACGGATACACGGACACGGACAGGGACACAGGCATCTGCAGGCAGGAGCTCGGGCCCAGGGCCTCACTGGAGGCGCGGCTTCTATAGAAGCAGATGTGATGTATCGTTTGTACCCACAGAGCATTGTAAAAGGAGGCAGCAGCCTGGCGGGGGCGGAGGTGTGGGCCGGGCCTCACTCTCCGGCTTGAGAGCTCTGTCTGGGATACAGAAGTGGGGATGCGCCCCGATGCTGGGATGCGCTGGACTGGGGGTGGGTCTGCTCTTAGGGGGCGTGCCCAGCATGCCTTAGCACCCAGGGAGCCCCTGAATGGTGCTCTTATTGTCTCTAAAGCCTGCAATTTGGATGACATCTGGGTCCCCTTTTCCCCTGGGTAGGTTTGGTCTCCTCTTGTGTTCAGAGAGGTCAGACCGTGAGAGATCGAGTGGCCTTCCTTAACCGTGTTACCAGGGGGCTCAACTCTCAGGAATGGGACAGGGTGGCACAGATGGTCCTGAGCTTGGCGTGTGCTCCCCAGGCCCTCGAAGCTGGGTAGCCCCCATCCCAGAGGGGCTTGGGAGCGCTACTGGTCAGCACTGGGCAAGACCTCGTGTGAACGCCAGGCGAGACCCTCGAATTTCGTTTGAAGGTTGTGCTAGAAAGCCCCCTGCTCTCTGCCCTGATAATGCCTATGAGAGGCCGGAGATCATCATGGGGGCAGGAGGAGGCTGAGACAGGGCAGATTAGGAACAAGCCCAACGAAAACGCCGTGACAGCTGTCGTTGGAGCTGGGTTGCCGTCCCCTTAGGGGAGCGCAGGGAAGTGGGGAGGGTCCCCCAAGACTCTGCAGGTCTCCGCCACTGAGTTAGGGGCCCGTCCTAACAGAGGTCACCTCTGTCTTGTGCTGGGTCCTGTCCCCGCATCCCCAGTGTCCTGAGCCTCGGCCTGGGGAAGCTGAGGACAAGCAAACCGCTGCCACTTGAGAGCGGGGACCCGGGAGTGCGGCCCATCCTTTCATCAAAACGCGCAGGGGCTTCCCTGGTGGCGCAGTGGTTGAGAGTCCGCCTGCTGATGCAGGGGACACGGGTTCGTGTCCCGGTCCGGGAAGATCCCACATGCCGCGGAGCGGCTGGGCCCGTGAGCCATGGCTGCTGAGCCTGCGCGTCCGGAGCCTGTGCTCCGCAACGGGAGAGGCCGCGACAGTGAGAGGCCCGTGTACCACAAAAAAAAAAAAAAAAAAAAAATGCCCAGACTCTATGTGCCCCCTCGTTTCTCATTCTTTGAACAGATGTAGGGGCGGAGTTTTCCAGATCCCATGTGACATGTGATGTCGCAACAGACCGAATGCAGCGATGGGAGAACTCGGCCGACATCCACTAAGCCAGGTCAGTAAAGAGGTCCAGAGAACACGTAAAACGGTACCACTCTTGTCGCCAAACATTTTTGGTGTGGTTTGGGAAAATAAAGTTATTTTTCAATAATTTTTGCAACTTTGAAAGAAGTATATTATTTATGGTAGTATGTAAGCGGTCTGTTACTGTTCTTTTTAAAACGAGTTAATAAATTAATACTACGACATTTTTCTCGGTTTTCATTCCCAACACCGTACACATCAACAGACAAAATCTATATAAACAAAAACTCTTTGGGACCCTCAATAATTCTGAAGAGTGCAAAGGGGTCCTTTTTTTTTTTTTAATAAAATTTTTTTTTTTTGGCCACACGGCACGCAGGATCTTAGTTCCCTGACCCAGGATTGAACCCACGCCCTCGGCGGTAAAAAATGTGGGGTCTTAACCACTGGACCACCAGGGAAATCCCCCAAAGGGGGTCCTGAGAGCAAAAGCAGTTTGAGAGACGCTGGCTTAGAAGGTGTAGCTCAAGTTCATCCAGGTCCCAAGGTAGCTCATCTCTGACCACGGGCCATTCGGCCTTCGGGTGCTTTCTGAGTCCCATTCAGACCCCACCCTGTGGGCCCTGGGCTAAAAGCTAAGACTCCAGCTACAAGGCAAGTACAGACAGAAATTCGGGCTGATCTTGAGCCCACATGTCAATCCACAAGTGGTCAGAAAGCCCAAGGACACCAGCCTTATGTGGGGCAGGGGTGCTCAGGGTAAGAACCTGACCGTTCACCCCCCCACTTGCCCCCTGACCCCAGCAGAGCTGTTTCCCCCCACAATCTCCCTTGTCCAGGAGAAACCCATCCCCAACGCCAGTGGATGGGGGAAGCAACGACCTAGTCCTGGGGCTTCTCCACGGCGGGCTGAATCCCCCTCTCGAGACGTCCCCAGACCGTCCCGACACCCCGGCCCGGGAAGCTCACCCGTCCCGATAAAGTAGCAGGTCTTGTGCATCTTGCCCTTGAAGAGCTCCAGCCCGATGATGGCGTAGATGATGGCCATGAAAAGCACAAGCAGGGCGATGTGGAACAGGGGCTGCATGGCCTTGAAGACGGAGTTGAGGACCACCTGCAGGCCTGGGGCGCGTGCGGGCAGGGGGAGAAGGACGAGTCAGCCCCCCTCGTGGTCCCCTGGCCCTCCCTCGGAGCCTCTGCCACACCAGGGTAGGAGGGGGCCCAGGATTGGGGTGAGGGGGAGGGGCTCTGCCACCCACTGGGCACCCCGGACACCAGCCGGAGCGGTCTGAGCACGCGGAAGGCCCTCAGCGCCTTGACGTCCAAGCCGGCGCCTTTGCTGCTCATCGGGGCTGTGTTGCTCTGGATGACGTTGACCTGCTCCAGGATTACGGTGAAGACCCTGAGGAGGACGAGAGGGGGAGGAGGCGGCCCGGCGGTCAGCTAAGCCTCTGGCCCGGGGCTCAGGGGCCCTGTGCCCCGTCCACGCTCAAGGTACCGGTGGAAAGATGGAGGGGGCGGGGGCAGGCGGCAAGGTACAGTTCGTCAGCCGCTAGCAGCTCTGCTTTGGTGACGCCCATCCAGGGAATTTTAGAAACAATCCTGAGGCCACGTTCAGGCTCAGCAAGAAGAGTGTCCGGTCCATTTGTGATGGCCACTCTGGGTCCCGGAGGGGGCTGAGATGCTGGTGCCGCGGGCAGCTACGGTCAGGCCAGGGGGCTGAGCACACCCCGTGGTGGGTGGAGGGTTCCAGCAGCCCACACTCGCGGTCGGAGGAAGTGGGGGGACGCGGAGGAGAGAGCCCGGAGCTGGTTCTCCGTCGGGCTCTCCTTCACTGCACTTCTGCCAAAGCCCCTTTACGGTCCCTCCTGCTCTCGGTGTACCCAGATTGCCATCATCCTTTGGGGTCTCTCCCAAGTCCTTCTTTAGGAATCCTTCCGTTGACATCTGGACGCCCCTGGGCTGCACCGCGTGTGAAACAACGGTGCGCTGCGTGGCCTTGTTTTGCGCAGGCGCGTGGCCTCCAGCCAGGCGGTCCGTCAAGGGCAGAAGCTGATTCACAGAATTCTCTTTGCCCTGTTGTGCCTAAAGCAGCACTGGGCAATTAGTAGATAAGCAATATAATTTTTATTGAGTGGAAGGGCAGCCTAGTGGTTAAGAGCAGCCTCTGGAGCAAGAGTGCCTCGGTTTAAATCCTGGCACCGCCACTGGCTGGCTGTGTGACCTTGGGTGGGTTGCTTGACTTCTCTGTGCCTTACCTTACTTAAATGGAGCAAATAAGAGGATTGTTGGGACAATCAAACGAGATGGTACATGTAAAGCACATAGTAAGTGTATGATAAACGCGGCTGTTAATAATTAGGTCGTGGCTACCAAATCTTATGTTATGGGCTCAACCAGGCTCCCCCCACTGCAAATTCATACATCGAAGTCCTAACTGTTGGGGCCTCAGAATGTGGCAGTATTTGGAGATAGGACCTTTAAAGCGGTGATTCAGTGATAACGAGGCCGTTCAGGTGGGCCCTAATTCAAGCTGACTGGTGTCCTCAGAAGAAGAGGGAACTTGGGCGCACACCAAGGGTGCGTGTGGTTGGAGGAAAGACCGTGTGGGGACACAGCGAGAAGGCGGCCGTCAGCAAGCCAAGGAGGGAGGCCGCAGGAGAATCCAGGCCTGGCCACACCTTGATCTTGGACTTCCAGCCTCCAGAACAGTCAGAAAATACATTTTTGTGGTCTCAGGCCCCCAGCACGTGGCATCTTGTTATGGCAGCCCAAGCAGGCTCATACAGGTTATGAAACGTCTGTTCTCATGGACCCAAATAACAGGTGCTCAACACATGTCCATGGAATAAATGAATAGATGATAATAAAGCATGAGAAATTTATGGACGTCCAGAAACTGCTGGGCACTGGAGCCACTCACACGTTTCCAGTTTTGTGTGAAGAGAATAAGGAGGGAATTCCCTGGTGGCGCAGCGGTTAAGAATCCACCTGCCAACGCAGGGGACACGGGTTCGAGCCCTGGTCCTGGAAGATCCCACATGCTGCGGAGCACCTAAGCCTATGCACCGCTACTACTGAGCCTGTGCTCTAGAGCCCGTGAGCCACAACTAATGAGCCCACGTGCCACAGCTACTGAAGCCTGTGCGCCTAGAGCCCGCGCTCTGCAACAAGAGAAGCCACTGCGATGAGAAGCCCATGCACCGCAACAAAGAGCAGCCCCCGCTCGCCGCGACTAGAGAAAGCCCGTGCGCAGCAATGGAGACCCCACGCCGCCAAAAATAAATAAATAGATAAATTTATTTTTTTTAAAAAAAGAGAGAGAATGAGGAGACTGGCGGTGCTGGCTGGGGAGGGTGTGAGCTGTGGGCGCCCCCGCCGTCCCCGGCCCACACCCCTGCACTGCTGCACCTGCCTCCGGGCCCTCAGGCAGCCCGCTGAGCTCAACCGCACCCCCGGGCCTCACTCACCCCAGGAAGACGATGATAAAGTCCAGCACATTCCAGCCACTGCGCAGGTAGGCGTCCTGGTGGAACAGGAAGCCGTAGGCAATGATCTTCATGGCGGCCTCAATGGAGAAGACAACGAGGAAGAAGTACTCCAGCTTCTCCTGCGGGGCGAGGCAGTCACACCACGGCTCCCCTCCCTCCGCACCCTGCTCCGCCGCTCTGCGCTGCCAGCTCCCTCCCTCCCTCCCCCCAGCCCCCGCGGGTGGTCCCTCCCCAGGGGGCCTCTGCTATTTTGTGTTCCTCCTCCCACTTTGTCTTCTTAGCTGATCCCTAGCTGGAAATGCCCCATGTATTTCTGTCTGGTTCATTTCCTATCTTACTCACTACAGTGGGGGTTTTTTGTTATTTTTTTTTTAATGACTTCACTTCTCAGGCCTAGAACTGGACGAATGAGTGAACGGTCAGGGCAGCCCCCAGAGTGAAGGTCCCCAGACGGCTCCTGTTTGGGCGGCTTTCTCCTCCCTCATCCCGAGGACTCACAGTAGGAGGTGGGGGGCAGTCCTCAGGACTCCAGCTGGGCCTCCCGGCTGGTCAGGGTCTTACCTCTCATGTACTTTTCTGTAACCCCCCGGCCCACCCCAGCTGCCCACACCCGCTGCGGCCTGCAGGCAGCCACTTAAAGGGCACAAGCACCGACACGCCAGGCGGGTGCCGGGGGTCACCATGCCTGGACGAGGCCCCACAGCTCGGAGGCCAAGGGCTTCGGCTTACTGCCCCCTGCAGAGGCCTTGCCCACTCCCCCAGGCCCTCCCCTGTAGGCCGGCTCTCTCAGCCTACCATCCTGGCCCGGTCACCCTGCCCCGTCCTCTGGGCCCAGGAGAGAGCTATTTCCAGAGAAGCAGGTCACTCTGTCAGAGCTCCAGGCTGACGCCGCTGTCCTTGCAGCCACATCCCAGCCAGGCTGGCGGCTTCTGAGAGCTCTGCACACGCACCCTCACCAGCGAGCCACCCCCGCAAGCCCTCCCCGCCCCGGACCGGGCTGCAGCCCTGCAGGACTGCAGGAGCACGTAGAGAGAACTGGACCACCGTCCTCTGGACCTCATAACCCAAGCCCGTGTCACCGTCAGTCACCCACACCCACCCCAGAAAGCCCGCCACCACCGGGCCAGCACACTACGGAGCCATTGCTGTATTGCGGCCACCCCGCTAGTGATCTGGAAGAGAATTTAACTTCCGAGTGGGTAGATGTGGAAAGCAAGGGAAGAGGTCGCCAACGGCTCGTTACTATGGATCTGGTCCCAGAACCCTCCCAACTTGGTATTCAGAGCATTTTCCTGAAAGCAAGGTCTCCCTTTGTATGTTGAGGGGGAAACTGAGGCAGATATGGGCTAAGCCTGCTCTCCTTAACCTGGACCCTAATCCCTTCCACCAATTTGTAATTCCAAAGCTTTCTCCTTCCTCCAGAAAACAGTAAGGTAGGGTTAGAATGCAAAGCAGCACCGATCCATTCAAGGGCCTGTGTAGGGCCACCGGTGGGAATTGGGGCAATCGCTCCGCGGAGAGGCCCTGCCAAGGGCGTCCGGGCGGCCCCTGCGAGGGGGTGGGTGCAGCACGGCCACGGCAGGGCTGAGGGGGGCGGGGGTCCATTCCCCCGCAGGGCAGGCTGCCCGGGAGGCGGACACAGCATCAGGAGAGAGGCAGGAGGCGTAGAGTGAAGTGGAGTCAGTGTGTAAATGCCCAAGTGACTGCCACCCCAGGGGCAAGGCAGAAGTGGGCTTGAGGGGAGGGAAAACAGGGCCCAAAATAGCTGCCTTGCTCACAGGCCGGGCGGCCGGCCATGTACCCGGAGGGCCGCCCGCACCTGCCCCTGCCTGTCCTGCTGCCGCCTGGCTCCCAGGGGGCTTGTCAAGGGCCCTGGGGTCCCGCAGGCTCCACGGCCCGATAGCTCCCCCAGCCCGACCCTGGAGCACCTGGAATTAGAGCACACTGCGTGGGAGCCCTGCGTGCACACACCCCATGCCCCCGCCCTAGGAGAGGCAGGGGGACGTGTTCCTTCCTGTGTTATAGAAACTGTGCCACCGATGTCACCTTGGGTGGCCCCCAAGCCCCTCCGGCCTGGGCTCTTTCCCTGGCTGCCGCGGGCGGCGCTGTCTGTCTATCCAAGATCCACGTCATCAGCCTTCCCAGCCCCCCACCTCCCATCGCTGCTTCCTTAGGCCCCCCCCCCTCCAGCGGGCAGAGAGAAGCAGGGGGTTTCTGGTATAGCGGTTCTCTCGGCAGCTCTGTTTCTCTGCGTGAGTTCCTAAGCCTCCGTGAACCTCAGTTTCCTCGTCTGTAAAACAGAGATGACGACTGCTCCCTGCCAGAATCAGTGGAGGACAGGAGACCGTCGTGTGGGAGCGTCCGCCTCGCCGGGCCCCTCCCGACGCTCAGGGGGTGACAGCCTTTCCATACCGCGTGCTCTGGTTCTCGTGGAGCTGTGGTCCGAGGTCTTGTCTGGGGGCGGCTCACGGGCCTGGGCTCCGTCCGGCCCACCTCTAACCCAACCAGATGCTCCCTGCCCCAGAGCCTGCTCCTCCGAGGGGTCTCTGTCTTAGCCAATGGCGCTGAGTTGCCCAGTGGGGACACCCGGGGTCTTTCCGGACCCCTCCCGTTGCTCTGCCCTGGGTACCTCCACCCACCCAGCCCAGGCCTTTCTGCACCCTAACATTTGCTGGATCCGCCTGCACTGTGCACCGGCCGGCCTGTCCCGCAAACTCGCACAGCCTGTGTCCCCACGCCTCCCCAGCCTGCACGACCCCCTGACAGCCCTCGTGTGATGTCCAGGCCCCGGATCTCCCGCTGCCCCGGTCCCGGCGCCCCTGCCCACATCGGGCCCTCTGCCTGTGTCCCCAGGTCCGTCACCCAGCAGACCTGTCATCTGCCCAGATCCCTCTGAGCCCCCAGGGCGAGCTCCCCCTGTGTGTCCCACAGTCCCTGTACCACTGTGCTGCTCTCTACCACCCTCCGCCGAACTGCAGCCCCCCGAGACCACGAGCGGGGGCCCCAAGAGCGGGGGTCCCCCTGGTTTCTCTGCCACAGGATGGAAGAGGTGACATTTCCCCAACGGCAATGGGAGCTGGGAGGGGGCCAGGGGCACCCGCGGGCAGCTTCCCTGAGTCTCTGATGGTGGTGGTTAAGGG
This sequence comes from Inia geoffrensis, assembly GCA_036417435.1. Classification (NCBI taxonomy): domain Eukaryota; kingdom Metazoa; phylum Chordata; class Mammalia; order Artiodactyla; family Iniidae; genus Inia; species Inia geoffrensis. Next base: position 1,539,084 of record CM070901.1, on the reverse strand, counting down.
GGGGTTTGCGGCGGGACTCCCCCAGCCCACCAGGCAATGATGCTCATCCTGGGCACAGCTCCCCCTCCCACCCCCGAAGATCTCTGGGGCTCAGGGCTTTCACCCTTGCTGTTCCCTCTGCCTGGAAGGTCCTTCCCAGAGAGCCCCACGGCTGCTGTCTTCTTTCTTTAGGACTCCAACCCCAAAGTTGCCAGAGGCCCTCCGGACCCCTCCTCCCCTCCCCCAGCTGTCTTCTTCCCTTGCTTGGGTTCTTTGTCAGCAGCTGTCACTGCTTGCCATGCTCTGTTTCTCTCCTTCCTTTGACTGTCCCCCCACCCCGACCTGAATGTACAGTCTAGACCTTAGCTGTGTCACCGGCGTCTAGAACCACGCCGGCCACATGGGTATCTGATGTGTCAGTGTCCCTGGCGCTGACCCACTGTCGTTACCCTGGGATAAGCGACGTAGAGGCTCTGAGAAGCAGCATTTGGGGGCCATCAGAGCGACGTGCCACACCCTCCAAGCACGTGGGTGGGTCACAGACCAACGTGGGCTGTGAGTCCCACACAGCACAGGCTGTGACATGGCCCCGCGTGGGAGAACAGCTGGTCAGCTCACGGCTGGTTGAGATTTAACAGCAACAAATTGGTCCTTCCTCTCCGATTGTCTGCAGAGCTCTGCTCTGGGGCACACAGTACTGCCTGGCGCACAGTAGGTGCTCCAGAAGTGTTTGTTGAATGAATACACAACGGAAAATTTAACCTCTGCCGCCACATACCTCAAAAGCAGGTGTGGCCTCACGATCTCTATTCCCAAGAAGGGATGCTAGACCCCAGGCTCTGGCATCAGAGCAGGGAAGACGTGCCTGCCTCGGCACCCCCGGCCCCCCGACCTCGAGCGAGGACCATAAACCTGTCTGTCTCTGAGGCGAGGGCTCCGATACCAGCTCCCTAGAAGGAAGGACCTTAACTACCAAACGTCGCTCCACAGACAGGCCTCTCACTGGGCCCCTGGGGCCATGCTTGGCCGGAGGTGGGCCTGGAACGTGACCCTGTGACCCACAGGCCTTGCACCTGCTTCCGGGGGCGCTGGAGCCGGACCCTCCCAAAGTCCTGGGCTGAAAACAGCAGGGCTCAGGCTGCAACCGCCCCACTCACTGCCTCTATTTTCGGGCTGAGTCCTCTCTCTCCAAGGGTCAGCCACCCTGGCCCAACTGCTCACCCACCCTGGCAGGCCCCGGGCTCTGTGGGGAGGGGGTGGCAGTGGGCTGGGCTCCCTCCGGGGGCCCTGCTCGGCCTCAGTCTCCCTGTCTGACTGCAGAGGGGCCGCACTCCTGTCCCGGGCACTGGGGCTTGCCCGACAGCTGGCCTGGGCCCCAGCCTCCCAGCCCCCCGCAGCCCCTTGGAGGGCTCTGGGATCTGCAAGGTCCACAGAAAGACCCTAACAGGCTGGTCGGGGCAGGGCTGCAGAGAAGCCACAGGCAGCCGTGGTCACAGGTCCTGGGAAGGCGGCCGGCCCATCCCAGGGCTGAGGCTCCTTCCTTAGGGTCAAGGCACTGTGACCAGTTAGGACACAAATCTTACTGGGGGGGGAGGGGAGTGGCATTCCACTCTATTTGTTAACTCTTTAAGGCACATCTGCTTCAATGAGCCAAAGTGGGTTTGTCTGAGGGTCGGGGAGCTGGTGCCTGTAGGGGGGTGGCCCGTGGTGGTCCCCAGAGCCAGCGCTCAGAGCAGGCTGGCGGGCGCTGCTGCCGTGAGATGCTTTCACAAGCCAGTGACTGGTGCCCTCCTGGAGTCATCCCCTGTCTCGCCCCTTAAGCCGATGCTGGGCCCTGTGCCTCGGGAGAGGTTTGGAGACAGGTCCCGGATGGTGGTTTCCTGAGGCCCGACCCCGGTGTGGGAGGCGTGGTGGAGGTGTCTCCCCAGCAAAACAGAGACTCACCCCAGGGTTTGGAGGTTCAAGGGCAGATCGACCTTGGGCCTGCTTCCCCATAGCACCCTGAAGATGTGGCTGGGTCTGGGAGAGGGGCCCTGAGGACCCCTGAGAAAGCAGGGTCCAGGCTTGCCAAGGCCTCCTGCTCCCTGAACGTGGAGACAGCGGACGGTGGCCTGGGGAACCGTATGGCCAGAACAACACGGCCTCGGCCCGGCTGGGCGAGGCCCTCCAGCCCCTGCTTCTTGGAGCTGCCTGAGACCCGGGGCTGGGGCAGCAGGATGACCGGAGAACAGCCCTGACTGAAGTTCCCTCCATCCCAGAGGGATGTGGGCTTAGGACCCAAACGAAGTTGGTTTCCAGGAATGAAGATGGTAATTCTTGGGCACCCCGGTGGTGGGCTGAGCTTCACCCCTGCTCTGCTGTTTTCCTATGTGCAGCTGAGGGAGGTGGGGCTTGGAGGGGCGTGGGGCTCCAGCCCACCTGCCCCGACTCGGCCAACAGCGTCTCGGGGAAGCCGGCCTGGCGTCCTGTGACCGCGCCGCCCACAGGTGTCCCGGGCCCTGGCATCTGTCTGCATGACCACCTGAGCCTCCAGGTCTGGAAGATGACCTGTTGGAGTGAGGGAAGTGGCTATATTTATCCCGGTGAACTCTCACCCAAATGGATGCGGCCTGAGCGGGCTTCTCCACCACCCTGCCTCCCCCCCCCCGCACCGTCTTCCCGCGAGGAGACCAGCTCCCATGGGTCCGGGCGGGCCAGGCGTGTGGGGCAGTCCAGACAAGGGAGCTAGCGGAGCTGAGGGTCACAGAGGGGGAGCCTCTTCGCCTGGGGCGGGGTGGTGATGGCGGAGGAGGGAAAGCGGGGAGCCCACCTGGGAGAGGGTGGGAGATGGTACTGTCTTGTGTGATCGTGGTGACAACAGCTCTGGGTCATTAAGCTTGTGTGCCAGGCCCTGTTCTAGCCACACACACACAGTTGGTCCTCACAGGGACCCTGAAGGGGGGCACTCTTACCCCCATTTAACAGATGAGGAAACTGAACCACAGAGAGGTTAAGTAATTTCTCCAGGATCGCTTCTGAGTGGCAGGGCCATAATGGGTCCGTGGCCTCAACCACGCCGTGCTGGGAGGGGGAGAAAGGGCACCCAGGGACCCCTGGAGGGGCTCATTGGAGCCTGTCCCTCGGCCCCCAGGCCTGGGCTCAGGGGCTTGGCTGTGGGCTAGGAGTACTGTGAGGGCAGAGAGGGGACAGAATGGTCACCTACTCAGCCATCCCCGTGTGCCTGCCAGACACTCGTCACCACGACGGCCCTGGGAGGGCAGCCCCCTGCTCGCCCAGGCACGGAGGAGGGCGCTGGGGCTCACGGCCCGGAGAAAGCTGCCACCAAAGTCAGCCAGAGGCGCCGTGGCTGACTGAAGGCCCGTGCTTTGCCAGGGCTCCCCCGAGACCGACCGGCTGGGGCCAAGCGCCCAGGGCATCTCTGAAGGCTTTGTTCGTCCACCGTCTCGGTGCCTACACGGTGCCTGGGGTGAGGGGTGCGGGTGAGGGTGGGGGACTCTGAGTCCCATCGGTGGGAGAGGGCAGGCTCCGAGCGGGGCCTAAAAGCCAGGCTCTCCTGTCATTTTTGCCAGAAGCTTGTCCGGTGGCCCCGGCTTGGACGCCTGTGCCCTGCAAGTCCAGGGTCTCTGACGGGCCAGGCCAGACCTGGGGTCCTTCCGAGGGGAGGTGGAGTGGGCTGTGGCCTCAGCAGGCACATTCCAGACCCTAAAAAAAGACAGTGCCCTGGATGCCAGAGGCTTAGACAGCAGCAACCGGAGCCCCAGGAATGTGCAGGGGCTGCGGTCTGAGGGCAGGCGGGCTTGGGAGGGAGGGAGGGAGGGAGGAGGCCCCGGAGGGGAGACAGGCCCATCCAGTGCCGCCGGCCTCCCCGCGCCTGCAGCACCAAGGCTAGCTGGACCCGTGTGCTACCAAAAATCATTTAGAACTCGGAAATCAGGCACCGTGTCCTAGCTCGAACCTTTGCTAACGGGTCTGGCCAAGGAGTCTTTCGTTGTCTAGGGCGCGTTTCTCAGCCTCAGCACTCCCCGTATTTGGGGTGGACAGCTGTTTGTTGGCAGGCGCGGGGCTGTCCTGTGAGTTGCAGTGGGGGAGGTGTAGCAGCATCCCCGGCCTCTGCCCTCTAGACGCTAGCGGTGCTCAGGACACAGGCTCCTCCCCAAGTTCCAGGCACCGCCAAGCGCCCCTCCCTGAAAACCAGTGGCCTAGGGGGCCGTACCTTTGTTTGAGTCTCAGGATTCTGCCCAGTAGAAACACAAATGGTTTCTGCCTGATAGAAACCGTCATCCCATGGCCACACTTCCATTGCCCTGTAGCTGGCTCAGTGTGCTCCCGGGCAGGCAATCCTCGCCTATCACTTTTTCTCCAATAGCATAGATTCCTGTTTCTCAAATTCTCTTTGAGCCAACTGTACCCTCCTCCTTGGTCTGTTACCCGTGGAATTAACCTCTGACATGCGTTCCTTCTATATTTTAATCAGTTTTTACTTTTAGTTTGTGGGCGGAGTGATAGATAGATCATTTCTAGCCTGTCCCAGAACTGGTAACTGGTCACTGCTGTTGTTTTTCCACGTGGGTCCCCTCAGGCTGGCCCAGGCTGGAATGGAGACCCTCCCAAAGGTTTCCTTTAATTAATTCAGTCAGGGGGTCCCCCAGGAGCAGGGCTTCTCCAGGCCTCAGGGAGCAGGTAGGCCTTCGAGGGGCAGAGCTGGACTTGCTGGTCCTGGTCTGGGCTGGGGGCCAGCGCCCTGGGTACTGGTCTCAGCCTTCACCGCCTTGCCCTTCGCTGGCCCTGGGGCAGCTCAGGGTCTATTCCATCCTCCTGCTTCCCTGACACACGGTGCCCCTTCGTGACCGGAGTCCCCAGCCTCCACTCGGCTGGCAGAACCCTGGGACAGCTGTGTTAGCCACTGGTCCTGCAGGCCTTAAAGCAGCCTGCTCTCTGGGGCAAGTAGGGGTGGGGCTGGATCTCAGCATCTGTCCTGGCCTGGACGGGCAGCACCTCCACAGTCAGGAGAAAGTGGGGTCTCACGCAGGGAGGGGCCGGGGCCTGCTGTCCTGGGACCCCGCCCCACCCAGGCCACTCCCCAGGGAAGCAGAGACCACTCTCCTCCTGTGTCCCCTTCTGATGTCCAGGGAGCCACACCCAATGCCCCACTGAGGGTACAGGTCTGCCCACGGAGTCCACTGGGCATGCACTGTGCCTCAGTTTATTCATCTGTAAAAGTGAGAAATATAATAGTGCTGCCTTGTGAGGCCGTGGTGGACATTCAGGGGGATAACGCACTGAGAGCTGTCAGAGCAGCGCCTGGCGTGGGGCAGGTGCCCGACAGCCCAGGATGAAGATGATGATGGTGATGATGACGATGGTGATGATTGGCTAGAGGATGGGGCCGGGGGCGGGGTCAGGAAAGCCGTTCAGATGAGTTGGATGTTGGAAGGAGAGGAGAAGGGTTAAAGAGATTGGGGACAGATGGTGGGTAGAGTGAAGGAGAATTTTTTGTCTGAAATAATCTTTGGGTCATAGCTGCTAGGGATTATACCCTTTGACTCTGGAACAACCTGGGGTCTCTGTGACCAGGGGCTTTGTGGCTGGGGAGCCCACGCCGAGGCACTGTGACCCCCACATGATAAAGATTCCTTGTGTTGGTGGACAACGTGGCATAATTTATAAGGGCTTGGCTCGTCCAGAGCCTTCTCTGAACTTTACGGTGTTATCCCCATTTTACCAGTGAGGGAACTGAGGGCACAGAGAAGTTAAGTAACTTGCCCAAGATCACACAGCTGTAGCTCCAGAGCCCATTGTCTGAACCACCGTCGGCTTCTCCAGCCAGGCTAATGCAGCTTTCAGCCTCAGTGAGAGCTGGCGCAGGGGGGGTGGGGGGCGGGGAGAAGGAGGAAAAAGCTCCCAGAGGGGACCCCTGCCTCCCAGGGGAGACTGTTCCCAGGACAGGTGTCGAGGCTTCCCTCCCATGAGCGAGGGCGCCAGCTGCCTCGAGCCTGCACACCAGGCCCCTGTGGGAAGACTTTCTTGCCCCCTGACCTTTCCCCCTTCACCCCAGCTAGTCTGCAGTCACCCAAAGTGAGGGAGCGTCTGTCACCCAGTGCTCAGACCTGCAAATCTCCGTGCTGGGTGGACGCAGGCCTCTGCACCTGCACCGTCGGGGGTTGACCTCGCCATCCCCCTCCCCCAGTCCTGCCTGCTCCTCCCCCAGGAGCGCCTGTCTCGGAAAGCGACACCACCATCTGCTCCGTCACCCCCTCTGAAACCCGAGTGTCACCCTCGCCTTTTCCTCCCCTCCCCCACGCTCTGTCCCCACGCCCATCAGGCACCGAGTCCACAGATCCCCCCTCCTAAATCTCCCACTTCTCTGTCTGCACCGTCACCTGGGCCTCAGTTGCACTGGACACCACTTTCCCTGCTTCCACCCACCACCACCCCCCATTCTACCTGGTGGCCTGAGAGATGCTCCAAATCCCAGCCCATCTCTCTACCTCGTGCCCCCAGCCCTTTGCCCACGTGGCCCTCTCACCCAGAGCTCTCCTCCTGCAGGGCTGCGACAGCCTCTCCTCCATGCCCCACCCTCATCCGGGACCCGCTCCAGGACTGGCCGGCCCAGTGCAAGATGCAAGTGCACGGCGCTTGTTCACAACCTGTGCCACTAAAGGTGCTAAGATGCCTTCCTTCCACACGCTCCCTTTGTCAGCCTATCATGGTGGGGTTTATGGCCTATTTAGTGTTTTGTGGAGGGTGTAGACCCTCCCAGGCACCTCCCCTCCGTGACCCAGCGCACATGCCGCCCCCAGCCGTGCCCTGGCCCTTCACACGGGCCCAGTATCTCCACCCGAAGTGGACAGGCCTCCCCCAAGGAGACACAGAGCACCGGGAGGGAGGTGGGCCGGAAGCCAGACCCTGCAGCGCCCTCTCTGAATGGGCCATGGTGCTGTCAGCCCAGGCTGGGGACAGCCACCTCCGTGGCTGTCCTGACACACCGAAGGGCACGTGTGCCAACGCTGACGCTCCCAGGACCACGCCCAGGCTCTGCCAGGTGGCCTCCCAGGGGACTGCATGCACTGAGAGCCTGTCCTCAGAGACAGGGGAGGGGTGGGAAGTGACAGAGGCAGGACCATGAGTGAGCCACGGCCCTGTGCCCTGTCCCCGCTGAACTTCACTTACAAAACATGGACACAAGGATGAAATTATCAGATATTTCGATGCCACGACCCCAGAGCATCACTCCCTGAGCACAGGGCCCTCCCGAGTGCAGGTCACACCCCGTGAAGCCAGCCCTGCCCTCCAGGCTCAGGTCAGACATGCCATCCGCTGGGGCCACCCTGACGCCCCCGTCTCGCTCAGGTTCTCCTCCAGGACAACGTCTAAGTGCACCCAGCCCTTGCATGTTTCCCATTTCCTTTTAACTGCTTGTTTGATTGATTGGATAAATTAATCTCTGTCAAGATGGGAGTTATGTCTGTTCAGTTCACAAGTAGGTCCCCTGTACGTGCCAGGGATGTAACAGGCACACGACAAATATCTGTTAAATAAGTAAGAAAGTTAGCGCAGAGTGGGTCCTTGGGCCTCCCTTCTCCCAACCATGGTTCTGTTGGGTGACTGGGGGGGGTCCCAGACCTTCCTCAGGTTCCCACAAAGAGGCCAATAGGGCGAGAAAGAGAGGAAGCCCCCATCTCCCTCCCTCCTGCTCTAATTGCCCTCCCTTCCCTCTTGCTGGCTTTTGTGGAGATCAGCATATAACTACAAGGAGAGGCAGGGAGGCCTCAGCTAGGAGCTTGCTGTGTGACCTTGAGTATCACCTGCCCTCTCTGGGCTTCACAACAGAGGGTCCCTCACCGATGAGCAACGACCCACCCAGCTCTGACCTTTGACGGGACGGTCGTTACTTTGGGAAGGCTTCCGGTCCGGTTCTGCCAGGGAACTCATCACCCTGTCTCTACGAACCCTAGAACTTACCCAAGACTCCGTCACTCAGCCCACAGGCCAAAGGCAAGCACACAGCACCGTGTGAACTTTTTAGGGCAGCCGTTTTGTTTCAAGACGGCAGGCGACATACCCACTAAAGTCTGATTCTATGCCTTCAAGGAGGGTGGCGTTTCTTTCCAAAATAGTCAACTTCTTAAGGAGTTGAAATGGAACCGAGGCCCCCCCGATATGAACTCCTAAAGGGTGGAGTGGATGCAGGGCTCCCCTGGATTCCAGAGCATAGACAAGGGATCGACCTCATGGGGCCCAGCCTCCGAGGAGCACCGTCCCCGCCTGCCTCACCGCAGGGCCTGCCTGCTCTGGCTCCCACTCTCCAAGCTTTTCCGCTTATAGCCAAGCACACACTTAGAATCCCAGCTTTCCCCCAGCTCAAGATAGATTCCTATGGAAACCAGCGCAAAGCAGAGGCAGAAATAAATGCCATCCTTCCAGGCCCTGGACGCACGCGTGACAGTTCTCCTTCCGCCCACCCCGCAGAGTTAGTGCAGGAAGAGCGCGCTGAAAGGGCGGGTCCGTCAGCCTGTCCCCTCAGGGGCCTGGTAAATGCCCGAGAACAACACCTCCGGGGGCTTCCCCAGGGGCCCTCGTACCGTCACCACGTTGGTGGCACAGCTATCCAGGCCGGGTCTGAAAGTCAGAGCCCCGCGTCTGAGACCCTGGGTGAAGACGCGTGCATGGGGGTGACCCCCTGAGCCTCAGTTTCCTTGTCTTGTAATGGGTCTAATAACGTTACTGACTTCACGGGGGCAGTTACAGGAAGTGAAAAAGACAACAATGTAAATTATTTAGCACAGAACCCGGCATCTGATAAGCACTTAATAAACACCAAGCATTTTATTATGATCTAGCTCTTGGGTAAGTCCGTCTTTTACCCCCCCACCCCCTAAGCCTCAGTTTTCTCATCCGTAAACAGAGTGAGCTGGGGAGGAGCCAGGGCAGCCTGGTTCTGGAAAGCCCCTTCCAGCCGCGGCCTTTTCTGGCCTGTGGACTTGTTACTGGTGCCGGGGTTGAGGAGAGTGTGGCTCTAACACATGTGCTCTCTCTCCGTCAGGCCATCCCGGAAAGGCAAGCTCCACAGAAGCACGATCCTTCCGGGTTACAACCAGGGAAGGGAACTCAGCATTCAGCCCCCATTGTTGGACTTACAAAGCCTCAGTTTCCACATCTGTCAAATGGGCCTAGTTTAGGGACCATGGGGAGGAGGACATGGCTTACTGGCGTAAGGAGCTCAACACAGCGCCCCTGGCACAGCGGGTACTTGCCCAGTGCTGATATGATGGAACCCAGCCCGGCCAGGTTTCCCTGCAAAGCTCTGAGCCCCTCAGCCAGCCCTGCAGGTGGTGGGGACGTGGGGTCTGTATCCTTGGGAGCTGCAGCTCCAGCATCATCTACCAGCGCGCAGCCTGGGCAGCAGGCCGGCAGGAGGAAGGGAAGACCCCTCTTACCAGGCCGAGGTTCAGAGCGTTGCTGTCGTCCTCCGGCATGGGCAGGTACGCGGCCAGGGCCACACAGTTGGCAAAGATGGTGAGTAAGATGATGGTCTCGAAGGGTCTGGTGCAGGGTTAAGGAGAGCCCTCGAGTGAGGCGTGGGATTCATGGGATTAAGGGGAAGAGCGTGCTGGGGGTCTGTGTGGACTGACTACAAGGCCGGGCTGATGGGCCCACGTTGCCCTCCTGCAGGGCACAGACGGGGCCAGGCTCCTGTGGGGCACCCGCCTCCCTCTCCTCCAACAGGGAGCGTCCACTGAGACGCTTTGGGACCACGAGGCTCTGGCTTCTGGCTGGGGGCTACTCAGCCTCAAGGCCTGGGGAGTCTTAAGCCCCCGTCTCAGTACCGGCCCCCCCAACCCCCCGCTCCACCGACCACCGCTCCATGGAGCCATGGCCAGACACGCCGCGGCGTCCTCGCAGAATCAGCGAGGGAGGCTGGAGCTGCTGCGGCCTGGGCTAAGCACCCCCAGGAAGCGGGCCGGGAGGGATGAAACCTGGACTCTGCAGCCTGAGGAGGGGACGGTAACGGACGGTAACCGACGGCATCCGTGGCCCCAGAGCCGTGCACCCACCCACACAGGCCCTGCCAGCTGTTTTCCGGAGGGCACTCCCACCAGGCTCCCTGGATTTGCTGGTGAGTAGCACAGCCTCCGGGGAGGCTGACCATTAGAGGGCGGCTGTGGAGGGCACTGAGCGGGAGAAGCGAGGAGGGCCGAGCTCTTCGTGCGTGGTTGGGGGACGCCCTGTACAGATGGCTAGAGGGAGACCCCATGCCCTTCCCAGCCACCTTCCTCTGCGGTTTGAAGAGAGGCGGCCTCGGGGCAGAGGACTGGAGAGGGGACAGGATGCAGGCGAGAGAGACACGGGTGGGGACGTCTGTCCCCGCCCCCCCAGACAGAGGAGGGCACGGGGCTCCTGGGTGCCGCGTAGGGGCAGGGCTGACTCCTCCCCAGACCTTCCAGCTCCGCCTGGCTTTTCCTTGTCCCCGCGGCTCCCTTACTCTCCTTTCTTCTAGGGAACAGCTGGTGGGAGCCTGGTCTTCCAAAACCCTTCAGAAGTATTTCAAATATTCCCGAGCAGCTCACTCAGCACCCACTTGACAATGGCCTCCCCCCTCTGCATCTCCTTCCCCTCTGCCCCAAATAAGCTGGAAATTTTCACCATTCTCCCTCGCAGAGCTCATGCCAACGTAGAAGGGGGCTCGTGTCCCTGTGCCCACATGGTGCCTCCCACCCAGGCCTGCCGTCACAGCAGAGCTCGGTGCAGGCCCGTCTCTCCGCCTCCCCCGACCCCAGCCCTGTCCCATATCCCAGGGAGGCTGAGAGGAGCCCTCGACGCTGGGGACTGGGGATTTGGGCACACCTTCCAGCACCTTCCAGAGACACTACAGAGGCGCCCAGGCTGCCTCCAGGACCCGGGCCTCAGACCCGGGGACCCTGCTCCTCGGTTGAGGGCTTCCTTCGCAAAGGCTACCAGCTCCGTCGCCAGGCCCCGGCCTCCGGCCCCCAAGCCTGTGATCTGTGAGCCCCACTCCTCGCCTCCCCTGACACACACGCACGCTCCGTGCGGCCCCTTGGCCCCGAAGGGTACCTCCATTCCACGATGCTGATGCAGGCCCTCCTCACGGGGTTCTGTAGCGTCAAACAGCACAGAGCCCGCGGCGGCCTGGGCAGGACCTCGGGAACCGTCTTCTTGGGTTGCATCCTCCTCAGGCCCTCATCCGGGGGCGAGGATGGCTCCATGGCTCCCGGAGCCTCAGCCTCTCCTGCTGTCCACCCGCTGCCCTCTCTTCCCCGAGTCCCCCGCGCCCCTGCCTTGGGGACTGGGCGGCTGAGCCCCTGGGCGAGCCTGCCCTGCTGAGCCAGCCGGGGCGGGCCGGGGATCGCTCTGCCTGCTCCCAGCGAGTAAAATTAGCCTCCACGGGCTCTCTGCTGCCCAGCCGAGCTCCCGCGGCCAGGCAGCTGTCATTCCTCCCCAGCCCAGCCAGTGACAGCCCAGTATGTCCCCAAGGAGGCTGGGGGTGGGGCTGGGGGCTCACACATGGGTCTGGGCTGGGGCAGAGGGAGACAGGATGGAAGGTTCAAGGCTGGGGCGACGGAGAGCTCACGAAGTGCTATGGAGCCTCAGGCTTCAGACTGGCCCCGTGGTGTCAACGTTCAACCCACCCCTCCCCGCAGGCCCAGGACACTGTCCAGAAAGGGTGCTGGGTGGTCCAGCTCAGTAGGAGTCCACAGCCCTCCCTCACATCTCTACCCGCAGCCGTCAGGCCAAGATCCTCCACCCTCACCCCATGCCTACGCCCCGTGGACGGGGGCGGGGGGGGGGGGCTCCTGGGTGTGCCCACCTTTCTCCCCGGCGCCCCCCCAGCCTGCCCCTAGCTGTGCAAGGGGCGGTGTCTATCTGTGAGACTCTGTGCCCTCCCCACACTACCCCTGGCATGTACTAAGCTCTCTGGAAATGTTAGTTGAGCGCATGAGCTAACAGAACACCCCACACACCCTGGAGGCAAGTGCTTGAGTGGGAAGGAGACAGGGGCGCCAGGGAAGGGAAGGCGGACAACCACCCGGGAATCACAAAACCCAACGTCTTTATTTAGCCCCGTCGTGCAAACACAGCGCCGGTACACCCATGCGGTCCCCACGCCCACAGAGTACGGTCTGATGGGGGGAACATGCCGTCCTCACCCACCCCGGGGGCGGGGGGAGGGGGGAAGGAAAGGGCCACACTGGGGCGTGGCGTGGGTAAGGCCCTCCATTATGAAAGCCGGAGGAAGCCACCCACGCACACAGTCGGCCGCCTCCTGGGCTGAGGGCCCACCGAATCTGGCCTGCGCCTCTCCCTCTGGGCTCCTCTGGGGGGCGGGGGGAGGTGACAAGCAAGTCTCCGAAGAGGACGCTGGCGTCTGAGGCCATCTCGTGGAGAGTAGAGGCGTGGCGTGCGGACCAGAGCAGACTCGCCTCCTGGGCTGCGCCCGTGGCCACGGAGGGCGGAGCAGGACCTCCACGACCTCCGACCTTACCCGCGCGGGGCTGAGGCCCAGCCGAAGCCCGACCCCGGGGTGGCTGGCATGGACGGGGCGCGCGCCCTCGCCGCCCTCCGACAGCCGCTCTGGCCTCTCTCGTGCCCCCGCTGGAAGGGACGGGGCCGGGGTGGCGCTGGCGGAGGGAGGGTGCCGCGGACGCCTGAGCACCCCCGAGCCCGGGCGGCCCCCGCCCGGTCAGTGGCTGCAGTCCTCCGACTCGAAGAAGGGCGAGGAAGAGCGGCACGACGGCTCGGACGAGTCGGGCGCCAGGGGGGCGCGGCCGCGGGGCTCGCGGGGCCCGGGGCCGTCGGGGGCGGCGCGCAGCAGTTCCTGCAGGTGCTTGATGTAGCGGATGGCGGCGCGCAGGGTCTCCACCTTGCTGAGCCGCTTCTCGGCCAGGGCGCCAGGCAGGTGGCCGCGGAGGCGCGCGTAGCCCTCGTTGACGCAGCGGACGCGCTGGCGCTCGCGCTCGTTGCGTTTCTGGATGAAGGCGGGCTCGAAGGGGTAGCGGCAGGCGCCCAGGGCGGCCGGGAAGGGCGCGCCGGGGAACGCCGCCGCGTAGGCGTCGCAGTAGGGCGGCCGGGCGGCGCCAGGGTACAGCAGGAAGGGCACGGCGCCCAGAGGCTCGGCGCGGGCCGGGGTCGCCGGCCGGGGAGGGGGCCCGATGCCCAGCGGCAGGCAGCCGGGGGGCGCCGCGGGCCGGCGGGCCGCCAGCGCCCGGCAGAAGTCGTCGTTCATGGTGCCGCGCAGAGCCGGACCCGGAGCGTGCCCCGAATCGCCCCGACTTGGGGTCTGCGCGCCCTGCCCGCGGAGCGAGTCACATCGCCAGCCGCGGCTCCGGGCGGCCGGACTGGTCAGGGCTTCTTTTCGCTCTGGGAGCAGGCTCCGAGGTCCCCCCTAAAGCGAGCCATCGCGGCGGACCGTGGGGCCTCTGCAGAGGCTCCGCGGGCACGTCTCAGAGCAGCCGGCGGGGATGTGGGGTGGGCGCAGGCCTTCACAGGGCGCAGCCCTGTGGCTCCAGCGGGCCCCGCGCCAGGGTCTTGGTCCTCGCGGCCCTCGGGGTCCCCGGGCTGTGCACCGGGCAGGAGAGGGTCCCGGGTGCCGTCTCTAAAGAAGAGGGTGGACATATCAATTAGGAAAGGCCTTGTTGCATCGTGGGCTCCCTTGTGTTACCCCGCCCTCCAACGCGGTGGTAAGCATCACGAGGGGAGGCAGTGGGCTGCAGGAAGACATATGTGCAGAGCAGGATTCAAATCCCGGATCACCCCTTGATGCTTGGGTGCCCTCTCTGAGCCAGTTTCCAGTATGGAGATAATTAAAACATCCCTCCCAGGAGATGAATACTGAATGAGGATCAAATGAGAAAAAAATATACCCGAAGACGCCTCCTCCAGGGCCTGCCTTATGAAAGGTGCCCAGCGATGTCATTTCCTTTGAGCAACACGTCTGGTCACTCGCTCCTGCCAGGGCCTCACATCTGGAGGCTCCGAGCCTGCTTACGGAGTTGGCAATAGAAACCCCAGCGGCAGCCGTAAGGCAAGTAAGGGTCGGACCCTTTGTTGAAGGCAACGCGTCTTCGGTTCAGAGGAACCCGCACGTGGTCGGGACTTTCAAAGCCCTCCCATGTGGAGTGGCACCACCAAAGCTCTCTGTGCCCCAGTCCCCGGGGCGGGGGGGGATGGGATGTGCCCCCTCAGCCCTCCTGGGTTTGTCCTTTCTGTCACTCAACACAAGGGCATGTGATTTCAGCTCCGTGTGGGCAGAGCGTGGCAGGCGCGAGAGTCTGCTCAAACGCTTGTTGAATAACTGAGAGGGAGCTGGGCCGGTCGGGGGTTAAGGCCTACGTCACATGCAGCCCCTTTCCCAGACTCCAGGATGCTCTTATTTTAGAAATAATTGGCCTGGTTTGCACTGAAGTGCCACCGACTCCTCTCACCCGCGGTTATCGGATTCCACTTCGTTGTCACGTCCTCTAGGCATTCTCTCTGACCCGCCCCCTCCCCATGTGTCCAGTGTCCTGTCGATGCCACCTTGCACTTGTCACGCTGCCCTCCACGGGAGAGCTCAGGGTTCCCTGAATGAGCAAGTGAGTGGGTGCTGCAGCCCACGCAGACAGCGATGGGGCAGCGGGGCCTCAGATGCCGGGCCAAGGCTTCGACCTGACGGAAGGGCCGGGCCGGCTCTGTCCCTGACGGGGGAAGGTTGCTGCCACACTCAGGCTCCCAAGAGTCCCCTGCACTTTCTCGCCTTTGTCCTTTATCCGGGTCCCAGTCTGTCCCCAGCTAGCTCTGCCCTCCTGAACGGAAACCGGGAAGATTCAACAGCGTTCCCAGCACTGCCCTCAAGAGAGGTACGAAGTCACATGCCCCTCCCCCGCTCCGCAGCCTCCGAGGGAAGTGTCCTTCAAGGGACGGTTCTAGAAAATCTCTTCCAAACACCCCTCGGCTCCGGACGCTCTGCTCCTTCCTGGCCTCACCCTCGGCCGACACGGACCAGGCGGGTCGTGGGGGCCCCTCTGCTGCCCCCAGCCCTGCCCCAGGCTCATTGCCTGAGCTCTCCAGCCCCCGACACAGACTTTCCAGGCTGTGCATCCTGAGTCTTCAACCAGATAGTGAACCACCAGAAAGCAAGGCTTTCTCTCATTCTTAGGTGGCGCCCCTCAGTCCCCGCCCAGTGCTGGGCATGTGACGAGTGCTCAAAATTATTTGCTATCAGTGCTTTTGTCTTACAAAACTATGGGATCCGGACTGTCCTCTCCTGCATGAACCCTGTCTATTCATATTTGACTTAATTATTTAAATATAATTTGATTGAGGTCAGAAGCTCATTTACACCTAATGACAATTTTAATAAATACGACTTAATATCTATTTGTGTCGGTTCAATATTCAATACCTGTTCGTTTTCCTCACGTGCTATTTACATTTTTTATGACTATTCAGAAAAGCCACTCAAGCAAGAAACCTCACAGCTTGACCACGTATTTCTTGAACTAGTTCTCTTTTTACTGTTAGAAAAGGACCGACAACCCGGCAGCGAGCTCAGGTGGGGGCACAGATGCAGGCAAAGTGTGATCTGCATTTCCTCCGCGGAATGCTCTACCCTGGCGAGGAGCGGAAGGACACCGGGTCGTAGGTTATCCTCAAGCGACCTGAGAGCACGTACTTCCCGAGGGCATCTGTGCGTGGGATTGCCCTAGGCTCTGGGATGGAGCGGTGAAGAAAACCCGTGGTGAAATAATAATAATAGTAATAATAAACTAATAATGATAATAATAGCGATCGTTTATTACTCTTGCTGTCCAAGACATCGTGCCAAGTGCTTTACGTGAAACATCGCACTTAATTCCTACATAATTCTTGTGAGGTAGGTGCTAATTTCATCCGGTTGTACAGGTGAGAAAACGGAGGCTTGTAAAGGTTAAGTTACTTGCCCAAGGTTCCACAGTTAGTGATCTCATGAACTAGTAAATGCTAGTCACCCCTACCCTTCTCGCCGTCCCCCCGATTCTCTCACTGTTTCTCCTAGAGCTTCGCATATAAACCAGAAGCTCAGAGGGGCTTGTGCTGACCTAACACGAGTACCTTACTAAACTATGACTCCTGTTGAAGGGGATGTTCCACTGCAGATTCTGATGATCACGCTGTTTGAGCTCCTGCCCTGCTAAGAGTGGTAACACAGGTCACCTGGGTGGTCCTTGGGAAGGTAATGGCCCCTTGCAGATGCTCTTAGGAGGATGGCCACTGACTTCTGTCGTTGGGAGGGGAGGACCGAGTTTAACCAGAGTCAAGTACCGGGAGCCGTACCCCTGGGAACGTGGTGAGGAACCCCCCTCGCCTGAGCTTAAAAACACGAATACTGGGATCCCCCTTAACCTGCAGTACCTGGACAGGATCTGACCAGCAACGGAGAACCAGCCCATGGGCTCAGCTCCCAGACTGGGCCGAACCAGTTGTCGACAGCGGCACCGTGTGGCCGTGAGGAGCAATGGCAGTAGCAGGTTGCTGAAATTCCAGGTCCCGACTCCGTCATAACTACCCCCGCTGGGGACTGAGTCCCCAGGTCTTCTGGAAAATGGGGTCCTGGAGGACTCCCAAGAAAAGCCGTGGGGTCTTCCGTTAACATCGACTCCTTTCCTCCCTGAGTGGGTGGGTCAGTTCACGTCACTTAAACGTTCACTATATACAAATACATAAAAGATGCATCGTTGGGCTTCCCTGGTGGCGCAGTGGTTGAGAGTCCGCCTGCCGATGCACGGGATGCGGGTTCGTGCCCCGGGCCGGGAAAATCCCCCGTGCCGCGGAGCGGCTGGGCCCGGGAGCCATGGCCGC
The DNA here is from genome assembly GCA_036417435.1 of Inia geoffrensis. Classification (NCBI taxonomy): domain Eukaryota; kingdom Metazoa; phylum Chordata; class Mammalia; order Artiodactyla; family Iniidae; genus Inia; species Inia geoffrensis. The sequence goes on along the minus strand of CM070901.1, from coordinate 1,522,269 downwards.
TGAGCCTGCGCGTCCGGAGCCTGTGCTCCACAACAGAAAAAGCCACAGCACTGAGAGGCCCGCGTACCGCAAAAAAAAAAAAAAAAAGACGCATTATTAACCATATTTTGTTTTCTGCAATTTGTATCAGTATGAAGCAACTTACTAGCTAAAAGCCTGCTTCTGAAATAGCGCGTGGGGGGCTGGCCCCGCCCACGTGAGCGCAGAGGAGACTACTGTCCTGGAGGGAGGGGTTGAAGCAATAATCTCCACCTTTGTAGGGCCCTAGTTCCTCCCGGGCGGGGCTCTCGCCCTCGGTGCCTCAGGTGTACTTTCCCGGGCCTGGGGGCAGATGTGCTCGGTGGGAGGAGCCTGATCGTCCACGAAGCTCACTGCCCGATGGAACTGTCCCCGCTGCCCTTTTATGACCAGGACGTGTTCACGGTCATGCCCGGCACGGTCATGTATTGTACAAGGAACGTGGTGACACCCAGTCCAACTTGCAGCAGAGAGAGTCAGGAAGCCCCAAGTGGGGTCTCCTGGGCCTCCTTCCCCAGTCCTTGCTGCTCCTAATTCTGCATCAGGTGGCATTTGCCCCCCAACAACTATCAGCTACTTGTGGTCACATCCTGCCAGAGGCTCTCCCTACCACCCCTCATGGCACATCATTACAACTTCTTGTTGACGGCTTCATGAGCATGGCCTGCCCACCCCAGGCCGTCCCTCTCCTAGGAGTCCGGCATCACCCGACCCCGTCTCCCCCTTTCCCCAGCCCTACACTCTTCGTGGCCAGCAGGCAGACAGAGAACACTCTCCCCACAGCCCTTCCTGACCCCATCTCCCGGCCCAAGTTGTAAACTCCAAGTGCAAGAACTCCTGTCTCGGGCTTCATCTTTGAAACACACAGTCCCTGTTGCATAAATGTTTGTTGATTGACACTGGGTATCCCTGGGGAGGGCTGAACCATCTTGGTGGAGCAAAGGGGGCTGTGACCTCTGAGTGGGCTGGACCATTTACAGAGCAGGTAACATATTTCTCCCTTTCCAGGTTTTCTCACTGTCTTCACCGGGACCGGAGCCAGAGGTGGGGGACTGAGACCAGAAGTTGGCTGAAAATGTCACTTCAAACTCAGAACAGGACTCGGGAAGTGGCCTTGGGAGAGGTGAGTTCACTGCCCTCTGCGTCTCCTTCCGCTCAGGGGTTCCTACAGCGGATTGTGTGTGGTGGAGCTTATCGGCACCTTCATGAAGACATCTTCCAGAGCCTCTCCTACCCCTGCCATCCCAAACTGGGAGAATTTGTAAGGAAACCAAGGACTCGGAATGACAGCACGCGTGGGCTTCACCCATCCCCTGCCTCCAGGCAAGGTAGCCGCTGAAACCTTTCCCCAAAGGGCTCCACGAATACGCTGAGAAATGCAGCCCCTTTATTCAGTCCCTGGAGATCCCCAGGGTGCATCCCAGAGAAAGCCCTGCAGTAAAGAAAGCTGCTTGCGTTCAACCCAGAAATGCCCAAGTGGACCTCAGACCTTTGTTGCTTTCTTTTCCTCAAGCCTCCTAACATCAAGTAGAATACATTTCAGGGAATTTTACCTTAAAGTCTCCAGGATAAGCAAATGTTTCTTTCTTTTTAGAATAAGAAATGTCACAATCTCCCTTAGGAGTCCATCTTATAGCCTGTAATGACTTCTAGGAGGATAACCTCACCACTCCCTCCTTATACACCCAACACACCCAACCAAATGATCATTTCAGAATCTCCTCGATACCATGCTGGATCTGACCAAGGAGAAAGGCAGCCAGGCCCGGCGACCGTGACCCCACAGGGTGCCCTTGAGGGCTAGAAACCAACGCCTCCTCTTCTGGGCAGCTTGAAGGGCTTGGCCAGCTGGTCTCGGCCTCTGTGCCCCTCTGGTCCCGTGATGAACGAGGCAGTGCTACTCACGCACGGACCTCAGCCCAGAGCCCGCCTAGCCCCCCTCATGCCCTCCACGCTGTGTTCCCTGCCACGGGCTTTGCCCCAGGCCACTGCCTGCAGCCACTTCCCGAGAGGAGCCGTGCAGAGCTCTGAGGCGGTGATGGAACCAGGTGCCCAAACACGGGGACGCTTGGCTGGGACTCTGGAAGGAGGGGAAAGGCGTGGGGAAGGAAGGCTGCCATGGATTAGGTGGCTTTCGATGCCTGGCCTTGCTGGGTGCCCTGCTCTCCTGTCTCCTGTAACCCTCAGTCTGTTTACAGAAGAGGAACTGGCTCAGAGAGGCTGGGACAGCTGCTCAGGGTCACACAGCTGGGGTGCAGCTCACCAGGGTCTGTTCAAGGTGATGCACGAGGACCTTCTTAGCCAGGGAGGTGTGCCCAACTTTTTGGCAGGAGTCCTGATCTTTACAGGATTTCTTGAGGGCCAGAGTCGGGGGAGGGGCTAGTCCTCTTCCTAATTCCCTTGAATGTACCCGGCATTTACGACGCTGGGGAGTCACAGGAAGGTGTTTGGGGAGGTGGCTTCCAATCCCCAGGAAGAATATCGGGCTCCCCGGAGCACCTCACGGGCCCAGGAGCCCCGTGTGAGAGGCAGCCCCACATGCAGAAAGCACGCTTTAGGCCAGACTCTCCTAGACTGAATCCCGGCTCTGCTTCCACTGGCAGAGGCGCTAATTCTACAGACCTCAGTTTCCTCACCTGCAGAATGGGGGCAGTGACACTTCAGAGGTTATTGTAAAGATAAGAGGAACCTATGTGGGTCACCTGGCACCTAATAGGAACTGAATCACTGGCAGCTGGTATTGCCAGCATGGCTGGGGCGGCCCTGGAAAGAGCCCCTGAAGCTCTAAGATCCTGGGATGCGGCTCTGAGAGGCCTGAGTCCGCAGATGCCACCCCCGACACTGCAACTGGACACAGCACCAACGCCCGCGTCCAGCGGCTCCCCAGAGCCACGTCTGTCCTAGTAGACGTCCAGAGGGAACATTCTGTACATGAGGGCCTGACCCTTTTCTCAAGTCTTTGAAGGACTAGGGTAACACAATTCCCTAAATAAGGTGAATGTATTCACTGTGCGTCCTACTGCCTACCTACGGATTCACCCGCCAAACCTCTCCTGAACCCCTTCCGGAACCCCATGGAGGGCGGGGTTCAGCAGAGGACCACTCAGACTGCTGTGCCCAGGTGGGTGGACAAGGCAGGACTGCACCTCACACTTCCGCTCTGAGTGCACTCACTACAGCCCTGGGAGGTCATCGTCCCCATGTTCCAGATGAGGAGATGGGGGCACAGAGAGGTTAAGCAACCTGCCCAAGGTCACACAGCTGGTACAGGGCAGAGCTGGGATTCATACCCAGGCACTGGGGGTCCTCAGTAAGTGAGAGGTTAGAGCCAAAGAAGGTGAGGAGAAAGTGAAGACACCAGCGTGATATTCTCTGTGTCAGGCACTTGTCTCAGTGACACCTGTGCGTGCACACGCTCACACATGCATGCGCAGTCATTGAGTCCTCACTACAAGGTAGGGACTACCATCACCCTTGTTTTACAGGTAGGTAAGCTGAGGCACAGAGAGGTAAAGAAACTTTCCCAGGGTCACACAGCGGATGAATTTTGAACTTGGCATTCGAGGCAAATTGGTGTACACCTTGGGACTGGCCAGGCATCCTCATCCTGTCCAGGAACGAGTCTTTCTTAACAGCCCAAGAGAATGAGTAAACCTGAGACTCGGAAGAAAGTCTGCTCCAGACTGCATTCCTACAGCCTCACCACCACCCTTCCCCCCTGCTGTCAGTTACACCTCAAGCGGAAGGAAGGGGCTACAGCTTAGGTGCCTGAACTCTTGGCCCAAAGCCACCAATAAGTGCTAATGTGACTCGGTGGACAAGCCTTACCAAGAAAAATGGCCTCTCACCAGACTTCAGAGAGGGCGTGTGTAGGAAGAGCTCAAAGGGGTCCAAAGCCTCGTGGGAGTGGCGCTGGGGGTGCAGGGCGGGGGCTGGGGAAGGGAAAGCAAAGGCGGGGCCCTGACCAAAATGTCCGTGGGATCCCAGCATCCAGCCCGCCTCCCGGCCAGAAGGATGCACGCTGCTGTCGAGTGCACCTCCGGTGAGGCCCTTCCGGTCACTGCCTGCACACGCATGCCCTCCAGGGCAGTTCTGAGCCCTTGGGATTAGTCAGTGCTAACTTCAAGGGAAAAAAAAGAGGAAGGGAAATCATTCCATGGGCGCTGAGAAGGCACCAGCAGCCTAGACCAGGTGAGTCTGCGGAGGACAGCGGCTCTGACAGGGAAATGGGGCTGTGCCTGAGGCTCCCTTGGTGAGGACCGGTCCCCTGGGGCGGGGTTCACGGGCGGAGGGGGCAGCGCGGAAGCCTCTGCCCCCTGCTGCGACCCCGCTGGGCCGTCAGCGTGGCCATCTCCCCACCACCCCCGGGCCTGCTGCCAGCTGTAGCACTGACATCAGACAGAGAACCGTGCTTGGGGCCCAGGTCATCGCTGACTCAGGGATGGAGGAAAGGGGCTCCCTTCGCCACAAAAGGGAGCCTCCCTTCTAGGTGACTCGCGGGGAGGAAAAAACCCCTGGGGCCACAGAATAAATGTTTGAGGTTTCCCGAGGCCCCTCCTGACCATCGATTTGGGGCGTTTATAGGTGGGAAGTGACCCTGGCTCCGGGGCTCCCGGAACGCAGGAGTGGGGAAGCTAACTCTCACTGCTCACACACAGGTCTCATTGGGTCGTCAGCGCGTCCGACAAGGAAGGGGTCTTCAGCCCCGTGTCACAGGGAGGAAGTGGCTGGCAGGGCCGGGGCAGGCGCCAGGTGGGCCCCCAGGTCCCTCTCCTGTGCGTGCGGGAAGCCCAGGACCCTCGCGGCTGTCTCATTCGTGCAGTTACCACGTTTTAGAGAGAATCGGAGCTCTCTGCATCTTGTGGAAAATGTGGCTTACGACAGGGGCTCTGGGGCTACTTCCCAGCCAGGACCTTGAGCAAGCCCATCCGTCCTCAGCGGGGCGGGGGACGATCAGCACGGTCCTGGGGGTGAGCCCACCGGAAAGCATCCTCGCCGGCACCTGCCTGGCTCCCGGCTGCGGCCCCGACCTCACAGCCGCTCTGGACGTGCACATCACCACGCTCCTCTCCTGAAGCATGGCTCTGACCGCGTGGCTCCCAGGGACAATCCATCGTTCCCTGGACCTGCACCCCTCGCTGGGTGCTGAGGGGCCTCAGCTCTCTGCGCCCCCAGCCCAGTCCTCAGAATGACCTGCCTTCCCTCTCGCGTCTTCCCACCCCGCCTGGGGCTGCTCCCCTCCTGGGGCACCAGCCCCGCTTCCCAATGCCCATCCACGTCCTACGCCTCCTTCCAGAGCAGTCTGGGTCTCTTCTTGTCCACAGTACTCCCCGGCCTCTCCTGTTCTTTCTTTCTCTTTCTCCCCCGAATGATCAGGCCTGTGCATTTGGGGATGCTCTCCTGGGGGCCCCTGGCCTGCTGTTCCCCCCCCGCCCCGCCATCTGTGTGCCTCGTGCTCCCTCAGAAGAAGGGCAGGCCCGTGCCTCCTGCATCCCAGCCTGAGGCAGGGTGGGCCCTGCTCCCGGTACCCAGGGGGTGCCCACGCGTATGGTCACCTGCGAGTATCCCAAGCTGATTGGAGAGCGTCACCGTGAAGCAGGTGCTCTCACGGGCCACATCTGGTATCTAATGTCTGCGTGGAGCACATCTGCAGAGGTTCTGGGCCTGAAAATGTGTAACTTTTCTAACCAGACACTTCCTTTGGGAGTGGGGTAAAAAGCCCAGGCCCTAAATGGAGGAAACGTGGGGTCTTAACAGGAACAGACCTCGGCTGACTAGACAAGGAGGCAGGGCACCCTTCACTGGGCACCTGCCAGGTGCTCACAGCTACTTAATCCCCTCGAGATGACTTTTCATCCCCCATTTGGCAGATGGGGAAAACAAGGCTTGGAGAGTTTAAGTGAGCTCACGTTTCCATAAATGGCAGGACAGAAAAAACAACAAAAATATTTTTCTCCAGCCCTTGCCCTGTGCTGGGCACTAGCATGGCCTCTTGGCTCATGTGACCCTGACAATGGTGTGACGAGGCAGGTACCATGTAACAGGTGGTGGGGGAGACCAGACAAGCCGGCGGCCTGTGGGCACACAGCTGCTAAGGGACGGGCCTGGGATTTGACCCAGGCAGCCTGCTCCCGAGGCAGTGCCCCCAGCCGCTGCCCCGCACACCCAGGCCCGCTCCCACGCCAGACACGGAACAGGCTCTCCCCTGCCCTCACCCCTCACATTCAGTTCCTCTCCAGGACGCCCCCCCCCGCCACCTCCCGCGCCGAGCTGATCCCCAACCAGAAAATCCACACTTTAGTCTCTGGATACTGGCAGGCGGCAGGCATCCAGCCCAACCCAGAAAGACGCCCCGCTGGTGGCGATGCCCTGGGCAGCTCGGCTAACCTCCCCTGCTCCCTGCAGAGGTGAGTGCTGGCCCCCACCAGCAGGTGGCCAGCTGCTTTCTTTCCCAGGGCAGGTGACCGAGCCCTGCCTAGCTGTTCTCCAGGCCGGCGGAGGCATCACGATGCCCGTTACCTCTGGGGCCGCTCCTCGCGTGGCGTGGCTCCACTCCGGGCTGGTGACCGGGGCCTCCCGGAGGAGCAGCCAGGGTCCCGCCGTCGCCCACGGCGTCCTCGGCCGCCTCTGGCCGGCTTCCCGCCCCGGCACAGGAACCAGGTACACTTTACCTGATTAAGCTTCAAACGGTGACACACCCAGAAGGGGAGGGGGAAGGGCGGGGTGGGGGCACCTGTGATCTGGGATCAGCTCCGAGGAGGAGAGAGGGCCACCCTAGCCTCCGCTGATTGGCTCCTGAGTCCCCCAGCAAGACGCACGAAGCTCCGGCCGGAGCCCAGGGCCAGTGGAGATGCAGTCCTCCAGGGCTGCCCGGCCCAGGGCCAAGGGAGGGCTGGCACACCCGGCCCGGGGGCGGGAAGCTCCAGAGCCTCTAAGACAGGCGTCTGTGCAGCAGGAGGGCTTGAATTGGTGCTCGGGCAGTGCACGGCGTCTGCAGTGAGGAAATCCTAACGGTTGGGGGAAGACTGCCCCGTCTCCAGACTGGCTTTGATGATACCATTTTGGGTGTTGGGTGATCACTGCGCACGCCTGGGGCTGAACCGGGAGCTAGGATGCCAGTCTCTGCAGGGACGTGGCTCCAGGACTACCTGGCAGCTGAGCCAGAGGGGCCCTTGGAGTTCACCCAGGCCACCCTCCTCGGTGGTCAGCGGACGAAGCCGGCACCCAGAGCGGGCAGGGTTGGCGCAGGACACACAGCCGGCTAGTGTGGGCTGTGGAGCGACAGCCCAGCTCTGTCTGGCAAAGCCTGCTGACCTGGGGTAGTCAGCAGGAAGGGGGCACCTGTGTTCTCGCCCCTGCAAACCACACCCAGCAGAGGCACTTACACACTCACTCCGTGAGATGAGTTACTATTCCCGCTTTTCAGCTGAGGAAACCAAGACGGATTAACTTGCCCAAGGCCACACAGCTGGAAGGGTCAGCGCTGGGCCTGGACTCAGGCAGTCTGGCCAGTGTCGCCATGCTTGGCTGCTACACGATGAATCCTTTCTGGTAAAGTCCAGGGTTTCTAGCCCGGGGTCTGTTTGGAGCCTGGTCTGAGCCGCCCTGCACCATCGGGCCAGCAGAGCCTCGTCAAGACCCCCTCTCAGTACTCCGTCACCCTATAAGGCCAACGGGGACACTAGAATCTTAAGTTGTCTACACGGTCAGAGCTGATGGTGGCCCAGAAACCACCCAGCTTCACCAAACCAGCATCATTGGCACGTGGCTCCTTCCAAAATTTCTCCCCAAATTCTGCCATGTCTACCATGTCTGAGGACCATTTGTACTCGGTATCTTCCTGATATTTTTCCTTACGTGTACCCACTTCCCTCCTTTCACTTGCCCCTCACATTAACATTCACAAAATCATGCAGTTCACGTGCTGGTTACATTTTGATCCAATGCACAGTAAGATAATCACATAGCTACTAGAAGAAAAAGCGCTCTTCCGGGCACCACCTGAAGTCGCCTTGCACACGTGGGCCGCCCTTGGGGAACCACGGGCTGGCTTCAGGCCTTCCCTCTCCATCTGGAGAAGCCGAGGCTCGGACAGATCGTCTGCGCCCGGTCGCACGGTGACGCACAGCTGGGCCCGGGCAGGGCCAGGCTCCGGATGCCCGGTGGAGCCTTACCCTGCATGTCCGCCCTGACGCAGGAGGCCAAAGAGGCCAGGGGCCTCGGGTCAGCCGGCCTCCGGCTGCTTGACCCACGCCCGGGGACAGGGTACCACGGGACTCATTGCCCCACAGGAAGTTCGGGGCAGAACTTCCACAAGGTGGGATTTGGCTGAGGGGTCAGGGTTTCTGGAGTCCTAGGGCCGCTGATGTCACAGTGCAGGAAGTCCCCCTGGCATCTACAGACCCTGCCTGGCTGGCTGGGGTTTACGCTGTCACAGTGATGATGTGAGTCAGAAGACCCAGCACCCAGCAGGGCTGTTCTAAGCGTTTTAGACACAGTAACGATGTATCCCTTACACCCCCCATGAGGTGCCTGCGCCCCTGTAGTGAGAGGCAGAGCTGGGGTCTGCACCCGGCTGCTGGCCCAGAGCTCACGCTCTTAACGCCCCACCCTCTTTACTAGACAGAGGACCAGCCTTCTGGGGTTTTGGTCCCTGCCCCTCGTCTGACGAGCACTTACTACAGGCCAGGCCCCGGGCCGCAGTATCATTACGGAAAAGGAGACTGCTTTGGACAGGAGGGATTGGAAGGGCCGAGCGGGGTCAGGAAGCCAGGTCCATCCCGCTTCCCGGCCCGGGCATCCCCCGGGCACTCCTGGCCCGCGGGAATTGCATGGCACGGCATGCAGGTGCCCAGGGATGGACAGAGAAGCCAGGCCCGGGCATCCCTCTTCCGGTCCTCAGTCACCTCTTCAAGCTCTGCCCCCTCTGCAGCATGCCCAGGGCAGGGCTTGGGAGCGGAGGGACGCAGAGCCTCCTGGGCACCTATGGCCGGCACCCCCTCCACCCCGGGTGAGCATGTGTCTGGGGGGCCGTCAACACCCCTCCAAGGGTCTGAGAGTCCCCACCAGTAACTCCCGCTAATTTGTCTGGGGTTGATGATCAGAGGGGCTGGCGGACAATGGCCTCAGTAAAGCACTGAGGCCCTAGAGGAGCTCCCTGGTGGCCCAGTGGTTAGGATTCTGGGCTTTCGCTGCCGTGGCCCGGATTCAATCCCTGGTTGGCGAACTGAGATCCCACGAGTCGCGAGTCGTGGCCAAAAACAAACACGATAACCCCTCAGGCCATAGGCCACGGGGAGCCCTGGAGAGTCTTGAAGGAGTGAAGTGACATGATCGGAGTACAGCGAGCTCCCCGGTGCTCCCCACGAGAACCCCAAGAGAATTAATGAACTGGGCGGTGGTTGTCGGGCAGAGGGGAGGAAACAGATGCCCCAGCTGCCAGGACTTCGCGAGTGACCGCAAGTGGGACCTGCAGCCCAGGGAGGCTCAAGTCTCCAACGAGCCCCTGGTTTCCGGCTGGAGCACCTCGGCGACTGGTGGCACCACCGACGCAGATCAAGGAACTAAAGGCAGCCAATTTCCAGGCAAGGAGGCGTTTATTTTCGGACGTGCTGATTTTGACAGGCTCTGTGGCCCCCCCAGCGGGGAGGGTCCGGCTGAGAGCCAGGTAGAAGGCCTGGAGCTGGGGCTCAGGGCTGGGCTAGAGTCGGAGATTCTAGAATTAACGTCAGGAAACCACCAGAGAGAAAAGCCTCGGAGAAAACGTCCACGTGAAACTGCACATTGAGCTGAGCGGTCTGAGCAGGGAGGCCCGGCAAGCCGCGTATCTGGGTAGAAGGACCCAGTGTCAGCGCAGCATAAGGGCTGGGAGGGCCCGTGCCGAGGACACGCTCTGGGTCCAGCAGTTACACTCACCAGCGCCTCCGCCTGTGGAGGGCTCGGGGGAGGGACTGAGTGGCGACAGGGAAGGGACCCCCATAGCCAGAGTTGAGCGTGGAGCCCACAGATGGGCCTTTCAGGACGGGAGACTTGAGTGTGTGGATAGGCTGGGCAGCACCAGGCAACAGGACAGCTTGGAGGTGATGGCGGTCCCAGGGAGAGGGGACGGGTGGGTTGGCCTGGAACAGGAAGCAATCTCCAAGATCAAAGCGGTCGAGATAAATGGGAAGGAAAATTGCAGGTGGGGTAAGGAAATCGTGAGATCACCCCTAACGGCCTTGATTTTCCCCAAGCAGTGAGGCAAGATTTCCCACGTTAGGGAGAAGGGGACAGAAACACAGGAAGCTTGCCTGGGATTAATGCCAAAGGGCAAACGGCCCCCTGGAGGGGTGGGGGATGCGGTAGAGACGGTGAGCCTGCAGGGGCCCTGCTCAGTCTTGTGGGCAGAACTGAGCTGCAGGGGCGGGGGCGGCGGGAGGGTGCTGGTAATGGGACAGGCTGGGCTGGAGACCCGTGGTTGGGGATTCGCAGGGTTAAGAATGATGCAAGGAAGCCACAGAATGAAGGAGCTGGTCTGGGTTAGGGGTGGAGGCGGGGGAGCCCAGGAGCGGGATGGCCCCTCGCTCCCCGTTCCCCGCACGTGTCGCTTGACCAATTCCAAGGCTCGGTCCCCAGGGCCAAACCCAACAAGTTCTTCCCAGGTGGGAACAAACCTTTGCAGAACAGTGTGGCTGTTGGATGGGAGACCAACAGGACTTCTGAACACAACACAAGAACTTATTTCTCAGATGAGGCGGGGAACAGTCCTTCTGGCCTCTGCTGAGCTGGCTGCAGGGACCCTGCTCCAAGGTCACTCATAGAAAGGCACCGAGGCACACCTGGGAGGAGTTGTCCGAAACCAGTGTGTGTGCGAAGTCAAAGCACATTGAGAGGCTGGGTTACTGGCTGAGTCCTTAAGACACTGAAGAATCATTCTTAACCTTTTACATTAATTTATTTTCACATACTGGGCTTATTTATAGATAACAACAGCTGCCTGCTACAGACCAAATCCTTAAGACTACCCGACAGGTCAGATCACCTGTAGGACTCAACCAAGACGCAGAGAAACAACAGTACTCAAGGTCTCCCCTGGGCAGTGTGGTTTAGAGGGGTATCTGGCAATTTGAGGCACCAATTTCTGAATTGGTGATTGGTAAGCTGACACACCCCTCTACCCACTGTTGGAAAGCGTCCCCATCGTGGAAGAACTCACGGCCCACCAAGGCCTCTGAAGCGGCGGGTGGCCTGGCCGGCACCGAGGGTACGCTGGGCAAACTAGGGCGGAGAGGCAGCCGGCACTGGGTCTTCTGCGCGGCCACCTGCGGCCCATGTACCTCCCGCTAACCCGCCGCCAGCCTCACGCTGGCCAGGACACGTCAACCCCGCCCCTCCACTGTGTCCCTCGCTCACTTCCAATGCCAACCCCAAGTCTCTGCTCCTCTGGAGCTCCGTCTACACATCGCCCCGCCCGTGCCCTTCAGTACCTGTACATGGCTCTGAACTTGGGCACATCTTTGCAAACTGAAATGCCCACCCCACCAAGACCCTGGCTCAGGGCTCCACACGGAGCCTTCACTTCCGGGATGGACGGATGGGTGTGACTCAGCCCTGGCGGCCCCTGGAAGCTTCTCCTGGCAGCGCCCTTTCCCTGGCCGCCCCTACCCCTCTCTGAGTACCTGCTGGTTTTCATCTGGGGAAACACACGGGCTTTTCAGTGAGCGCCACGTACTGTAAGATACTGCCATCAGACACTGTTCAGAGTTTCAGGGGACTCTCTCACAAGGTGAAACACAAACAACCTCAGGATAGTTCCTAAGGGCCAGGTCACCCACCGCCCCTGCAGGGAATGGAGCCGGAAAGGAGCAGCGACCCCGCCCAGGCCCCCCCGTGGGCTCCGTCCGCCACAGCCACCGGGACTGTCCGGGCCCTGCCTCTCTGCCCGGACCCCTCAAGGACAATGCTCCTGTCCCCTCTGTGGGTCCACTTGTGAAACACTTGTAGTCCTTGAAGTCTCTTGAGATCCACAAAGTGAGACAAATAAGACAATTTCATGATGCTTCCTTGATTTACAAGTAACAGAAGAATGACATTCCTCTCCATGCACTGCTACAATGAAATTCAGGGACTAGCGTCAATCTGAGGATAGGAGCCCAGGTGCTCAGAGCCACCGCTCGGCCTCGGGGTCCTGTGGTCCCACCAATGGCTCAGCAATTGCAGACCGGGGCGGGAGGCTGTCGGGGGGTGGGGCACTGCCTGGCTTCCGAAGTGGGAGCGAGGGCCAGGAGGCAGAGTAAGCAGGGTCCTTGGCTCTGCCTGCATTGATGGGAGAAGAGGAAGGGGAAGAGAAGCCGGAACAGCGTCCAGGTGTGCCCTGAGGACGACGGCCGGGCTGTGGCACCAGCCTTCCCAGCAGAGCCGTCCCGAGGGCTGGAGTGAGGCCAGGCCAGGGCCGAGGAGTCGGGTCGGCAGGAAGCCGGCCGTGCTCTCCTGTCCCACACTCAGCTCCTGATGACCGAGCTCCCAAGGTCTGGAGCCGGGAGGGTGGCGAGGAGGGAGCAAGGTGACAGGGTCGCTCCAGTCCCGAGGCCCCCAGCCCTCCCCCCCGAAGACCACCTGTGCAGGCAAACCGAGACCATGGGCCCAGCGCTCTTCCTAGATTATGCAGCTGAGCACATGTCAAAACAGAGGGAGAAGGAAAAACACCCCGGGCTTTAACGGGGAGACCCGGAGGGCGGCACTGAGCGGGGAGGGTGGCCAGCTCCGTGCGACCTCCGGCCCTGCCCTGACCGAGGCCTGGCGGCACGGCTGCCTAGCTGAGCATCTTGTGCCGATCGAAGACCGTCTTCCGCTGTTCCTGCACCTGCAGCTTCCACCGCTGCTGCGCTCCCTCCACGCGCTCCAGGACCGTGTTCGCCCGGGGCCCGGAGAAGGTGGCGGCCGCCACAGAGCGCGCGTCCTGTTGCGGGAAGAAGAGGCTTGGCAGCGCGAGCCGGGGGGTCTCAAACGCCTGACATGTTAAACAGTGCCAGGAGAGCGACCCCAAAGGCCTCCCCGAGGGCCCACCCAGCACAGGGCGCCCACGGCTGCGGGATGGGTGGGGGCCTGGGAAGCGGGGACTCTGGTCAGGCCCGGTCGCGCCCCAGACTCGCTCCTGACCCTCGAGAGGAGCGCGGAGGGTCAGCACAGAGGACGTGATGACCCTGTCATTCGAGGAGAGGCACCACGTGCCCCCACGGCTGGTAGCGGGCTGCAGAACTCCTCGGCCCTGCTGGCCACGGCCAGGACAGCGGGGAGACCCCGAGGACCTGCTCTGCCGGGGCTGCGACCCCCAACTCACTCCCCGAAGGACAGTGTCTGGCAGGGGGGAGCTGGGAGCTCACCTTCGTGCCCATTCCAGAGCCAGAGCTGCTCAGGCCGCGCTCCCCGCTCTGCACCACCGCCCCCCCCCAGCTCCCCGCCCTCAGAGCTGCCGCTGCCGTCAAAGGCAGCATATTCCCCTAATTACCACTTCTCTGCCTCTGAAGCTCCAGAGCCCATGCATTTCCTGCAGGACCCGAACCTGATCTCGGGGGGAACTGGAGCCAAGGGCCAGGCCCACAGCCCGGGGGATTTCCTCCCCAGCTCTCCCTGCCTCTCATCTCCTGCCACACACCTCTTAAGGGATTAGCACACCTCTCTAAGCCCAGGGCCGCCCAGCAACTGCAACTCTGCTTCTAATGCCCCGAGCTGGCACAGCTTCTGTCGCCATGCAGCTGCCAGGCTGGGGAGGTAGGGGCGGGGGACGGGGGCGAGGGGAGGGGAGGCAGCGCGCCGGCGGTGGGCGGTGAGGCTGGCAGGTCGTCACTGCCGCCCAGAGCTCTGCCCAGGATGAGTTAGAGACGGACGCTGCCCCCCGGGAGCCCTCGGCCTGGGACCCCGAGGGAGCCTGCTCTGCCAGGCTGGACGAGGACCACGGCAGCACCTCAGGGGCAGGTGCTGGAGCTTCAGAGTCGAAGCCAGGACCCTGGGTTCTAGAGCTGGCCACCTTCTCCCAGTCTCGGCCACTTAGCAGCTGTGTGTCCTTGACAAGCCACTTGATTTCCCCAAGCCTCAACTTGGTAAACCCGGCTTCTTAGGCTTTTCTGCCTATACTGTCACACACACACACACACACACACACACACACACTCACACAACACTCAGCATGCTGGTCATGACTCAGGACCTCGTGGGTGGCGCCCCACACCCTGACACACACGGTTTATGACCAGGAGCGGGGTACGGCAAGGTTACATACAGTAACACGTGTAACATCCTCAGCACACTGCTGTCAAGAGCTGGAGCCCGCGGGGTGTTCAGTTTCCTTCCTCCCCAGCAGTTCACGGTGGGAAAATGACTGTGGGATCAAACCTGGCTCTGCCCCTGGCGCACGACCCTGGCTGACACCCTGTCCTCTGAACCTGCTTCCCACCCACGGATGGAGCCTGCAGGAGCGCCTTCTCAGGGACAGTGGGCACACAGCGTTCAGCGGTGCCTGGCAGATCACAAGCGCTCAATTCACAGCAACTGTCAGTGTGAGACCCACTCCCGGAGCCCCCAGGCAGGAGGGGGACCTGCCCTTGAAAGGTCACCGGTGTCGCTACTTTTCAGATCGTCCCTTCCTGGTTCAGGACCAGCCTCTGCATGGCCATCTAGGTGAGGGGGCACTGGAGAGCCCCGTGGGAGGCTGTTGGCCCCCCAGGACCGAGCTATCCCAGCTCCGGGGCTACAGGGGCTTCTCTCCCCGCCGGGCCTGCCCACACTCTCATCCTCCCGGGAGCCTGGGGGCAGGCCTGAAAAGCACCGCCTGCCCCCTCCTTGCACCCTTCCTGGCCCCGGCTGCTCTCCTGTCCCATCGGGAGAGTGTCTGGATGGAAAGCAGAGGAAGCCAAGAGCAGCGCGTTAAGGAAGAGCTGAAATTCACCACATTTCCACAGGACCACTTGTTTTTCTTTCATGTAAAGTCTTGACAGACAGGTCCTAAGCGGGGAAAGCTGCGGCTGAGAGGCTCTGCACTTCCACCGCTAATAGTCTGATTAATGGGTATTAGAGACGCTCAGAGCGGGGCCTGGTCCTCACCGGCTCTGTGACAGGAGAGATGCTACCACTTCTAACCCTCTTAGCCCCCAAGCTGGGCCTCTGGGCAGTGACGGCAGGAGGGGGAGCCCTGCCGACCAGGAGGAAGGTGCCTGCTACGGACGGGGCTGGACAGGCCTGAGGATGAGCGTCCCTGGGTGCCAGGCGCTCTCTTGGCGCTGCACCTGCATTATTCCCAGGCTCACGAGACTGGCTCGTGGGCTACATGACTCTCATCTGCGGCTCTGCTGCCCAAGGTCACACAGGATTTGGACCCATGTCTCCCGATCCCCACATTCAAGCCCTTTGGGCTGGCTGAACCATGCGCGCCTGGCCTGGCCTCCCTGCCCCTGGCCTCTGGCCCTGCCACCCCTCAGCCTTCCTGCCTGCAGTGAGGGTGGCCCTTCAGGTCAGGGTCCCAGTGAAAGGTCTTGCTCTCAACGCTGCACAAACACTTGTAAAGCTGCACACACGGCATCACAGCAACCACTCTGAGACAGGAACTCAGACTTGGAAAACTAACCAAAGAGTTAAACACCAGGACACCGAGTGCAGAGCTGGGACTGTGGCCCAGGATCACAATCCCAGTGCCACACTACTAACGGCTGGGCCACGAGGTCCTGACAGCCGTTCTAGAGACGTCCGCCAGCCCTGCCCTTCCTCGTCCCCCTTCTTGCTCTGGGCTCAGGGGGACGAGGGCCCTGTCCCTCTTGGGCTCCTCGCCGCCCTGGGAAGGGAGGGTCCCCGGCTGCCATCATTCCTGCACACCCCTCTCTCCCCCGCTCCTGCCCAGTGGGCTGTGGTCTCGGGAAACCCTGCAGAGCTGAGGCCCACAGACACCCACAGCCTTGCAGGAACCCTTCCTTCTCTCTCTTCAAAGGGGCCAAATCTACACATCTAGCACAGCTCTGTTTGCCGTTTCTTCCCCAGCGAAAAGGCCGGCTTCCTCCTTTCAAAGGACGTCTGAGCCGGGGATTAGTCCCAATGCTGCTGGAATCCGGAAAGGCAGCACCCCGCACCAGGGCCGGCCGGCACCTTCAGAGGGAGCGGGTCTTTCATCTCCTCAGCGCGGTGGGCCAGGCCCCCTTCCCCTCTGTCCTCGAGCCCCAGGGCAGGAGCTCCCGGCTTCGGGAATGGGGGGATGAAGCCAAAGGGCCCCCATCCTTGGATACGATCGACCCCCCGACTCCTGGGGTGTGTAGGGGAGCCTTCTCAAGGTCACTGAGCTGCACAGGCCTAGAGCCTGACTTTCTTCTGCTTGGGGTGAAAGCTAAGTCCCCCGCCCCGGGGGGACCCCATCCCTCTGAAGGGAAATGCTCTTCAGAGCATCTCCGGAGACTCATTTCAGCCAGGCAGGGCCTCCTCCCCTTGCAGCCCCAGGTCCGGGTGCCACCGCGGTCTCCGCTCCACCCCAGCACCTAAGCGGCCCCTCCCCACCACGGAAGAGCCCCGCTGCCAGGAAGCCGTCCCACACTAACACCGAGGAAAAGTCAGCCCCCAGCTTCCCCCGCCCCTCCCCTCACAGCCTTCTATCCTGCATCCCTGACCGGGGGGCTCTGCCCCAGGCTCGGACCCTGAGGGCAGGCCCGAGGTCTGTGCGTCTGTCTTACACGGGCACCTGCAGGACCTGAGTACATCAGGAGGAAGAGAAACAGGGACGGGGCGAGCCGGGGTGCCCAGGGCGGGGCCCATAAAGAGCCGTGTGGCTTGCCCTCCCTTCCGGGAGGCCGCGGAGCCGTGTAATCATGGCCCATCTCTCAGCCGCTCCTCAGCCAGGACTGCAATTACCGCATGCATCCCCTAATCACGGGGTACTCACCCGCGCCGCTCTGCCCCCAGCAGAGCCGCCATTACCGCACGTTAATAACCAGGTAGGCACGCGAGATTTCCTCCTGGACAAAGACCACCCAACTGCCAGCATCCCCCCAACCCTGCCTCCCAGCCCCAGCACCACCGGCCAGGCACATGTCAGCAGGAGGCTGGGGGCACCCACCCCGGAGGGGCCATGGGGTCCAGGGACGGGCCAGGCCCCCTCCCTCCCTGGCTGTGTGCACACCTGCCCCACGCGGCCGGCCGGGCAGCTTCACGCTGAGGTCTGAGACCCAGCCCCTCTTCTTGGCGGGAACCTGCCCTTCCCAGCTCCACCTGCTGCGTGAGATGCTCTCAAGGGCGACAGCCGGCCGGCGCTGCAGCCTAAGCCTGGTGCTCTAGTGACCACTCACCCCTTCACCTCGCTCACCTGTGTCTCTGCAGGAAGAGTTCCTCTTACACGTGTTAACCTCCCGGCTGTGGTCCTTCCACCCAGGCTTTACGTAAACCAGGGTGAGGCCGAGCTCTCCGCACCTGCGTGCAGCTGGTCCCCAGGACAGGAAGCGTCCTGAGCCCCACCTGCCCGCAGATGCCACCCTCTGGAGCACCCCTCGTCCCTCACTGCTGTCTCGGGTACACGTGGCAGCTGTGCAGGCCCGAGGGGGCGAGCTCGAGGGGCGCAGGCCAGGAGCCCGACACCGTCACAGCTCTGCACAGCACACACCACCTCTCACTCCCACAGAGCTGCCTGCGCCTCCTGTGTCCCACCCCGGGCTCCCCTGACTCTCTGGGTACACTCTCCAAGTCCACCGTCAGCTGGACAGCAAGGCCTGAGCACCCACATGGGGCTGCCTGGCGGGCTCACTGCCGCTCCCCTAGAAATGCAGGGCGACACGGAGGCTCCCCGACCTGTGCACTGCAGCTGCCTGATGCCAGAGCAGGGAAAGCTCAAGCCTGCCCCCGCTGAGGAGACACTGTGATCCGGGTGACGCGTAGGACACCCAACGGGAGAAGAGCCGACCGGAGCACTGGGGGAGGGGAAGACAGCCCCGCCGAGGCCCCAGGGACGCCGCTACCTCGTTCTCCTCCTCGTTGTGCAGCCGCTCAGTGTAGGCGTCCGGCTTTCGAATCAGAGGGTCCACCAGCATCAGGAAGGCCATGTACAGCAGGAGGGCGCCCACCACCGACAGGTAGATGACGATGATGACCTGCGAGCGGAAGGGACCCAGCTCGCCCTGCGGGCTGCCGCTCCCCTCCCTTGCAGTCTGTCTTCACCGGGCAGCGTGGCCCTAAGTGCTGCCTGCAGACGGGCCAGGAGACCGCGGGCGCGGAGAACGACCCACTCCACCTTTGCTGACCGTGCCCTCGGTGGTCGGGACCCCACAAGAGCCACCAGTTCTCTGGCAGCACAAAGATGACAGATGAGGCACCCCCAGGAGTGGAGAGCGGGGAGGGGAATCTGCCTGGCCAGACGGGGGCGGGGGCAGCGCCTGTCAGAGCAGGGAGAACCGAGCCCTACTGCGGGCAGCACAGGGTGACGGGGTGGGAGCTTCAGTTCCAAGAGGGCGAGTCACCGTCAGAGGGCAGAGGGGACAGGCAGGCGGCCACAGCCCCTCCCCCGTCAGTCACAGCAGGAAGTGAGACTGGGGCAGAAAGACAACTTCCAGAATCTCTTACATGCCTGGTGGGCCTCCCAAGCTGCAGTCATTTGTTTTACAGGAAAAACAGAGTCAAGGAAGCGAATGAGACGTTTCCCGGTGTGTAGTCCGGGCACCTGAGGCAGGACTCCCCAGGACACTGCCCTCCATGGTCAGTAACACACCGCAGTTACTGGGGCCACAGTCCACCTCCAAATGTCCCCCAGGGGCTGACACTCACCTGATGCTGACGCCCCCCAGGCCACGACATCACCCTCAGTCCTAAGAATACCAAGCGGTGGATGTGCCTAGAACCCAGATTTGCTGTGACCGCAACTCCTACGCCTCTTCTGCTCCCCAACTGCCACCTGTGGCTGCCGACCCCAGCCCCGCGTCTACGCTGTGACGGGAGCCGAGCTTGGTCCACAGCCAAGTCCAGCTGGACCACAGGCCTCCCTGACTGGGGCATCTGCAGCCAGGGTAAAGGATCGGAACTCTTGCCTGTACCCCAGGAAGGGGGGCCGCTGAAGCTGGAGGGGGTCCTCTCTGGTCTCTTAGCAAGGACTAGAGGGACACTGGGGGATTAGGAAGTGTATCTGATGAGGTCCCTATGTCAGGAAGTCCCTTCCAATCTAAGGTCTTGGGGCCCCGGTCCCCCAGGCGTGGGGCCAGTGGATAAGCTCAGAGGGGAAGGGGTGATGATAGGGAAGGTGGACAGGCAACCGCCTCCACCTCAGAGGAGACAGGATGAGCACCACGGGCCAGGCAGGGAGGGCAGCAGTGAGGACCACTTCCCCTCCGCAAGAACCTCGAAGGGAAGCCCGACGGCGGGCTCAGGGCCGCTGCCGAATTCCTGCGGGTTCTCTCCTAACGCTATTTGCAGGCCCTTCACCAGACACACAGAAATAAGCTTACAAGCTGGGCCAGGAGAGGCTTATGTTGGAAAACCGCAAGCACGGCCAGGCCCGCCCTGGTTGGGGTCTGGTGGTGCTGGGGGGTCGTCTGCCTGGAGGGGACCAGGCCACTCCATGTCCTCACTGTGTGTTGGTGGCCACTCCACCACCTCCCCTGAATTCACTGATGCCCACGAGAATGGGGTTCAGGGGAAGCAAGGGGGGCGTCTGATGCCCATCCTGCCAGGCCCGCAGCTCTGGAGGCTTAACCAGACTGCAGGCTCCGGAGGGCGGGCTACCTCCGCTCCAGCATCCCTTACGGTGTCCGGGACACAGCAGGAGCCCCGGAAATGCCTACTGAACAAACGGAAGGCGAAAAGGGAGAGGACGACGGGAAGTGTGTGGGAAGGGGTCTCCAGCCCCCCTCCCAGGCTCCCCCTGCGAGCGTGATGGCGTCAGAGGGGAGAGCGGCCCCAAGCGGGGTGGGAAGGGGGTCCCTGGGTTGCGACCCGGCCAGCCTCGGGGCCAGCCCCCCAGCCCCGAGCAACGCTGCAGAAGGAAACAGGACAGGACTAAAGGCGGGGCGGGGCCCGCGCAGGCCCCCCAAGGAGAGGGGGCGGGGCGGGGCCGCGCAGGGCCGGGGCGGCCGCCGGGCACCTTGATGGTGGTGGTGCTGCGCTCCTCGTACTTGCACTCGCACAGCAGGCAGTAGGCTTCCACGTCGTGGCCGGGCACCGGCATGGGCTCCACCACGTGCAGGCAGTTGCTGCAACAGACAGAGGGCTGTGGGGGCAGCCGGGGGGCTCCCCAGGGAGGGGAGGGTCTCTGAAGGGTCAGGCTGGCGGAACCCCTTTCCCAACCCACAGCCTCTCGAAGCCCTTGCCCTCCGCGACTCACCGGGTGAGCGTCCCAGCGGCACAGACTCCACCCCCACCCCACCCTAGTCCCTCGGGTCCAGGGTCTGTCCCCGTGGCAGGCAGCACCTCCGCCAGGCCTCCTCTGACCCACAGATCCGCCACAAGCCAGTGACTGCCGTCTTCAACATCTCTGAACCCCACTTGCCTATCCCCTCCCACTGCTGTGTCTCAGCCGGGCCCTGCCACCAGGAGCCCGGTGCCCGGGGCCCAAGACTCCTCTGGTAGCTGTGCCTCTGGGAGCTGCAGGGAGGGCGCTGGACAGCCCTCCGGGCCCTTCCAGCTCTGGCCCGGGCTGTCCCAGGGGCCCTCAGGCTCAGGCGGGGTTTCTGGCAGAGGCGCCAACAGTGTGGGCTGGCACGTCCTCCACAAGCCTCTGTTCCCCCTACAAGTCCGTATGTGGAGGGTGTGATTTTACCAGAACCTCTGATGACCCCACTTCCAGCGCTGGGCACGTGGCTCCCCGCTGTAACTCAGCCCCTGCCCGGGGAGGGGCCGCCACACAGGGCCAGGTCCACACCCAGCACTGGGTCATCACTCCTGGGACCTCCCCTCTCCGGGGGCCTCTACCAGCCTCCGAGGCCCAGATTTCTCCCTGGGTCTGGAAGGTCACTCTGGGGCAGCAGCGGGACGTGTGGGCTCCCCACAGGCATGTGTTCTCTCCCCAGAGAATCAGTGAAGCCGTGGCCTGTCCCTTTTCGGGGATCAGTGATAGCGCCATAGGGGAGAGGGTTACCGGAGGGCAAGCTGGTTACGCCTCCGCCTTCTGCGGGTGATGTGTGTAACTTCTCTGGGCCTCGGTGTCGTCACGGACACGTGAGGAGAAGTGTGTGTTTATCAGTGTCCTTCAAAATGTGCTCCCTGGGGCACCCCAGGGCCCTCCGTGCCGGAGGGTGGGAGGGAGGAGGGAGGGGCCACGGACGCTCCGCTCATGGGGGCAGTCCTGACTTCTATACAATGTGTTTCCAAAACAGATTTGTTTGAAGCCTGTATTTTTAGAAGTGTGAGAGACACTGCACTAGCCAGCTCTGGGACTGTCTCTATAGTGCACTCCTCGGGAGCTCCACCACCAGGGAGAAGGCGTCGGGGTTTCTGCCCCTCACAGGCACGAGGACCCCCAGCATGAGACGGCAGAGCGCCTGCAACACGGGAATGTGGCCTGTGCCGCTCAGACACCCTGGCTTCACCCCCCTCCACCAGCGGAGGGCCCAGGTGTCCTCCTCGCAGTGCAGGGACCATGCGGAAGGGGCCTGGGGACACACCTGGTCTCCTCTGGCCCTGGCCTGAGGTCTAGGATTACAGGGTCAGGCCCCACCCCTGCCCTACGGGGCTCCAGGCAGCCTGCGATGCCTCCCCTCCCTGACAGGCCAGGGTCGCTGGGTCCCAGAACCCTGGGGTCTTACATCCCAGCCTCAGGTTCCACCCACCAGCCTTCGTGAAACTGTTCCTCAGGCAGCCCCCTAACGCTGACTTCCCAGGGGAAGGAGATAAACCACAGTCTGAGAGGTCCAGGTAGGACTCTGTCCTCCGTGGCATCCACGCTTGGCTTGGGGCCTTACTCTGGCCCCAGTGCAGAGACAGTGCTGGTACAATGTGGCTGTGCCTGAGGGATGTAGCTGGTGTCTGGGCTGAGACAATCTAGCCGTTTATTCCTGACGCTATTTGAACTGTAACCACAAGACACAAGGAGGTCACAGAGGCTTCCCCAGGACTCCAGGTCCTGGGGCTTTGGGACAGGCATCAGGACGGGCAAAGACAGAAAGAAACTGGGGCTTCCCTCTTGGGCTGTGGCGTAAGTCGGCCTCTTCGTGGCCTCTAGGAAGGCATAACAATATATGAGACTAATACTATCAGCCGACATTTATACGGCCTCACCATGCGCTGGGAATTGTTCTAAGTGCTATACTTACTTGTACACGCACTGCACAAGTGTGTGCTCGCGCGCACACACACACTCTTATTTAATACGCAAAATACTGCCACCGCTTTACAGATGAAGAAACTGAATACACTGGGGATTAAGTAACTTGCTTCACAATGAACAAGGAGCAAAGCTAGACTGAAATGCAGGCAGGGTCGATCCCGAGCCTGCATCTAACCAGACTGGTTCTCAGAAAATCACACGCTCAGAGCCGGACAGGTTCAAAATCCCCAAATGCTGCTCTGGACCAACCGCCTCGCAATCACTTATTTAAGAAGTTTCTGCCATGCCCCAACCCCCATATTCACCGAATCAAAATCTTGGGCGGGGGGGGGGGGGGGGGGGCGTGGTATCTAACGTACAGCATGGTGACTATCGTTAACAATACATGTTAACAATTATGTACACTTGAAGTTGCTACGGGAGTAGATCTTAAATGTTCTACCGCACCCACACCTGCATGGTTACCTTGTGAGGCGATGGAGGTGTTGTCTAACCTTGTTCCACAATAGATACATGTATCAAATCACATAACCTTATACAACATCACATGTCTGATTCAACTCAATAAAGCTGGGAAAAACAACAACAAAAAAGAACCCAAATATCATGGCAGAGGGGGTGCTGGGACTCTATTTTCCCAAAGCCCACCTGGTGATCCTGACACCTGACCAAGTAGAGGCAATGCTGACCTGGGCTCCCCCGTGTGGCGTAACCGCTCCGCGGGGACCGGATGCGGGCATCACCGCACCTGCGCTCAGAGCCTCCGGGATGAGGCACCCCTGTTCCTCAAACGGCCTGCATGAGAAACGCCCCCTCAACTCACACTTCAATCTGGCTCCCTGGAGCTCTCCTCGCTGGCCCCAGTCCTACACCCAAACCACACAGTGCGCCTCAGAGCACGCCAGCCCCTCTCCTGCCCTCTCAGTTGCGTGTGTCCCCAAGTCCTCTCCTTCTCAGACTATAATTCCTTAAACCGTTCTTTCCAGGAGAGCGTGTTGAAACCTGCCTTCAACAAGCTGATGTCCTTTCTCTGAATGATTTTTTGATTATTTCTCTCTTTTTTGAAGTGAGGCACCCAGAAATGAATTCAAGACTCCAGGAGTATAATGTAAATTCTCTTTGGGCCTCAATCTCGGCAGCTATAAAATGGGAACACAACCCATCCCACTGCCTTACAAGGTGGTTAGACACTGGCATCAAATGACGCGTGTAACAGAGCTTCGCCAAGCGCATGCAAGTAGGCGAAAGATCCCCCGGTACGTGGCTCTAATGTTTACCTCTCCCAGCTTCTCTGTTACCATTTTGCAGATATGAACGAACACCCAAATCAAAGCAAATCAAAATAACAAAATCCACTCCTCTGACCAGGAACCCCTCAGCTGGAATTAAAGACATGTGGACCCTATTTCTAATCGGTTGTGTGACCAGGGACAAAACATTCCTTTGTAAGGTTCTCCATAGAAATGGGAGAGCAAGCTTATCCTCCTGGGGCCCATGAACCCCAGTCAACACCCACAACCTCAAGGGCCAGCCTGGGCAATGCCTTACCAGTCCTTCTGTGACACATTCTGGTTGTAAATGTGTCCACTGATGTTTCTATATGGTGGACAGATGCATTTGCACCGGATATCTTCAGAACTCTGCGAGAGAAAGCACACATCAGGTGGGCAGGGCCCCTGGGTTCAAGTTCTAGCAAGACTCTCCACTTTCAGTTCCCTGTTCCCTAAGGTGACCATATAAACGCTCTTGACCTGCCCCCACGCCCAAGTTCAGCAGGAACGACTTCTGCAGGAAGGATGCTACATCACAGGGTCCTCGAGAAACTGTCTGGGGGCACGAATGATACTCACGGAAGGCTACCCAAGGCTGCCACACTCAGGGCTGCCAGTCCCAGGTAGGGGGCTTGGGGGAGGAGCAAGCAAGGTGGCAGGTCCTCTGCTCTGGGCCTCACACCTGTGTGTGTACCCGGGTCCAGCAGTCTTGGCCGCTGGCCTCTTCCCCCAACCCCACCTCCAACTTCCTAGGTTAGGATCAGGGAAGGAGAAGGCTGGGGTGAACCAGAAAAAGGGGACGTTTCCATGGAAACACTCAAGCAACCCCTCTGGAAGTTCTCCCTCCCAGGCATGGGTCAGAGACAACAACACAAAATTTGCATTCGAATTAGCATTCCCAGGAGGAAGTGGAAACAAACCCGGAGACTCAGTCTGATTCAAAGCCTCAGTGATCTTCATAATCTCGAATTCCAGAGACCTACCAAAACCCAGCTCCGGGCCATTACCCCTAAGGAATGGAAGTTAGCTCGAGTCCCAGCTCGAGTCCCAGCTCGGGGGTGGGTCCCCTCCACCCAGAAACCTGCATCTGTGCAGACTTCACACTCCTCACATTACGCCCACTCCTCAGGCTACTGGAAGCTCCGACTAGGGCAGTAGGCACCCAGGAACAAAGCAAGAAGGTACTGAGAACTTAAGACAACTTCCCCAAACACAGAACCCTGACTGGAATTCCACCTCCGGCGTGCCAGATCCAGACGCGTGGCCCGCAGACGCCGCCTCTCCTGGAGGCCTGCAGCCTAGGGCCGAGAGAACATGCACCGGCACTGCCCGAAGGGGAGTGAGGGGCCGGGCTGGAGCAGTGGCCCCCCCGGGATGCCGGGGCACAGGCAGGGTGGTCGTGCATGGGAGCTGCACCTTGTTGGCTTGGGCTGGGAGCACCAGCAGACTTCCGACCGCGGCCACCAAACACAGGAGCTTCATGCTTCTCAGACTTTCGGGGCCGGCAAGACCGCCCACCTGGAAGAGAAATACTGAGGCGGAGAAGGGGCGGGCGGCCACGCAGCACCCTCGGCCCCGGAGCGAACCGCCCTGCTCGGGCACGGGAAATGGGTGGGAGCTGGGCCCGGGGTCCTGGGCCTTCCAAGCCTGGCCCGCGAAGGCGCTTCCCTCTCCCCCAGGCCTCGACTTCCACAGCCCACCTGGCGCGTCGGGCCGCGGGGCCTCCTGGGCGGGGCCCCGGGCCCCTGGTCAGCCGGACAAGGCCGGCCAGCGACCCCCATCTCGCGTTCCTCCGCCCTCCCTCATCACCGCCCGCAGCTCCTCCCGCTCGGGCCGAGGAGAACCTGGGGCGCGGAGTCTGGGAGCCCCAACCCCACAGCCAGGCCGCGGGCCGCGTACCCCAGGGCCCTCGAGACCCCCGCGACCCCGGCAGCCCTCCCCCAACGCACGCCTGCTAACCTGCGAACCCCGCCTCGGCAGTACGGGACCCGGCCGGCCCCGCCCCTCCAGCTTCTATTGGCTGCTGGGGATGTCGCCAAGGCAACAAGGCCCGCCTCCGCATGGGCGCCGAGGCTCCGCGCAAGGGAGAGGGAGGCATTTCTCAACCCTACCAAACGGGAAAAAGGGAGCGTCTGCAAGCGAACGAGAAGCTAGGAAGGTGTGGCCTCCTTGGGGCCGCAGAATTCCACCGCCGAGCTCCCTCCTCCCTGTATTCAAAACCCAGGGTTTCGGAGCGGGCCTAAGCTGTTCAGTCTTGCCGTTTTATAGAGAAAGCACTTGATAAACAATAAGCTAGTAACAACAATAACGATTAAAGCAGATCCAAGGGCTCTGTCCTCATCCACAATTTGGAGGTGTTATCTGAGTCGCATCTTTGCTGCAGAGGGCGGCCCCACCTCTCCTCCCCCTCCCCGGCAGGAGGAGGAACTGGGGCGGCGAGGGGCCCGTGAAGGGTGCGCCCCGCAGCTCCCAGCCTGGTCCCCTGGTGCTGGTTCTGGGCCCGTGAAGGGTGCGCCCCGCAGCTCCCAGCCTGGTCCCCTGGTGCTGGTTCTGGACCCGGCAGATGGGGGCGGGATGTGCGGGGGGCGGGGGAGGTCCGGGCCGCAGAGGGGCAGGGGTGAACTCGGTCCAGCTGCAAAGGAAAGAGAGAGGAGTCGTCCGAGTCTAGGGCACCGACCCTGGTGAAAACACCTGGGCTTTGGTCCCGCTCTGCCGCTAAGCAGTGGTGTTACCTGGAAGACACCTCCCCTCTCCCGCCTCTGCTTCCTTGTCTGAAAGGAGTTGGTTGGATGCAAAGACCCTTCAGTCGATATTTTGGGATTCCGTTGTGTGGGGGGGGCTTGATGTGGCCTACCCCTCCCCGCAGGTACCGTGGATTGTGGTGGGCACTTCCTGTGGGGGATCGTTGGGTTTGTGTTGGTCCCTCCTACTGATATGTGTCCCTCCCTGTATCCCCTCCACCTGCAGAGTCCCTGTTTGCTGAACCGGGTAGATTTAAAATCCGCCAGCCGGAGGACCGGCAGGAGGCACCACAGTGGCACATAGAGCTTGTGGGCTTTGGCCCTAGGCCAACCAGGGCACCAATCCTAGTTCCTCTCGTAGTAGTTGTGAGAATTGGGGTGGTTGGCTTATCCTTTAGAGAGCCTCGGTTTCCACATCCATAAAATGGGGATAATATGACCTACTTTCAGGATATAACGAATCTATATGTGCAAAGCACCTGGAACAGTGGGGGCTCTGTCAATGGAGACCGTAGCTCATTCTGGAGGTCAGAGTGGCTGCTTTGGGGAACAGGCTGGGACAGGGAGAGGATGCCTGTCCCATGGGGGCAGAAGGGACAGTTCAGGCACCGGAAAGACACCCTCCCTCCCCCCATACACCTCGTATGTGGCGGTGGAGACCTTCTTGGGGACAAAAGCAGAGGGCTGAGTCGGTCACCTCCAGCGCATGGTCCTCTGACACCCGACATTAAAGGTACCCAGTGCTGGTCTCACCATCCTTTTTTTTTTTTTTTTTTGGCGGTGCACGGGCCTCTCATTGCTGTGGCCTCTCCCATTGCGGAGCACAGGCTCCGGACACGCAGGCTCAGCGGCCATGGCTCACGGGCCCAGCCGCTCCGCAGCATGTGGGATCTTCCCGGACCGGGGCACAAACCCGCGTCCCCTGCCTCGGCAGGCAGACTCTCAACCACTGCGCCACCAGGGAAGCCCTGGTCTCACCATCTTCACCACAAAATGGAAGCGAGGCCTCCCAGCTTCCTCTGTGCACCATCATCCTACACTTCTCAGGAATGCAAGGATGTGTGCATCAAATGATCTTTGACTCTGTTCTCTCCCGTCTCCACCTCGAGTCTATGCCAGCGACCCTAAGGGACAGGCATCATTGCCCTGCTGGCATACTGCACACTGTCCTCCCGTTCCCATCCTATCTTCCATCCAATCCTGTTTTCAGCACCTCGCTCACTGCTCTGTAATCCCTGCGAGCACCCTATCGCATCAACTCGAGACCCCTCCACCTAGTGTCCGAGCCCTGGCCCTCCCATCTCAGCTCTGGTTACCCTGCACCAGCTGTCTCCCCCACTTGGCTTTGCTCATACGGGTCCTCTTGGCAGGATGTCATCACCCCCTCAGCCTGCATCTCTTTCAGACCTCTGCCCCAAGTGCTTCTCTTCCAGAAACTTTTCCCAGGTAGCCCTACCTGACCCAGTGTGCCTCGTTCCCACACGTCCTCCGTGGGCCCTGCGTTTAAGAGCTAGGCCATTGAAAGGAGGCTGAACCTCTTTATTCAATCCAATTCCACAAGCGTGTGCCGAATACTGTCCACCTGACCCAGAGGACACAACAGACAAGCCACACGTGAACCCTGCTTTCAAGATATGCCTTGTAGAGAAGGCATGTAGCCAGAATGTAATTGAATACAGTTAAATTCTGTAAAGGAGTTTCTGCACTAAAATGTTTCTGGAACACTACGCGCCCGGCACTGTGTTAGTTGCTAGGATATATCAGTGGACAAGAGAGACCCTGTCCCTGCTGTCATGGTACTTGACATTTATTGCAGGAAAATGACAAACCAACAAGCCGTTACAATCCAGGGTGCTGGAAGCTGTGGAGAGGAAGATCTACAGAGGCCCATGGGCCAAGTCAGCCCGGAAGGTGGAGAGGATGCTTTGAAGGTCACGGGGGGCTACCGGAGCTGGGCCAGTGCAGGGCGGAATAATCACCCCCACACCCCCCGCCGGATGTTCATATCCTAATTCTGGATCCTGTGAATATGTCACCTTACGTGGCAAAAAGGACTTTGCAGATGTGATTAGGTAAAAGCCCTTGGGATGGCGAGGGGACCCTGGATTATCGAGGTGCGCCCAGTCTAATCAGGTGAGTCTTTAAAAGAGGAGAAGCCTTTCTGGTTGTGGTCAGAGAAAGACGTGAGGTGTGAGGACAACAGTGGGGTCAAAGACATTGAAGGTGGGGGAAGGGGCCACGAGTCAAGGAATGTGGTGTCCTCTAGAAGTTGGAAAAGGCCAGGAAGCAGACTGTCCTCTGGAGGCCCTGCTGACACCCTGACTTGAGTTCAGTGACACCTAGGTAGGGCTTCTGACCTACAGAAATGAGACATCATAAGCGTGTTTTCCGGGGTTTTTTTTGGCCGTGCCGCGTGGCATGCAGGATCTTAGTTGCCCGACGAGGGATCGAACCCGTGCCCCCTGCAGTGGAAGCGCGGAGTCTTAACCACTGGACCGCCAGGGAAGTCCCAAGTACGTGCTGTTTTAAGCCACTAAATTCATGGTAATTAACAAATTTAGGAAACTAATCCAACCAGGAAGTGTGGGCCAGGTTTGGCCCAGAACACAGGAGCAGGGTGGTGAGGGGATGGCGTCCGGAGCGGAGAGGGGATAGCAGAGCAGAGATGGGCTGGGAGGAGGCACGCACGTAGCGGAGGAGCATGGGGTTCCATTTGGCTCAAGCCCATGGCACATGATGGGAAGGGAGGGCAGAGAGATGAGCTGGGGCCAGACCTTCGTGCCAGCAGGGCCTGGGGGAGCTGGGGAAATGAGTGGGGCTGCGGCTCGGGCTCCGGGACTGGATTGAGACCAGGCCGCCTCAGGAACAGGCTCTGTCCAGCAGAGGAGGCCAATCCTGCTGCTTCCTTGTGGGACTGTTACTCTTCATCCTGCCCCGAGTTTGGAGCGCTAGGGCTCGGGGCAGAACGCAGGCCCTGGTTTCCCTCTCCCGTACCCGCTTTTACCCGAACAACTCTGTGTCAGTTTGGCCTTAAAGGCATCGGAGCCAGAGCTGAGGGTCCAGCTTCCTCCCCACTCTCTGTACCCGTTCTGGGCACTCCTGGACAGAGACTGGGCTGCTGTCATCATCCCCAGACTGTGCCCACCCTCCTGGCATCCATGGCACGGCCCTGGTCTCCCTCTAGAACCCCGCAAGGCCTGTCTGTCCCGTGTCTCGTGGCCTCGGGCTCCTATGAGATACTAAGTTCCTGATTGTTCCATTAGCAGCCACGACTCAGCCTTCCCAGGGGACAGCCGCCCCAAGGGGTCATCCGACCGGAACAGAGAACAAAGCCCAGGCACTGAGTGTGTTCTGGATCACAGAGGAGCCCTGACACACCCCTCGCAGATGGCAGGTCAGGGTCCCTGGAGGCCCTGCGAGGGCATGAGGTTCCCTGAGGATGTCTCCCCTCTGCCCACGGCCAGACTCCCCAGCATCAAGGCGAGAGGGGCAGAGGGGGCCCTGCTGACAAACACACGCCCCCAGCTGGGCGCTGGCCTGGACCCGGCCCTCCAAGCTCACCTCCTCACAGATGGGCGGCTCTCCCAACACTAACTAAGGCAATGCTTGATCAAAGTATAACTATATTTATTGATAACTGAGCAAAACTTTGAATCAAAGGTTAATACAGGACATCGATTCTGTCCGGTCTAATATATATACATACACACATGTATGTGTGTAATAACACACACACGCTCACACATATGTAAATGTAAACTGTGGACCCACTTGCTGCCGGACGTTCTACCCGCGATTATTCTCCAGGCTCGTCATGTGCATGGCCTTGCCCTGCACCCCCCTCCCTCCGTTGCCCTGTCTGGGCTCAACCCGCACCCTTGCGATGCTTTCTGGGCTCTAGCATGAGGGTGCTGTGGAGTGTAGGATAACAGTTCTCTCTTGGATTTCCATTTTCTTCTCCACGTCAAATATCTTGGGTTTGGCTCATTGGTGTTCCACTCGCAGTGGTGTGTTAGGCAGGGTGGGGTTATAGTAAGACTCCGGACCAGAAACCATAAGATCTGGGTTCAGTTTGAATGATGCACTCCTGTCCAAGCACTAGCCCCTTGGAGCTTCATTTTCCCCGGAAGGGATTTATTTAGAATAGCAGTTTTAAAACTTTTGGGTCTCATGTCCTATGAAATAATAAGAAAAAAAATTTATATATATATATAGGTCTCTGCCTCAGGTCCTGACACAGGTCTCCTAAAATCTCTAATTTCCTGAATGATCGGATGGTGTGACATCGAGCTCCCAAACCCGTGGAATTTCCAGGGTGATGGGAGCGTCTTTTGTTCTAATGAGCCAACTCCTGGTGGCCTCCTGGGTGCGGTCTGCTCTGTAAGAACACCAAGCCATGATTAGAAGCTTGGAACTTTCAGTCCACCGTCTGTCCTCCGGAGAGTTAATGATCGATCGTGCCTGCGTGATGAAGCCTCCGTAACAACCCCCGAAGCACAGGGTCCACAGAGCTTCTGAGTTCCTGACACGTGGAGGTGCTGTGAGCATGACGCACCTGCAGGGGCTTGGAGTCGCCGACGCCTCCCCCGGGGACTGCCCTACTGTCTCTTCCACGGCTGTTCCCGAGTTGTATCCCTGCATAATGAGCTGGTGATCTAGTAAGGAGAGCAGTTCCCTGAGCTCTGTGATCAATACTAGCAAATCATTGAGCCCAAGGACAGGGTGCAGGAACCCTGATCTACACCCATCAGTCAGAAGCACAGGTGACAAGCAGGACTTGTCACTGGACCTGAAGTGGGGGGAGAGGGGTCAGCCTTATGGGAATAAGTCCTGAACCCATGAGTCTGCGCTAATTGCAGTTAGTGTCAGACAGCCAGCGGGCATCAAAGAATTGCTTGGTTTGTGGAAACCCTCACATCTGGTGTCAGAAGTGTTGCTGCACACTTCTGAGTACAGTAAGGGAAACAAGAGTGTTTTCCTGGGCTTCCCTGGTGGCACAGTGGTTGAGAGTCTGCCTGCCGAGGCAGGGGACGCGGGTTCGTGCTCCGGTCCGGGAGGATCCTGCATGCTGCGGAGCGGCTGGGCCTATGAGCCATGGCCGCTGAGCCTGCGTGTCCAGAGCCTGTGCTCCGCAATGGGAGAAACCACAGCGGAGAGAGACCTGCGTACCGCAAAAAAAAAAAAAAAAAAAAAGGTGTTTTCCCCATTTTCACAATCCCTTTACACCTTAAAAATTATTGAGGACCCTCAAAGAGCTTTGTTTATGTCGTCATGTCTATCGATATTTACAGCATTAAAATTAAAACAGAAATTTCACATTCATTTACTTGTTTTAAAATAACAATAATAAACCCATGGCAGACATACACATCTTTTGATGGAAAAAAAAAAACACCTCACTACATTTTCCAAAAGAAAACATTGAATGAGGGCTTCCCTGGTGGCGCAGTGGTTGAGAATGCGCCTGCCAGTGCAGGGGACACGGGTTCGAGCCCTGGTTTGGGAAGATCCCACATGCCGCAGAGCAACTGGGCCCGTGAGCCACAAGTACTGAGCCTGCGCGTCTGGAGCCTGTGCTCCGCAACAACAGAGGCCGCGACAGTGAGAGGCCCGCGCACCGCGATGAAGAGTGGCCCCCGCTCGCCGCAACTAGAGAAAGCCCTCGCACAGAAACGAAGACCCAGCACAGCCATAAATAAATAAAAATCAATAAATGTTCTGTCTTCCTTTAAGCCTCTATTACATTAGAACAATTTAAAAAAAGAAAAAAGAAAACGATGAATGAGAAGAGTGGCATGGTTTTACATTTTTTGGTAAATCTCCTTAACGTCTAGTTTAATAAGAGACAGCTGGGTTCTCACATCCCCTTCCCCACTCAGCCGCTCGTGATATCACGTGTCACCTACCCTCTGGGAAACGCCACTGTACGCTTGCAGTGGAATGAGAGTGAGAAAGGCCAAATCACATCTTAGAATTGCTAGGAAAATAGTTTGATCTCTTGATCTCCCTGAAAGAGCCCTACAAATCCACTGGGTCCTCAGGCCACACTTTGAACACTGCTGGCTTACCAAACCCTGTCTCCTAACATTCTGCGGACTTGCTGACAATACTCTACGATAGTGTTTTTCAAAATACACTTCTGGGAGTAATTTGTGGGATGCTACTGTGTTGGGGAGAAATGTGGTTTCTGTGAATAAATTAGTTTGGGAAGCCCTAGCTTAAAGCAAATTATACAGATGGATTTGACTGCAGGACTTTTTAGATGCTTTAGTGTGGTAATACACATTGTGAATCCCTTAAAACAATACCATTGTGTATAATATTTCTCCATCATTTTGACAATAAACTCTTTTTTTCAGAAGCATCTTGAAAGACTCACGTACCGAGGGATATACTTTGGGAAATGCTGCTCCAGTAACTCCCGGATACTTTTCCTGAGTATTAGCGGGTTGGATTTTACCGTTTGGAACCCATTTTTCTGTGAATTAAATTCTACGTGCACACTTTTTGGTTCTTTAAATGTAGAGACTTTTGGGGAGTCATTTCTTGGACTCAGAGAACCTCGGATTCGTAAAATTTTGGCCTCCAGATCTGTTGCATTTTCCTACAGATTAAAGAGAAAGAATATTAGCAGTTCTAATGTTTATATATATTTGATGAATGAATGAATAATAATGACCATTTCTTGACATCCACTACACACCAGGAACCTTTTTAAAAAACGCAACAATCAAGACTGCGTGTTATTGGTAGAGGGATAGACACATAGATCAGTGGAACAGAATAGAGGAGCCAGGAATATACTCACACAAATATGCATGACCCATTTTTGCCAAAAGTACAAAAGCAATTCAATGGGGGCAAGATAGACTTTTCAACAAACAGTGCTGGAGCAACTGGACATCCAGAGGCGAAACGACGAACCTGGGCTGAAGCCTCACATCTTATAAAAAAAAATTAACTCAGAATGTATCACAGACAAATGTAAAACCTAAAACTATAATTTTCCCCTTTTTTTACTGAGGTACAGTTGGTCCACAATGCTGTGTTAGTCCCAGGTGCACAAAGCTTTAATAGTTTTAGGAAAAAAGTCATAAGAGAAAACTATTAGACTCTAGGGCAAGGAACGGCACTCTCAGGCTTGGCACCTGTAGAAATAGTCAAAAGCTGGAAACAACCCAGATGTCCATCAGTGTGTGAACGGTTAAGCAAACGGCAGTACGTCCATAGCACGAAAGACTACCCAGCAATAAACAGGAAAGAACTCTGGAGACGTGCCGCAGCCTGGATGGATCTCCAAAGATTATTTTGCATTTAACAAGCCACTCCCAAAGGGTTTCACACTGTATGGCTCCATTTATATAACACTTATATTTATATAACATTCTTGAAATGGCAAAATTATAGAAATAGAGAATGGCTTGGTGATTTCCAGGTATTAAGGAGGGTGTGTTGGTGGATATGCCTATAAAAGGCCACATGAGGGATCCTTGCAGTGATGAGAATGTTCTGTGTCTTGACAGTATCAAGGTTAACATCTTGCTTGCGATATTGCACTCCTGTTTTGTAAGATGCTAGCAATGCAGGAAACTGGGTAATGAGTGTAGGTGATCTTTGTGTATTATTTCTTATAATGACACAGGACACAGGAATCTATACTTATCTCAAAATAGAAAGCTTAATTTTTTAAAAGCCTACTTGAATTAGTCAAGCTGGTAACTGTACTAGAAATCTAACCCAAATGTATTTAAATTATTAAGCTACACCATATAAAGTTGCCAACCTCTGACTGGTTTTGGCATACAAAAATGACAATTTCATATGGTTCAACCTAAAACAAGAGGACTGTATTAGCTCACATACCTGGGAAGTTTACATGTAGATCAGGCTTCAGGCATGGTTGGATCCAGTAGATCAACTGGTATCCTCAGGGCTCTGTCCCTTTGTCCACCTCTGGTTATGCTTTCCTCTGTGACCTGGATCATTTCACACAGTTGGAAGGATGTTGCCAATAACCTCAGGCCTGCAGCATCATGGTTTGTGGACACCAAAGAAAAAGTGATCTATCAGAGCATAGATGTGGTAAATCTCAGGGAAGACCCTAACTGGCTTTGCTTGGGTCACAAGTTGATCCACCAGCCAATCACTGTGGCCAGCATATGGTGAATAACTCTGATTGGCCAGCCTGGTTTGTGGGCCAACCTCCCTGGGGAGGGTGAGACCTTGTGATTAACTCCTATCAGGACCAATAGGACGCAGAGCAGGCAAAATGACAGATGTCTGCTCTCCTATTTAAATGATGGTTGGATGGATGGATGGTAGATGATAGACAGATGATAGGTAGGTAGGAAGATCTAAGATAGGAAAAGAAATAACATTCATACAAATGTTTCTGTTCATTGTTTGCTTGTTTGTCATAGGGGTGGGTAAGGGAAGAACAGTGAACAACTTATTTTACTTCAAAAGTAAATTTTCTTGTTTAGAATTTTTTCTTTAATGAGCATGGGTCACATTTTATCACTTTTTTGAGAGAAAAAAAATATATGTTCATTACTGCCAGGGTAATATTCAGGAAAGTACTAGCTGAGCTGAGGTCTCCCAACAATTCTCAGAATACTCAACAGCCTCTTTCATAGAGTTAAATTTGTACCTTAGAGATGGAGGAAGGGGTAGGCCTGCTGCCCGGGGCCGAGTGTGTAATGCTCAGGGCGGACACAGAAAGAGAGAGCATGCCTTCAGACAGCATTTAACTTTTAGGTTATTGTCTGCATAATGACTCGGACTTACTGTCTGAGTAAGGACCCTCTTTCCCCCAGCAGCCAAAAGAGAGAGAAGAAACCCAGTCCTGCCACATATACTGTTTTTTCTTTAACTCTTTTTTTTTTATGGAGGTATAACAAATCTATAGTACAGTGTATAAACCCCAAGTGCCTAGCTCGACGCATTTTTACATTTGTAAAACTCAGGTCTCTGTACGACCTCAAGCAGGGCGTGTGTCCCGTCCGAATTTCACTTTCCCCAAACATAAGGCTAGAGCACTAAACTAGATTGTTATTTCACCAAGTGTGGTGCGTGTGTGTGAAGCGAGATGATGCTGCATGCGTGTGGATGGGAGAACATTTTTTACTTGGATAGATATGTAGTTTTTTATTTTTTTAACTTTCGCATGAGTTGTAATTCATATACAATAAAATGTACACACCTTTTTTTTTTTTTTTTTAATGGTTTATTTATTTAGGCTGTGCTGTGTGTCATGCAGGATCTTAGTTCCCCGACCAGGGATCAAACCCTCGCCCCCGCAGCGGAAGCGTGGAGTCTTAACCACTGTACTGCCAGGGAAGTCCCTAAAGTGTACAAATCTTAGTCGATGCAGGTGTATACTTGTGTAACTACAGGTATAAACCATCTCCAGGTCCCTAGAAAGCTACATTGCCGTCCCGGTCAGCAGGCATCCCCTCCCTCCCAAGGAACCCAGCGTTCTGAATTCTGTCAACACCACCTGTTCCTGCCCGCCTTTGAACACCCTGTAAGGAAACCATAGCGGATCTACTCTTCATCTGCGTCTGTCTGTTTGCACCCATCGTCTGTTTGGGAGAATTACCTGTGTTGTTGCACAGAGCAGGAGGTCACGCATTTGCATTGCCAAAAAGTGTTCCATCGTATGACTATACCCCAATTGTCCATTCTGCTGCAGGTGGACATCGGGGTTGTTTCCAGTTTGAGGCTGCTGAGAGTAGAGCTATGGTGACTGCGGTGTCTTTGGAGGACCTGTGCTCTCATCTGTCCTGGGCACACCCCTGGGAGGGGAATTGCTGGGCCGCGGAGTCCTCACACATTTATCTTCCGTAACGACTACCAGATTGCCAAACCAGATGTGCCGATTTCCGCTCCATCAGAACATGAGACTTCCAGGTGACCCGCACCCCTGCCCCCTGCTGTCACATAACCTTGCATGAAAATATGGACGTGCATATGCCAGGGGAGGAATAGAGACGATCAAAACCTTTTTCAGATTCTTGTAGGGACTTTCTGACTAAAAGGGGGCTTTTCGGGCTTCCCTGGTGGCGCAGTGGTTGAGAGTCCGCCTGCCGATGCAGGGGACACGGGTTCGTGCCCCGGTCCGGGAAGATCCCACGTGCCGCGGAGCGGCTGGGCCCGTGAGCCATGGCCGCTGAGCCCGCGCATCCGGAGCCTGTGCTCTGCAACGGGAGAGGCCACAACAGTGAGAGGCCCGCGTACCACAAAAAGTAAAAAAATAAAAAAAAAATAAAAGGGGCTTTTCAGTGTCCCGGTAAACATAATTCTAAGGGAGAGTTTTAGGGGGGGAACACATTTGGCTAAAGAACTTGGAAGGAGAACATATGCCCAGCAGACCGCAAAGCTGTGTGCAAGGGCAGAGGTGGGCGGGAGAGGTGGGTGCAGGAAAAGGGCTATTTTGGAGGATGGAGCCAGCATCCACATGACCTTGTGCCACTGAAACGAAGGCTGAATCTAAGCTTCGCACTTATACAAATACAGGCTCAGAGACCTGAGTAAGAAACTGAGGATACGCTGGTGAATAACACAGCAAAACGGGACAGACAGGCTGATTCAGCAGGAGTTAGGACCCAAGAGGTCATTTGGTCCAGACCGAGGGAGGTGGTGACGGGCTCCATGCTGCACCACAGGCCCATGGCTGGGGGTTCTGTTCCACTTTATGAACTTGCCGTGAGGGCAGGAATACATGGCGGGCACAGTGGCCAGGTGGGGAAGGCCTCGAAACCCTGCCACACGAGTAAGAACTGTAGGAAGTTGGGACACCGTCCTGGAACAGAGAGATCTTGGGGCGGGTGGCTGTCTGCCGCCATCTGAGGGCTGTCGGGGGGAGAGGAATGGAATTTGTAGTGCGGGACCCCAACGGTGGACACAACAGAGAAGACTCACAGGGGAGCATCACAGGGGGTGTCTAACGAGGGCATCTGGAGATGGAAGGAGCTGCCTGCAGAGACGGTTTTGCTGTCACTGAGGTGTTCGCACATCTTTCGATGGTCACTTGCTGAAGCTAATTCGGGGGAATTTAGGAGTCTGATGAAAAGTTGGATGAATGACTCTAAGCTCCCTTTTAACTCTGAGAGCCTGTGAGTCTGACTGTGTGACCTTGGACTTCTTGGAACCTCAGCTCTGCATCTACAAAACTGAGGATGGATTAAGGGTTCTTCAGCACCAGACAAATTGACTGAGCTGCTTCCCAAGGGAGCCCAGATGATGAGTGATGCGTGTTCCCGATCACCGGCTGTGACTCGGGCAGTCAGTGTGTTTGGCTGTAAGCAACAGAAACCGATTGCTAACCAAAGGGGAAAGGGGGTTTGCTGGAAAGAAATGGGAAATCCATATAACCTAAGAAATGGCTGAAAGGCAAGGTGTGGGGAGGACCAAAGCTACAGTACCCCTGTGGCACGCCGCAGGGGCAAACCGGCAGCAGACGGCTTTCCCCTCATCCTTGGACCACAGCTCAGTACTCAAAGTCCAGGGAGGGGCTCAGTCCCCTGGACTAGCCAGGTCTCACATCTGCCCCTTGACAAGAAAGGTCAGCCCAAGGTCAGCCCCCAGACTGAAATCGGAGGCCTTTACCAAGGAAGGGACAATCAAGGGTCCCCCACGTATACCTCCCTCTTCTCTCCGGCTCAGGGTAGCACCTCAGAGCTCATGGGAATGAGTATGTGATGCATTTCATCAGGAATAATCTTCATTCTGTTCTAGCTTATCTTTAGAAGTGAAAAATGCATCCATCTGGGTGCTTGAGTTTTCACCGACAGCACATGTGACGTGTCCTCACTGTGCGGGGGTTGCCGGCGAGCTGGGAACACGACTCCCCCAGGAGACAGATGCGCTGGCGGACTCGCCCTCCACAGCGGGTGTCGGGTGCCCGCTGAGTGTCCAGGGCTGTGCTCGACACCGAGACTATTTAAGCCCGTGCAAAAATGGAAAGATTACCTATTTGTCCCTTGTAGATGCAAAGGGCAAGTGCAGCGTGTGGGGGGGGAGTGGGGTGGGTTGGCCCAGGATGACGCCTGTCTGGCCTGGACCCCCGCGGCCCCAGCGTGGCCCCCGCCCTACCCATGGGTCCCCTCACACCCTGACTGTCCAATCCCCGTCCCCCACCCGTGAGGCTCCGCCCACGACTGGACAGCTGGGGTCCTCTGGGGAGGTGGCGCCCCCAGAATAAGAACAGTTCTGTCCCGGGCCAGCAGCTGTCACCTGAAAAAGCCTGAGATTCCCCACCCGGCAACAGCAAAGAGGCTTGTTGTGCCCAGACGGGCGCAGCTGGGATTCCCTGCGGTGGTAATTAACCCGGGGAAAAATGTGACAAATCTCCGGGCCTGGGCTGCGGTGGCCTCTCATCCCTAGGCCTTCCCGACAGCGCCCCAGCCTGGGTCTGGCAGGCTGGGGGAGAAAGCTGTGGGGCGGGAGTCTCCTCCTTTTCGTGGAGCCATGGGGGAGCTTGCACGGTCCCGTGGGCGTCCTGGGCTCCAGCCCTGGCCCCTGCCCATCCAGAGGGCGGCTGGAAGCAGACACTCGGGTTGCAAAGCGAGCCGGGCACAGTGGGGGGGCGCTGGCCGCGGGCTCTGGCGCCACCTGATTTACTGAGCCCAGAGGTCACCGCTCCTGCAGGCCCTGCTGATGCCAGGGGACACAGCAGCACGGAGACACTAATCAGCGGCTCTTACACGGGATAGTATTTACTCTTCCTTAAACACCTCCAATTGCTGTCATAGCTGGAGGGACCGGCGGTTTCAGAGGATTTCGGCTCACGTCCTCAGGGGCCCGTGGGACAGAGACTCCGGGAGGGGTCAGAGGCCCCGACCCCAATCTCAGAGGTGCCCCCGCTCCAGATCACAGCCTCTCTCTGGACGCAGTTTTCTCACCCGTCCAATGGGTGGAACCAAACCTGAGGCATCTCACTGCCTTTTAGGGATAAAGGAGAGACCCCACCGAGCGCTGGAAAGTTAGAGCCCCTCAGGAGTGGAGAGGTGCCACTGCTTGTGAACCTCACACCCCTCTCTGGCACGCTTGCTAATTTTGTTTTTCAAAAAGCCTGTAATTGACTTGAAGGAGACCAACCTACCTGCTGGGTCAGAGGAGGGTAGGAGGTGGGTGTGTGTCGGGGGCGCGACTTGGTGGGAAAAGGCTTCTTATTTACAGGGATTGTCTCAGGAATGAAGTAAGGGGAGGAGGGTGACTTCATAAAGGTCCCTGTGATCAGAGCCCTGGGCGAGTCCAACTGGAAGAGGAGGCTCCTGGCAGGAAACTGAGGCCCAGGCAGGGTGTGGGGAGGGCCCAGGGGACACTCCTGACCACAGAGTCGCTCTGGAATGTCCTCCCTGACTGGCTTTCCTCCCCCACCCCGCAACCCAGGAGAAGTCGGCTTCCAGGATTTGGGCTTTTCTCCCCAAGGGCTAATGGAGTGGCTTCCTGCTTCCAAAGCGGTTTCGAGCCTGGCAGAGCCATTCTCTGACACTGTCCTCACGCCGGGGGCAGCAGGTTGGGCAGCTGAAAAGCGTTCCCTGGTGTGGGATTCGGCAGGGGGAGAGCCGCATGGCACGGCGCACCCGATCGGTTTACAGCCTGCTGTTAATAGAGGCCATCAATCACGGCAAGTGCAGCTGGCCTGCCAGCTGGGCCCTAAAACAGTGTCCACCTTCTCCTTCGGTCACCCCAGGGCCCGAAAACCCATCCCAGGAAGGA
Organism: Inia geoffrensis; assembly: GCA_036417435.1. Lineage (NCBI taxonomy): Eukaryota > Metazoa > Chordata > Mammalia > Artiodactyla > Iniidae > Inia > Inia geoffrensis. The sequence goes on along the minus strand of CM070901.1, from coordinate 1,482,262 downwards.
AGCTGGAACACGTGCTCCCGACGTGATGACACGCGCACACACAGCTGGCGTCTCCCTCTTGGCAGTGGGCTCCCCCAAATGCCCCGACCTGAGTAGAATGCCTGACACAGTGGCTGGCACACAGTAGGTGCTTACTGAATACTTTAGAAAGGAGCCTGGTATTTGGGAGGCTTTGGCCCTAAACGTCAGGAGAGAGGGAGGGAGAGCTTCTGGGGGTTTCAGCCACCGACTAGACGGCAGATTCCCCGTGGCAGGAGAGGCGTCCACTTAGCGCAAGGCAGGTCCTTCCCTGCAAGGAGACGGTGGGGTGGGGGTCCCCGGCCGGGTCAGTGGGCTCAAGACGTGAGCTTCACGGTTCAGAGTCCACTTCTCTTTCCGTGGCGCCGGGGGCCTGCATGGCTCTGGGCCCTGGACATCTGTAACGCCTCTTGCATCTATTTGGGTCGAGACCAGGGCTCAGGTGGACCAGCCTTCCAGGCCTCCCGACAAGAGCCCTGGATAGTTCAGTGCCGAGGGACTAGGAAGGCCAGCCATCCTGTTCCAGAATGTTCTACTCCAGTTAGCTTGTGTCCTACACCAAACACTGAGCCATCAGGGCCCCTTAGGTTCTCAATCAGAGAAAGTATCCGCTGTTTTCTTGCCAACTATTTATTTTAACGCTCAAGCCTAGAATAAGAGCAAGTGAGCACAAATTACGGGAAAGGATTGACTAACTGGACTGACTCTCCAGCCCCCACGTGTATGCACTTAGCCCAGGCCAGCCATTCTGCTACATATTACTCAAATACCATCTCACAATTCCCAAGAACCCTGCAAAGCAGGTGTTATTTAATCCTCATTTTGCGAGTGCAGGAAGGAAGATGGAGAGGGGCTAAATTACCTGATCAAAATCCCAGAGCAGGAAGTGGCAGAGCTCGCTTTCACGCCTGGGCTGTCCGGCTCCAGGGGCCGTGTTTCAACCACCCAGAGAGGATGGGCCTGGAGAGAAGCTTCGAGCAGGTGTTTGTCAGACTCAGACCTCTCCCAGAGGGTTCCCCCCCTCCAGCCGGGCATGGGTAGCCCTCCCTGGAGAGCGGGGGAGTGCGGGCGACCTCTCAGGGGGGACCCTTCGGACAGACCGTCCTGACGCTCTCCCTGGGGGATTCCTGCCTCTCCGACCTCACCTGCTTTCCTTTCTGCACCGTCCAGGCTGGTCCCAGCCTCCTGATGGCTGTCAGCTGTCATCGTGGGCCCAGCAGAAGAGTGTGCAAGCCCCTGCGAGATTAGGGGTGATGATGGGCCTGGCAGCCGCCAGGGCACAGGATCACTTGACAGGCATCTCTATTTCACTGTCATGAGGGCCGAGCCTGGAGCCCTCTCCCAGCTCCTGCAGCCGCCCTGGCCTCCCTGTGACCCAGCCCATCTTGTTTCCATGCATCCGAGCCTCCTCTCACAGCTGCGGTTTTCACACTTTCTGGTCAGAGCCTTTGAGCTATCCCTCGGTCATCCAGTGTCACCCCGCACTGAGGGCCAGAGGGCTAAGAAGCCCCCCACCTCTCCTCTGGAGGACACCCCCTCCTCCCTGCCCACCGAAAGCTCTCCTTAAAAATATCCATCCGAGGAGGTTCCCTGTTCCCCACCACCCCCCGTTCCCTCAGGGGGGAGGTTTCCAGGAATTTGTTGGGGATACATACAGAGATTTAAAGTATCCCGTTCATGTAGCGCAGGGGTCTGCAGAGGGCCAGAGAGTGACTATTTTATCAGGCCACACAAGTTCCCTCGCCACCATGCAATTCTGCCGTTGTAACACAAAAACAGCCTTAGAAGATATGTAAGTGAAAGGGCGAGACTGTGTCCAATAAAACCTTAGTTACAAAATCAGGGACTTGCCTGGTGGTCCAGTGGGTAAGACTCTGCGCTCCCAGTGCAGGGGGCCCAGGTTCGATCCCTGGTCAGGGAACTAGATCCTGCACGCCGCATCTAAGAGCCCACATGCTGCAACTAAAAGATCCCGCAAGTGGCAACTAAGACCCGGCGCAGCCAAACAAATAAATAAAATATTTTTAAAAAACCAAAAAACCAGACTGCCCCAGATTTGCCCTGGGGGCCAGAGTTGCCAACCCTGTGATAGACAGCAGTTTAGGGGTGGGGCACTCTGGCTGGGGCACACCCTGCACAGCTGGGGCACTGGCCTCACCCACCCCGCAGAGATCCTGAGTGAACAGAGACCTTTGGGGAGCACTGACCAGGGTCGGGGCTGCTGTCGTGGAAGCGTCCCGGAATGGGGCCCCAAGGCGCTGACCGCTGGAATGAGTCCTCGTGACCCAGGCAGACAGCCTTTGCCCTAAGGGAGGAGGCCCCCAGCCTTATCGTTGGCTGACACCCTTATGTGCTGCTGGACTGATGCGCTTGGAAGAAAACCCCAAGCCAATGCTCCTGAGGTCGTGTGTGGCTGGTGAGGTGCTTCCTGTCTGCGATGTCTTTTTTTTTTTTTTTTTTTTTTTTTTTTTTTTTGCGGTACGCGGGCCTCTCACTGCTGTGGCCTCTCCCGTTGCGGAGCACAGGCTTCGGACGCGCAGGCTCAGCGGCCATGGCTCACGGGCCCAGTCGCTCCACGGCACGTGGGATCTTCCCAGACCGGGGCACGAACCCGCGGCCCCTGCATCGGCAGGCGGACTCTCAACCACTGCGCCACCAGGAAAGCCCCTGTCTGCGAAGTCTTTGGTGGGAAGGGGCCCAAAGGAATCCTCTCAGAATGATTTCATTTCCTCTGGGGCACCTCTGTCTTTTCTACCCCGAGGCCTCTGCATATGCTGTTCTCTCTCCCGGAACAGTTTTCCTCCATCTTCTGCGCTTAGCTAAGTCCTGCTCTCCCCGTCACTTTCTCCAGGAAGCCTCCTCGGATTGTTGAGCCCTGACAATCCCGTCGCTTCATTGTAGTCACGTGCTTGCCTAGATCCTTGTCTAGAATGTGAGTCACATGGAAAACCCTGAAGGCGGGACCCCAGCTCCCACTGGCACACAGCAGCTGTTCAACAAATACCTATGCAGTGAATACCTGGGTCTCACCCATGTCACTGGGCAGAGCTTTCCCATAGCTATTGTGCGAATAAATGTGTCTGTCACATCCTCTTTAAACTGCCCAAGAAGTTTGAGGGTGAAACGGGAGGGAAGGGGCCAGGGCACAACCTTTGAAAGAATGGTTGACGTAGCCCGAGGACATGACATAAACTGATTAGAGCCGAGTGGGTCTAATGGCGGATGAGTGGACTTCCACCAGACGGTGAGCCTCAGGATAGCTCACTGTAACACATCAGCAAGCTGAATGACACGCCCACAGGTGCCATGACAGTTCCAAGGCCGACCAGAAGGATCAAAGAGTGGGCGGTGGCCCAGTTCCTGGAAATCCCCGCCCCTTCCTGAAATAGCTGGAATACTCCTCCCCCTCATTAGCCTATGAAATTACCCACCCCTATAAAAGCCGACAGCCCCAGACCCTGGTGCCTTTCTCGCCTCCTGAGATGGCCCACTCTGTCTGTGGAGTGTGTTTGTCCCGAGGCCGCTCTCACCTTCTGAGATGGCCCACTCTCTTTCTGTGGAGTGCGTTTCTCTCTAAATAAATCCACTTCTCACCTATCACTTTCTCTCTCACTGAATTCTTTCTGCAACGAGACATCAAGAACCTGAGCTTCAGGTTTCCCTGGCAGTGCAGTGGTTAAGAATCCGCCTGCCAAGGCAGGGGACACAGGTTTGAGCCCTGGTCCGGGAAGATTCCACATGCCGCAGAGCAACTAAGCCCGTGCACCACAACTACTGAGCCTGCGCTCTACAGCCTGCGAGCCACAACTGCTGAGCCCACGTGCTGCAACTACTGAAGCCCGTGCGCCTGGAGCCTGTGATCCACAGCAAGGGAAGCCACCTCAATGAGAAGCCCGCGCGCCGCAGCTAGAGAAAGCCCGCACACAGCTACGAGGACCCAATGCAGCCATAAAGAAAGAAAGAAAGAAAGAACTTGAGCTTCATTAAGTCCTGAAACAAGGTGTGTGATCTCAGCTGGAAGACCATGGGTTTTGGCCGGGTTCGAGTCCCGGCCGCATGCGCTCAAGTCCCAATCTGAGGTGCACGGTTTCAGCGGGGCAGAGGTCCTCTTACCCAAAAAACTGGGTTCACCTCTTGGTGGGTGTCGAGCCGAAAGACACAGCCAGGCCAAAGATCAGGAGAAGGAAGGATGCATTACTTGCATCAAGTAAGGAGAACATGGGAACTTTCCCAAAGCCGTGCTTCCCCAACAGTAAGACCGCGGAGGTTTTAAGCCAAGGGCACGTGCGTGTTCGTGAAGGGGCCCGAGCAGGGGAGGAGTCAGCATAGAATCGGGCCAGGGATCGACAGAGTCCAGGCTCCAGTTGACTGAAGCCACGGGGGTCACAGAAGGTCAGCATCTCCACCCCTGAGGTTCCCGTTGACCTGGTGGCTGGGCTTCAGGCTGATCTTCACCATTGACTCAGAGCTGCAAGTCTTCACAACTGCTGTCTTATCTTTGCTGTCGTTGCTTCTCTTGCCTTATAACAGTCGTTCTTTTGTTCCCTCGAGACCACTGGTTTCTGAGGCCTGTTCAAGGGCAAGCATAGCGTCCAGGCTCAGATCACAAAACGGCTCAGGCCAAACATGGCTTCGCTTCTGTCAAGAAAGCCCAGCCTGGTTCTCTCTCTGGGGGACCCCCTGCCACCTTGTCTGCTTACAGTCCTTTCTGTGGTGATAGGACCAGCCTTTCCCTTTCAGCTCGCGCCCAGGAATTGACATCTGAACGCATGCCCGAGTTGTCTGGACAGAGGCCAGCACCTTGTCTCTGTGTCCTTCGTGTGGCTGGGGAAGGGGTCACAGGAATATTTTCCCGGACTCTATCCTGACTTCCTGCCTCCCTCTGTGCCCAGTTGCTGCCTGTTACTTAGTTTCCCTTCATAAGTGGGAAGTTACTGTGTTCCTTGTGGGGGTGTTTGTGGTGAGTGCGTTTCTGGTGTGTTCTTGGTGTGTGTGTGTTTTCCTGGAGCGTCTGTGTCTGTGAAGGAACCCTTGGGAGAGTGAACATTTACCTGTGCAGTGGTTGGAGGGGTTTTCTTTTGAAAGGGGTCTTTCTGAGCTCACCTGTTCTTCAGAAGCCTCCGGCTGTAACTGGGATCCAGGTTTCACACCACAGCTGGTGGCCTGCGGTGCTCCCTGCCCCCCGCTGCCCGGCTGGGGGCACATGGGCTAGGCTTGCCATCCAGGGCCACTGAAAATACCCCACTGGGCCCAGCAGCTGTCTCCCAAAGAACAGGAAGAACTTCCAGATAGCATCATGCTGGCCGTCCCAGTGGCCCCCAGTGGAAGGGAGGGGCAGAGATGGGTGCTGTAGAGCTGAGCAGCCTGGGATGCAGGTTGAAGGAAATCAGGTGAAAAGCCCATGGGAATCTGAATTCACATCACAGCCCACCCTCCCTGCCCGCTGCCCCTCTCCTGCTGTGCTCCTCGACCCCCTGTCGTGGCCACTGCGGTGGTGGCACCGCTCCAGGCTGGCCCGTGACCACCCCGTGGGCTGAGGTCCAGAGAGGCTGCTGCAGCTCCACGTGGTCAGAGAGACAGATGGGAAGGGTGGGGGGAGGGGGAAGGAGAGAGGTTTCCAGCCTGTTCTAAAGCTTTCTCTCCTGCATGCCCATCTCTCCGCACCTCTTGGGGAAACCTGTCTGATGTCTTTGAGCTCCCTCAAGGCCACAGACCCAGCCCCTGGGCAAGGCTGGCCTGTGACTGGGGAGCAGCCGCCTCTTTTCACTTCAGGTTTCTGTGTCTTTGATGATGGGATAGCCTCTGAGGAATTCTCAGAAGGCAGCTGGGATGAGCCTGCCTGGCGGCTCAGCCAGGCCTCGGTGACAAGCAAGGCCATTTGATGGGATAGTCAAACTAGCTTACAAACAAAGACATCGTTCTCCTCCTACCCCTGGCCCTCTGCTCTGCTCTCTCACCTCGGGGGGCCCTGGAGACAAGAGCCTGGCTGACCCAGATTCCTGAACCTCTGGGTCTCCCCAGCTCCTGCCCTCGGAGACCTGCCCTCGCTCTTCCAGGCTGTCCCCAGGCCCTCTCACCGTCTCCAGAGTGTGGCCCCGGCAGAAAAGCTGACAAAGCAATTAAAAGCCCTGGCGGCTCAGTGAACGCTAGCGCTGACGTGTTGAATCTCCTCCAGCCAGTCAAGGGCAGCCGCCTGGAGGTCACGCAGGACGGAAGATGGTCCCGGCTCCCGTGGCCACCCACCATCCCGCCTGCCACGCCGGGCCCTCCCCACGCCTCGTGGACCCCTGAGAACACGTGACAGGCTTTGTCTGCTCAGGTTTCTGCCTTAAGGCGCTCCCATCTCCCGACACAACTCCCGAGGCTGAGTCGTTCCTGGGCAGAACCCAGGATGGGTGCGGTAGGGACAACCAGAGGAGAAGGTGGCATCGTCCTCTCCTTGGGGAGCGCAGAGGGCATGTGGCGAACGTGTGGGGAACAGAGGGGGACGGGACACAGCCACGCTGCCTTGCATGAGGGTGATGCTGGGACGGCAGTGGGTGGAGGGGGAGGGGATCTGGGTCAAGAGGAATTAGCCGGGGAAGGATTCTGGCAGAGAAGGGCCTTTGCAAGCTTTGAAGAATGGTGCTTGATAGAAAGGAAGTGACCCCGATTCAGGGAGGATCAAGTGACCTCCAAACAGGGCTCGCAGGCAGCAAGGGGTCTTGGGCTGGAAGGACTAAAGTCCTTGGAGGTTTGCTGGCCAGCAGGATTCTCTCCAGATCAGACCCAGGAGGAGGGCCCTGGGGCACGAGAGGCCTCATGTTCCAGGAAGGGCTCACCACCCGGAGGCTAAGTTGCCTGGCGCCAGAGAGGAGCACGGCCCGACTCCTGCTTCTGATGTGCGGGCGCCCCCGCCGTGCCCGTGAACCGCGTTGCTGGTGGGCTGCCCCTGCGCCAACATCAGCCGTATTCGGAAAGGCCTGTTCCTCTCTCCTCGGGAGCCCGGCCCCCATACCCCCCCAACCGTGACGCGCCCCACCCCCGCCAGCAGCGCTGCTTCCCTCTCCCTCCGCACTCCCTCCCCCTCGCCTCCATCACCACTCCTCCAGGCCCCTTTGCCCGTGGCTGCAGGCCCGCCCCACCCTCAGCCCTTTGGCCGTGGAGTCAGGACAGCTGGGGATGGGGTGGAGGGGTGGGCAGGAGGGCATCGGCTCAGGGGCACGGCGGGCGCAGCCGTGGAGAAGATGCCCAGGTTTCGTGGTCCGTCATCAAGTATGGTGGAGCTGGGCTCCATCGAATTCTGCCCCTAGAGCTTTCAGCCTAGTGGAAGAGACGTTTCAAGTGACTCCCCGATAGCCAATGACAAGCTGTGACAAGCCAGCCCATCCCGTCATCAATCCCGCCTGCAGGTGCACCTAGAATCCGGCGCCGTCTCCACCGCCCTGTGGTCCGACGGGCAGCACCTCTCGCTGGATGATTGTGGGGGACGCTCGTCTGCTCCCCCTGCATCCACTCGTATTTCCTTTCAGTCTATTTTCCACCCAGCGGCCAGAGCGGTCCTTAAAAAACAGACATCGGGGCTTCCCTGGTGGCGCAGTGGTTGAGAATCTGCCTGCCAATGCAGGGGACACGGGTTCGAGCCCTGGTCTGGGAAGATCCCACGTGCCGCAGAGCAACTGGGCCCGTGAGCCACAACTACTGAGCCTGCACGTCTGGAGCCTGTGCTCCGCAACGGGAGAGGCCGCGATAGTGAGGCCGGCGCATCACGATGAAGAGTGGCCCCTGCTTGCCACAACTAGAGAAAGCCCTCGCACAGAAACGAAGACCCAACACAGCCAAAAATAAATAAATAATTAATAATAATAAAAAAAAAGAATAAGGTCTTTGAATGCAGAGAATGTGCTTTAAAAAACAAAAAAAAACAGACATCAGTTCTCTTGATTCCTCCTCTCAGGACACTGCAGCGGCTTCCTGTCTTATTCAGAGTAAAAGGCAAGTCATGACCATGGCCCATAGCCCTAGTGATTGATGACCCTCTGCCTGGCTGACAAAATTCCCTCTGCTTCCCTCTGTCCCAACCACTCCAGGCTCATGGCCTCCAGGTTGTAAAAGTGGTATTTAAACCCCAGGTCTGTCTGATTCAAGAGGCCACACCCTTTCCACTAAGAACAGTATCATCCCCTTTTACCAACGAGGAAACAGATGTTCAGTAAGTTTAGGGAATCCCCTGGTGGTCCGGTGGTTATGACTCCGCGTTCTCATTGCCGCGGACCCGGAATCGATCCCCGGTCGGGGAACTAAGTCCCACAAGCTGCGCGGAGCGGCCAATAAATAAATGAATGAATAAATAAATAAGTTTAAGACCAGGCTGTGCTCACGTGACTAGGAAATTACGTCTGCCATTATCTGCATAATTAAATCCTGGGACAGACCCCTACCACTTCTTCCAGAAGATTACAAATGTCCACCAGTGTAGACCAGGCAATAAAGTTGTTGACAGTTCACGTCACTCCCACCACCAATTTCTCCTGGATTTTTATCTCTACCCAGTTTGTGGGCTTGTGGCCTTTTAGCCTGAGGTCACTTATAAATGATCTTAGAGAGTCAGCCAGGAGATGCCATTTTTCTTCCTTTAAATTCTCATGCTGCCCACAGTGTAAGGGCAATTTTTTCATCTCCATAATTTTTGTAAATACAGCCTCCTGGCCCCCAGAAGGTCTGGGATCACCTCTCTTGCCCCCAGCCTCCACAGAGAGGTAAGTCCGGGCCAGGCTCAGGGGAAGCCAGTCTACACCGGCTCATCAGTGGAACTGTCGCTGCCCCCTAGATGTATGAACTCTTAATCTGCGCTGTTTTTCAAGTGAAATACAGTTGATCACAATAGCACGTTAGTTGGAGGTGCGCTACACAGGGATCCAACATTTGCTACATCATGAAATGATCCCCGTGATGAGTCACCTGTCCTCAAAGTCATCAGAGTCCTATTCAGCGGGTTCCTTGTGCTGTATTTTCCGTCCCCGTGCCTTGTTTATTTTATGGCTGGAGATCAGTACCTCTTAATCCCCTTCATCCATCTCCCCACCACCGCCCTCCCGTCCGGCGACCCCCGCATCAGTTTTCTGTGTCTCCTGTAGATCTAACCCAACTCCCTCCTGTTCAGGATGGGCACTGAGATGGGGGGGCAGGTGACTGGCCACGAGGCAGATGGGGAATCTCCCAGATTGACCTCCGGCGTTGGGGGAAACGCTGATGGCTAAGTCACTCGGGAGAGCAGCTCCGTGGAGGCGTCGCCCGGGTCAGGAGGAGGAGAGTGACCCACTCCTGCACACAGGACACAAGGCCACTCCTCTTTGTGAGCCTGCATGTGTGTCACAGAGCATCTCACAGAGACGACCGCCACACAGATCGCAGTGCTTGCAGTCCCCGGCTGCCGTCTGACGCTCACCCCTGGGTCGCTTCATTTGCCCACACGACAACCCCAGAAGGTAGAGTCCGTTTACAGAGAAAGAAGCCGGGGCCCAGAGCAGTGACACAAGGGGTCCTGCCGTCCACGGTGCACGAACGGTCCAGGAGGGGGCAGGGCGGGCAGGCTGATTCCATTACACTTCAGCCTCCTGGCCCCGATGCTCCGAACTTTAAAAATTAGATAGAAGCCAACATTTTCAGCCTTCATGCTATATTCTTTGGCTCATGAAACTTGTCCTCAAAATGCCCACCAGGGTCTGTCAGAAGTTAAGGGCCCAGCTGTTTGCAAGTTTTGAGCCTTCTGGTATTTTTTTAAAGGAAGAAATGATAAGAACAGGGCTAAAATATGAGTAGTATATTTTAAATATTTACATGTAACCACCGAACACCTTTAGCCCATAGACACAGAATGCCAGGCACTGTAATGGTGCCATTCACAGATTACTATGGGATTGATAAATGCTTAATCCTTGGTGCCCTGTCAGTAGCGTGATATGGAAGTGAACACTATTTGTATATACAAGTATAAAATGAGTGTGCTGGGACTTCCCTGGTGGCTCAGTGGTTGAGAACTTGCCTGCCAATGCAGGGGACACGGGTTCGAACCCTGGTCTGGGAAGATCCCACATGCCACGGAGCAACTAGGCCCGTGAGCCACAACTACTGAGCCTGTGCGTCTGGAGCCTGTGCTCCACGACAAGAGAGGCCACGACAAGAGAGGCCACGACAGTGAGAGGCCCGCGCACTGCAATGAAGAGTGGCCCCTGCTCGCCGCAACTAGAGAAAGCCCTCGCACAGAAACTAAGACCCAACACAGCCAAAAATAAATAAATAAATTTATATTAAAAAAAAAAAAAAAAGAGTTCATACATCTAAACACTCAGAAGAGCGTCCGACCTGTAGGGAGCTCTGTCGGCGTCAAGGACTGTTGTTGTGTCGTTGCTGCTGGAATCTCTGGAAGGCTCTGTCCAGCCCTGAGCCCTAGGAGGCCCCACCTGCCCCAGGAGACGGAGGCCCGCAGAGCCCGGAGCCTCCTGGAAGCTGGGGCAGGGGCTCTGCCCACCCGCTCCGCCCTGTGGCCCTCAGGTCGTCTGGGCCCTTTCCCAGGAGAGCTCTGGGCCCTGAGTCGAGTGGCTGAAAGCCAGCTTTACGAGCATGAAATTGCCCTCGGGCCTGAGGTCTTCATTCCTGGGAGGCCACAGGGGGTTCGTTACACAAGAACTGAGCCTGACCGGTGGCGGGTGGCTGGAGGGGGAGGTCTTCGGGGGTGGGGGGCGGCGGGAGCTGTGTGTGTGCACGCGTGTGTGGAGGTGCGCATGGGTCCTGAGAGCGACCGGGGGCTGGAGGGAGGTGGGGGGGTGCCCTCCTCGAGCTCTCAGCCGCACCTTCCCGGGAAGGAGGGTCGGAGTGGAGTCCCGTGTCCCAACCCAGACCACAGGTGGGCCCAAATCCTGGCGCCGTTGCCGCAGGGCTGCGTGCGGCCTTTTCCTTTGGGGAGAGTACCCTCTGTCAGGGACTCCGTGCAGGCGTGTATGTGTGAGCGTGTATGTGTTTGCACACGCACACACACGCATGCACAAGCCTGTAATCAGAACCATCCACCTGCACCTCCGTGCGAGCAGGAGACCACTGTCCCGGGGGGAGCGCCTCGCCGGCGAAGAGCCTTTTCACACCTGCACAGAGGCAACAGCAGCCTGTCTGTGAGTTCAAATGCTCTCCCGAGTCACATGAAATTACCTGGCTTCCCAAATCTACAAGCCCCGCCTTGGGAACCCACTCAGCAGGTCACGGGATTCTAGAAGGATCCAGAGATCATCCCGCCGGCCCCAAGCCATGGGGAGCAAGGGGGGCCCCGTATGGGGCCTGAGCTCTGGGGCCTCTGCCGTGTATTGCACTTCCCTCCTGTGGGGACAGGAGGGCGCTAATAAACGGTGATCATTTCTCTCTGAAGAAGAATGAATATTACAGACACATCCCCTGCCCAGAGCTCTTTGGACATGGACATAGCCGCTGTTTGGAGCAGAGAATTAAGATTCTTCTCAAAAGTGGGAGGGCCCGTGGAGGAGGGCGCGTGTCTCCGTTCCATGCCCGGCCCCGCACATGGCGACCACGACCTGCTGGTCTCCGACCAGACAGATCTCTCGTCCTTGTCTTTGACCTCGTACCACATCTGGCTTATTCCCAGAGAGGTGGAGGTCAGGAGGGCGAGATGGCTTAACACTGGCCCCCGAAGTCCCCATGGGGGCTCCGCCTCTCTCCCTTCTCAGCTGGGGTCTGGAGGCAGGAGGCTGGAGGGAGAGGCACGTGGAGGACTATGCTTCCTGGCGTGTGACAAACAGCCAAGTAAGAAACCGAGAGCTGGCGTGATGGTGATGGAGCCGTGAAGGTGAAGATGCTAAGATACCCGTCCAAGCTGACCCGCCCCAGGGTGGAGGTCGTGGGCAGGCGTTGGGTGGTGGCCCTGGGCGTGGGTGGGATGGAGCCCCTCCCCACCGCGGCCAGCTGGGTCCCCCTCCATCCCCCCCCACCCTCCCCAGAGACTCCCGCTGAGCGGTGGCACACGGAGGCATTCCAGTGTGCCAGGGGGGCAGTGGCTGGGCTGTAGAGGGGACACCTTGGGGCCAGGGTGCCAGTGGGTGGGCACTTGTGAAATGCAGGAGCGTCAGATGGAAAGAGGAATGTGCCCTGTCATGTGATTCTATATTGAGGGCTTTTGGGGCAGGAAGTGGAGTCTCTAAAATGGAACCCCTTGGCCCCAGGCCAACTGCACAGGGGGTGGGACTGCTGGGGAATTCTTTCAAGACACCCCCTTCCTCGCTCAACTCACGGCTCTCCTCAAGGCTCTCATCCCAGCCCAGAGCCAGACCCCTGCCCTCTCCCGGTGGCACGATGGATGGACCATTGAGAGGGAGTCGGCGGTGGGGGAGGCTGCTGGTGGTGGAGGGGGCTGGAAAGCACCCTTGCTCGCCTGATGTTATAATTCACTGGCTTCGGAGGGGTGGATGGATTTATGGGGAGCCCGTTGGCCCCAGCAGGAAGATCTTAAGGGCAGCACAGGGGTTCTTGCCCGCAGACCTGGTGATCTGGATTCCAGACTGCATGGGGTGAGAGGTGGAGGGTTACCGGGCCCTGCTAGAGAATCTCGGGGGTGGCAGAGGAGCCGGGAGTCCTAGAGGATGTGTCTGGAAAGTTCACATTCCGGAGCCAAGGGACCAGGCTCTTAAACAGCTGCAAGAAACCTGATCCCGGGATTTTGCTTTCCTGACGTTTGGGAAGGCTGTGTCCCACCCTCCGAGTGACCATTGGGCCGGGGTCCCCCCAGGAGGCCAGGCCACCGGCACAGTCTGTAGCTCAGTCCCACGCTTTCCTTTAGCCGGGCAGCGTCCTACCCGGCCTTGGTCTCCGGGAGGTGGGTTGTGCTGGGCCAGGGAACAGGGTGAGACCATCTCCAGAGCGGGAGCGCGCGCTCCAGGGCCGGCCGAGCACGGATGTGTGGGAGGGACGGGGGGCGACCAGCCTGGACCTTTCTGAGCAGTTCTGTCCTCTGTTCTCAGATCAGTCGCCGCCCTCAGCAGCCAAAGAGGAGCCAGAACTATGGCAGGTGGGAGACGCCCTCCCCTCGGCTCCGCTAGCCCCGCATTGTGCCCACGGTGGGGGGCGGGCAGGGATCAGAGCATTTGGGGGCTCACCCATCTCTTTGCCTTTTTAGTTCCGGCTTTGGGCTTTAATATGTTTTCCTGAATACAAAGTGCGGAGACCCCCCGACGTGGGCCCTGATTCCCACGAGGAGCACTTTTCCACTCTTCCTTCCCCAACCCCCCTTCCTGGGACACTCCCGGGTCTCCCGGGGGCTGCATTTGCACGGCTGGAAGACCATCGCCACACCCGCCAGAAAATCCCAAAGAGGGAAGGGGGTCCTGCCCCTGGGGGGAGGGGTCAACGCTCCACTGAGCTGAGGCCCATCTCCCCTCCCGCCACCTTCTCCAGGGAAGCCCCTCGAGAAGTGCCCTATGCCTGGCGTGAGCATCTGGCCACTGGTGGAGGACGTCCCCGAAAGCCGCAGCATGCACTTCAAGCAGGAGCCCGTCACCCTGGCGCTGCAGCAGGGTGAGACCCGGGGGGAGGCTGTACGGGGCGGTGGGACCCCTGTGCTCCCCGTCCAGCTCAGCTCGCCTCCGGCCCCGAAGGCCGTCGCCAGGCCCTGCCTGCCACATCACCCTACACCTGGAGGTGCTGGGTCCCCACGGGCCAAGGCACCTGAGGAGCAGGGTGGTAAAGGGGGTGCAGGCCTACCAGGAAGGGCGGGGACGTGCTGACCTGGAGAGCAGCGGGAGGTGTAGGGTGGCTCTGGGCCCCTTCCTCTCCCTGCCCACAAGCAACTGCTGTGGAGACACCCTCAAAACTGAGTGAAATGGGGCTCCCAACGCTGGCTGCCCCGGCGCTCACAGGCCGCCAAGAGAGGTGCCTGGGAAGCGGTGGGAACAGGACGTGGGGAGGGGTGTGAATTCGCGCTCTTTCTTCAACACAGGTCCCTGCAACGGATTCCAGTTTACTATATTCTGGCCTCAGAAAAATAATGGCCCTTTATTTTTCGAAATCTAACTCTATGTGTCCACTCAACAGAGTCACGGGAAGCTGTGTCTCTCATCATGGCGGGGCGGTTGCCCTTCGCTCTTTACTCCAAGCTGTTCTCTACCGAGATGCTCCTGGCAGGGGCCTGGGGGTCCTTGAGGGCGGGAGGCCCCAGGCCTCAAGGTTAGGATGGAGCTGTGGCTCTTTCCCGAGGCTGGAACCCTGTGTCTCAGGACCAGGTCCTTTGGGCATCACAGCAAGGCCTTTCCGAGGTCGCCATCTCCCCTAGAGAGTGGGCCCAGGACCCACAGAAGACTCATCCCCTTCCCAGTGCAGGAAGAGTCCTTCAGGCTCCCTACGTGTCCCCACCCCGCCCCCCACCCGTGGCCCCAGCCCTGCTGGCCTCCCTCCCCGTGGCCACTCGCTGCTCCTCCAGCGGGGCGAAGGCCGTACCTGTGGTGCCTGAGGCTGTGCTCCTGCCTAGCACCGCAGGGGTCCTTGGGTCACGGGGACCAAGGCCAGACACCTTCTTGGAACGGGCAGTTCAAGTGCCCAGAGAGGCGGACAGAACGTAAGTTAAAATCTCAGTAAAGGATCGCGTCCATCGTCCCCACCTCATCAAACTACCCACCTGCCTCTTCCTGCCACAGGGAAACATGCCATCTTTCTCCCTGTGGTCTGTGGGGAGCCCGGATCCCAGGTGCACTGGCATTGCTCCAAAGGTGACCTCAGTAATTCCGGCAAGTACCAGATCTCGGACAGCCCAGGAAGCAAGGAGTACGTGCTGCAGTTAAGAGCCGCGGCTCTTCCCCTGACAGGGGTCTGCCCTTCTCTTCCCATCCCCTAGAAGGTCTCCAGTCCCCAGACGAGTAGGAGATATTCCCAGAACCAGGTGTGGACCCGGCAGGCTCACAGGTACCTCTGCTGATAGGTTACCTGGAGCTTACCTCAAGCTCAGGAGGGAGGACCTCTGGGTTACAATCCCAGGCCCAGCATTTCGGCCTTAGGAAGTCCGTTACTTCTCTAAATCTGTTTCTTCCTCTGTAAATTGGGGTGATAATAGTACCTCCTTCATCGGGTTTTTATGAGCATTAAAGGTTTATGTAAAGTGCCCAGCCGGTGCCCAACCTGCAGCGGACCCTCAGTCGCTATTGGTCAGTATCGGTAATATTTACAGCTCCCCATCACAGAACACCTGCGATGCGCTGGCCCTGGGCTCATCGTTTGACTTAGATTATATATTTTAATCCTGACCATTCACTGCTTTGGAGGTATTATTAACCTCATTTCATAAGTAAAGAAACTAAGGTTAAAAAATAAATAAATAAATAAATAAAAAAAAAAAAAAAAAAAAGAAACTAAGGTCCAGGGAGGTTAGGTAACCTGCCCATAGCACACGCCAGAGACAGTATTTAGTCCTGGGTCTGTCGGACTCAGGAAAGCCAGCTCTCTCTGCCACATCACGTGCCTCTGATGGCAGAGTTGGTCCATCCGCCGCTGCCTGACCCAGGTTTTTGTCTTGGGGTCCGCTTCCCTGATGAACCCTGGGAGCTCATGCGGACCTGGAGTGTGTCTTGTGCGTCTTTATAGCGTCATCACGTCCAGTGAACGCAGGGAGGGGAAGGCTAGTTCCCCTGCCCTCGGCCTCTCGGCAGATCAATACGCTGACCTGCCAGGACACAGACCTGCACCGCTGCACAGCAGTGAGCACGTACGGGGAGGCCACGTGCTCGGGAGGCTCACGGTCGTCGAAGGTGGGCTTCCTCCCCACCCCCCAGCCCAGCCCTTGATGCTCAGGGCGTGGGAGAGCCCTGAGGGGAATCAGGCCCCGATGCCGGGTGGGGAGACCACGGAGGCCGCAGCCCTGCCGGGTGCAGGGTCCTGCACATGCGCTGCCTCTGCCCGGGGCTTGGGGAGGCTCACGCCCCCGGGTGCCCCCTGCAGCTGTGCTGGGTGATATTCTCTTGGCCCTGGGGACCGAGGTCAGTCCCTGAAAGTGGGTTTCGAGTCCAGATCTTCCGCTAACCCACTCAGGGGGCTTTGTTTTCTTCTCTTGGCTTCAGGCTGTTTTGTACAAATCTGCGTCAGGGGGGACAAACAGGTAACACAAAGGCCAAATCCTTCCAAATCCTCAAATGGCAGCTCTCAGGTGAGGGGGAAAGGGCAGCTGCCTCTTTAGATGCCGGTTCAGCCTGTGGCCACTCCCCCACCCCTACCCCGTTCACGCCACCCCCCGCCCTGCAGACCTGTGAGTAGGCCACTCCCACACGAGATGCTGAGCAGGTCGGGTCACAGTCTGGGGTGTCCGAACGTATGGTGGGCGGACCCTCAGCCCCTCTCTCCCCCTTCTCCTTCCCACGGGGCTGCTGCCAGCCTCAGAGGGAAGGGAGGCAGCCAGGGCCTGGGCTCAGCCGGTTCCCAAAGACCATCGGTGTGTCTTGCTTTTCTCCCTGTCTGCCCACATGAACCGCCCCCCTTCTCCTCCCAATGGTCCGGCTGGCTTTCAGAAGAATCGGAAGACGCACAAGGAGCCCCGGAAGGTAGGGAGAAGGTTGTCCGAAATCCCCTTGGTGTCCTTGGGGGTTGGGCTGTTCCCTGCCTGATGCTCCCCACCTGGTCAAGCCCGCCAGGGTGCCTCACGGGTCATCACCAGCCCACAGGAGATCCCCGTGCAAAGGCTCGTCGGTCAGCCGTGGACTGCAGGCCCTCCCTCCAGCCCCTCCTCACCCCACCCGCTTCCTACAGAAAAGCCTGCCTTAGCCCCGTGGAATCCCACCTGGGACTGGGGCTTCATCCCTGTCCCTTTTCTACACCTCAGGAAGGGGCTGATGGGCTTCCGGAAGACGTTGAAGAAGAGGTGGGCCTAGGCCTGTCCGTGGGGGGGTCTGGAGGCCCCCCTGCTGCAAGCTGAGCTCGGTCCTCGCCGCCACCCCCAATACCCGCAGGGGAGCGCGACTTCTGGTGGCCGATGGGCGTTACCAGGAGCTCTGGACCCAGCACTCCTCTGTATCCTCGAGTTAATCATCTCCCCTCTCTAGGTCCTGATTTACTTGTTTGTAAAGTGGGGTGCTCCGGGCTTCCCTGGCGGCGCAGTGGTTGAGAGTCCGCCTGCCGATGCAGGGGACACAGGTTCGTGCCCTGGTCCAGGAGGATCCCACGTGGGCCCGTGAGCCATGGCCGCTGGGCCTGCGCATCCGGAGCCTGTGCTCCGCAATGGGAGAGGCCACAGCAGTGAGAGGCCCGCGTACCGCAAAAAAAAAAAGAGTGCTCCACTAGAACGGCGATCTAAAAAAGATTTTAGAACAACGGGACAATTTCTTCCCAAAGACACCCTGCTCTGAAACCTGCAAGACAAGCTGCTCGGAGCAGAGTTTCTCCCGGGAACTTGGAGCTGTGGGGCGGCTGAGGCCCACCCCTGCCCAACTCTGGGCCCCTGCAGTCCTGAGAGGGGTCAGTCTCTGTGACCCTTTCCTCCAGTGCAGAGAGGGAAGCTGCCCATCCCTCCTCCAGACGCCAGCTCCTGGGGCTCCCCTGGCCCCTGAGCTGCCCAGCCTGCTCCCCAGGGCCCCGCCTCCCTCTCTCGAGAACAAGGTGGGCCTGGAGCAGGTGTGGCCGCTACTGATGACAGGGACCCGAAGGACTACAGCAGACCTGCCTCGAGCTGGGCGTCGTGGACTTCGGTGGAATGCGGCGCAGGCACCCCGCCCCTCCCCCACACACCCCGCCCCACGCACACCCCGCTCCTGCAGGTGCCTGGGGGGAGGGGCTGACACCTGGAGCTGGCGTCGGGGAGGGGCGGCCCTAGACCAGCCTCCAGCGTGGGGTCTGCCAAGAACCCATGTCCTGGCTTTGAAGCCTGGCTCTGATACATACTAAAATCTGGGGCTTTGGAAAAATTAGGCCTCTGGGTCTTTGTTTCCTTACTTGTAAAATGGGTGTTACAGGCGTACCTACCTCGTAGAGTTACTGAGAGGTTGAGTGAGAGGATGTACTTAAAGCACTTATAGTAAAAGGCTTCATTCAGGTCGGCCCGTCAACATCGTCATCATCATTGCCCATCATAATCACCCGACCCTGGGTACCTGTCTTATTCCTAAAGGCTTTTCCAGGGAAGGGAATTCCAGCCTCTTACAAGCTGGAAAGAGGACTGGGGAGTTCTTCCCTGGGTCTAACCTAGCCATAGTAAGAGTCTAATTTTTCTTCTGGAAACACAAAACAACTCGTTTGCATTACCTTGAAAATAGCACGTCATCAGCATGAAGGTGGTTCATCCAGCCTCCCATCCAGGGTCCCAGCTTCACCCCTCTGGGCTCTTCCACCTGCTTTGACACAGGACCCAGCCTCCCACTTGTAAACCCGGCAGATGCATGCTGGGCGGGGCTGCTGGGGGATGGGGTCTGAGGGTTTGGAGCCCCTAGAGAGTGCTCAGAGGGTTCCCTTGGCCCGTTTGTCTTCCCCAGTACATCAACGCCATCTCCAACCCAAGACACATCAAGGTCAACGAGGAGGGGATCGCAACGTTTGACCTGGAGCTGGATCTCGAGTTCTGAGAACAAGCTTTACCTGTATAAGGTGAGGCTGGAGGGGCCATGGGTAGGGGGGGCTCTTGGCAGGGATGCTGCTGGTCCTGGGGGGAGGAACTGGGCGAGCAACGGAGTACACAGGTGATGAGCCCCGCCTCCCATGGAGTTCCTGCTTTGCTTGGGGTCAGCTCAAACCCTGGTGAAGACAGTCCAGGGAGGCCTCTGACCTCTCACCGAGCGACCAGGCTTTCCAGCCAGGGCACGGGGTCAAAAGAGGGTTCTGAGAAGTGCACCCCTCTCCTCTGAGCTCTCTCTCCAGACACATCGCTACAAGGACTCCAGGAGTAATTACACATCAACCAGGTGGTGGCAGGGTCGGTGTCTGGAGAGGGGTGCTGCAGAGGGCGGCAGCAAAGCATCACACTGTCCTGTGATCAGACTCCTCCTGGCTCCACCAGTTCCTGGCTCCACCAGTTCCTGGCTGTGTGACGGCAGGAAAGGTGCTTACTTTCTCTGTGCCTTGGTTGCCTCATTTGTGACATGAGGATAATGCAGGACTTGTCTCCTGGAGTGTTGAAATGATAAATGAGCTAGTACGTGATTTGCTTCTCCGCTCAACCTCCCCCTGGCTGCCCTGCCCTTGCTTGCCCCGTCACCCCTCACGCCCGGCTCACCCCTGTTCCTTTGCTCCCTGCCCCCTCTGTCTGCCGTGCTCTGCCCCTCATCCACACGGCTAACTGCCGCCCCCCAGTGACTCCCCGGCACCCCTGTGTAGTGCTGTGTGTGCCCAGCCCCATCCGGCTCCTGGACCCACATACTCCTTTCTCTCCCCCTGACCCCAGTTCTATCTCTTTCTAACAAACATTATATCATTTACATAGATATGAGGCTTATTATTTCTCTGTCTCCCCGTAGAACTTTAGTTCCCTGAGGGCAGGAATCTTTGTTTTATTCACTGATGTGTCCAAGTACCTAAAACAGTGCCTGGCACGCATCAGGCAGCTAAGTGTTAGCTACTGTTAGTACAGATCTTCCACGACCTATGATGGGGTTACGTCCCGATAAACCCCTTGTAAGTTGAAAATATCGTAAGACAAAAATACATTGAGGGCTTCTCTGGTGGCACAGTGGTTAAGAATATGCCTGGCATTGCAGGGGACACGGGTTCGAGCCCTGGCCCAGGAAGATCCCACGTGCCGTGGAGCAACTAAGCCCGTGTGCCACAACTACTGAGCCCGTGCACCTAGAGCCTGTGATCCACAAGAGAAGCCACCTCAATGAGGAGCCCACGCACCGCAATGAAGAGTAGCCCCAGCTCGCCGCAACTAGAGAAAGCCCGCGCGCAGCAACGAAGATCCAATGCAGCCAAAAATAAAATAAATAAAATTTAAAAAAGAAAACATTGAATACACCTAACCTACTGAACACCATACATAGGTCAACCCAGCCCTCCTTAAACATGCTCAGAAGAGTTGTATCAGCCTAGAGTTGGGCAGAATTATCTAACAGAAAGCCTATTTTGTCATTAAGTGTTGAGTATCTCCTGTAATTGATTGAATACTGTGCCGAGAGCGCAAAGCAGATGGTTGTCTGCTACAGAATGGTCCTCAGTGTGTCGGTGGTTCACCCTCGTGATGGTGGGCTGCCTGGGAGCTGGGGCTGCGCTGCCCAACACTAGCCTGGGAAATATCAAAAGTCAAAATTCCAGGTACAGTTTCTACTCAGTGTGCATCGCCTTTGCACCATTGTAGAGCCAAAAAAAAATCACAAGCCAAACCCTTGTAGAGCAGGGACCATCTGTTTTTCAGCAGGTAGCGAGTCGTTCCAGGGCTTGGCTAAGGTGGGCGTGTGCATCGGTCGCTGGTAGTACCACTATGGTTCCTCATGAATGAATGCGTGGGGGCCCGGCCACACCCGCTCTCTCCCGGCCCCTGCTCGGGCAGGAGCTCTGCTCCACCTGCTGCAGTGCCGGCTCAGCAATCTCGGGTGTCTCTTGCGTAAACTCAGCAGATCATTTACAACGTGGTAAGAGCCGTGGATATTCCTAGAGCATTTCTTTCCCTCCACCACGTGCTCTGGGGCTCCACCCCGCC
Organism: Inia geoffrensis; assembly: GCA_036417435.1. Classification (NCBI taxonomy): domain Eukaryota; kingdom Metazoa; phylum Chordata; class Mammalia; order Artiodactyla; family Iniidae; genus Inia; species Inia geoffrensis. The sequence continues at coordinate 1,461,609 of CM070901.1, read as the reverse complement.
CCTCTCCGCCCCACCCCTTTATCATCCAGCGGTGTTGGTGTTTGGTGCCCGGGGCCGTCGTCCGGCAGGCAGAATGGGGGCAGGAGGTGCTGTGGACGCACTGAGGCCCTGGAGCCCCCTCTTCCTCTCCTGGCCTCAGGAGGGCGAGACGGCCCCCTGTGGCCTTGACAACCAGACCAAGCACTGCCTGCAGCATCTGGGGAAGCACTACCAGTTCCAGACCCGAGACCTGCGGCCGGAGGACGCTGGCATTTACCAGGTCAGGGCGCGGGATGCCGGAGTCTCCTGCACGGAGCCGGAGGCCAGCGGTGAGTGGTCTGCCCTGCCCAAGTCTGAGTGGGGGGCGCTCATCTCGGTTCCATTGCGGGAGGGTAGGTGAACGTGACATGGCCCCCCTCGCAGCTGGGGAGAGGAACGGGTACCCAGATGGTTACATTGTGATGATGCCTTTTCAAAATCTTGGTCCGAGGTCTGTGTCCTTCTGGTGCTGGGCGGGGCTCCACTGAGGGTCTCAGACATGGGGTACCTGGCTCTCGCCTCGCTCACAGGCTGTCCATAGCATCCACTCACTCTCAGATCAGATCTGCCTCCTTCGACGGCCTTCTCTCTGATGTGGGTCCTCCCCACCCACGACCCCCCAGCAAGAATCTCCACCAGGTCGGCACGCTCCTGCCCTGTGCAGACCCCTCCCCTCCCTGCCTCCCATGCCCACACCCCACCGGGACGGTCCCTTCCCCCCTCATCAAGCTCTGTCCCTTCCCACTGCCACTCCCCCCACCCCTGCCCCAGCACCTGACAGCTCAAGGGACGTCGCAGGGAGGAGAGGCTTGGGGCGGGCAGGTAAATCATACAGTCGGGCTAGGTCAAGGTTGAAGAAGGAGTGGGTAGACCTCCAGCTGGCCTGGCGTGGTGGACGCGGAAGGGGCCAAGGCTCTCGGGGCAGCCAGACCAGGCTGTGAATTCCGTCTGGACCACGTCTTAGCTGCGCAAGCCATATAACTTGTAAAGCCTCAATGTTCTCACCTGTAAAAGGGAAATAATAACCCCTGCCTTGGAGGTGGTTGTGAGGATTACTCAGGCGGCAGGCATAAGGTGCTGTGCTCAGCCTGTTGGTTTCCTTTCTGTGCCTACCTGCCCCCAGACAGAACGGTCAGATCTAGAATATTCCAGAATTCCAGAGCTGAGTCTGTCTGTTCACAACCTAATTATAACTCCTCACTTTATGTGGGGAAACTGATACCTGGGGCAAGGAGTGGCCTGTCCAAGGTGACAGGGAGCTGTGGCTGAGCTGGCCTGAGCTGGGCTCGCTGAGCTCTCAGCGCCCTGCGTCGGGTCACACTGTGTCCTGCTCCCCGGCAGCCGTCCTGCCTCGGGTGGTGGTCCCGCTGGCCTGTGTCCACTGCGGAGAGCAGGGCGATGCGGTCCTCGAGGGCACTCTCTCTGGCCCCTGCCCCAGCGCCACCTGGCATTGCCGGCACCGGCCGCTCTGGCTGAGTGACAGATACGAGGTGTTCGTGTCCAGTGATGGGCTGACCCACCAGCTTCTGGCGAGAAGGGCCTGTTTCTCAGACGTGGGCCTCTACTCCCTCGGCACCAAGCTCCATGCCTGCAGCGCCTGGCTGGTGGTTGAAGGTGAGTGGGCCACCCCCGGTCTTTCCTGCCTCTGCCGGTGGTGGCCAGACCTCAGGGCCCAGGAGGGCGGGAGGAAGGTGGGGCGGGGCTTCTGTTGCCACTCCTCTGTGTTGGAGATTCCTCCTCCCCGCAGAGAATGAGGAAGGCCCCCTAGATCTATTCTTGATGCCTGCAAGTGCAGGCCCTTCGCGGCCAGCCCAGCGCTCCGCAGTGGCATCTGCTCCACTGGGCACAGATCCAGGATGGCCCTAAGGTCCTGGACAGGGCTTGGGACAGTGGCCTAGGTCCACTATGGATGAGGAGCCCCTGGGTCGGGCCAAAGGACACCCTGAAACTCCCCTAGGGTTCTGGGTTCAAGGTGATCCTAGGAAACTGTAAATTGGACATTTGTAAGGCAGGCAGTAGGGCGAGTAGATGTTTTTAAAAACCAGTCACCTGCTCATGGCAAATGGCTTTTGGCTTCTGTATTTTCTCTAAAACTCCTCCTGAACCACCTAGCAAACTGGGGTGGCCTTGGATACAGGACTGGGGGAGGTGATGATGGGATTTATCCACCAATGAGCTGCCACATTCTGGCTTCCTCTGGAGATGGTTGGCTTGTTTCCCTGCTGGGGAAACTGAGGGTCAGACAAAGCCGCTGGGGTCCGAGAGGTGGCTTGGCCTGAGTTCACAGGTCTTTTCTCCTGTCTTTCTCTGGGGGCGTGACCTCTCACCAAAGCTGGGAAGGATAAAAGCCTTCTGACCGCGAGCACTGACCACCGGCAGCAGGTACAAGGAGCCCAGAGCCCAGAAGATTCCAGAAGCATCCGTGGCAAGGGGGGGAGACCCAGAGGGCAGGACCCTACAGGGAGCTCCCTCCAGGGGGCCGGGCTGGCTTCTGGGCTCACAGCCGGCCCAGACAGAGGTGGCCTGAGTGGGCGCAGCTACACTTTGATGGGGGACGAGGAGGCGGCCGACTCAGCCTGGGGCCCTGGACCGGCAAGAAAGGACTTTCTGGAAGAAGGGGGCAGAGTCACTCCTCTTGGTGAAAATCAGCTCCATGGAGAGGGACGCAGGGACAGGAGCCTTCCAGAGGGCTCAGGGGAGGGCCTAGAATCAGGGCTGGGCCTCGCAGGGGACAAACCGCGAGGTCATAGCAGCGACAGCGAGGGGGACGGATGCTCTGGGATGGCAGGAGGCAGGAAAGCTGGGTCCCGGCATCCTCAGGCTGGAGGGCTGGGGTGCAGTAGGGGAGGGAAGGGACATGGAGAGGATCCCAGGAGTTGGCTGCCCAGGCTCAGTCAGGAACACCCTTGGGACACTCAGCTGGGACCTGGGACCACAGAGCGGGCCCCGCAGGGATCCCAGGCTGGTCATGTGCGGTCTCGGTCAGAAGGGGAGATTTTGCAGGGGCGGAGCCCGGATGACGTGGAGGGAGAGGATGGCCTGAGTGGGGAAAGGAGGAGAGGAGCGGCCAGGGCAGCACAGGGCAGCGGGACTGGCCTGGGGGACACCAGGGGCCGCCGCAGGGTGGGAGCTCCTGGGGCCCTGGAGCCTTCCAGAAGAAGGGGTTCTAGCTCCATGGCAGGCAGGGGCCCTGAGTCCTGGGGCTCTCGGAAAGGCAGTGATGCTGACCATGGGGACCGGGGGTGCCCCTTGGGGTCAGGGCCGTCTCCAGGACAGGCCTCTGAATGCAAGGACTTCCAGGGGCCACCGATATCTGGTGGCGGGAGCATCCCCCTGGGGCCCGGGGGTCCTGGAGCCAAAGCTGGGCCTTCACTGCAGGAGGCAGGTGATGGAGGCCCACGGGGGTCTGGGGATGGGGGAAGGGGCTACACAACCAGCCCTGGAGGCCCAGGGGGTCCCGGGGGCTGGGAAAGGGGCCCACAGGGGCTCAGGGGAAGGGAGGGCCCGGAGACGGCAGGGACCTTCTGTGAGGCAGAGGGTGGCTCCAGCAGCCCCCAGGATTCCCGAGCCTGGACAGCCGGGCAGAGGGGAACAGGAGAGGCGGACAGAAGAGGGTCTGAGGGCCCAGGCCCTTGGGATGACACACGGTCCAGCCTCAGCAAATCCGGGGCCCACTGTGGGCCTGGAGTGCTGGGGTCTGGTGGGGGTCAAGGGGGTGAGGGGGGCACCCAGGTGGCTGGGCTGATGGGTTCTGGCTGGGGAGTGGATGCCAGAAGCCACAGGCTAAGGGGGCCTTCGGGCCCTGGTAGGACACTGGGAGACACGGATGGGTTCAGAGGTGCAGGGCCCATGGGGTCTGAGCCAGATTTCTGGGATGGGCTACGGAGGTCTAGGGAGAAAGGACCCGGAGGTGAGATGGGCCGCGGGGATGGCGCGGGAGGCTCGGCGGCGACGGAGTCTAAATTTGGTGATGGCTTTGGGGCCCCCAGGGGAGCAGGCCTTGAATACGGAGCTGGTTACAGTGATGGCTCAGGGAGGCCGGGAGCCGGGGGCTCTGGTCGTGCTGGCGGTCGAGTCGCCTCTGAGGCCCCTGGGGGGACAGAGTCTGAGGCCGGGGGTGGTGACAGGCACGGCTCGGAGGTGCCCGGGGGGATGTGGTCTGGAAACAGAGATGGTTGTGGTCCTGCCGGAAGGGGGGCTGAGGGGCTTGCTTGTCCCAAGGGTGGCTCAGGCGGCCCTGACGGAGGGCCCTTGGGTGATGCCGGAATGTGTGCAGAGGCCGGGGAGGCGTCCAGAGGCCGGAGGGGTGCTGGCCCTGCGGGGAGGCATCGTCCTGGTGGCGGTCTGGGGAGTCTGGGGACAGCGGGGTCTGTCGGGCGAGGTGGCCCCGGGGCCTCTGCCACAGGGGCAGGACCAGGGGGCTCGGGGAGAACAGGGCCTTGGGGTCAGACTGGGGATCACGGGGGTTTCAGAGCCCTGGGGGCTCTGGGGGCTTCTGGAGGAGGAGGCCATGAAGATGGCTCTGGGGCTTCAGGGTCTCTGAGGGCAGCGAGCAAAGTGCGAGATGCGGACGGAGCCAGGGGCCTTGGTGCCGGGGGCTCTGGAGACGGAGCCAGTTCTGGGGATGCTACCCGGGGCCCCCCGGCACGAGCTCCTCGCGCGGGGCCGGCCTCTGAGAGCCGGGGCGCTGACGAGTCTGGTGAAGTGCTGGGCCCTGGGCATGGATCACGAGCTGCAGGGCCTCTGCCCGCCGGAAGAACATCAGCCTGCGGAGGGGCGTCACGGGGTCTCGAGCCTGGGGCCGTGGAGCCGAGGGGTACGGCGGCCTTTAGAGGCTCAGGAGGCCTTGGAGAGACGGGGTCAGGGGGTGAGGCTGGTTATAGGGGCGAGTCAGGGGGCTCTGGGGAGATGGGGCCAGGGTCTGAGATGCACTGCAGAGACGCTTCAGGGAGGTTTGGAGGAACAGGCTCACCACCTGGAACGGGAGGTGAGGGTGGACCCAGAGGCCAAGAAGCCATGGCACATGGGTCAGTGTACTGGGCAGCCCCAGAGGGGTCTTACGGTGGCACAGGTCCCAAGGATGGTCTGGAGAGGGGCAGAGGGATGGGGCTCGTGGGAGGGGCAGGTGCCAGGCTGGGCTCCGGGATGGCCATGAGGCCTGGCACCACAGATGGTACAGCACACGGGAACGGGCCCAGGGGCCCAGGGCTGCTGGGGATGCACGGAGGCCCTCAGATGCTTTCAGATGGGCAGGACTCCAAGAGTGGTTTGGGGGCCTCTGGACCCCCAGGCACCCCTGAGGCACGGGGGTCTGTTGGCTCGGAGGGAGAGTCAGGCATCAGAGGGTGGCAAGGTAGCTCTGGGCTCCCAGGGTCCCCTGGGCACAGAGGGGCTCCCAGTGGGGGGGGAGGGTCTGCAGGCCACGCAGCAGGTGTGGGCGCTTCTGGGGTTCCTGACGGTCGGGGGGCAGCACAGGATGAGACCTGGGCAGGGATAGCTGCTTGGGAATCTGGATGTGACCAGGCCTTCTGGGAAGCAGGTCCAGGGGCAGCAGACAGGGGTCCAGCGGCTGGCCAGGGGGCATTGGCACCTCAGGGCTCTGGAGCTATGCAGCTGGGTGGCAGGAGGATGGGGGCAGGGTTGGGGGGCTCAGCAGGTACGGGCCAGGGTCCGGACGGCAGCCGGATGCCCGGGGAAAGGGACAGATCCATGTCAGGGTCCGCCAGTGAGCGCGGAGAAAGCCATGCGTGGGGCCCAGGCTGGGAAGACCAGGGGTCTGGCCAAGACAGCACAGGTGCCAGGGACCGGCCCCCAGGCTCCAGGGCTTCAAGCTCCCTGCAGGAGGAAGATGCCACTTTCGGGGGGACCCATGAAGGGCCACAAGCCTCCTGGGGCTGGGAGGGGGCTCCAGGCAGAGAGGAGGCTGGTGGGGGGCAAAGCCCAGGCTTCCCGGATGGCAAAGCTTCAGGTCTTGGGAGGATCAGGGCTAGCGGCCCAGGGGACTCAGGTGTGCCGGGTAAGGGGACTGCTGCTGGCGGGGAGGATGGCTCCACCCAAAGGCCTGGGGATTCAGGACGTCAGGGAGCCTGGGAGGGCCCAGGTGGTCCCTTGGGCAGAAAAGGCTCTGGAGACGGGTCACAGGGGACCCAGGGGCCCGGCTCTCAGCTGGGCACAGGACAGAGGGGAGGAAGGGGCTTCCTCAGGGAGCAGGGGTCCCTGGAGGCTAAGGATGATAGGGCCCGACATCCAGGGGCCCTGAAGGAGTATGAAAGGAGGCTCGGTCCGTTCAGGAGCAGGACTCAGACGTGGTCCAGGGTCGAGGTTGGAGCAGCAAAGAGGTGGGGAGCACATAAGGCCAGAGACCCGGGGGAACCGCCTGGGGGAGAGGACGGGGGTTGCCCAGGGAAGGCCCCCAGCCGTCCCGGCAGCAGGAAAGCTGGCAAAGAGGGCGGGTCAGACGTCTGCGGCCAGAGGACGGACGCCACCCGGAGTCCCGGATCCAGACACAAGCCTGGTGCTGGCGCTTTCTCCGAGGAGGCGAGGGGTAAGTGCCTCTCAGCCGCCCTGGCTCCAGGCGGGAGCCAAGGGGGGCTCCCTGGACACTGGGGTGCCTGGGCCGTTCCCAGACCCAGGAGTTTGTTGCTCTCAGCGACCCCCATTTTTAGGGATCTCTTCCCAGTTCAGGAGGCAACCTCTTCCTCCTTGTGTGGAGGGGATGCGGGCTGCATGGGGCTCAGAGCCCTCCTGGTATCTGTCTTGACGCCCCGTGTCCAAAGCACTGGATTTGTTGAACTAACTTGCTGTGGGTCCCCCAGACGTCGCCCTGTGTGACTCAAGGGCCCCTCATCTCCCTGGCCCCCCAGATCCCCTGCATCAGCCTGGGCCCTGCGGAGAAAACCAGATGGTCTGGCCTTGCTGGCAAAGACGTGTGGCCTCCCGGGGTATGGTGGTAGGCTGGGCGGCAGGGGGATCCCTGGGCGCCCGTCCTCCACACTCCCCCGTGTCTCTCCAGGCCCTACAGGCCACTTCTCCCAGGGCCTGGCTGACCTGGAGGTGCAGCACGGGGAGGCTGCCGTGCTCTCCTGCACCCTCACCAGCGACCTGGGACCCGGAGCCTGGTTTAAGGATGGAGTCAAGGTACCGCCCTCCACCCCCGCCTTACCAACCGGTTGCGGGGAGGGATGAGTGAAGCAGAGAGGAATAGAGAGATGTTTCACTCTTCCTTGTACCACCGCGCCGACTCTGCGAGAAGTTTAAAGGGCCGGCCGACAAGTTGGTGCGCTTGGAATAAACTGGAATTTTTAAGTGGGCGTGTCTCCCACTCACCCCTCCCTGTACACGCCCCTGGCCCTCCTTCCACATCCAAACTGCTGTCCTGCCCAGGGCACCTCTGGAAGTCTGCCTGTCCTTCAAGGCCGGTACGGAGGCCGCCTCCTTGGCCCAGCCAGACGGGCTCTTGTCTCCCTGAACAGCCCTCGACCCTTTAGCTGTCATCTCAGCAGGGGGTAGTCAAGGGCTCTGGAGCAGGGCCTTGGCGTCCACTGGACCGGGCTGACCCCAGTGCGGCCACTCACCGCGGCCGTGGCCTCTGGGTTCCACGCCTGTAAAATGGGCTAACAGTGGTGCCCACTTCACAGGTCGTGGACAGGTGGTGAGACACTGAAGGGGGTGACTGGCTCCAGCCAAGCACACGATGAGCGTTCAGTTCATTCCCGCAGTTGCCTTAGAAAAGGCCCTGGCCCGTGGTGGGAGGGGCTAGACGGGGCGGGTGACGGTCCTCTGTGGCCTCATTCCCAGCTCAGCGCCCAGGACGGAGTCGCCTTCGAGCAACACGGGCTGGAGCACAGGCTCCTCATTGCCCACGCGGAGGGGACCCAGGCTGGGAGGTACAGCTTTGGAGCCGGCGACCAGCAGAGCGAGGCCACGCTGACCGTCCACGGTGAGGCCCGGCCCTGCCCTTTCCTGCCAGGCGAGCTCTTGGCCGGCGACACACGCCACTGTTGAACGCTTGGACGTGTCGCCAGCGTGCGGCCTGTGGCGAGTCTCACCCTCGGTCGAGGGGATGGTTTTAAAAAGCAACCCACGCGCTCCCCATTCCTGTCAGCATGTCCTCAGAGAGGTCCGGCACCGTCTGTCCTGCTGCAGATGAAGCCCCTGGGTCCCACCTGCCCGTTCTCACGAGGCGGGGAAGGGGCTCTGTCTCTGGGCCCTTCCTTCCCCGCCCCCAGGTGCCCGGCGCCCACCGTCTTTGACTCCTTGTGCCCTGTCCTCTCGCCAGAGCCCCCGGTCATCGCTCCCGACATGACAGCAAAGCTGAGGGAGCCACTGGTGGTCAAGGCGGGGGAGCCAGTGACCATGAAGGTCGCCTTCCAGAGCTGCCTCCCGGTCCAGGCCACCTGGAGCAAGGACGGGGCCGAGGTGGCCGGCGGCGACGGCAGAGGGGCCCAGGTGGCAGTGGGGGACAGCTCCACGTGGCTGTGCCTCCCCAGCGCCAGCAGGAAGGACTGCGGCCAGTACAGCGTGGCTCTGAGCAGCAAGGGCGGCTCCGTGCAGGCTGAGCTCACCCTGCAAGTCCTAGGTGCCAGCCCGGCCCCAGCCCTGTCCCCGGCCCCGCTGAGCCCTCCCTGGCAGCAGGGCAGGCCCTGGGAGTGGGGTGGTCCCTGGTATTAACCCTCACGTGCATGCTGTTTAAGGTCCAAAGCTACCCCTAGCTGTCCTCGCTCCTCCTCAGACTGGTTTGGAATCCCACTGTGGGGAGACAGGCCATGTGTCTCTGCAGCCAACACACCAGGCCCTAGGGGTGTCGCTGGGGTGGGTGGTGGCCCCCAGACCTGAGTTGTGCCAGCGAGGTGGGACTGCCTGTGGCCAGAAGGCCGTGCCCATCTGGGCTCGGGGCTGGTGCATTCTGTGTCACCTTCCGGGGGTGTGCATGTCGGGGGTGGAGACCAGGGACGCCGCGAGGTGATGCCCACCCAGGACCTCCAGCCCCGGGCAGGCTCGTCTGTTGATGGGGGGAGCCCAGCGCCCCTCCACTGCGGCTCCTCTAACCCCCCTTCTCCTGCTCCTCTCGGGGCTCCCCAGACAAGCCTCAGCCCCCACAGGGCCCCCTGGAGCTGCAGGACGGCCACGGGGCTGGCGTCTGCCTCTGCTGGCGGCCCCCAAAGGACGACGGGGGCCAGGCCCTGCAGCACTATGTGGTGGAGAGGCGGCAGGCTGGCCTCAGCACTTGGCTGAAGGTGGGCGAGCCCCCTGCGGACAGCACCACCTTCACAGATGCCGAGGCGGAACAGGGCAAGAAGTACAGCTTCCGCGTGCGGGCCGTGACCGCGGAGGGGCCTGGGGAGGCCCTGGAGTCTGACGAGGTGCTGCTGGCTCCCGAGGGTGAGAGGACAGCCCGGGGCCAGGGAGGGGACGTGCCGGGCTCCCCACTGTGCCCAGAGACCGGGGGCCACCGGCCAACACCCTGGGGGTCTCGAGGCCCTTCGAGAGCTCTGTGAGAGCCTCACCCCAGCTTCTCTGGGACCTGGCAGCCAGATCAGCAAGCAGGATGTGCGGGTTCTTCTCCAGCTGTGGCTCTGTGGGACGGGGGTGGACCGGCAGAGCCGCTGTCTCAGGCCCCTGGGACGGATTGGCATCGTCCTCCATCTGGAGCACCTCCCAGGGCCTCAGGGCTGAGGGGCCTCAGGGCTGGCTCTAGTCTTACCCCCAAACTTCAGGCTGGCTCAGACCCCTGACACCCCAAAGAAGGGATAGCATGTGGCTGGCCCCAGATGCCCGCTCCTCCACAAGGACCCCCTGGGAGCTGGCGCCTCTCCCAGCCCCTGACTGACCAGCACCCTCTCTGCCCCCAGTTCTGCCCGGGCCCCCTCCCCCGCCAGCCATCCTGTCGGCCTCCAGCCAAAGCGTCACTCTGTCCTGGACGGCACCTCAGGGCCCGGGCAGTGCCCACATCCTGGGCTACCTGATCGAGGAGCGCAAGAAGGGAAGAGACACCTGGGTGGCAGTGAACACGCAGCCGGTGCCTGGTGAGCAGCCTGGCGGTGGTCTGCATCGTCCTGGCCTCCAGAGCCTCCCTGGACCCCCGGCCCGAGGAGCTGTGGCAGCATCCAGCCAGATCACTTTAGTATGACGGTCTCACTGGTGGTGGGTTACCTCCTGGCACATTTGGCAACATCCAGCAATTTGGGGTTGTCACACTGAAGGGTGAAGATGGGGGTGGCCTCTCGTGTGAAGGGACTGAGATGCTGCGGCGTGTCCTTCGACACACAGGGCAGTGCCCTCCCCCCGCCACCCTGCCCCTTCCCCAAACAAAGAACTGTCTGCGGCCCAAAGCCTGGTTTAAGAGAAGTCCCAGCCGCAGGCAGCTCACGTTTCTAACGTGAGCTTTCTCATCCGTAGGACGACGACTACGGGGAGAAGTGCCCCCGCCCCCTGAGTAGATTCCAAGAAACTGCTTTCTGAGCCCAGAACAAACTCAGAAAAGCCCAAGGCCAGGCTAGTAGGAGAAACAGGGGTTCAGAGCTCCAGGCAGGCTGTGCTGGGTGCCAGCCTGTGCCCCCCGGAGCCTCGGCCTCCCGTCTCTGGAAAGAGGGCCGTGGACTGAGGACAACTTCTGTACCTACACTGCTGAGTGGTTCCGTTTTATTTAAATAGGACAGCAGCTCTAAGGCAGAGGGAACCATGGCCATGAAGGCACTTGCCCGAGACTTCCCAGCACATTAGTGGCAGAAGCAGACAGGGATTCGGACCCTGAGACCCTGAGTGCATGCTTTTCCCCTTGGAGACGACGAGTCAGAGTCGGCTGGGGGCTGGGGGGCAGGGAGGTGTAGGGCCAGGCTGGTCTCGTCCAGGCACCGCCCGGCCCCATCAGGCGGGACTGATGTGGGTGGGCTTCCCACAGAGAAGAAGTGGACGGTGCTGGACCTGAGGCAGGGCTGTCAGTACGAGTTCCGGGTCACAGCCGTGGCCCCCTCTGGCCCCGGGGAGCCTGGGCCCCCATCGGCTGCCGTCTTTGCTCAGGACCCCATGAGTAAGTGGAGTGCCAACCCGGGAGAGGGTGGTGGCAGTGGCATGAGCAGGCCGGCGCAGTCCCGAAGGAGACATCAGGATGGCTGGGGGATAAGGGTGGAAAGGCCCTGAGGGCGAGGCAAAACTTAGGGGCCCCTGGAGGCTTAAGGCCCTACACTGAGACCAGACTGGCCCAGGAGCCAGAGATGGGGATTGCAAGAGTGCTTCCCCAGGTCAGCCCACTCGCTTGGTCCCATCCTGTAAGCATCCCCCAGTGAGGGGGCATCATCCCTACAGGGAGGGGGTGGTCATAGGGGAGCCTCACCATCCATTCTCCATCCAGCGAGCATCTGCTCATCGTCACCTGCTGGGGGCTGGCATTGTGTCAGGAACCAGGTGCATCCTTGGGACACTTCTGGTCTAGAGCAGCATTACCTGTGGTCCACGTGTCCACGACAGGCAGCCTAGGACGTTTCCAAGCCCTCCAGAAGAGAAACCTGCCCTGCTTTGTTTGATCCAAATTTCCCAAATTCAAGCAGAGAATACCTATTCCACGAAACACCTGTCAAAGCATCCCTCCACGGCCTACAGCTGCTCTGTGTGCCTCTCCTGAGCTCTTACCCTTGTGAGCCCGCTGGTGACAAGCCCTGGGGGAGCAGCACGTTCCTGGCCCTCGTGGATGGGCCAGGGGCATCCTTCCGTGTCAGCCGGGGCCTGGGGAAGTGGCCGTGGGGCCCGGGTGCCCAGGGATTGCCCCCAGCTGGCTCCTCAGGTTTGAAGGCCAGAGCCCTGGACCACCATGCAGCCTACAGAGCCCTTTACATACCTCACACCTTTGTTCTGAAACCCTCATGGGTGGGTGGGCCTGTGCTGTTATCGTTCCCATTTTACAGGTAAAGAGCACAAAGTATGGACTAAGTACCCAAGGCAGTCTTGACTAGGAGCTTAATGCTCACAACAAAAAGAGAATTCTAGTCTTCAGGGATGTTGGAACCTAAGGACTCATCGTTGAAAACAGGAGATTGGGGGAATTATGGAAGGACAGTTAGGGGAAGGGGGTTGGCAGGTTGGCGAGTGGGTGGAAGGAGTCGGGGGAGGCTTCCCGGAGGAGGCGAGCTGGGATGGGTGGTGCAGACTGAGGAAGAGTCCGGGATAGAGTAAGGGTTTGGGTTCAGGCAGGTGCTTTAGCAAAGCCTGGAGGCGGACCCCTAAGAGAAAGCAATCCCTAGCCGCCCATGGAAAACCAGTGAGTGGCCACCGAGGGGCCTCCCTCAGGGGAGGTGATGCCGTTCCTGACACCCCGTGGTGCCTGGCCAGGACCCCCCGGACCCGTGAGGGATCTCCAGGTCACAGACACGTTGCACGCCAGCATCACCCTGAGCTGGGCCCAACCGGACCCCCAGGACGGGGACGAAGCGCTGGGCTACGTGGTCGAGCTGGGCGACTCAGCCAGCCTGCAGTGGAGTCCGTGCCACGCAGGCACCGTGCCGGGCACTACCTACACAATCAAGGGGCTGCGGCCTCGGGAGGGCTACTTCGTGCGGGTGACAGCCGTGAATGATGGGGGCCGAGGCCCGCCCACTGCCCTGGACACGGTGGTGCAAGCCATGCCCGTCAGTGGTGAGTCCACCTCCCTCCTCCAGTCCAGGCCCTTCCCGGGGAGGGCCTCTGAGTTGCACCCATGCGCTAGCTGAGCCGGGACCCCCACCCCCACCCCAGCTTAGTGAAGTGTCACGTATTGGGCGCCTAATAAGAGCAGGGCACTGGGCTAGGCAGGCCCTTTCAGAAACGCATTTTCACCATAACTCATGAAAATCCCACAAGGTCAATACTATCCCCAATTTACAGATAAGGAAACCGAGGTCAGCAGTACACTGCCCCGGGCCTTACCACTGGTATGCAGCAGAGCCCGGGTGCAAGCCAGGTGACTGGCCCCAAAGCCCAGGCTCGCTCCAGAATTCTTAGCTGCCTCTGCAGCGTGGCCTGAGAAGGCTGGCTGCCCCTCAGCTCCCGAGTTCACGTCAATGCAGAAGATGCCCCCATCCCCGTTACCCGAAGGTGGACTGTCTTCCCCGGGGGCGTTAACTGCTGGAGCAGCTGTCCTGTCTTTGGCCCAAGCTGACACTGGGCCATCCCAACAGACCCCAGCTGTCCTTGTGATGATAAGGGAGACCTACAAAGAAAATCACCCTGAGTCTTTGGCCAGAACCCAGAGCCTGTCCTGGCTCTGCCCCAAATCCCGGGCTCTGGGGCCACTTCCTGCCTCAGATGGGTAGTTGTTTCATCTGCAAAACACAAGAGTTGGGCTAGTTTCTCACCATCCCCCTCCGTTCCAGCCTGACTCTAAGGCTGCCCCCGACGGCTTCCCTTTCTCAGCCCCCATCCCGCTCCCCGCTCCCCCAGCCCTGCGGCTCCCCCCAGGATTCCCCTCGGGCCCCCTCTCCAGTTCCTGCAGGGCCCCCTGTCCAATGTCCAGTGGGGTTTCAGCATCACTGGGCTGGCCTAGCGTCTAGTCCCCCTGCAGCCCTGCCTGGTTGGTGACCAAGGCTGGGGCCCAAATGCAGAGGGAGGTGACAGGCCACCCCGTGTGTTCCAGTCTGTCCCAAGTTCCTCATGGACGCCAGCACGAAGGACTCGCTGACGGTCAGAGCTGGGGACACAGTTCGTGTGCCCGTGCACTTTGAGGTGAGCGCATCTAGTGGGCTGCAGCAGGCAGTCTCAGCCCTGAGGGCCTCCTTTCTTCCCGGTTCCTTTCTGGCCCCTAGTCAGGGACCTGCCCTTGCGCCGGAAATCAGGCCGCATAGAGAAGGGGAGGGGAGGGGAGGGTCCTCCTGGCAGGGACAGCCCTCCCCTGGAAGCTGGGTGGCCACTCTGCTCCTGTCCACGACGCCCTCTGGTGGTGGCTTTTGGTACTGCACCTATAAACCCTCCCCCGACCCACTTCTCCACCTCCTTAGTCTGGGAAGGGTGCCCTGCAGCGGGGTGATGCCCCTTGACTCCAGAATATCTGTTGTGAGAGTACGTAGCCTGCGTTTGTACGTGTAGTACAGCAGCCAGTGTGGTTAGAAGCACAGGTGCCTGGATTCAAATTCTGACTTCATGGCTCACTAGCTGTTTGACTTTGGACACATAACATAACCTCTCTGTGTTCTGACGTCCTCATCTGTCAAGAGGGGGTATTAATGGTAACTTATCTCAAAGGGTGGTTCTGAGGATTCAAGGAATTAATACCTGAAAGCACATAAATAGTGCTGGGCACATGGCAAGTGCCCAGTATGTATTATTATTGTTGTTGTTGTTGTTGTTAAAATCATCATCATCTGCGTGGGAAACTCATAGGTGGCGGAGTCAGACCCAAACCCAGCTCTAACTCTAAGTTACATGTTCTTAACTATTAGACCATAATCACGACGATGGTAATGATGACAGAAATATTTAAGACACACCAAGTGCTTGCTCTGTGTTGGGCCCCGTTCATATCGTTAACTTCTTGGGTCCCCAGACAAGCCTGTGAGGTAGGTCACTGTTAGCATCCCCAGGTGCCTCTGACGCCCAGAGCTGAGGGTCTCATGGGAGTTGGCAGTGCAGCCATCAGGCAGCTGGACTGGTCCCCTCACCCTGCTCAGGGTCAGGCCACCATACTCTCCCTCCTGGACTATTGCAGGGACCCCCAAGTCATACTCCACCTTGGCACCCCAGTCTGGGCACCAGGGTGGTCAGCACTCCCCTCCCACGAGTCCTCCCCACTTCCACCTACCCTCGCTCCCCCAGCCCCGTGAATCCAGATCTAGTTCCTGGTTAAACTTTACAACAGCAGTTCATGGCTCACAGAATGAGACGCAAGTGTCTGTATGGGTGTGATGTGCGGGGCCCTTAACGTGTTTGCAAACCCCTCCTTTGCAGCCTCCTCTCCTCCCCCCGTGGCTCTACCCAGATGCTCCTCTCAGGATGCTCTTCTCACACTTACACTTCAGCCCAGCTCAAAGCCATCGCTTCCACGAAACTCCCCTCTCACCTCTCCTTCCTCTGTGTCCCAGGCCGCCTCCATGCCGGGCGTGACCTGGCTAAAGGATGGCTTGCCCTTGCCTAAAAGAAGTGTGACCTCCGTCAAGGATGGCCTCACCCAGCTCCTGGTCCCTGCGGCCAGCCTTGCTGACAGCGGCCTCTACACTGTGGTGCTGAGGAGTCCGCGGGGGGAGGAGGCCACCTATAGCTTCCGCCTCAGGGTGGCAGGTGAGGCAGGCCCGGGCTGGGGCTGGACACGGCTGGGCCGCTCCCCAGGGCCTGGCCACAGGTCTGTGGGATTCCACCCGCCTGGGTGTGCCCGTGACCACACCCTGACCCTTCTTATGCGCCCCAAGGGAGAAAGGAGGAGGGGCCGGGGAGGGGGGTATCACTGTCCTTCTCTCCCGGGGGGGGGGTGGAGTTGGGGACAGTTGAGCACAGCCCTCCCTGGACCTCTGTTGTCCCTCGTTTCGGGTCAGTGAGCGGAGACAGTCACCACCATCACATCACTCCAGAGAGCGGTGGCAAGAATTGTCTGTGGTCCTCCCCTGGGATAAAAGTGGTCTCCCCCAGCCCCAGCCCTGGCGGGGTTTCTGAAGCACAGAAATGATGGGCAACTAACAGCGAGAGCTCCGTAACTTGGTCTTATGGAAGCCCCCATTCTGTTCCTGTGTCATTTTACTTACAAGACAAAGTGAATAAAAATGAGTCTTTTTGGAGGTTTCCCACCCTCTAGCAGTAACTGCAGAGCTGGCCCAGTTCTCTCTGGCTCCAGTCCCCTGCCTGGCGAGACCGTGTCTCCAGGGCCCTGGAAGAAGTGGGGACCACGGGCAGGGCTTGGGGACCTGGAAAGACTCAGGGCCCTGGGCAGGGCCAGGTGGGGCACTTCCGGCTCCAGCCTGACCCCTCTGTCCCCGCAGCGCGCCCACGGGCCCCGGGGCCCATCCTCCTGCGGGAGGGCACGCTGGGCTCGGTGACCGTCGAGTGGGTGCCGTCCCCGGACGAGGCCGACGGGAGGGCCGCCCCGCTGCACTACACGGTGCTGACGCGCTCCTCCCCGCACGCGCCCTGGCGCCCCGCGGCCGAGCGCCTGCACACCTGCCGCTTCACCCTGGTGGGCGTCCTCCCGGGCCACGAGTACCACTTCCGCGTGGTGGCCAAGAACGAGCTGGGCGCCAGCGAGCCCTCGGACACGCGCCAGCCCTGGATCGTCCCGCGGCCGCCGCCAGGTGAGCTCCGCGCGCGCGGAGAGCGGCGGGGACGGAGGCTGGGAGGGCGGGGACAGCCGCCGGTCCATCGCTCGTCCCACCTCCCGCCCCGCCCACCGGCACCCGTGTCCTCCGCGTCTGCGATTCAGGGTGGGTCCCGCCTCTTCCGCGGGGAGAACGCGAGGAGCGGAGCTGTCTGCGGGTCTTGGGTGGCCTCTCAAGTCAGTGGCAGGCGAAAAGGTAGACAGAGACCAGTGGTTCTCCGAAAACAGAGTCTTTTACAGTCAAATAGATGCGAACCTTCAAAGCAGTTGCCAGAAAAAACGGGCCATAGAATCAGATGCTCGTTCTCTCACTTTCACGAGTTTCTAAAGTACAAAAATGTCTGAAAGGTTCCGCACCAAAATGCTAGCTGGGGTCATCGGTAGGTAATTGGTTGTGCTTGGTTTTTATTCCTTCTCCTTTTATTTCTTGTATGTCCCGGTTTGTTCACACTGAGTGTGTGTTAGCTTGTAGTACAGAAAAAAAAAAAAGAGTCCAAAAATTATCTTAAGAAAAGGATAACAAATGAGTAGAGCAGCCTTGGGGCCAAGTTTGCAGGTGAGACGGGACAGTGGTCCAGGCAGTGCCCGAGTTCCCCAGGGGCCTGGGACTCGCCGCAGCCCTTCTCTCTTTCTGACCCTCCTCGCCTGCCAGTTTCCACCGCAGACAGGGTCACGGTGAAGGCTCCCAGCTACCAGGAGCCCGACCTGAGACAGAAGCCCCGCTTCCTGGTGGGCCTGCGGACCCACCTGCTGCCCCTGGGCTCTGAGTGCTGCATGACCTGCGCCGTGCAGGGCTGGCCGCGGCCCCGCGTCACCTGGTTCAAGAACGACCAAAGCCTGGCAGGCGACCCCGCCGTGTACAGCACCGACCTGCTGGGCGTGTGCTCCCTGGTCATCCCCAGCGTCTCGGCCGAGGACGGTGGCAAGTACAAGGCGGTGGCCGAGAACACACTGGGCCAGGCCGTCAGCACCGCCACCCTCATCGTCGTGGGTGAGACGCTACCCGACAGGGGGGCGAGCTGGCTGGGGTTGGGGGGGGGGTAGGAGAGCCAGAGACGCAGCTCCCATCTGCTTTCAGGGAGTCCTCAAGGGGCCCGTCCCCTCCTAGAGGGGTGGGCTGGAGTCAGGACAGCGCGGTTCTCCGCCTCGCTCTCCATGACCTCTGTTACTTAACCGCCACCTCCGGCCCTCCTGGGGCCTTGGTTTGCCCATCGCAGTGGATGAGATCACTGGTGAGCAGCTCTTGGCTTGAGGGGCTACGTGCCACCCACGTAAGCTTCGCACAATGGCCTCGCGACCCATTTTGAATGAGAGAGAGAGGCTTCCTCTCAGTTGCACCTTCATAAATATGCCCAGAGAGGGACACCTAGTGCCCCAAGGCCATCCTAGTTCTCTCATGGGTATTCCCCAGTAAAGTAAATAATGTGTGTTAATAAGAAAACTAGCCTCTTTTTTTTTTTTTTTTTATTGTTAGAGTACATTTCTTTTATGTTTTTAATGTTTATTTTATATTGGAGTATAGTTGATTTACAATATTGTGTTAGTCCCCAATAGCATCTTATATTTTGAATAGTTAAAAAAAAAAAAAAAAGAAGTAACTCCTAAACATTTTTAATTAATCGGGATTGACCTTTGTGCAGCAATGACCCTTTCAAGCCGGGAAAGGAACGTTTCGAAGTGCCCAGCTCGTGTGCACACCTATTGTTTGGGGGAGGTTACGGTTCCCCACGGGGCCAGGGAAGAACTTTGCCCAAAGTTGGAGAGCATGTGGTGGCTGTGGATCTGAACCCACACGCCCGTGGCAGAGCCCCGAGGCCTGACCCCCTGCGGTGTCACATTGACCTTCAGGACGATGAGCCGGTATCCTGGTCCTCTGTGTCTTGCAGAATCTAGCTCTGAGCCCCGACACACCCTGGAGTGGCCCAGCCCATCCCCACAGCCTTGGAATGAAGGCAGATCCTCGAAGGTTCACTCCTCACACCGCACTGGCCTGGGGAGGCAGTCCCAGAGGATGCAGGATGCTGGCAGTGCCCAGGGCCCCAGGGAGAGGGGAGTGAGTGGGCTCCCGGGGAAGCTCCTCCCGGAGGGCACGAAGGCTTTGGGGAAGACAAAGGAGAAGTGGGCATTCAGCCTCCCAGCCCCAAGCTGAGTCACCGAACAGGATGGCAGCGAGCCTCCTGCCTGCGGGAGCAGAGGGAACTGGATGCGTCTGCAGGATGGAGGCCAGATCCCTTGTGGGGAGGGCAGGACGGGCTGTGCCTGAGTGACCACAGTGAGGGGAGAGCACGGGGGTCCGAGGACCTGGGCGGGAGCCAGGTGTGTGTGTGTGTGTGTGTGTGTGTGTGTGTGTGTGTGCTGGGACAGCTGCTCTCTGTATGTTGTTTCTTTATTAAAGCATTGGCTAACCCTGGCAAACCATTTGCAAGTGAATTTGGGGTCTGCACGCTGCGGGGAAGATTCCCAGTGCAGAGCCTCTGTGCCAGGCTCCAGCCAGGGGTGGGCTTCTGGCTGGAGGGAAGAGCTGGGTCGGAACTGGGCTCTTCTGCATCCCGGGGCTGTGCAGTCAGTTCCAAGGGTGGGAAAGCTGGGAACGTTCCGAGGGTCTACGTGGTGGAGAGACAGCCCGCCACCCCCGTCCCGCCCCGTCCCGACCGAGCCCGTGTCTCCTGCATGCCTCTGTCCGGCCAAATCCTGCTCAGAGCCAGCGGCTTCCCTGGGTGGAGTCTGGGCTGGGAAATAGCACTGCTGCGCGGGCTCTGTGGGCCCCAGCTTGCCCCTCCACAGTCCCACTGCCCCGTGTCACCGATGGGCCCCGTGTCACAGACAGGACGGGTTGCTGTGCGACCCACCACCTCCACCAGAAGCTCTGGTCCTCCATCTCCTTCCAGGCCTGGCCCCTGAGCCTCCTAGGCTCCCGGGAAATAACATGTATCAGAAGCTGCAACATGTATAAACCTCTTGATGACGCGGTAACTTCGTGTCACTGCATGTATTGTTATGAGGGCAAAATAGGGACTTCTTCTGAAAAACAGAAACGGAGTTTACCACCAATAAACTCTGAATAATTTCCATTTTATACCTCAGAAGAAAAATTATTTCTAGAGATAAGTGCTGAGATGCAAGATAAAATGATCAGCAAAGATGTTTGAAAATATTTGGGTAAACAAAAAAATGCTGGCTGCAAATAATAGTAATAATATCTACTAGGATAGACTAAAATATTGGACAAAAATTAGGTGTAATTTAAGAGAAGAGTGATCAGAGGTAAAATATGCTAGAATATTATTATTTGTAAACTTTTGCACCCATTAACAATAACTGGAGTTAAGCCTAAACTAATAGATTCTGAGTGTATAGCTTCCAAACAAAATATGGAATGAGAAAAATAACTGCAATCAATCAAAAAGAGGGCAAGTCAGGAGGAGGGGAAAAAGAGGAGGGGGAGGAGGGGGGCAAAGGAGGGGGGAGGGGAGATGAGGGGGAGGGGAGAGGAGGGGGAGGGGAGGGAAGAGGAGGGGGAGGGGAGGGGAGAGGGGAGGGGAGTGGAGGGGAGGGGAGAGGAGGGGGAGGAGAGAAGAGGAGGGAAGAGAAACAGAACTTCTGGGACAAATACAAATAAATAGAAAATATATCAGTAATCACAATAAATGCGAGTTAGATTCTCCAGTTAAAAAAATCACCAGACTAGATTTTAAAGAACTAGCTGTATCCTGTTTGCTAAGACACACTTAAACACAGTACCCAGAAAGGTGGAAAGGAAGAATGAAAAAGATATTTCAAGTAAATACTAGCCAAAAACAAAAACAAAAACAAACAAAACCCCCAATATAACTACATTATATGTAGCACATAAATAATATTAAAGCGAACACCATTACTAGACATAAACGGAGTCACTGCAAAGGTTAAAATGCTTACATCACCAGGAAAATATAACAATTCTGAACTGGCCTGGACCTAAAAGTAGAGCCCCCAAGTATAGATGAAAATATAACCACAAGGGCTTCCCTGGTGGCGCAGTGGTTGAGGGTCCGCCTGCTAATGCAGGGGACACGGGTTCGAGCCCTGGTCTGGGAGGATCCCACATGCCGTGGAGCAACTGGGCCCGTGAGCCACAACTACTGAGCCTGTGCGTCTGGAGCCCGTGCTCCGCAACGAGAGAGGCCGCGAGAGTGAGAGGCCCGCGCACCGCGATGAAGAGTGGCCCCTGCTTGCCACAGCTAGAGAAAGCCCTCGCACAGAAACAAAGACGCAACATGGCCAAAAATAAAATTAAATAAATAAATAAATAAATAAATTTATATTTAAAAAAATATATATATAGCCACAAAACATCTAAAGCAGAAATGGACAGATATACAAGAATAAATAAAACAAAATATATCTTTAAATAATTAATGATTCAAACAAATTAAAAAAATAACGGAAAAGAGGAAAACATTTAGAACTGAATGATAAAATGAAAACTACACATCAAGACCCATCGGATCCAGTGAAAAGCAAATGCAGAAAAAATTTATAGCTTATATACTCACTCTGAAAAAGAAAAAAAAAAAGCTCTAAACCAATAAGGGAAGGATCTGTGATAGACAGTTTCCCAGCCTCCCAGCTAGGTAGGTCATGTGATTGAGTTATGGCCCAGGGAACAGGGGCCAAGTGATGGGAACTACTTCCGGGCCTGCCCCCTAAGGACTGGCTGTGCAGGCATCCCATCTCTCCCTTCCTCCAATGCCCAGCTTGATGCCAAGCATTCTTGTAGGACCCTGTAGCTCTAGAGGTCGGTGGAGCCACTGACCAAAGGACTCCTCACTCCTGAATGCTTCCAGGGAGAACAAGTCCTCCAGACCAGCCCGCCTTGGGCTGTGATATGAAAATCAACCTGAACCATATTAAGCTACTGAGATCTAGAGGTTGTCGTGGCACTTAGCAAATAAGTTTTTAATAAATGAAATAACTTTTAAAGAATAAAGCAAATAGGGCTTCCCTGGTGGCACAGTGGTTGAGAGTCCGCCTGCCAATGCAGGGGACACAGGTTCGAGCCCTGGTCTGGGAGGATCCCACATGCCGTGGAGCGGCTGCGCCCATGAGCCACAATTACTGAGCCTGCGCGTGTGGAGCCTGTGCTCCGCAACAACAGAAGCTGTGTTGGTGAGAGGCCCGCGCACCGTGATGAAGACTGGCCCCCGCTTGCCACAACTAGAGAAAGCCCATGCACAGAGACGAAGACCTGACACAGCCATAAATAAAGAAATAAATACATTTAAAAAAAAATAAAAAAGAATAAAGCAAATAACTTCTTTAAAATGAAAAAAAGAATAACTTTAAAGAACTTAGAAGACAACAATGAAAGGCAGAAATTATAGTAGTGTGTAAATTATTACATATTTGTAGAAAGGATAATATAATTCAAAGGTTGTCTTTTTGAAACGGCTAATAATACTGAAAAAGGTCTGTTATGATTAATCAAGGGAAAAAAAAGAAATGACAAAAATAAACATTAAGAATGAAAAACAGGACACATTACAGATTCGGCAGAGACAAAAGGTACTATTAAATACTTGATGTTAAGACATTTGAATATTTCAACGGAATGTGTGAATTCCTAGGAAAAAAACGATCATTTACCAAAACAGACTCAAGAAGAGACAGAAAACCCGAATAGTCCTATATCATTGAAGACATCCAGTTGGTTGCTAATCATTTTCCCACAAAGAAAACAGCCCAAAGTCTGGTAGGTGAAAAGTTCTTCCAAATGTTTCAGGAACATTTATAATCTTTATTTTTTTCTTTTCTTTTTCTTTTTTTTTTTTTTTTTTTTTTGCCGTACGCGGGCCTCTCACTGCTGTGGCCTCTCCCGTTGCGGAGCAACAGGCTCCGGACGCGCAGGCTCAGCGGCCATGGCTCACGGGCCCAGCCTCTCCGCGGCACGTGGGATCTTCCCAGACCGGGGCACGAACCCGTGTCCCCTGCATCGGCAGGCAGACTCTCAACCATTGTGACGCCAGGGAAGTCCAACATTTATAATCTTAACCAACTTCCCCAGAGACTCGAAAAAGAAGGGGAACGCTCCACCTTATTAAATAAGATTAGTCTAACCTGATGACAGAACCGCAGGGACAGTACAAAGGTGGAAAAGTATAGACTAGTCTAACTTATTAACGTAGACGCAGAATCGTTAACAAATGTTGGAGAGCTGAATCCAGCAGGAGGGGAATGTTCGTACATCACAACCAAGGTAGGTTTGTGCCAGAGCTGCAATATTGGGCTCATATTAGGAAAATGATTCATGTAGTTCACCACATAGATAAAATAAAGGAGAAAACAACACAATCATTTCAATAGATGTACATGAAGGATTTAATAAAATTCAACATCCAATGAGAAGTTTGAGAGTGTTACAAACATACTCTGGAGCCAGGCTGCCTGGTATTGAATATGCTTGAGGAGCTCTGTAGCCTCCAGGAGTTCCTTTAATCTCGCTGGGTTTCAGTTTCCTTATTTACAGAGACGAAGATAATAATAACAATAATAGTACTTTCCTCATAGATGTGTGGTGAGGATTAAAATAATGTATGTATGTAAAGCATTTAGAACAATCCTTGCACGTGTTAATACATTTGTTATTACATTAGTGATTAAAAAAAAAAAAACAGAACTCTTATAAACTAGGAAAAGAAGTAAACATCCATAACCATAGCATCCATAAAGGCCATTTACAAAGACCTGCAGCAAACATCGTAATTGATGTTGAAATGTTGAAATCATTCTCTTTAAAATCAGAAGCAAGACAAAATGCCTACAGTCATCATGTATAGCTAATAGTGTACTGGGGCTCCTCGCCAGTGCAAGAAAAACAAGTAAATATGTAGGAATTGGCAAGAAAGAAACAAAGCTAGCATTACTTGCAGATGATATGATTGTCTATATACAAAATGCTGAATAATCTACAAAATATACAAATTAATAAAAGAATTCAACAAGCGTTCTGGATAAAATAACCGAATACATTTGTATTACCGTAAACAGCTCCACTCAATTGGAAAATGTAACTTTAAAAAGATATCATTTAGAATAGCAACAAGTAAAATACCTAGGGAAAGAGCTAATAGAAGATGTATAATGGAGAAATTATAAAACCTTATTGAAAGAAAAAAAATTTAAACCATAGGCTGTTTTTTTAAATAAATTTTTATTATTTATTTATTTATTTTTGGCTGCGTTGGGTCTTTGTTGCTGCGCGCGGGCTTTCTCTAGTCACGGCAAGCGGGGGCCGCTGTTTGTTGCGGTGCGCGGGCTTCTCATTGCGGTGGCTTCTCTTGTTGCGGAGTAAGGGCTCTAGGCGCCCAGGCTTCAGTAGTTGCAGCACGTGGGCTCAGTAGTTGTGGCTCGCGGACTGTAGAGCGCAGCCTCAGTTGTTGTGGTGCACAGGCTTAGTTGCTCTGCTGCATGTGGGATCTTCCCGGACCAGGGGGCGAACCCGTGTCCCCTGCACTGGCAGGCGGATTCTTAACCGCTGGACCACCAGGGAAGTCCCTTGAAAGAAATTTTAAATGGCATAAGTAAATGGACAGACTGCATCCCTGGATAGGAAGATAATACTACAAAGATATCAGTTCTCTCCAAATTCATCTATAGATTCAACACATTTTCAAAAAAAATTCCAACAGGGCTTTTCACATAAATTGACAAAGTGACTCTAAAATGTATGTGGGTGAACAAAGAGTCCAAAAAAAAAGTCAGGGAATTCCTGAAGAAGAATAAAGAAGAAAGGAGGAAATTTGCCCTATCAGATATCAAGGCTCAGTACCACTTCAGTATTGATAACTAAAACAGAGTAGCTTGGATGCATCAGGAAACACACACAGGACCAGGAAGAATAAACCCAGGCCTATTTGGGAAACTTGACTTATGACACAGCGGGCACCATAAACCAACAGGAGGGGATGAACTGTTTCATAAGTTGTTCTGGGACAATTGGCTATGCAAGTGAAATTGAATTCCTACCTTATTCTATACATGAAAATGAATTCCAGGTGTATTAAAAATTTATATGTAAGTGGCAAAGCTATAAATCTTAGAACATGCTAGAATAGGAAAATATCTGTATTACTTTGAGGTAGGGAAGGATTTCCTAAGATGTCAAAAGCAAAGCCATAAAAGAAAACAAATTAATTTGGCTGTATTAAAATTCAACATGTTTTACCAAAAGTCAATAAAGAACGTGACAGGATAAGCCACAGAATGGGCGAGGGATCTGCTGCCTGATCAGGTCAGTTACTGTCCGTGATTCGTGTCTCTAAAGACCCCTTCAAATCAATGAGAAAATATACATCTCAAGAGAAAAATGAGGAAAAGACGCAAACAGACCTTTCCAAGAACAGGTAATACAAATATTGGCTCAGAAATATATGGACAAATGTTCAGCCTCATTTGTAACCCTAACCTCTAAACCCCAATTTGTAATATTTAAACCATAATTGTATAATGGGTCACTTTATCAGACTAGTGAAAATTAACAGTCCGCCCAAATTCTGGTGAGACTGTGGACTCTTGCCAACGGCTAATAGGGGTGTGGATGGGAGAAAGCCATTACCTGAGCAGGTGGAGTGTGGGAATTACATCAGTGAGGGTTCTCTGGAGAAACAGAACCAATAGGTTACATGTGGACGAATAGAAAGAGATTTACTCTGAGGGGCTGTGGAGACCGGTCAATCCCACAGTCTGCAGGCTGGAGGCCCAGGAACTGGGACCCGGGGAGCCAACAGTGTCCGTCCTGGTGTGATCCAAAAGCCGAGGAACCAGGGTCATCCCTGTCTAAGGGCAGAAGGTGGAGGTCCCAACTCAAGCAAACTCGCCCTGCCTCCGCCTCTCCGTTCCATTCAGACCCTCAGGAGGTTAGATGACGCCCACCCTCCCTGATGAGGACCACCTTTACAGATTCCAGTGCTAACCTCTTCTGGAAACAGCCTCACAGACACACCCAGAAGCCATGTTTCACCAGCCACCTGGGCCTCCCTTATCCCAGCCAAGTTGACACAGAAAATTGACCATCCCAGGAATGATACGCTTTGACCCAGCAATTCCACTCCTAGGCTATAGTCTAGACAAGAAACTTTTGTACGTGTGCCTTGGGGAAAAGATTTCATAGCAGCATTGTGACTGTTAGAGTAGCCACAAACTGGAAACAATGCAATATCCACCAGCAGTAGAATGGATAGAAAAAGAAAATGAAATAGAATAAAGTTTCAAAAACGAATAACAACTGCTTTAGTCATAACGTGGATGTATCTCAAAAACAGTTTGATCGGAAGAAACAAATGACATAAGCTACACACAGTGTGTGTCCATCCATGTACATCCGGGTCAACACCAGGCACAGTAAACATGCTGCTGTTTAAGGATGCACACACACAGTGGCACAACTATAAAGAGTCTCGGGCGGTTAATTAACACAGGTGTCAGCTAGTAGTTACTCCTGGAGGCAGAGCTGGCGAGAGGAAAAGGAAAAAATTGCAGCTCAGCTAAGGCGAGGCCTCAGGGAAACCATGGTGATCTATTTCTTAATTTGGGTAGGTAACATGGAGTTTATGTTTAATCATTCTTTAAACCAGAAAAAAAAAAAACTTTTTTGTACACTCTGGTATGTACATTCAACAAAATAAGTAAAATAAACTGTTGCACAAAGCATTTGAATAGAATTCCTCTCTCTCTGACACACACACCCCTCTCATTTCTCCCCTCCCCTCCCCCGACTCACCTTTACTGATCTTTATGTGTAAAACATTGTACTCGAAAGAGTGCTGTTGAATGCATTAATTTAGGTCACAAACATTGCAGATTTATTCAACTGAGTTGTATGTTTTCTGTTCCCAGTTTTAAGGTGGGTGAGATGTCTCCCGTGTCTACCTCTTAAGCTACATTATATTGCCTTTTACTTGTACATAATTTCCAAAGCACAGGAAAGGCCTTCTCACATCTGCACTGAGTCATAAAAGATAAGATAGGATCGTTGGGGACAGTCTACTGTGGTGAGAGAGGAAATGAAAGAGAGGACAAGACAATGGTAACTTTATTCCCCTGTAGGCACCTGGGGCGGGCACAGGTCCTAGCAGCCCAGGTGCGCTGGTCTTCGCCCTGCCCTCCGGGACCCCTCCGCGCCAGGCCACGCCCACGCCTCCCTCTCTTTCCCCTCATTGGCTGTGAAAACACGGCCGCAGCCAACCAATGGCAACGACCAAGGGTGTCGTCATGTGACTGGAGACACCCCACCTTTCTCGAGTCCTCGGAACCCCCTGCTGAGAATGGTGGGGGGGGGGGGGGCGGTGAGGGGGCGCTGGAAGACGGGACCCGTAGCGGCTCAGAATGAGTTGGGGGCAGCGTGAGCTGTGGCTGCCAGAGCCCCCGCTTGGGAGGGCTCTCACTTGGCTTAAGGTTCCGCCCTTGCCATCCTGAAATTCTTAATTTTTAAACAAGGGGCTTCCCGTTTTCATTTTGCACGGGACCCGCAAGTATGTCACCGGTCCTGGGTGAGGGTAGGGTTAGTTCCCAAATTTCAGTGCATGTCAGAATTACTCTGGGGGCTTAGCAGTAATATTACCACTGATAATAATGTGATGGATGGCTGTTGTAATGATATATAGCCAGGAGGGCAGCAGCGCTGGGGACTTTCTCAAATAGGAAAGTGACCCTCTTACTTGTTGGGTTAGAGGGCTGTGGCCTGGGTATCCTTGAGCAGGAACTGACCCAGCTTTGGGTGGCACTGGCCAGAGAAGACATGGGGCTGACCAAGCGGGTACTGGCCGTGGTCTCTGCAGAGAGGCTGGCGCAGCTATCTGGGAGGGGCCGTAGGGCCAGCGGGTGGTGTTGCGGGAGAGGTCAGGAGGCCTGGAGAGGGGCCCCTGAGGCTGCTCTGCCCACAGCTGGACCAGGCCCGGGCATCAGGCTCCCACCTAGAGTGTCCTGTCAGGTCCCTGGCCACCAGCCTCTAGGAGATGCTCCAGCCCCTGGGGAGAGTGGGAGGCCCAGAAGGTCGGCTGGAGCGAAGACTGGGCGTCATGGTCCAGCGAACCTCAGAGGCAGAGGGGCCCTGGCCACAGGGGCAGCTCTCCCAGGCCCTGCAGCTGCAGTGACAGGAGCCAGGGAGCTGGGGTGGGGGACGAAAGTGTGGCAGCTCCGAGCGGTGGCCCCAGGGCACAGCAGGTGGCAGATACCTGGTGAGAACAAACTGCACTGAGTTGAAGGCTGCCCCTGCCTGCTGGGGGACCTCAGGCACCTCACCTAACCATCCTGGGTCTGGGACTTTCCTCAAATGGCCAATACTGCGGTCCTGCCTACCTCCAGGGTCATGAGTGTGAATGCACTTTTAACGCTGCTAATCCGAGGTCAGGTCATTACCAGCTCCCACGGGCCCTCTTCACTCCTGCTGGTGGCAGCTGAGGGCAGCAGGCCCCGGAAGGAGGGGGGGCTCACGGGACAGAGGAGGACAGAGGTCTGGCTCACCTACTCCCCTGTGGAGGCAGGCAGGGAGGGAGGGTGTCACTGTCATTCAACTGCAGCCCGAGGCCCAGCCCCTGTCTGTGGGAGCCAGGAGCCTGAGGCCCGGCCTCCAGCCCATGGAGATTGTCTGGTGTGACGTCCTCTGGGGTCAGACAAGGCCCAGAGAGGGAAAGCACATGCCCAGAGCCACACAGCGAGTTAGGGCAGAGCTGGGCTTAAATTCTAACTCCCCGTTTAGTGTTCTTTCCACTCTCCCCCCAGTGAGGGCCTGTCCTGGGACTGAGGCTGCAGATGCCTGGGGCTCCACAGCCCGAGAAGCTCTGGGTGTCCCGCAGGTGCCGTCCTGTCCCAGCACCATCGTCTACCACTTGTGTGGCCTTGAGAAATTTACTCAGTATCCCTCAGCCCAGTCCTTCGTTGGTGCCATGGAGGTGATCACAGACCCTTCCCCAGACTCCCCATCCGTGTTCGCACCCAGAGGGAGGCCAGGGAGGCAGGCCAGCTTGCCGAAACCAGTGAGGAGTGGCTGGAGCAGATGGGAGAGGCAGGCAGTGGAGTCCAGCAGTGTGGGGGCCAGGAGCCCCGCCCAACCCAGAGTGCATGGGTGGGGTGGGTGGGGCACTGGGGAAGCCCTGGCCCCCTCCTGAGTCCTGTGGCCCAGCGGCCTGCCATCCCAGACCCGACCACCAGGTGGTGCCCCAGGCTTTGCAGCCGGGCCGGACACGTGGCTGTGAGAACTCGTCCTTCAGGAAAGGGGGCTGCGTGCGGGCAGGGGAGGGGGATGGAGGGCGGCACCAGCCACCACCAGCAGGTTCTCCTACCCCTCGGATCTCCCCTGGGCCCTTCTGGGAGAACTCCGTGCTGGACCAGGAGCCCTGACCCTGACCTGGCAGAGAGGGTGTCTCCTTCCCCAGCCACCTCCCCTCCCCCCTCCCTCCTCCCTCCCCCCCCCACCCCCGCGCCATGGTCCTCAGCCTGGGGTCTTCTGGTGTCAGGGCTCGAGTCCTGGGTATCACTTAGAGGGGCTTCAGAGGGGAGGTCGGGAGGCAGGTCCTTGGGGGTCTTGGTGACCCGCATGGCCTGTGGCCGGGGACAGTGGGCAGGGCCACCGAGACCCAGCCCAACGCCACCTTCTCTCTCGTGCTGCCGTCTGGGCCTGCTTACATGTCCTCGGCACGTTCCCTCCAGGACATGGGAGGACAGGCCCATGCGCAGACCCCCTCTTTCCTCCTGGGCCCAGAGCCTGGGGTCTCCCTGAGGGTCAGGGAGTGGTGCCAGGGGCGTGGCCAGAGTGGAGCCCCCCAGGGCCTGGCTCAGATGGCCCAGAGAGGACTGCAGACTGGCCCGTCAAGAACAGGGCGTGGCCACGGCCAAGGGTGAGTGGACAGGGCGGCGGCCGGGGGAAGCCAAAGCCAGGTCCAGCCGGAGGCTCAGACGAGACACCCTCCCTGGGCTGTGGGAGCCCTTTCCGTCCAGCCAAGCCCACCTTGGCCAGGGAGGGGGGCGGGCAGGAGGTGGGGAGACAGGGCACGGCCTCAGCTGCTGGCAGCTCTGCTGCGCTCCCTCCCACGACACGACGTCCTGGGTGAGGTGCCTGCGATGAGGCCAGCGGGCGGGCACAGGCCCTGGGAGGGTGGCCCTGGCAGGGACAGGCGCTTTCTCGCTGCACATCGCTGGCCGGAAGCCGTGGGGAGGGTCCCTTCCAACAGAGCGACCTTCTCGTCCACCTTGGGCTTCAGCCTGCCAACTCCAGCCTCCCCTGGGGGGTGTCCTCCCCTGCCCCGCACAGCCCCAGACCTACAGCCAGTGTGGAGCCCTGCCAGCCTGGACCCCACCTCTGGCCATCCTCTGTGGGCCTCTCCTTTCTGTGTGGACCCCCCAGCCCTGTCCCTCCGCCTCTCACCCCCTCCTCCAGGCTTGTGGGCCCATGGACAACCTGCCAGCTCAGGGCCAGCCGTGGAGGGGATGCGTGAGTGTCTGCTGGATGGGAGCCCACCCTGCCCCACCCCCTGGAGCTGTGTCCCTGCTCAGACGGCGGCTGGAAGTAGTTCTCCAGTCCACAGGGCAGTGGACTCGGGGAGCTGAGTTCCACCATCACCCGCTGCCCTGCCCCAGCTCTGCAGCAGTCCCAGCCAGGACACCCCAGTCCATCCCAGAGCTGGAATAAACGTGTGTGCCTGCACGGGGCAGAGGGGGAGTTGGCAGAACTGGCGGGGGCAGGGCTGCCGCGGGGGGAACAGTGGGCCGGGAGGACAGGCGGGTCCCTCCCTCCGCTCCTGAGCTTGCTGGGGAGGGAGACCCCGTTCTGCTGAGCTTACCGTTTTCAAACTCCTTCCTGAGAAGATGGTTTGGTTTTGTTTTTTTAATGATTAGGGAGTTGGTCCATGTTGGCACATCCTTGCAGCATCACAGGCACTGTCAAGCTCCCCATCAGCCCCTGGGGTGGGGCCCTGCCTGGGCCCCTCTGTTCCTTCGCTGGTGGGACAGTGCTGGCCTGCCCCCTGCAGTGGGAGAAGCCGGCTGGTTCCTGTTACCAGAGGGCAGGGGCCAGTCGGGCCATATTACGCAGAGGCGAGGGAGGGCGGGAAGTGGGTTTGGCCCAGGGAGGTGGGCTGAGGAGGTCTCACCTGTTCTAGGTAAGAGAGGTGTGGCTTTGTGTTTGCTGGAGGCTGCAGCTAGTGGACCCACCCGTCCCCCAGGCCTGGCCTCGCCCAGGGAGCTGGCTCCGGATTCCCAGGAAGAGTGCACTGCCCACGCGCGCAAGGCCTTTCCCCGCCCCCAGGCCTGAGGAGGCTCATGGGGTGGGGCTGGCGTGGCAGCCGCAGCGAGAGCCTGGCAGAGGCACCACTCAGCCCCCGCCTGCGTCAGGGGAGCTGCCGATGCTTGCTCCCAGCTTCCCAAGAAAGGAGACGTGGCTCCCAGACAGCCTCCCCACGCCGCCAGGCAGCTCACACCCTGTCGTCTGGGTGCTCCCCAGCCCTTCTCCGTGAGGGCCTGGCGGGTGGTGGGCCCAGGCACCGGAGGAGGGAAGCCAGGCAGTGGGCTGCAGGGAGATGACTTTGCAGGCGGACAAACCCTCCTGTAACGCGGGACGATTCTGCCCGCCTTGCCGCCAGGCCCTCCCCGCAGCTGGGCCTGAGGACCAAAAGGGGCCAACGGTGTGCTCACCTGGACTGCCCGGCGTGCAGGTCCTGGGGAGGCCTCCGAGCTGGAGCATGGCCTGGGCGGGACACATTCTGGTGATCGTGTGCACGCAGATGGGCATGTCTGGCCCTGGCTTCTGGGCAGAGAATCGTGGCTCCCAGGCCCCTGCTCCGATAAGGGGTCGCACCCACCTCCCCGTGCTGTCCTGTCTCCCTGGGCTGCCTTTGTCAGAGGGCACAGAGCAGTCTGCGGGCCCCAGTCCATCCTTCCCCTCCATCTGAGTCTGTCCCCCTCGAGGACTTTGAGCCATTGACGTGTGTTTTAAATACAGTCATATGCACAGACCTCAGTCGTGAAGAGCTTTGATAAACATCCACAAATCAAGATACAGTGCATCCCAACTCCCTGGGTAGTAACCTGTGGGCAGGGCCCGTGTCCCTCGGCACCTGGCTCCAGGTGCCAGTTTGTGTGTTCCAAGCCTTTTCTCGACTGACTTGACCTGGACGCAGGGCCTCTCCCTCTCTCCCTAGTGGAAGGGCCCCTGGGTGACCCGGTTGTGTCCGGACCCCCCTGGGCTTGGTGATGTCACTGAGCTCACAGGGTCCAGGCTGAGTCCACTTGCCGGGGCTCTGAGCTCTCCCCTTGTCCTGGTGTGGTGGCCACCCAGCGCCCCCGGGACCCAGGAAGGTGGGAGCTGGGGACTGATGCTCTGCCCCTCGGGTGTTGACAGCTGAGCCCTGAGTTTGAACGCTGCCCGGGAGGCCAGTACCCCTACCCCTTGCCTAGGGAAGGGCAGTTGGGCTCAGCCCCCGGTGTCAGTAGCCACCTGCCCCAGGCCTTGACCTAGCCCACCTGTAGCCACAAGAGCTTTGGCCACAGTGCCGGGCCCTGTGATGATCTTGTTCTGTGTGATGGGGTCTGTGTTTTCCAGTCTAACAAATGAGAGTTTATAAAGAAAAGACTTCAACGTTTCGGGGCACCAAAAATTTCTTTTCAAATGACAGCATTTGAAGCCCTAACACCTAAAGCAGGTAAAAGTGGAGCCGCTCAGACAGAGTGGGCATGATGGGCCAGACCCCACCCTCCAGGAACGGCCTTACTCCTTCCCCAGCCCCAGGGGCCCCAGGGAGATCCTTGGGTTCCGTGACTCACACTTTGAGGACCTGGTGCTGGGCCTGCTCCAGAGAGAGGAGCATGGCTCAAGTCATCCTGAGACACCCCCTTACTGCGAGGGGCGCAGGGCCATCTTCTAGCCGGAGAGACAGGAGGTAGTGACTGGCCACCGAGCCAGCACTTCTGTGTGTCCTGGTTCCTGATCCCGCAACCTCACGTATTTCTCAGGACCGTCTCACGAGGGGTGTCCCTGCCCATTTTACAGATGAGGAGGGGCTCTGCCAGGACGCACAGCTGCCCTCCGGGGTCCGGGTCAAAGTAAGGAGCGGGTAGGGTGGGAGGTTGCCCCTCAGTGGGCGCCTCTCCTGAGCTGGGAGGTTCCGGTCACCCGACAGCCACCTGCAGACATGCCAGGCATGAGGTGGGGAACATGTCCTGTCACCACGAGGCACAACTGTGCCCTCCCATCCTCAGGACAGCAGGGGCGGGCGATTAGCCTCTGTGGGACCTCCTGTGCCAGGCTGGCCTGAGGGTGGCCACGGACATCGTGAGGGCAGGCGGGAAGCGCAGGGCCGGGTTCCTGAGCCCGGCCGCCCACCGGGCAGCACGAGGCAGAGGCGAGGGGTTCTCAGGCCTCCCCGGGGAAGGCTGCTCCCCTTTGGGGTGGGAGCTGGGAGGGCAGGGGCCAGTCCGGGACTCACACCCTTCCTGGGCCCGTCACTAATGCGTGTGGAGTGAAGTGGTGGAGGGAAGATTTGGGGCAGCCTGTGTCCCCAGAGTTCCCCGGGGCCTGAGGTCCAGGGGGCCTTTTCTCTGTCCGTTTCTGTCCCTCCCTTGTCCCAGGTAGGGGCCCTGCTGGGAGCAGAGCTGGCAGGATGGGGAGCCAGCTGGGGCTGGACTCCTCACCTTTCAGCCTAGAGCTGCCCTGGGAGCGGGGAGCTGGGGGTGGGGAGAGGAGTGCCTGCACAGAGGCTGGTGAGGGTGGAGGAGGGCAGAGGAGGGAGGAGGGAGGAGGGCAGAGGAGGGAGGGGAGGGTGGAAGAGGGATGGGAGGAGGGTGGAGGGATGGGAGGAGGGAGGGGAGGCACATTTTACTGTTTCCTGGGCCCACACCTCACTCTTCTCACCAAATACTCTCAGTGTCTGTATCTTGAAAATCTGTTAATACCACACCTGCCTGTAGGGCACAGGTGTCAAACATGGCGTAGGAGAAAAGGAATGTCAAAATATCACGATAATTCTTATACTGGTTACATGCTGAAATGATAATATTTTGGATATATTGTGTTAAATAAAATGTGTTATTAAATTTAATTTCACCTGTTTCTTTTTATTTCTTTTTTTTAAATTAATTAATTTATTTTTGGCTGTGCTGGGCCTTCGTTGCTGTGTACGGGCTTTCTCTAGTTGCGGCGAGTGGGGGCTACTCTTCCTTGCGGTGCGCAGGCTTCTCACTGCGGTGGCTTCTCCTGTTGCGGAGCACGGGCTGTTAGGTGCGCGGGCTTCAGTAGTTGTGGCACACGGGCTCAGTAGTTGTGGCTCTTGGGCTCTAGAGCACAAGCTCAGTAGTTGTGGCGCACAGACTTAGTTGCTCCGCGGCATGTGGGATCTTCCCGGACCAGGGCTCGAACCCGTGTTCCCCACATTGGCAGGTGGATTCTTAACGACTGCGCCACCAGGGAAGTCCCTCCTTTTACTTCTTTAAATGCAATTGCTGGAAGATTTAAATTGCGCGTGTGGATCTCATTACGCTTGTTGGACAGCCGTGATCGCAAGGCGACTCTCGGTGCCCGGCGCACTCTGGAGGATCAGGCCCCGTCCAGCCTGCAGCCTGCCCTGCCCTCTTCTGGGGCCTATGGTGGGGTCGACCGTTGTACTAGGCTGTCAGCACTGCTGAAGAGATGGCCCAGGGAAGGCACCTGCCTGCCCAAGGCACCAGCTGAGCCCCAGTCAGGAAGCCAGCAGACGGGACCCGGAGGTCAGGACCAGCAGGGAGGGCCTCGGCTGTGTGCAGGTGCTCTGTTTGCACCATTTAATCCTCGTGACAGACATACAGGTGGATAATATTATCTCCGTCTTATGTCTGAGGGGCTCTGAGAGGTGAGTGAGCTCAGCCTGGGTCACAAGGCTGCTGAGTGGCAGAGCCATGATTCAAATAAAATTTATGGGACTTTAAAGCCTGTACTCTTAACCCCCAGCTTGTCCCATGGGGTGGTGTCTGAGTCCTGGAGGGTGGAGTGCTGATCAGGAATTCCATCCACAAGGAGGGGAGGTTGGAGATTCTGAGGCTCACGTGAGGGTGTAGGCAGGGCTGATGCTCTCAGAAGGTGTCCTGGGTCCCTCTGCGGGTCTGGGCCTTGATGGCGGGAAGGCTGACTGGCTTCACCAAGCCGCCCAGCGGCACGTCCAGGGCTGGACTCGGGGCCAGACTCTTGTACAGTGGCCGTTCTGCTATCCAGGCGGTGACCACTTTCCACTCGGCTGGTGAAGCCCAGATACAGCCAGGCACCTGGTCCAAAACAGAGCCCTGGGGCTGCTGCAGGTCCCAAGGCCCTAGGCTCTGAGGAGGATGAGGAAGCCGGAGACCATGTTACTGCCACTCATTGTGTAATTAATGAGTTTGTGGGGGCAAAGGAGCCGTTTCTGACCTCTGCGAGCGTGGCCCGGCTGAGAGCTGCGTGTCCCCGCCCAGCAGGGCAGGCGGCCGTGGGCATCACTGGGACCGAGCTGCTCTGTGGCTTCAGCATTCCTGCTCTCGGGGCCTGGGGTTCTCCACAGGGCCTGACCCACCCTGCCCTGTGCTGTGGGAGCCGGGCTCTGCGTGGCGTGGGGCGGCCCAGACCATCACCCCCTCCCTGTGCAGCCTTGCTGGCCCGCTCCAGGCCCAAGGCATCCCTGCTGTACTCACAGGTCTGTCCTCAGAGCCTTCATGAGGGAACTTCCTGCCTCAGCCTGGAACACATGCCCTCAGAGTCTTGCGCAACTCCTGCGAGGGACACCCGCTCGGAACGCGGCGGGCGGTTTCCTGGACGCACCGGCTCCCGTGGTTGGCTGTGCCGTGCTCTGCCCTTGCTGTGTCCCTCTGGCCTCAGTTTCCTCACCCATAAAATGGGGCGACACCACCCACCCCACGGACCTGGGAAGGTTAAATCTGTCTTAACCTAGGAGGGTTAAATCCATTTTGCCAGGTGGAACGCCTGGCAAAACAAATGCTCTCCAAGCCTGCCTGTCTTCAAGGTCCAACTCAACCCGTCTCCCCCAAGAAGCCTCTCCTGTGTCCGCTCATCCTGTCATCAGAGGCAGGCTGAGCCCAGGAAGGGGGCCACGCCCACCACAGAGCCCCCTCTGCTCCAGGACTGATTTCAGCTACACTCACCTATTCTTTTTAAATTTAATTAATTAATTAATTTATTATACAGCAGGTTCTTATTAGTTATCTATTTTATACATATTAGTGTCTACGTGTCAATCCCAATCTCCCAATTCATCCCACCACCACCACCACCACCACCCCCTGCCCCCCGCTTTCCCCCCTTGGTGTCCATACGTTTGTTCTCCACATCTGTCTCTATTTCTCCCTTGCCATATTGTCTTGATTACCGTAGCTTTGTGGTGTAGTTTGAAGTCAGGGAGTCTGATTCCTCCAGCTCCGTTTTTTCCCCTCAAGCTTGCTTTGGCTATTCGGGGTTTTTTGTGTCTCCATACAAATCTTAAGAGTTTGTGTTCCAGTTCTGTAAAAAATGCCATTGGTAATTTGATAGGGATTGCATTGCATCTGTAGATTGCTTTGGGTAGTATAGTCATTTTCACAATATTGATTATTCTAATCTGAGTACATGATATATCTCTCCATCTGTTTGTGTCATCTTTGATTTCTTTCATCAGTCTTATAGTTTTCTGAGTACAGGTCTTTTATCTCCTAATTTAGGTTTATTCCTAGGTATTTTATTCTTTTTGTTGCAATGGGGAATGGGTTTGTTTACTTAATTTCTCTTCCTGATCTTTCATTGTTAATGTATAGGAATGCAAGAGATTTCTGTGCATTAATTTTGTATCCTGCAACTTTACCAAATTCATTGATTAGCTCTAGTAGTTTTCTGGTGGCATTTTTAGGATTCTCTATGTATAGTATCATGTCATCTGCAAACAGTGACAGTTTTACTTCTTCTTTTCCAATGTGTATTCCTTTTCTCTTCTCTGATTGCCGTGGCTAGGACTTCCAAAACTATGTTGAA
This sequence comes from Inia geoffrensis, assembly GCA_036417435.1. NCBI lineage: Eukaryota > Metazoa > Chordata > Mammalia > Artiodactyla > Iniidae > Inia > Inia geoffrensis. The sequence continues at coordinate 1,425,340 of CM070901.1, read as the reverse complement.
TAACAGTGGTGAGAGTGGGCAACCTTGTCTTGTTCCTGATCTTAGAGGAAATGCTTTCAGTTTTTCACCATTGAGAATGATGTTTGCTGCTGGTTTGTTGTATATGGCCTTTATTATGTTGAGGTGGTTTCCCTCTGTGCCCACTTTCTGGAGAGTTTTTATCATAAATGGGTGTTGAATTTTGTCAAAAGCTTTCTCTGCATCTATTGAGATGATCATATGGTTTTTCTCCTTCAATTTGTTAATATGGTGTATCACATTGATTGGTTTGCATATATTGAAGAATCCTTGCATCCCTGGGATAAATCCCACTTGATCATGGTGTGTGATCCTTTTAATGTGTTGTTGGATTCTGTTTGCTAGTATTTTGTTGAGGATTTTTGCATCTATGTTCATCAGTGATACTGGTCTGTAATTTTCCTTTTTTGTAGTATCTTTTTCTGGTTTTGGTATCGGGGTGATGGTGGCCTCGTAGAATGAGTTTGGGAGTGTTCCTTCCTCTGCAATTTTTGGGAAGAGTTTGAGAAGGATGGGTGTTAGCTCTTCTCTAAATGTTTGATAGAATTCACCTGTGAAGCCATCTGGTCCTGGACTTTTGTTTGTTGGAAGATTTTTAATCACAGTTTCAATTTCAGTGCTTGTGATTGATCTGTTCATATTTTATTTCTTCCTGGTTCAGTCTTGGAAGGTTATGCCTTCCTAAGAATTTGTCCATTTCTTCCAGGTTGTCCATTTTATTGGCATAGAGTTGCTTGTAGTAGTCTCTTAGGATGCTTTGTATTTCTGCGGTGTCTGTTGTAACTGCTCCTTTTTCACTTCTAATTTTATTGATTTGAGTCCTCTCCCTCTTTTTTTGATGAGTCTGGCTAAGGGTTTATCAATTTTGTTTATCTTCTCAGAGAACCAGCTTTTAGTTTTATTGATCTTAGCTATTGTTTTCTTTGTTTCTATTTCATTTATTTCTGTTCTGATCTTTATGATTTCTTTCCTTCTACTAACTTTGGGTTTTGTTTGTTCTTCTTTCTCTAGTCCATTTAGGTGTAAGGTTAGATTGTGTATTTGAGATTTTTCTTGTTTCTTGAGGTAGGCTTGTATTGCTATAAACTTCCCTCTTAGAACTGCTTTTGCTGCATCCCATAGGTTTTGGATCATTGTGTTTTTGTTGTCATTTGTCTCTAGGTATTTTTTGATTTCCTCTTCAATTTTTTCAGTGCTCTCTTGGTTATTTGGTAACATATAGTTTAGGCTCCATGTGTTTGTGTTTTTTACGTTTTGTTTCCCCTGTAATTTATTTCTAATCTCATAGCATTGTGGTTGGAAAAGATGCTTGATATGATTTCAATTTTCTTAAGTTTACTGAGGCTTGATTTGTGACCCAAGATGTGATCTATACTGGAGAATGTTCCATGCACACTTGAGAAGAAAGTGTAATCTGCTGTTTTTGGATGGAATGTCCTATAAATATCAATTAAGTCTATCTGGTCTATTGTGTCATTTAAAGCTTGTGTTTCCTTATTAATTTTCTGTCTGGATGATCTGTCCATTGGTGTAAGTGAGGTGTTAAAGTCTCCCACTATTTTTGTGTTACTGTCGTTTTCCTCTTTTATAGCTGTTAGCATTTGCCTTATGTATTGAGGTGCTCCTATGTTGGGTGCATATATATGTATAATTGTTATATCTCCTTCTTGGATTGATCCCTTGATCATTATGTAGTGACCTTCCTTATCTCTTGTAACATTCTTTATTTTAAAGTCTATTTTATCTGATATGAGTATTGCTACTCTAGCTTTCTTTTGATTTCCATTTGCATGGAATATCTTTCTCCATCCCCTCACTTTCAGCCTCTATGTGTCCCTCGGTCTGAAGTGGGTCTCTTGTAGACAACATATATATAGGTCTTGTTTCTGTATCCATTCAGCGAGCCTGTGTCTTTTGGTTGGAGCATTTAATCCATTCACATTTAAGGTAATTATTGATATGTATTTTCCTATTACCATTTTCTTAATTGTTTTGGGTTTGCTTTTGTAGGTCCTTTTCTTCCCTTGTGTTCCCCACTGAGAGAAGTTCCTTCAGCATTTGTTGTAGAGCTGGTTTGGTGGTGCTGAATTCTCTTACCTTTTGCTTGTCTGTAAAGCTTTTGATTTCTCCATCGAATCTGAATGAGATCCTTGCCGGGTAGAGTAATCTTGGTTGTAGGTTCTTCCCTTTCATCACTTTAAGTACATCGTGCCCCTCCCTTCTGGCTTGTAGAGTTTCTGCTGAGAAATCAGTTTTTAACCTCATGGGAGTTCCCTTGTATGTTATTTGTCATTTTTCCCTTGTTGCTTTTAATAATTTTTCTTTGTCTTTGATTTTTGTCAGTTTGATTACTATGTGTCTCGGCGTGTTTCTCCTTGGGTTTATCCTGCCTGGGACTCTCTGTGCGTCCTGGACTTGGGTGGCCATTTCCTTACGCGTGTTAGGGAAGTTTTCGACTATAATCTCTTCAAATATTTTCTCGGGTCCCTTCTCTCTCTCTTCTCCTTCTGGGACCCCTATAATGTGAATGTTGGTGCATTTAATGTTGTCCCAGAGGTCTCTTAGGCTGTCTTCATTTCTTTTCATTCTTTTTTCTTTCTTCTGTTCCACAGCAGTGAATTCCACCATTCTGTCTTCCAGGTCACTTATCCGTTCTTCTGCCTCAGTTATTCTGCTATTGATTCCTTCTAGTGTATTTTTCATTTCAGTTATTGTGCTGTTCATCTCTGTTTATTTGTTCTTTAATTCTTCCAGGTCTTTGTTAAGCATTTCTTGCATCTTCTCGATCTTTGCCTCCATTCTTTTTCCGAGGTCCTGGATCATCTTCACTGTCATTATTCTGAATTCTTTCTCTGGAAGGTTGCCTATCTCCACTTCGTTTTCTGGGGTTTTATTGTGTTCCTTCATCTGGTACATGGTCCTTTGCCTTTTTGTTTTGTCTGTCTTTCTGTGAATGTGGTTTTCATTCCACAGACTCAGGATTGTAGTTCTTCTTGCTTCTGCTGGCTGGCCTCTGACTTAAACTTTTCCTTTAATGTTTCTAAGTAGTGATTTTGATGGGTTTTGTCAACATGGTACATGCTTATCATAAAAATCCAAATAGCACAGAAATCCACAAAGGAGAAAGTAATAAAACACCCCAGATCCCCAGAAATAACCAACATAAATATTTGCCGAACATCAGGCTTGGCACATGTCTAAACATAAAGACAGATAGAATGGTAGACAGATGACAGATAAACAGAAATAATGGTATAAGAATGGGATCACATTACATGCTTTGAAAATGTGAAAAGGATAAGTTTATCTGTGCTTACATATGATACAAAAAGAAAAGGAAAGCTGAAAGCATTATTTGACCTTGGATAAATGATTCATAACCACAAGAGACATCTGTACCTATAAGATCCCTCTATAGACAAGGAAATAAATTATTTTTGAAATTGTTTTAAAAGCCTGTAGTTGTTGGTGTTTTTGAGTTACGCTTTTATTGTAGACAGAGCGCTGACCCCTGCACTCCATCCCTCCCCTTCTTCCACATCCTGATTTTTATTCTTATAGAATTTTCATCATGTTGGGAGTTTTAAGTGCTCCTGTTCGGCTCTGCGTGTAAATGGATGCACCGCTCACCACCAGCCCTTCTTCTCTGGGTTCCTCAGCTTGAGTCACCCCGGTTTTCTGTCTTTTATTGTTGGATGGTATTTCCAAGACAAGCTCTCACGTCTGAGGGTCCCTCTGCTGACTTTAGACTTTGGCCACACTTTCCTTCCCTGCGTGTGTTGTGGACATTTCTTCATGGTCTGCTGGTGTTGGATGTGGGGAAATCTGAGGCTATCCTGAGTTTCCCTCTTGTAATGACTTGTTTTTTCTCTGCCTGGACGCCTGAAAAACTCGTCATGCTTTGAAGTTCGGTAACTTAAACAGGTCACGTCTCTGTGTTGTGACCAACTCTCTATTGTTTTCTGGGATTACTCCTGGCGTCCTTTCCATTGGTAAATTCAGTCCATCCTTTACTTAAGGGCAGCCTTTTGTGTACAATATCCCCAAATATCTTTTCTATTTCATTTGTATTGTTCTCTACTTTAAGGATATTAATTATTCTTACATTAGCTGATCTTTATTTATTTTTGTCTCTCTAATTGCTTTTCTCTGCATTGATTGTGACGGTTTCAAGCCTCTCCTTTGTGCCATTCTATTTTTAGCCTTGTTTGTTGCTGTTTCTAAATCATTTATTGGGTTAGTAATGGTCGCTAGTTCTCAGTTTGTCTTCCTGACCCTGCAATCTCTTTTTATCCCATTCAGCTTTGTTATCCAGTCTTTGAAGATTGTAGTAACACCTTCTCTAAAACAGGATGCGCTAGGGAGGAATCTGCTTCTGTTTTCCGCTCAGGTTTTCTTCCAGACTGGACTCTTCCCCATCTCTTTCACGCTTTGCTCCTCCCCCTGCACACCCACACACACACCGTCTCCCTGCACCCACAGCATATTTGCAGAGTTGCTGTGCTATTTCTTTTCCATACTGCTTATGCTGACACTACGGCCCCATCCACACCCTCCATTAGCTGTGATATGAAGCCAATGAGTCACATCTGTCTTGTATTGTTCCCCGGATTGCCTCATGCATGTAAGTCTTGCCCTCATGCCTTCGGCGTCCGGAGGACAAGAGCCATTCTTCACCCTCCTCTGCTCCCCATTGGGCATGCCACATGCAGGGGCTGTCTGAGTTCTAACTCCAGTGACCACAGGTTGGGGCTGAACAAAGTTCTCAAGCCCTGAAAGACATTTTTATAATTACAGAAGACTCTCCACAGCTGTTCTGGGAGCTTATGAAGGGCAGAGCAAGAGAAAATGTGTTAGAGAAATTGAGGTGACTCAGAACACATAACGTGCTAAATTCCAAGAATTCACCTGACACTAAATTTACAGGAGCAAAAAAGCTTGAGCTTATTTCAGTTGGGGAGGGGGTTTTGTTTTTCCCATCTCCTCTGGGTGCAGAGTTTGTTTGAGAAGCTTCCATACCTCGCATCCAACCTGTCAGGGAAAGTTTTCTTGAACACCAACACTACCAGCGTTTAATAAACACCTGCTCCGTGCTATAGGCACTTGGTGTTTATCTTCCCTCTTAATCCTCTCAAAGCTATCCTACAAGTTGATTTTCATCAGTTTCTTTTCACAGATGAGAATACTGAAGTACAGAGAAGTTAGGTAACTAGTCCAAGGACATAGACAGGTGAACTTCCCAGACAGCAGCACAGACCACCCGGTGCCCCCAAAGCCTTGCTTCTCCCGCTGCCGCCTCCCAAGTTGGCCTTCAAGAAGTGTGGGCAGTTTTAGAAAAGGCAAGGGAGATAGGATGGGGCTTGGAAGACAGAGATCAAGAAGTTCTGGGTAATGGAAGCAAAAAGGATGAAATGGCAGAGGCAGAAGTGAGAGAGGGTCTGGGTCTGTCCCCAAAAGAACTGAAAGCAGGGACTTGAGTAGATACTTGCACACCCATATTCACAGCAGCGTTATTCACATCAACCAAGGGGCAGAAGCCACCCAGGTGTCCATTGACAGATGAATGGATAAGCACGATGGGACCTACACGTACAACAGAATATTATTCAGCCTTCAAATGGAAGGCAATTCTGACACCTGCTACACATGGATGAACCTGGAAGACATTATGCTCAGTGACATAGACCAGTCGCAAAAGGACAAATATTGTGGGATTCCACTTACATGACCTAGAATAGTCAAACTCATAGAGACAGAAAGTAGACGAGTGGGTGCCAGGGGTTGGGGGTTGGGGGTAGGGACTTTTTTTTTTTTTTCTTTTAATAGGTACAGAGTTTCGGTTTGAGAAGATGAAACGGTTCTGGGGTTGGATGGTGGTGATGGTCGTAGAACACGTGATGCACTTAATGCCTTTGAACTGTGCACTTAAAAATTGCTAAAATGGTAAACTTTATGTTATGTATATTTTATCACGATTTTTAAAATACAACCCCACAAATTAGCTGGACCCGTCATGTTCTTTAAAAATTCAGGTTCCTCGGCCTCACCCTGGACTTGGGTGTGTTCCTAAAGTGTGCCTTTTTTTTCTTTTTTTTCTTTTTTTTTGCGGTACGCGGGCCTCTCACTGCTGTGGCCTCTCCCGTTGCGGAGCACAGGCTCCGGACGCGCAGGCTCAGCAGCCATGGCTCACGGGGCCCAGCCGCTCCACGGCATGTGGGATCTTCCCGGACCGGGACCCGAACCTGTGTCCCCTGCATCGGCAGGCGGACTCTCAACCAGTGCGCCACCAGGGAAGCCCCTAAAGTGTGCCTTTTAAGAGAAGCACTCAAATGGTTCTCATGCTCTCTAGTTTAAGGACCACTGGCCAGGATGGAGACCTGACTGGTGACAGACAACCGGGCTGGAGGAGCGAGTGGAGGTGACAAGTCTTCCCGAGTCCGGGGGCGCTGTGCCCGGGACATTCACTCTTCCTGCTGGTCCAGGACCCCCTCCTGGGCAGCCGGCCATCTCTGGGAGAAGCCTGGGAGCAGCAGGTCCAGGGAGCCCCAGGGGCGGGGGTCTAACCCACATCTCCCTCGCTGACACCACCGGCAGGGCCATTCCCTTGGAAAGAGAGGCTCTGGGGACGGGGAGGGTCCAGCAGGTCACCTGGTTCCTCTTCCCATCACTGCCAGATTCCCTTGTACCCGTGACCCTCCCCTGTCTGGGTCCCAGCGTGATTCACTGTTCACAGAGTTCCATCCACAGGGAAGTGTCCGCGGGAAGCGTCTGGGAGCGGGCGGACACTGGCTGTGGCAGCCTGAGGGCTGCGCTCACCTGAGCCAGAGCGAGTGGACTCACCTGGCTGCAGGGGAGCGCTGTCACCATTGCTTCTACTCCCCGTGGACCAGGCCCATCCCCTGCCCAGAACAGCCCCTTCTCAGTTATCAGGGATCCCAAACAGGAGGCCACTGCAAGGTCTCCCTCCGGAACCAGGGGCTGGGGGCCCCTCCCCGCCTCCCCTCTCCTCCCCGGGCCCCTGCCTCACTCTCTTTCTGTCTGTGCACCGGGGTTCTCTGCCTGCTGGGCAGCGTGGTTGACAAGTGGGTCCCCAGCACCCAGAGCACCCCAGCCCCACTTTCAGGGTTACTCTGCCCGGATTGGTCCACCATGGCCAAACCTGTGAACAGGCTTTGGGACCCCCCATGCTGCCACATCCCAGGGACTGATGTGAGGAGGGGGGTCATTCCCAAACAAGCGGAGCTCCAAGGGTCCTGATCTGCATGCGATCCTGTGCTGACACCTAGGAGCTCCCAGGCTCTCCCCCACCCACCCCGTCTTCCCAAACGGCTCCCACATCCCTGTCTCTGCAGAAGCTCACCTGTCCAGAAAAGCAGAGCTGGGCAGGAGCAGGGCCAGGACAAAAACCAGTCCTTCTGGCTCCAAGTCCTAGCCCAGTTCTGTCCCCCAGGCTGCTGTGAGATTTCCGTGTAAAGCGGTGGCTGGCTTTCCAATCTCCCCTAACGTGGACCAGGCTTTTCTTCTTCTCCCTGTAGTTCCTCTGTGATTAGACTAATCTGGGAGACTTCTCGTCCACGTAGAAAGGGGATGATGTAGAGAGCCTTCCACCCCACAGAAGGAGAAGGAAGACACTCCTGAGACCCGGCGTGGGCACAGGCGGGCAGAGGAGGCATGAGGGTCCTGCCCTACCCCCCCCCCCCACCACCGGGTTCCATTCAGGGGAGGGAAGAAGTGTAAGTTAGGGGTAGAAACGCCCAGAGAGTTTGGTGGGGGTCCCCATGCAGGAGCCACCCTCCTAGCTTCTTAGTATATGGACCCACGAATGACAGGCCCCTTAGAAAAGCCCAGTGGTCCCCACGGGGCCACATCCAAAAAGGGACAGAGCAGCAGATTAGGTGTCTGGAGAGGTGGTCCTGTGCTCTTGTCCCCCAGCTCCCTATGGCCTTGCTGAGGCATGTAGGGCTTCTCCAAGGTCCTGCCCCTCCCCCATGAAGCTTCAGGAGGGGCTGAGAGTGCTGCCTGGCAGATTTGCTAGGGAGCTGGAGCGGGCAAAGCAGCCACAAGGCTGCAGGGCGCCACACACCCAGGCTGGGAAAGAGGTTTTGTCACGACCAGCACTCAGGCATCTTTGGGGCCAGGAGAGCTGAGGTGGGGGGCGCCTCGCCAGCCGGGGAGATGGCACCGCCCCCCTAGGAGCAGCCCCAGGGCCTCACCTGGGACAGGGCAGGGGGACCTGCAAACAGAGGGCGGAGGGCAGACCCCCACTCTCCTACACCAGGAGGGTGCCCTCGGGCACCCTTGAGATAAGCAGTAACAGCCCCCACGTGCAGTTTCAGTGTTGAATTCATCACTCCCCCAAGTGACTGTGAAAGAATACAAGACAGATTGTTACAAACCAGCACCTCAGTTACCTTAAATGGGCAAGTTGGTTTGTTTCCTGCTACATGTCTGCGCCATGGTCAGAGTGAGAAAGTGGGCCAGTGCGCTCCCTGGAATCTGGTGTAGACAATAAGGTAGTTTACTTGTTTTTCCTGTATATGTAAGTATATTATGTAAACATTACACATCTACAAACCTAAAGCTTTATACCTAGAAACTGAGAGATACCCCAGTCTTGGTCAGAGACCCCTGGCCTGGAGCGTGGAGCAGTGGTTCAGACAGGACTGGGCTGGGCACCAGGTCCCCTGAGCCCCCTCCCCAGGGGCCCAGCTCTGGCCTACAGGAGGCTCTCTGTGGCCAGTGGGCTGAGTAAGGCGTCTCTCATCGTCAGACCCATGCTGACCGGAGAATCAGCACCGACAGCCATTAGGACAATTGTTCTGTTTAGACGTAACCGGACTTCACTGCAAGGGTTGAGAGAGTCTTCATCCGGCAGCGTCCCGGCTGCCACAGTGGCCACCCCGCCAGGGCTCGTGGAGGGAGAGCGGGGCGGACGCGAGGTCGGGGTGGGGCAAGGAAAAGTCCCCGGTGGCCAGTGGGGGGCTCTGAGCCTGCCCCCAGCATCCACTGGCGCCGCCTTGCCTGCCCGCTTCCACCCACAAACGGCATCGCCATGGAGACTGACAGCCACGCCCGTCCAAGCACCTCGGGGCGCCGTTTCCCAAGGGAAGTGAACCTCGGATCCCCCTGACCTGCGCCTCCCTCCTGCCCCGACCCCCTCGGCAGCTGAGGCCCAGCGCACAGGCTCCCCAGCTGCTCCCGGTGGAGTCAACACACTCAGGGGACCTGGAGAGGAGCTGGGGCCCCGCCCCCGGGACAGCGGGGGGGGGGGGGTGGGGGGGGAAGGGGAGGGGCTGGGTGGGACTCGGGGGACTCTGGGGACCAGGTAGCAGTTATGCCATCACCTGGCAGGTTGGACTCTAGGATGAGAGGGGAAAGCATGGGCGAGGGTGGCCGCAGCAGCTCCCTGGCCGTCCCCATTCATAAAGAGGACAGTAGTCGAGGGGCGCTGGTGGGCCGGCGCCTTCTGTGGGGTGCTGCGCTCAACCATCTGGCTTTATTTAATCCTCATAACAAGCCTGCCAGGTGGGTGCTGTCACGCCCATTTCACAGGCTCCGAGAAATGACGCGTTTGCCCAAGAGGTCGTTAGCGGATGAGAGGTGCCTTTGTCTCCAAACATTGAGTCTTAATCACACTGTTGTGGGTCTTGAACACATACACTCATTCAGGACTTTGCAGCCTACAAAGTGCTCTCACACCAGTAGCCTGTCTGTGCTTCAAACAGTGCCCTGGGGAAGGTGGTGGCTGAGAGACCACGGCACGCTGGAGGCGTCACAGGCGACCTGGCCTGAGCCCCGTCACTCTAAGCGTGGTCTGAGCACAGGCATCGCCGAGCTGCTGGTCAGAAGCGCAGAGCCCCGGACCTGCTGAAACAGAGCCTGTGTGGTAAGGAGGTTCCCAGGTGACTCAACACCTGTTCAGATTTGAGAAGCACCAACTTAGAGCATCTACCCCAAACCCCTCAGTTCACAAGCAAGGAAACTGTAAGCCACAGAGGCAACGACTTGTCCAAGGTCACACAGCAAGCTGGAGGCCAAACCAGGCCCAGACCTCTGCTTCGTACCAGGTAGTGTGGGGGACAAAGCCCCCCAGGGCAATGCTCTTTCCCCCTTGACACCCATCTTCCCCTCTCCTATCCACCTCCCACTGCTCATTAAGCCAAGCCAGCTGAGCCCCAGTGTGACTGGCTGTAAGAATGTCCGGCAAATCCTGAAGAAAACAGAACTAAACTAAACTAAGCTTCCTGTTGAAGCCTGGTGGTCCATCCTACCCTGAGGATGGACCTTGGGAACCAAGTTCTTGGCCAGTATCACAGATCGGTAACTGGACTGGAGCCCTGCCCTGGCTTTCCTCCCAGAGAAGCACCCCAGTTTACCCACCTGAAGAGAGGCATCAGGGCCTCCCAGGATGCATAAACCTGCCCGAGCTCTCAGAGTGAAAGGCCCATCAACAGACAGGGCCCTGTAGGGTTTAATTGTGGCTGCACCGCATGAGCTGCCTAAAGACGTCCCATTAAGCGGGATGTATGAAGCCATGGCACCCCGTGGGGTGGGGGGCCACGACCCGAGGCTGACTTCCTGGCCGAGGTGTGTGACTGACTTTGTAAATTCCTCCCAGGGAGGTGACGTCACCGTGCCTACTTTTCCCGCCGATCCCTTGGAGCACATTCTTTTCTGGGTACGAGTGACACCAAACAAAAAGTCGGTGGCCAAGGGCAAGGGGTGAGAGGTTGGCCATCCAGTGCTGGGCGGGAGCTGCTGGCCCCTGTGTGCTGCCATTGCCGAGGGGCTGTGTCATCCCGGAGCCCTTCCCCGGCCCCAGGGGCCAGCCCTGGGTCTCATGCCCCCCCCCGCCGCCACCAACCGCCACAGCCAGGTGCCCCATGGGCTTGCTGGGAGGCCGACAGCTCAGGCCAGGTGACCGAGAGCGTTTCGGAGTTAGTGTCTCTGTTTCCCAGGGTGGACGCACACATCACCACAAACTTGGTGTCTTAACACCAGCAATGCCTTCTCTCACAGTCTGGAGGTCAAAACTCCACAGTCAAGGTCTGCGCAGGGTTGGTTCCTCCTGGAGGCTCTGCAGAGGAATCTGATCCGTGCTCCAGCCTCTGGGGGTCCTGGTGTCCTGGGCTGTGGCTGCACCCCCACCTTCTGCTCTCTCCTCTGGTTCCATCTCCCTCTGCCTTCTCATGGAAGGACACTCGTCATGGGCCCCAGGGCCCACCCAAAACGCAGCGTGACCTCATCTCAAGATCCTTACCTTAATTACATGTGCAAGGGCTCTTTGCTCATATAAGGCCCCTTCATGGGTTCTGTGGTCAGGTCATGGACACGTCTCTTTTGGGGGATGCCACAGTGTCCCCCGACGACTGTGTGCTTCGGCAGCTCTGTCCACCCCAGACTGTCCCGTGCTGTGTGTGGTGGGTAGACGTGGAGGGAAAGCCCTCGGCTCTGCGTTGCAGGAAGGACCTCTGAGACTCAGCTCGGCCGCTGAGTCCTGCAGCCCCTCTGGGCCCCATCCTCACAATGGGGGCGTTAACGGGGGCGGACACTTCACTCGGGAAACTGATGGGCAGATCCCAAGAGATCAGGACAGGAAACCATTTTGTAAACTAAAGAACTAGGTAAATATGAAACAGGGTCATGAGTCCATGTGCAAAAAGCCAAGAGCAGAGGCAAAAACTGTCCAAGCCAGCCAGTGATCCACTCCCGAGGGCCACCTGTGATATCCCTTTGCAAGCCTAGCAGCAAAACTCTTCATCCGGGACCACACGTTTGCCTTCCACTGTTCTGCGGTCCCCAGTGCTCCCTGTGTCCTAAAAGGCCTCAAGTTTTGTCTCTATGTCACTTTGCCCACCCTCCCCAGCCCAAGTTCTGAGCTGAGGGCAGTTGGAATGGTTTTATCTGGCTTAAGCAGAGTTCAGAAGCCACCAGTTTCCAAGACAGTGGGCTGGGGGACAGAATCCTCCGTGAGAGAAGCCAGGCCGCCCAGGGTCTCCTTGGGGCAGGAGGGGGCCAACACCGGCAGATGCGAAGTGTGTGGAGAGGCGCCTTTGGGAAGGAGTGAGACGAGCCCGGCCGCCTGGCCCTCCCCCTGCCTCCTCTGCAGCCGTGGTGGCCAGTGCAGAGCTAAGGCTGGAGATGGCTTGAGAGTCAAGGTGTCTGGGGAGCCCCCAGTTCCTCCCCAGCTCCTTGTCACAACGGGCCCAGGTCCAGCTCCAACCCCAGCAGGGCCTCTGGGATGACAGTACCTCCTGGAAGGAGGGGTGGCGGCGGCAACACAGTGCCCAAAGAGGCCTCTGGCCGCAGGACGTCATAAGAGAACACATGGAATGTCGCTGGATGGGTGAATACCCAGGCCTACCGGTGACGCGGGGACCTTACAGTGAGCTGGGGGACGCAAGATGTACTGAGTGGCACGAGGTGCGGGGGGGCAGCGGTACGTCCAGCTCAGGACACCTGTGGGGAGGGGGCAGCGTGTGAGCTGGGCTGGGGGGCGTGGCCGTGACGGGGCTGCATGTGGAGGGTGGGCAGCAGCCTGCCAGGCAGACGGGCCACAGTGACCCCCCGCGGCTCCCAGCTCCGGCCGGGTCAGTGGGAGATGACAGACCCTTTGGGAGTAGCCTGTAGCCCAGGGCCCCGCTGAGCACAGACGCCGAGGCGCCAGCCTGCTTGTTACTGGGGTTCCTGATAAGAAGGCACCCAGACAGGCAGTCCGGGCCGAGGCGAGGGGCGACGCAGACCGGGCTCTGCCTCCCAGCAGGACCTCAGCCCGGCCCCAGGCCCGAGCATCTTGGCTCCCACCGGCGCCCATCCGTGGCCTGGCAGGCTGCAGCCCAGCAGCTCAGAGGGAAACACTGCCGGGGTGCCAGCTGCCCTGGGTGTGGCTGCCTATCTGCGGGTGCCAGCGGATGACGCATCCAATTATCAGGAGGCGGTGAGGGCTGCGGCTGGGGTTGGTGACTGTGAGACCCAGGGCCATGCAGGGCCCAGCGGGGGCAGGGTGGGGTGTGCTCACATGCCAGGCCTGCCAGCCCCGCGCCCTCCCACAGCAGTTCTGGGGCTGTGGCTCGACCTCACAAATGCCACGATTCTCCCAGCACAGGAACCTGCTCTCAGACTCCCCTCAGGCTTGTCACCCAGCCCCACTGTGCCCCAAAGGGAGAAGTGACCCGGCCCCCGGGGTGTGGGAGGCCTTTGTGAGGCGGGATCTCCAGGCCCCTCCGCTCTCAGGGGCCTCTTCCGACGAAGCAAGGGGTTGACCAGATGGTCTCTGAGACCCCCTCGACCTCTGATGTTCTGAGGTCCCCAAGGTCGGAGTCACAGCTGCTAGAGGAGAGGAGAGGCGGGGTGGGGCGGGGCGGGTGGAGTGGGGAGTAGAACCAAGGGAGGGAGGGTCTGGAGGGGAGCGCAGGTAGACAGGAGGTGCTGCCGGGGGAGGGAAGGACGCTCTGATTATTAAGCTCCTGCAGTATACCAGGCACCAGGCTAGATGTTTGATAAATATTTTATACATATTTATGGTCACAAGAAGCCTGTGAGGTAGATGTGACTAATCTCATGTTACAAAGGAGGAAACTGAGGCGCAGAGAGGTCAAGTGGCTTGTTCAAGGTCACACAGTGGCCCCCAAAGCCCCTGTTCTTGTTTCGCAGCTGCCTCCTGGGAAGGCCCTGGAGTCTGCGCTCCAGCGGCTTCCGGTCCTGCATAGCCATGTGCCTCCCCGCCCCCGCCCCCCAATCCTGAGGCTGGGGCTCCGCCCAAGCCCAAGTCCTATCGCAGGTTTGCAAAACATCACTGCTGGCCAGGGGGCAGGGCAGCTGGAAAGGCGGGTGCTGGGTTTGCCGGCGTGGGGAGCACAGAACTGGAATTTTGGGTTGGCAGAGGCGCGGGGCCCAAGCAGATCTAGTGCTGACGGCAGCCAGTTGGGCCAGGCTGGACCCCAGCTGGGTTATTCATCACCTTTCCAGCCTCCCGGGCCGCCGCCCCACCCACCGCACCCAGGGAGACCAGAACTGCAGCTCTGAAAGGTTCTGAGCTTTGGGAGATGGAGCGCACACCCTGGCCTTGCCCCTTGGCCCCCCCGGCCCACCTGCCTAGGACTCACCCAGGCTCCCCCTGCTCTCCAGGCCAAGGGTGCAGCCCCAGGGTATCCCTGACAGCAGGTGGTGAGACAAAGGTCATGAGAGAAATCAGTGTTTAGAAAGGCAAAGGCTCGACCAGGCTGCACTCAGCATCCATTATCCCAGAGACTTGCCTCTGGAGCCAGGGGGTGGACTCGGTTGGACCCAGTAAGCATTTATTGAGCACCCAATGTGTCCCAGAGGTGTGGACGGTGGGGAAGGAGAAACGAGCAGCACACAGCCCCTGCCTCAGGCTAAGAAGGTGACGGGGACTGTAACACAGGTACAGCACCTGCTGCAAAGTGTCCCAGGAGAGGGCACTGAATTCATTCATTGTCGGGGAATTCCTCGGCAGGGATAAACAGGGTTGATGAGCTGACAGGTGGCAGGAGGCAGGGGTGGAGGGTCTTGTCCCCCTCGTTTCAGGCCTCTCAGTGGCCTCTCAACCCTCTTAGAATAAGATTCAAACTCTGGACAGAGGTCTAGAGGGCCTGGCACGGTCCTGTGCTGGTGGCCACTGTATTCACACATGGAAGCATCTGAAATGTGGCTGGTGTGTCTGAGGAGCTGACTTTTTTACTTTTTAAAATTTATTTAAAAAAATTTTTAAATTGAAGTATAGCTCATTTATAATGTGTTTCAGGTGTTCAGCAAAGTGATTCAGTTATGCATATATATATTCTTTTTCAGATGGTTTTTCCTTATCGGTTGTCACAAGATACTGAGTAGAGTTCCTGTGCTAGACAGTAGGTCCTCATTGTTTATCTATTTTATGTATAGTGGTTTGTATCTGCTAATCCCACACTCCTAGTTTATCCTGCCCCCCCCCCCCACCCCCGCTTACTTCATTTAGCTGTAGCTGGTTCGATCAGGACAGACACAGAACACTGCCATCATCACCCAGAGCTGCGCAGGACAGCGCACCCTGCCCGCCTGTGTCCACCTGTGCGCACCTTCTCCTCCCCACACCGAGGCCGCGCTGGTCTGTGGGCCCCGAGGACGTGCCAGGCGCATGGCCTTTATCCCATGGTTCCCTCTGCCTGTGGCACCTTCCCCCACTGCTGAGATGGGTGGCCTGCGCGCCCCTCTCCGACCCCTCCCTGACCACCACTCAGAGGGCGAGTGAGGGCGGACCCGGCCATCCATCACAGTTTTGTCCGTGGGGACTGGCCTGCCGCGTAGCCGTTTAGCACTCGGGACAGACTTACGTGACAGCCTGAGTGAGCCGCACCTAGAGGAGCGTATATGCAAAGGCACAGGGGAGGCATTGGCGCGCCGGGCGGGTCAGGCAGGGCTGGCAGGAAACAAAATGAGAAGGGAGGCTAGTGAGAGGTGGGGGCGGGGCAGTGGAGTCCCCCAGAGAGAATCCCACTAGCTGACCGGGGACTCAGCTGGAAGAGACCAGGCAGCCGGAAAGCCCAAAGCTACCCGGGACAGGGAGGGGGCAGGTGAGGAAGGACTGGGCTTCGCAACGGGCCCACCCAGGAAGCTACCTCTTCCGGCTCCGTTTGGGGTTCAGGTGGCGGTGGCCCCCTCACCTGAGGGGCTGGAAATAGCAAGGAGTAGCTTCAACCCTTCGAAGCAGCAGGAGCCCCAGAGGCATCGTCTCAGCCTCCACCTGAGCCAGTGTTCCTACCTGGCCCAGCCGTCCCTGCCTCCCTCACCTCTCAGAGGTGAGCTGGATGAAGACAGGAACTTTGTCTCTTTCAGCCTCATGTCCTGACGGGCCCTGCCTCGTGGGAGATCCTCACGAAGTACTCGTTGAATGAATGAATCCGTATTCCGCTTGTCGGAGAGCCCTGAGCGTTGAGAGCGGAATCTGGGTCCCAGACAGTCTGCAGGGCAGGCCGCAGGGGATAAGACCCCCATCCACACTCATCATCCCAACGTCTTTGAAGATGAAATTGACTCATCGTGTTTCCGAATCAAGTCAAAATTAACTTCTTCCAAGACGCTTTCCCTAGACCACCCCACACCCTCTAAACTCAAATCCACCCACACCCACTAGGGTGTTTTCACCATCTAAAGACACGCCATTCAGAGCGTGCTCATCTCCGGGGCCTCTGTGACCTCTGTTCCTCACTTGGGGACTGTGACCCTCTCCTCTGACCTCCCATAAGGGGCGGGACTTGGGCAGGCAGGAGAGAGAGGCGACAGCAAAAGCTGTGGCCCAGACCAATCTTCCCAGCCAGAACAAACCTCCCTGTGGCCCCAGACCTGTGGCTTGAGTCACCTTCCTTTCTTTCTCCTAGGTCGGGGGTCAGACTTGGTTCAGATCCCAGCTGCACCACTGACTTCCTGTTTCTGAGTGTGTTTTCTCATCTGCAAAACAATACATCCTGCGGGGGGGGGTGGTTACTGGGAGATGAAATAGTGTCTGCAGAGTGGACGGACTGGTGGTGCTGGCCCTCCCTCCATCCACGTCCACATTCAGACTTTTTTCACCTTGTTATTGGGGTAGGAGAGGCAAAGTCCAGAAGACCTGATTCAAGATTCTCCTGCTCTAAAAACCCCCATAACCGACAGCTGAATTATAGAGTGTTTGGGCTACGGTGGACTTGGGGAGCTATCAAATCTACCTCCTTGCTTTACAGATTTGGTGGGGAGGATGGAGGAGGGCACCTGTCCAGCATCATGAATGGAGTTAGGGATACCGCTGGAACTGGACCCCAGGCGGCCTGGCGTTCGTGCCTTGTGATAGAAACAGATGCTCTTAAAAGGTTGGTCCATGGAAGGCTTTTAGCCACTGCTCGTCACAGGGGAATCTCAAGGAGGTAGCCTGGCACCGTCACCCAGTGCCCAGGTGCTGGATCCAGGCTGCCTGTGCTCGGCCCTGCCTCTGCCACTTACCAGCCTTGTGACCTTGTTGAGCCTGTTTCCTCATCCGAAAAAGAAAGATGCGGATGCTGGTACCCACCTCACAGGATGATTGCATTCAAATGAGATGGTCTATGGAAAGAAAGGGCCCAGACTGTGCCTGACTTGTAGGAGCACAGCAAATACTTGCTGTGGCTCTCAGTAGATCAAAATGTTAATATCAAAATAATAGAAAAGCATCTAGAAAAACTTCATATCTGGAAACCATTTTAAAGATAATCAGTTTCAGCCTCCAGGGGCTAAGTATGGCCTATTATAGCCATACAGGCTACTCCTGTCACCTCCTTCAGGGCCCGTCTACATCCTAAAGGTGGCAAAATTATCATTATTTAAAGACGTAATTAACATTTATTATGGCTAGCATATTAGGTTGTAGATGCGCCAAATGCATGATACAATGGACTCGTGTTTTTCCTTGCTGTCATGTATACTTTATAGGATGTTGGGCTCCTTCTGTCATCGGTGTGCACCGTACTTTAAGGCCCCTTTTGTAGGACTTTTATAAGGGAGGCCAGATAGTGCGGAGGGGAGCGCACTGGCCCTGGAGTCACCAGGCCCCATTCAAAGGTAGGCTTTCCCACGTATCAACTGGCGATCACGCGCAAGCTACCTCCTCTTTGAGTCAGAAAACTGCAGAGGCTGGGCTGGGTGACGTCCAAGGCTCGGTCCAGCCCTGACAGACTATGGTTGAAAGCAGACTCTCACAGTCTGAAGTGATAATCAAGGTCTACAGGGGTTGAGCTTTGGTATCCATGACATACTGTTGGTCACATCTCTGGTTTATTTGACTCTAAGTTCTTAGGGACATAGCCCTCAATTATAAAACTATTTCTATTGACTCCACGATGTGCTTTACGATTTTCTTCTCTGCACGTGGCATTACAGAGAACAGCTGGGCTCCTGCATATAACATCCACGTCTCAGGAAGCGAGCGAGTGACCATCATGTGGTCCCTGAGACCATCCCCGGGCTTCTCAAGTCTACCTCACAGAATTCCCGACAAGCATAGATTCTGAGGGCCCCTTCCTCTGCAGAGCAGAAGGGCAAGCTGAAAGTGAAAGGCATGAGCTGTGAGTGCCAACTACAGCAGAGGTGGTGGATGGAGGAGCCCAGGACACAAAGAAGCTAACCGGACTGCGCTGTCAGTTCAGCCCTGGATGTCCAGCATGGGAACCCTGAGTTGTCAAGAAGTGCATAAATGTGCTCAGGGTCTTTTGCCAAAGGGGGAAAGGCAGGGGTGTGCTGCCCTTAGAAAGATTTCAATCAACATAGGTTTAAACTATTCAGTTCCTGTTACACACCAGATTCCCTGGCGCCGGCTACCTCGGGGCCTGAGGACAATACTACAAGAATGAAGCATCACTACACAACGGGAGAATGCACACAACGTCCTAGGATAGTAAGTCCACAGCCGGGTAGTTTTAAGGGGTAGGCCACCTTAACGGCTTTTCAATAAGGATCTGGGTAGGATTCAAATCAGACTTAATTTACCTTAAATTAGCTAGTCTTCATTTATTCGTCCATTAAAACATATTTTTTATTGAGCCCCGAAGATGTACCAGGCACCCATTTTAGGGGCTAAGTCTGGAGTTTCAGAGACACCCACTGTTCACCTGGTGTTTCCCCTGGCATGCCCATGCCCTGGGGGGTGGGTACTACTTTGTGGTTTTGCATCTCAAGTCTCATCCTGCTGTGGGCTTCAGGCCCTCACCCCCTCCCTGCAGGTTGGAAGCTGTCTTGGAGCTGTGCTCCTTGCCGTCAACCTGGGAGCCCCCATCCACAGGGCTGGTCTCCGCAGTGACCTCTGCACGGAGGCAGATGGGCATCTGGCTGTGCAGGGGGCCCAGTCGAGAAAGACTCCTTTTTCTTAGAGAGACGTCTCCCTCAGTCCCGAGCTGAGCGCGCACTCTATCCCTGAGCGCGCAGGACCGGGACTGAGGGCGGCTCCCCGGCGGAGGCCTCACCTCGGCAGGTCGCGGGGAGAGGGAAGGGGGACAAAGGAAGAGAGAGCACGCTCCAGGCTCGGGACTTGAAGCCCTGCCCCCAGAGCGCCCGGCCCGCAGCTCAGCGCCCGGGGCTCCGCTGGAGCGGCCGCGGGGGGGAGGGGGCGGCGCCGGGCGGGGCGGTATATCCAGTGCGGCGGGGGGCGGGCCCGCCAGTGCCTGGGCCAGGACGTGCCGGGTGGAAGCGCCGGGAGCAGCAGCCGGGAGCCTCTGAGCACGAGACGGTCACGCGCGTGGCCGTCGCTCTATGGGCACAGGGAGCCTCTGAGCACGAGAAGCGCCCGCCGCCGCTGCCGCCCCGCACGTCGCGCGCCCCGCACCTCGCACCTTGCCGCTCGCTCTCCGGGCCCGCGCCCCGCGCCGCCATGAACCACTCGCCGCTCAAGACCGCCCTGGCCTACGAATGCTTCCAGGACCAGGACAACTCGACGCTGGCCCTGCCGTCGGATCTGAAGATAAAGACCGGCACGTCGGGCCGGCAGCGCGTGCAGGAGCAGGTGATGATGACCGTCAGGCGGCAGAAGCCCAGGACTTCCCAGTCGTCCACCCCGAGCCACTCCAACCGAGGTAAAGGCCGGATGCGCGCGTGGCCGGGCGGCGGGGCGCGGGGCGCGCGCAGACCCCAGCAGCGCTCCCTCCCGCCGCCGGGTCTACTGTGCAGCCGCCGCTCGGCGGCGCGCTCACGGTGTTGGGGGGGTGGGGGCGCGGTGGGAGACGCAGTCAGGGCCGTTCTCGGGGCCCAGGGCTTTCTCCTCCCCGGCCTGCTCCGGGGAACTGTCTCCGCGTCCTGTCTTACCCGGTCGCCCGGGGTCGTGCGCCTCCCTCACCCCGCCCCATCTTGCCCGGACTTAGCTGCGGGATCCCAGTGGCTGGGGGGGTCCTGGGGGAGGGCGGTGCGTGGCTGCCGGGCGGGCAGAGAGTCACGGAGACCCGAATGGAGGCCCAGGAGGGGCGGGCGGCCGGGGAGGTGGCGCAGGGAGCGGACAAGCCCTTGTGACTGCGCGGGGTGGTAGCGGGAACCTCGCACCTGGAAGAGGCATGTGTGGTTCCAAGGTCGCCCCGGGCCAGTGCGGACCCTGGGGACTGAGGCCGGGAAGGGGTCCAGGATGCCCTCTTTCCCGTGGCTGAGAGAAACCCACTTTCCCACGGGATTCGCCTAGACCCACTAAGCTTGCCTAGAAACAAGTGTCTTAGGGGCAAGTAGGGAATTCGGTGGCCAAGGTTGGGAATCCCTCGCCCCCGCCACCCGCCTTGCTGGGCCCTCGTGGTGGACACTTGTCCATCTAGGTGCCGGCATGGCCAGCCCTCTCCCCTCCACGGTAAGGTCCCCCACCTGGGGGCGGCCAGGAGAAAGGGGTAGGACCCCTGAAACGCAAGGAGGAAGGTATGATACCTGACAGGGCCCTTTGCGGAGGATTTTTAGACCAAACGCTTTCATACAAAGCATTCCCAGTGAGAATTACATGCAAATCAGGGTGCCTTCTATTTATTTATTTAAATGCTAATAAAGACGCTGCAGACCGCAAACCAGTACAGGTCATCCAAGATTTATTTATTGAAAAAAAGAGATATATTCATCAAGTCAGGTGTTCATGAGAGAGCGGGGAGAATGGGGGTAGTAAAGAGGGGGGGACAAAGGAGATGAATCCTCACCGATTCTCCCACACACGCGTGCGTACGCGCGCGCGCGTGCACACACACACACACACACACACACCAGCTCACGATTTCAACCTCCGTGCCCCCGCCCAAGTGGCCCCCGTGTAGAGCTGAGGGGGAAAAATGGCTGGCGGAGGACTCCCCTGCACCCTGAACCCAAAGGTCTGTGCGGCTGCGCCCCTTACCCTGGCCTGGGCCCCCTACTCCTCTCCTGCCAGACCCCCACTCAAGGTCACAGCCTCCAGAGCGCTTGCCCCCTTCCCTTTTGTTTGGTGCCTTGGTAGCTGCTTCCAGCCTTTTTTGGAAGTAGGTTTGGGAAACAAAGTGCCCTTCCTGGCCACAGCCCAGTCACTGCTCAAGGCAGCCTCCTCTCTCCCTTGCTGCACACTCACCCGTCCCCCTCCCACTCCCGCTCCGTCCCTGGCCTGAGCTTGAGGCTCACAGCTCCAGAAAAGTCTCAGACCAGCCCCGGTGCCCCAGACACCCCCTCTGATTCCCCGATGGGGCGCTGGCTGAGCACTGTGCCCCTGACCTCTCTCTTTGTGGGTGACGTCCTTCCCTCTTCTCTCCACTTCTCCATCCCAAGGTCCTCCGGGGGCGTCAGCAGGCAGGGGCGGACTCTGATGGCTAATGCGTCCCTCTCTGAGGGCTGACCCTGGAGGCATGTCCCCTCTACCCCTGGCTCTGACCAGTTTCCCCAGCGGCACTGTAGCTGGGAGAGGCCGTCAGGCCACCTGCAGCTGGTGTTTCTGGTTTATCCGGCTTTGTCTCTTCGCCGGCGCCGCCCCAGCGTCCCCAGTTTGCTCTGTGACTGCCTCTCCCCCCTTTGGTCCTTCTCTGTCCTGTTGGTTTCACCCGTGTGTCTGCTCTGGTCCCCGGAGGGGTGATTGGCGGCTGTGGAAGGACCACGCCCCAGACCATCCCCCTCGCCCCCTGGACAGACTCGAATTCTCTTTCAGTTGCCCGAGAGAGAAGAGCAGGTTTCTCTGGGGTCTTTGATTCTCCCGGGCCCCCGCCCTGAAGAAGGTCAGGTGCGCCCCACTGCCCGCACGGAAGCTGCCTCTCCCTGTAGCCCACGGAGGACAGTCAGGGATCAGTTTACCCAGGATTCTGGCAGTAGCAGTGTCTTTTGTTCGGAGCCGCCCGTAAGGCTGCCTTCCATCCTGTCAGGAAGGGGCCTTGAGCCGCCGAGGGTTGGGTGTGGGACCGCGTGGGAGAAACCTGGCATGAACGCCCGTCTCTGCCGCACCCCCCCCCCCCCAAAAACACGGGCCCAGACACACGGCCCACCCTGTCAGGCAGTCCCCTCTTGGGGGGGGTTCTCTGGGGCCTGGAGACCCTGCAGGAGGAGGCTGCTTGGGACCCGCCCACCCAGCTTCTCCTGAATGGGACCCCTGAGCATTGCTGCCCACGCTTCCCGAGGGTCCCCGTGGGCAGCAGGTGTAAGACCATGTGGGAAGCGGGAGGAACCCGGGGACGTGGCTGCCCAGCCGGAGATCGGGGCTGGGAAACATGACCTCCTTGCGGCGGGCGGGGAGCCCCTGCGGGGTGGACCGTGGGGTGAGGGGCTGGTGCGCTGTCGTCTGGCCTAAGCGGAGATCTCTTCCTAAAGCTGAACCCAAATCTCCTCTGATCCAAGTCCGAAGCCGCCGCTGCCACACCCACACACCCACACACACACACCCACGCACACATACACTCACACACACACACATACATACACATTCACACACACGTACACACACACACACACACATGCACACACACACACACACACAGCTCAGTGGAACCGGCTGCCTTCCACACATCACTCCAGGGAGTCCTAACCCACGCGCTCTGCCCACTGCCCCGTGAGCCATCGTCAGCCTTGGGCCCGAGGGTTCTGTCTCCACTCTTCTCAGAAGCACCATTTCCCACCTGTGATGGTCAGAGGTGGGGGTGGGGTGCGCTGGGCAGGTGTCCTCCTCCCCGGGGCCCTCCTGGGGGCAGGCTTGTGCCCAGGGGAGCCAAGACCCCGTCTTAGGGCCCCGCTGGCCGGCTCCCTGGATTCGTGGGGGGCTGTGTCTCGGCTTGACCCTCCGCCTGGGGAGGTTCTGCTGTCTCTATTCTCCTGGAAGGTGTCCTGCCCTGACCACAGGCTGGGCACAGGTGTCTCTTCTGGGGTTATTTCCTCGGGACCAAAGCTGAGACGGGAGGAGGTACGTGGTGTCTGTGCTTAGGCCTGCCCCAGCAGGGAAACATCTTAGTTTAAACTTTAAGCAGACCATTTCTCATTTCTTCACAATGCCTGTCTAGGAGCTGAGGGCTTAGCCAGAATTTCCACCGGCCTGTTACAACACATGCAGAAATGCGGAGTATTCCGGGGTGTTCCCCCTACCCTGCTCCTTTGCTAAGCTCATTGACAGAGATTAGAAAACAAATGAGCAAAACAGAAGAAATCCCTCTCCCCACACACGGAATTGTAAATATCAATCAGCCACTTGTTCTCGGTTTAAAACTCTGGGACCTACCTTCTGCTGCAGCGTATGACCCGTAGAAGTTACGTGACGTTTGAACAGAACAAAATGGAGGACTGTCTTCCATGGAAGGTAGCCTCATGTGAGGTTCTTTGTAGACACACAGCACACAGGCACGCATGTATGCACACGTACACCCACCGCTGCGCGCGCACACACACGTGTCCTCACGCACACACACATTCACGCGCGGCCCACCTCGCAGCAGCTTGTGCAGCGGCAGGAGTCCAGCCGGTGTCAGGGGGCTTGAGTTCTCTCTGATCTGTTGCCAACTGGTGTGTGATCTCGGGCAAGTGGCTGCCGCTCTCTGGGTCTGTGCAGCTGTAAGAGGTGGGGTGAGATCATCTCCACATATTTCACTGGAAATAGATGTATAACTCACTGCCTCTGCAGACCGTTTCCCCACACTGTCTGCAGCTGCCAAAAAAAGCTCCTCCCCTCAAGACACGGCCCTCACGGTTTCCTTCCAGGAAGCATCAGATCACAAAAAAATATCCCCCAAAGCACTGTCCTTAAGCATGGTTACACATCGGAATAGTCTGGGAATTTTAAAGAATATGCAAGCGGCTGGGTCCGGCCCCCAGAGGTTCCAGTTCAGTTAGTATGGGGACAGCGCGGGCATGTGGACTTCTAAGGGCTCCCAGGCGGTTCTGATATGCAGCAAAGTTCAAGAATCCTTGCTCTGGCCCTCACCCTCCCTCACACAGAGACCCCCTGTGGGGACCACCCCCGTCACAGGCACACACCACTACACACACACACACACACACACACACACACAGGGATGGACATCTAGTGTGGCAGTTGCTGATGACGATACTTTACCCTGGACCCCCCTCGGGGGGCTGAGCCCAGGCCCCAGCACGCTCCTGCCCTCAGTCCAGCACTTAGGCTTAGTGGTGGCCACACACAGGTCATGAGGAGGAGAAGCAAGTTTCCAGCAGAGCTGGGTTTGAACACACCCCGGTGTGCTTTGGCGTTTCTGTTCTGTACACGTGCCCAGGAAAGGGCAGCGACTGCGCCATCGTGTCATGGGGGGTCGAGCTGAACTCCTCCCGTCCAGGCCAGGGCGGCGTGTCCACGAGCGCCCCACTGGCCTGGGTGGAGGGCAGGACATCCCCTGCGATGTACGAGGGACAGGAGCTGGGCTGCGGGACAGTCCGGGGGCCCAGACATCCCCGTGTCCTCTCCCGACAGCTCTCCGTATTGTCTAACTTAAATTCCTCTTGCTGTGGGCCTCGCCCTGCTGGGCACCCTGGATGGGAGGGATTTAGGAGAAGTAAAGGCGCTTCTGAGGCCGAGAGGCAGTGGGCTTCCTTTCTGAAGCTTTTTGGGCTAAGGAACAGGTATATGTGCAGAAGCAGCTAGAAGAGGCAGGAGCCTTGTGAGAGGCAGGTTCACAGACATCCCTCTCTGGGAGGGCCTGTGGCTAGCAGGGACGGCGGTGTGGGAGACTGGGGTGGAGGAGAGGCGCCCCTGGGGCAGCCCTTCGGCCAGGCTGGCCAGTGTCCCGAGGGCCCTTCTCCAGGTGGAGTCTGGTCCTGGGTCAGGGTGGGTGGAGAACGCCCCCAGCAGACACACACACAGAAGGTACAGCACGGAGTGTGTCGAGCAGGTAGACCGAGGGCTGACACGGCTCCGAGGGAGAGTTGGGGCGCCGGGGGCGGGGGAGGTGGGTGTTGTCCAGGAGGAGCTGCTTTTCTGCAGGGTTTGGGCTCCAGGGAGAGGCTTGGCTGAGAAGGAGAGCAGGAATGTTTCAGGCGTGGCAGGTGTGACCCATGGAAACCTTGGGGGTGGAAGGATGAGTCATCCCTGCAAAGGTTCACCCGTCCCAGTGGGGAAGGAATCCCGGGGGTCCTGACAAAGGGCTGCCCGGTGACACAGGGAGAGGCAGGCCGCCGTGCAAGGCCAGAGGGAAGGGGCACCGGGGTGCTGCCTTGTGCGGGGTGGGTTCTCTGAGATGGCTTGTCACCCGGAGCAATGACCCGCTGTGAGGCTTGCAGCGTAGGGAGCGGCCAGCCATGCTGGTCCCCAGGGAAGGCAGACCTTTGCTCTCTGACCCCAGGCTTCTGTGGGAGGGCAGATGCCTCGAGGCAGACACACAGTTGGGCCACACGGAAAGGCCCATGGGCCCTTCCAGCGACAACAGCGGGTGCAGTGCTACCCGGGAGGTGGGGTGACTGTGGGGCAAACTGGTACTGGGACCCCCGTCCCTTCCCACCTCTGGACCAAGAGTCCTGCCTGAGATTATAGCCTTGGGCGTTCTGGCTCCAGTCTCTCCCCGGTTCACCGGCCCGCCAGGGACCTCTTTGGGTGGGAGGGGGGCCTGGTTGAGTGGAGGCAAGGACCTCAGTCCCCTGCTGCTTATGGGGCCACTGAGAGGACAGGCAGCCTGGGGCACGGGGACCAGTGGGGACCAGGTGGGGGTCTTCAGGAAAGGCTTCCCAGAAGTGACGTCCAGAGAGGTCAAGGGGCCAGTGGAGAAGTGCAGGCCATCAGAGCTGTCCCATCACTCTCAGTGAGAAGCTCCATGTTCTTCCTGCTGAACTTGACTTTCAGAGGGCGGTACTTCCCAGCCAGACCCCCCAGGGTCAGGAGAGGGAGCGCTCGCTTCTGCTGTGGGAGCAACAGTCTCACAGACGGCTCGCCTCCCGCCTGCACCCCTTCGGGTATCTGGCACACTGCAAGGTGTGACTGCAAATTTGTGAGGCGTCTGGACTCCCCACCCTCTAAACCTCGGCCCAAGGGCAGCTGCCTCCTGCCAGAGAAGCAGTGCTGGCTGGTGTGATGGCAGCCACGTTCTCACAAGGAGGCCAAGCCGGGCAGCTCACGGTGGGAGTCAGGCGGTTTGACCCCCAGTTGCAGGTGATCTTGGGGAGATGCCTTCAGGAGCTGCCTGGAAGGGCCTGGAGGCCTTGGCCCAACCAGAAGTGAGAGTTACAACCCACACCTGTCATCACCACAGTCCCCCCTGGGTCACAGGGACTGGCCTTGGAATGATAGGGTACTCTATAGAGGTCATCTGCCTCCACGGCAGAGAACTCCCCACCTGTCACACGGAGGAGAATGAGAGGGAGGCGGGCAGGTGCAGGGTGTCGGGGAGGACATGCTCCACCTGATGACCAAGAGGGCGAGTGACATCACCGCTGACAGACTCCCTCCCGAGCAGGGCGGAGGCTCTGTGGGAGTCTGCCCGCCCCGGAGCCTCCTGGGGACGCCTCTCCCAGAACTCTGTGTCTGTCGCCACCCCAGATGTTCCATCCAAAGCAGCTGTGGCTGACCCACGCTTGCCCTCGGGTGAGAAATCCCCGCCTAGGTGAACGCTGCCCTGCCCTGCCCTGGAAGGGATGTCGGGAGTGGGCTGGACGGAGGGGAGATGGACGGGACGCTGGCTGTCGGCCACCGGGGTTCCTGGCTGCAGCCCCTTTTCTCGGTGAGAGCGAGTTCTGGGGGTCCACGCCCATGAGGTTGCCTCCAGACCCCTCCTGACAAAGACAGCTTTTCCGGAGCTTCCGGAAGAGAGAAGAGGCACGAGCTGCCTGCATTCAGCAGGGAGCTTGGAGTAATTCAGAGCCTCAGGGGCGTCCCTTCTGGAGCCAGGCCTGGGCCTGGGGCTTTCTGGGGTGGGGAAACCTCTGGGGGAACCTGAGGCGGGCAGCAAAGGAGGTGGTGATGTAGCCTTTGATGCCCAAACTTCTTCCTTGCCGAACCCCGTCTCTAGAGAAGAGAGGTCAGGCTTCTCTGAATGCCGTCCGGCATAAGTCACTGTAATCGCACAACCACGGGACCCTGAGGTCCAGAGAGGCCAAACCCCTCTTTCGGTAGAAGAGGAGGCCGAGGCCGAGAGAAGGCAAGTGCCCAAATGCCAGAGCCAGGACCAATTCCAGCACCACTGGGCGCCCAGGGCAGGGCGTCTCGGCCACAGCCGGCAGCCCCAGTGGCCAGTTGATCCTCCGTGATGGGGGGCATGGAGAATCAGGGACACTGCCCCTCCTGTGAGCTGTTGGGGGGGTCACCTGGCCCTGGACAGAGGAGGTGGCACAGGGCAGGGACATCTGCCACAACCCAAAGCTGCCCCTCTGCTCTGTCTTCTCCCCCCAGCTCAGATGCTCCCGCGCTCACCCCCAAAGGCTTGGGAGTCTAAGGGAGTACAGCCGATGGGGAGGGGTGAATTGAACCAGGTGGGATCCCGGTCGGACCCTTCCCCTGATGCTGGGGTCAACCCCCTCTCCCTGGATCGACTTTCCCCAGGGGCCATCGCTTAGTAAAAGCGTAGGACCACGCTTGGTCCGGATGCCCAGACCATGGGGCCATGGTTCCTAGTCTAGGAAATGGGGCACCAGGCAGGATGTGACCCGGGGTACGGACAGCAGGACAACCTCTTGGGCGGGGCCCGGTTGCAGGTTTTGAACTCGGGTTTACGGACGGTTGCGATTCAGTGGCTGTGGCCGAGGAAGGAAGGCAGACCTGGCACGGGACACAGTGTGAGCAAAGCCCCAGGCAGGTCACTGTCAGCCACGCTTCAAGGGCAGCAGGACAGCGGGCAGAATTGGGCTGTCCTTTCGGGTTCCCCAGCCATCCGGTGAAGGGGCCCAGCGTCCAGGCTGCCTTCTGAAATCCAAAGCCACTTTACCCTTAATGAGAATAATGAGACTCCGTCCTCCCCGGAGCCTGTCATCTGTGGGCCCCCAAGCACTCGGAAAACAGTTCATTAATCCTCACCGGGCCTTTGAGGTTGGTGGCCGCTCCCCCTGCAGCAGCTGGGGCACCTGGGAGATGCAGGAGGGGGCGGAAGGCTGGGCTCGGGGACCAGAGTCCCTCGTGGCGTCGGCCCCGGACCCTGCGGAGCTGCCCCGCGGCCCTGAGGCTCTGGAGCTGGCATGTGGAGCTCCGGGCTATCGTCCATGAGTGGGAAGGGCATCCTCGTGGAACTCGGAGTTGTGATTCCCTGGACCGGGATGACGGGGGCCTGAAGCCCTCCAGGCCAACTCCTGACCTGTAGGTGTCAGCCCACCCCCGGCCACAGGGGTAGACCCCCAGGAAGGGGTCGGCCGAGGCCCTCGGAGCTGACCCTGCAGCCTTCTGGCTGTGGAGGGGTGGGTGGAGAGAGGGAGAAGGTGAGCAGACGGCCGCTTCCCTGTTCTCCTCCTCCAAGGCCTCAGCCCTGGTCTCCTCCGAGGGCCGCAGGGCACCAGATGCAGAGGGGACACCGTGGGCAGGAGGGCTGTGGGGAGCGAATGGCCTAACCCCTGCCCCTGTCCTCAAGGTTCCATGTATGATGTCCTGGCCGACAATTACAACAGCTGCGGGACCACCGGTCGGAGCAGCTACTACTCGAAGTTCCAGGTGGGGAACGGCTCGTGGGGCTATCCGGTAAGGTGCTGCTTCCCGCAGGGGGTGGGTTCAGGCTTCATGGAGGAGAAGGCGTGTCCTGGTCGCCGAGGCAGTGGCGCGGCGTGGGAAGGATCCCCGAGGGGAGGCCCCCCAGCTCTGACCGGGTCCGTTTGCTTGGCCGTCATTTCACACGTGGCTCTCACTGCAGCCTCCTGTCTGACTGGACATTTCTGAACGTTTCAGATGAGAACATTTAAGAAAAAGCATAAAGAAAACATCATATTAAAAAAAAAAAGTCCATTTCCCAATATATCTGATTTGATCATAGATTTGAAAGCAGTTTGAGTTCTCATGGTCCAGTCATGTATAGTTTAGATGTTTCTAGAAAAATCCCGAAGGGACCCTCTCCTCAGTGTGTGCTGATGACCAAGGATGCGTGCCCAGGGGGGAACGTGGCTTGAGTTTGTAAGTTGGACCAACCCGCGTTCAGATTCTAGCTGTGTTACTGCTGAGCATGTGACCTTGGGCAAGAGTCTTCCACCTCTGGGTCTCAGTTCCCCCACATGTAAAATGGATATAACAACGTCTACCTCTGGGGATTGTTGTCAGGACTAAACGAAATAATGTGCATTAAAGAAAAACCTGATTGGGCTTCCCTGGTGGCGCAGTGGTTGAGAGTCCGCCTGACGATGCAGGGGACGCGGGTTCGTGCCCCGGTCTGGGAAGATCCCACATGCCGCGGAGCGGCTGGGCCCGTGAGCCGTGGCCGCTGAGCCTGCGCGTCCGGAGCCTGTGCTCCGCAGCGGGAGAGGCCACAACAGTGAGAGGCCCGTGTACCGCAAAAAAAAAGAAAAAAAAAAACTACCCAACCTGATTATAATCATTCTTAAGAATTTGTTTTTAAAATTAGCATGAGTAGACATTATCCTAGATCCTTTAATCCTGGCCCTGTCACTGTCTTTCTGTGTGATCTCATCCCGCTATGCCCGTCCACCCATTACTGAACAAATATTTCTTTAGCCCTAACTCTCCATCAAGCACCAGGGCAGATGCCCTGGTTCAACCATACAAGCCCACGCAGGAGTTTGCTTCTAGTCCACAGTCGGGGTGTCGGGCTAGGTGACACGCAGGTTTTCTCCCAGTCTGCAAATTCTGTGACTTCTCTTTCGTTTTGCTAATTTCAACATTAGCCTATGTTGTTCTGGAAATCCGTCTGTGAGGCCCTTCAGGCCTGTGCAGCTGGGGATAAAGGCCGCTTCTCCATGGGACTCTGGGCTCTGTCTGCTTGGACCTCAGGTTTTAGCAGCTTTTGCTTTGAGTCCACATTTGCTCACAGATGTCGGGGTCCCGGGCAAGAGAGAGGTGGGAGGTTTACGGGTTACGTGTTCCTTGTCATCCACTTGGCTCCTTCCTACCTAAGTTCTCACTGGGGCTGATTTGGGAGGATTTGTCTTTCTTGCACGTTACAGCTTTAACTAGGTTTGCTGGGAATTTACTTCCCTCCTTTTTTCCTGATTCTCAATGTCTGTTGATACCCTCAGTGCCGATAACTGATAAATACAGTTGACTGAGCCCAGTAGGCGGGCAGACCAGGCATAGATGTGAGTAAAGGGCTTTGACAGAAAGACTGATGACCAGGCAGAGTCTGAGAAGATGACTTGGTAATTCCCGTGAAAAGGATTAGGAGAGACCCAAGAAGGGCAGGTCCCTGGACGGGACCAGCAGTCAGATGAGTAATCATGCTGACCGCGCAGATGTTACGTGTCTTTATGGTGTTGCGCTGCCCAGTCAGAGCCTGGCGCTTGGGTTCCCGCCCTGGGCCTCTGCTGCTGTCTGGCTCTGTGACTTCAGATCAAGCTCTGATTTCTCTGGGTATCAGTGTTCTTATCCGCGCGTGCTTCACCTCCACTCAGGGGTTGACGTGTTACATTAACCGGGACGTATCATCAGATGGGCAGTGAGGGGTTGTTACGTGTGGAGATTTGTAACCAGGACCTGCAGGGAACTCGTTCTGAGGGCCTTCTTGGGAGAGCCTGTGGTGCGGCTGGGTTGGGCACTGCTTCTGGTCCATGAACTCGATCCTCACCGGCTCCCAGCTGCCCCTACACCCTCCCTGTGACTGTTTTCTGATGCCCGGTGAGAATTCCCTCCTTTCCCGAACCCCAGGGCCCAGCCCTCAGTCGCTCCTTCTCTCTGCCGGCGGGATTTCAGAGTGACTCAGTCAGGAGCTGTCTGGGCACGTGTCCCAGCTCGCTTAGCCCAGGAGGGGCTGTGGGACACGGGGCTTTGGTGGAGGGAGGCGGATGGGTGGAAGGATTGATGCTGGAGCCGAGCACGTCAGCCATGATGGCAGAACCGCTAGGCAGGACTTAGGGGAAGGGGGGCAGAGGGGGCAAGGCAATAGGGGTCCCGTGGGATTTTCCCAGGGCTTGGCACAGCTGAGCCAGGGGAGCTCAGTGCCCCCGCTCCCAAGAAACGAGCGCAGAGGGCAGGGGGAGGGAACAGGGCACATGGACCCTCCTCAGAGGAGCCTCCATCTGCCCTGGGAGGACCACAGACAGATAGAATGCAGGTGTCGGTTGCTAAGCTGGAGGAGTCCAGCTGTGCTGCCATTGCCGGAAGTGTTTCTGGAACCTCTAAAAAAAATTTTTTTTCATAAAATATAATTGTTGTTAGTGCCATTTTAGGGGCCATCTAAGAAAACCAGCCCCATTTCTGCGTTGTCAGGACCTGTGTTGGAGCAGAACTGATAGTAAGCCCTCTGAGAGCCTCACTCCTCAGATGTGTCTTGTTTCAAATAGCAGATCAACTTCAAATAACAAAGATTGGTCACCACTGACTATGTATTTTATTTAAATATGCAAAGGATCTGTGGGCACTTCCAAAAAGAAAGCTCTAAACATGTTTGAAAAGCAGTGGTGGCACCTCATGATTTTACCTTATATTCTATTTCGGCAATAGTCTTCTAATTTAAGAAAAAAGATGAGATATATCTCATCATACTATTTATAATCTATGATCACTTATATCACAAGATAAGAAAATTGAATACAGACGGTCTTGTCATAGAATGAAACAGAGTTAGTCTGACACACAAAAAGCATCAAGGGGCTTAAGGGAAAGAAGAACTGGTCCTGAGAAGGTCGTTGGTCGGTCGTTCTCTATTCTCTCCTGGTCCTCGGAGACAGTATCTGCTGGTCAGTGATGCCCAGAGGCCCAGGGAGGAGCAGGTGAGCTGGAGCGAAGGGTGGGGCACATCCAGCCCTGTTTCTCAGATGAGCAGACTCAGCTCTCTGTCCCAGTTCTCAGAACCAGACTCGGGGACTATTTAGAGACCAACAGGGTTGGCATTTCATAGTTGAGGACACTCAGGCCCAGCAAGGACAAGGGTCACACGGCTGGTCAATGGGAGAGCAGACGAGAGACCCCTGGCCTCCTAACTCCTAACCTGATGGAGTTTCCTTTCATCGCCCCAGACATTTGCGCTCTTTTGTTGGTCATCTCATGGGATGTTTTCTGGTGTTTTTGGAACAGACGCATGAGTTCAGATCCCTTCACGTTCCCCCTTCCGTCCCCCAGCCAAGCCTACTCTTCCCTTGATGAGTCAGCCTCACACAAAAGATGCAGGGCAGGGCTTCCCTGGTGGCACAGTGGTTGAGTCCGCCTGCCGATGCAGGGTTCGTGCACTGGTCTGGGAAGATCCCACATGCCGCGGAGCGGCTGGGCCCGTGAGCCATGGCCGCTGAGCCTGCGCATCCGGAGCCTGTGCTCTGCAACGGGAGAGGCCACAACAGTGAGAGGCCCGCATACCGCAAAAAAAAAAAAAAAAGATGCAAGGCAGTGGCCCTTTTTTCCTTCCTAGACTCAAGCTGGAGCCACTCAGCTGTGGGGGGTCAGGGTGGGCTACCAAGTAAAATGTAAAGAAATGCAATATTTGCGACATACTGATCCTACAGTGCTATTTGTTGTTTACCTGATAGTCAAATTTAACTGGGTGTCCTGCATTTTTATTTGCTGGATGTGGCGTTCCCCAGGTCAGGGTGTATTTCCACTCATTCCCTGTAATAAAAACAAGGCTCCCTAAGTGCCCCTGTCCTAGGTTGGGGACCGAGGCAGAATTACTTTAGGGGAGCAAAGGGAGACTGACGGCCCCCCTGAGGTCCTTGTACGGGGCACTTTGAACACGTCCCCTGGGTCGGCTGACAGCAGCAGGGTGAGGGAGGAGGGAGCAGAAAGCACCAAAGCCGCAGCCCTTCTGTTCCAAAGCCGAACATGGGCTTCTGTCACGTGGGTCTGTCCTGGGTGAAGTTGCGGCCGGTGGACAGTTTAGCTTCCAGGGGAGGTTCTGGATTAAGAGGAGGGTCTCCCTTTCCACCGCCTCCAGCCCCAAATGGTTTTCCTATTTACAAATCAAGAAGCACATCTAGAGCGCTTACGTCCCTCTGGGCGTCATGTGGAGTGAAATGTGCTTTGGTTATGGACGGGCCTAGAGCATCCTGCCGAGAGCCGATCCCACGCGTGCAGCCACTGCCAGGCAGTCTGGGCCAGTGTATCCCGTGGGGGCATCGTGCTGAATCCCTCCACCGTGCTCAGTTACACCAGCCCAGCGCACGGGGCGGGGGCAGGCCAAGACTCCCCAGTAGAACACGGCCAGAGGAAATTCTGCCCCCATTCTGGTCACTGACCCCATTTCTCTACTTTAATCCAGGGTTCAGGGAATTCCCCTGTGGTCCAGTGGTTAGGACTCCGAGCTGCCACTGCAGGGGGCACAGGTTCAATCCCTAGTCGGGGAACTGAGATCCTGCCTGCCGCACGGGGAGGCCAAAACAAAAAATTATTTAAAAAAAAATCCAGGGTTTACTAGCAAGTCTTCCTCCCAGCCTCTTCTCAGCTGTACTTGCTTAAGTGATGTGTCAGTATTTGATGATCCCATCACGACAGGGTCTCCTAGACCACGTGCTGGGGACCCTCTCCCTGAGGGAGACTGGCCCTGCCCACCCCAGACCCAGAGACACCTGGGTGGCCCCTCTTCTGTAGATGAGAGGGCTGAGGCTGTGCACAGCTCCGTGGGGCATGGGAACCCAGGCTCCGGTGAGGCACGTGTGTGCAGGGTCTGCAGGTGGCAGGGCCCAAGGCCGAGGGGCTGCCGGAGAGAAAACGGCAGGACTCTAGCCCTTGAAGCAGAGAAAGGTCCCAATAAGCACAGACCCCTCCCATGGCTGGTGGTGTGGAGGGACCAGCCCTGGGCCCTCAGCTATAGCTGGATGACCCTCGGCGAATTCTGAACCTCAGCTGCTTGCCCATCTCTGAAATGGGTGAGAATTCGTATCTCGAAGGGCAGTCGGGGATGCAGGTAGGACACACCCGATCGGGTAGGAGGCCTGGATTCTGGTCTCAGCTTGGCTGCTACAAGCGGAGGGAAGGACCTGGGGGGTCTTCACCTCCTGAGACCTTTTCTCATCCACGGAGCAAGGCTGTTGGGCTAGACCTAGCCCAGGACCCCTTCAGTCCCGACTTTTCAGGGTTCTGTGCGGCTCGAGAGCTTCCTCCGGACAGCTGCGGGACCCACAGCCTGGGCCTCACGGTGGTCTCTGGGGCCTGCAGGTGGGTGAGGGCTCCTGCATGACCTCCCGGCTTTCATCTGGGCACCTCCAGGCACCGGGGAAACAGCAGGCAATTAACCCTTGCAGCAGGATGGAGAGCTGGTAGGCCCTCATTTCCTTTAGCTCTACAGAGGGGAGGGGGGCCGGTAACTCCCACTGCTTAAAAACCCCTGCTCCCCTCTCTCAGCTGGGTTCTCTGGCGGTGCCTGCCGGGTGTGGTCTGTTTGGAAAGTCTGGGGAGAGAAGGACGGAGGGGACGCAAGGTCCTGCCCTACGAAGAGGGGGTGATCGTCGTGCTTGCCAGCCCGGCGTCCCCCTGCCAGCAGTGACTCACCCCCACCCAGTCCCGCGGGCCCCAGGCTCTCGCCCAACGAGGATGCTGCTGCCGAGAGACAGAATTTGTCTGAGAGAGGAGGCGAGGGAGTGGGGGCCGCGGGCCGGCCCCCTGCCCTCCGCCCGGGCTCCCTCCCTGTAGGAGCAGCACCCGGCTGGGCATCGCTGAGGCTGGAGACATCCCCTCTGTTCAAGCTCATACGCCCACGTCGGGGTGTCCCTCGGAGTGGCCATGTGCACGGGGTGGCCGTCCGTGCCGGACGGTCCTGCTGGCCCCGGGCCGGAGCCTCCTTCTGGGCTGCTTTCCACCGAGGGCTGACTCCAGCCTCTCGGAGAGACTGCTCTTCCTGGCTCAGATATGGGGGGCGGGGGGCAGGGACTCTTTAGAGGCCAGGGGTGAGGTGGAGGAAAGGCACTGGCCTGGGCGTGGGGCTCCCCAGCACTGCCCAGCGACCGCTGCTGGCCCTCCATCCCTGCCGGGCCCCAGATGCACCATCAGACTGTCTCCTCGGCTCTGACATCCTGCGTTGTGTGTCCTCCCTGTGGGGAGAGACGTCTGTACCGCGGGCCTGTGAAGGGAGAGGACCCGGCCCGCAGATCAATGCAAGCGGAGTCCCAGGACGGGCTCCAGGCGGGGAGCTAGGCTTGGGGGCTGCCCTTAGCCGACAGGACGGGGCAGAGGGGTGCTGCCAGGCTTGGAGCTGGGACCGTAGCCCCTGGGCCGTCCTTTGTGAGTGCTCACAAGGCACAGGCATCGCTCCGAGAAGGGCAGCTCCAGAGGCCAGGCCCAGGAGAAGGCAGTCACCTGTCACTGTCCCAGTTGGTGGACCCTTGTGGGGGAGGGAGGCAGGCAATTGGTCGCAATGTCCAGAGAGACGTGTCCGTCCGTGCAGGGGACTCAGTGTGGCCACTGTGTGGTTGGTGGGTGGGAGCGTTGGGCTTTGCCAGCCCTGGACAGTCTGCAGGGCCCCCTCCCAGATGGGCTCGGGAAGGAGTTCCCCCTCCTCTGAGAGAGGACCGAGGCTGGTTTTACATCTTCCTTTGGCTTTAATCCACCTGTCACTTCCGGTCAGTGTCTTTCCCCAAGAAGGAGCCTCCGCGCCCCCCACCCCGTGATCTGGCTTTGTTCTCACCTTCCTTCTCACACACGTGTCACAGTAGAGCCGCTGAAACTTTAAAGGGAAGCTTTGAAGAATCAAGGACAATTGCAAACTTCTTTATTTTGCTCCAGAAGAAAATTAGTGAGTTTTAGTTTTGCCTTTTTTTTTTTTTTTAACTCCTGACAAGAACTAATCGACTGAGCCAACAAGACATTAAAGCCCTAACACGCTAGTTAAAAACAACTAACAGGAGACTTCCCTGGTGGTGCAGGGTTAAGAATCCGCCTCCCAGTGCAGGGGACATGGGTTCAAGCCCTGGTGCGGGAAGATCTCACATGCCGCGGAGCAACTAAGCCCGTGCACCGCAACTACTGAGCCTGTGCTCTAGAGCCCACGAGCCACAACTACTGAGCCCACGAGGCGCAAGTACTGAAGCCCGCATGCCTAGAGCCCGTGCTCCGCAACAAGAGAAGCCACCGCAGTGAGAAGCATGTGCACCGCAGCGAAGAGTAGCCCTCGCTCGTCGCAACTAGAGAAAGCCCGCGCGCAGCAACGAAGACCCAACGCAGCCAAAAATAAATAAATAAATACGTTTATTTAAAAGAAAACAACAACAACTAAGAGACGAGACACCAGCGTGAGAGAGGGTGTGATGAAATGCTGGGGTTTGCAGCACGAGCTCCTTAACCCTCTCTGGGCCTCAGTCTCCTGGTCTGTCATCGGCGGGTGGGACCAGGTGACCACCCTGCCTTCTTCCCTGGTCCCCAGGGTCCTGGAGGTTTGGGGACGGAGCCCTGGGGTTCTGGGTTAGCAGGCAAGTGCGGGCTCTGCCAGGACCACCACCTTCACGTTTGGTGGGCTGTCAGTGGGTGGAAGTCCAATCCTCAGAACCCCTTGAATTATGGAGCGGTTTGAACGTATACAAGGTAATCCTGTTTCCACTTCCCACCCTGATCCTTCCACCTTTGCGAGATCTGGACGGGTGAGCTCGTTCCTGTTATTCCGATTTTATTAGCAGGGAAGTCAGGCTACGGAGAAGTGCAGGGGCTTGCCCGGGAGGTACCTCACAGGTAGACTGGGCAGAACTGGGTCCAGAGCCCAGTCAGCTCTGCGTGGGGTGTCGGGGGGACATGAGGAGAAGGAGGAAGGGTCAGGACCTCGTCTCCTGCCCGGCGGGCGAGCGGCAAGGGCTCCAGAGCCTGGAGGGAGGAGGGGCCCTGAAGGAGACCGCCAAAACAAAGCCCTGGGCAGGTCGTCCAGGGCCTCTGTTCTGGTCGCAACTGCCTTTTGTTACCGGACTCCGCTGACAAATGCAGCAGCCTTTCCCGTAGGTGGATGAGGACCTCACCCCGCCCTAGGGTGGGGCTCAGCCTCGGCCGCCAGGGCCCCGCCCTGGCATGCCGCCACCAAGGACTTCCAACGGCAGGAGAGCAACCTTAGCTGAAAAGGAAAATCCAGTGGGGCGGGGGTGGGGGGAGGAGGTGGAGACACAGCTGGGGAGGGGTGCAGCTTTGGGGGCTCTAGCAGGGGACACCCCACACACACACCTGCACAAGGGCGTGGCCCGGAGTGGGGTGAAGACAGCCTCCTGGGTTTGTTCAGAAGCTCTGAGCTAGGCTGGGGAGAAGGGCGAGTGACTTCAGCGGGGCTGAAACGACACTGAAAGTCAGAAGCCTTACAGGGCTGGCTCTAGTTGGGGAAACGGAGAGGATCAGAGAGGTGAGGTGACTGCCCAAGGCTGCACAGCCACTCAGGATAGAACCAGGACTAGAACCCGACCTCTGGGGCCCCTGCCCTGTGCTCCTGGTCACACTGTCACAGGAGGGGACCCTGGCCACTGCAGGCCACAGAGTTTCATCTGACCTCTGCTGTCAGAGGTTTTACAAAATCATCACACCAACTATTATTTACTCATTTTTAATAAACTTCCTTTTAAATGTCAGTGCATTCATTTTGAAAAGAAACTTTGTATCAGTAACTTGAGAGAAAAAGTATCCTTTGCCACAAAAGGCTTACCATAATTTAGAATCAATAATAATAAATAGAATGAAAACAAATCATTGTTTAATTCCAAATGGGTAAAAGGCTTTTTATCTTTCTGCCCAGAAAGGGAGGTTGGCAAATGTTAAAGACACGTCCTGGCACCAACCTGGGCTTTCTCCTCACGGTAAATCAAAGTGAAAGAGAAGGAGTTTTCTGTGAGCCTCAGTGCTACTTATTGTCTGTGCCCTTAAATGCCCTAAAGTCCCCTCACGACTGCCGATGGAGCCTGGCCCACACTTGCGGGGGGTTCTGGGTCCTAAGCTCATCATGCAGGGTAATTGTCCCAAAGCTGGTCCAGCGGGTCAGGTAGAGACAAGGGCCAAGGAGAAAGGTGACCAGGTGGCTCTCCTCCCCTCACCGGTGACTGCCCTGTGCCCCGCTGAAGGCCTTTTGGAATGGAGCATTTAGATATTTTCTTTTCTTTTTCGTTTTTTAATGTTTATTTATTTAGGCCGCGCCAGGTCTTAGTGGTGGCATGCAGGATCTTTGTTGTAGCATGTTTTTTGTTTTTGTTTTTTTTAGTTGTGGCATGCAAACTCTTAGGTGCAGCACGCATGTGGGATCTAGTTCCCAGCCAGGGATGGAACCTGGACCCCCTGCATTGGGAGCGCAGAGTCTTACCCACTGGACCACCAGGGAAATCCCTTGAATGGAACATTTAAAGATGAGGTTTCCGGCCAAGGTCTGTGGCCCTCTGTACTAAGCCAGGGCCTGCCGGGCACCAAGCCCTGTAGGATCAGTTGCTCCTGGGGAGGGTCAGCAGGAGACCCCAGGCTCTCCCAATCTCCCCGCAGCCCTAAGCAGCTCTGGGAGGCCCACAGAGCTGGGGGAAGGGCGAGGTGCCACGGGAGGAGGCCTGGAGGGAGCTGGGGGGCTCGGGGCAGGCCCTTCTCCTCCCTCTGACCGCCCCCGAGGCTGGGAGGGAGGTGGCTCAGCTTCTAGATAGAGCCCCAAGAAACTGAGGACAACTCGTCTCAGTGCAGGAGACTCCGGGCTCGGCCCCAGTCGGCAGTCTTGACGTGATGTCCTGATTTCTCAGGGCAGCTTGTGTGTACCAGGAACAAGCATGGGTGCAAGGCATGGGGACCCGCACTCACTCCTCCATGCCTTCCCTCTCGAGACCACCCCCCCTGCCCCGGCCAGCCCTGCTGTGATCACAGGCCGCCTCGCCCGTAGGCGTCTCTCAGGACAGAGGGCCTTCCAGCCGGGCTCTGTGGGCAGTAGAGCCTTATCACGTGTCACACGGCTGGTCAGCTGCACTCTTCTTAAACGTTTCCCACCATCAACCAAAGAGGAAGAGCAGGCATCTCTTGTGTCTGGGGCTCTGGGGAGGGGTTTCTAGGTGAGGGGCCAGCGAGTAGCCCGAGGTGGTAGTGGAGCCTGTCCTGCAGAAGCTCTGGGCCATTTAGACTTCACTCGTGTCACCAGAGTCTGGTGGCCAAGCGGCTGGAGGACGAACACCGGGAAGGTCGGGGGCCTGGGTCCTGGTTCAGGTCCTGGTCCCGTCTTAGCCTCAAGTCCTCCGAGCTTAAGAGGTGCTCTCAGAGAGAATACAGACGCTGCTGCCTGTCCTGGCACC
The DNA here is from genome assembly GCA_036417435.1 of Inia geoffrensis. NCBI lineage: Eukaryota > Metazoa > Chordata > Mammalia > Artiodactyla > Iniidae > Inia > Inia geoffrensis. The sequence goes on along the minus strand of CM070901.1, from coordinate 1,386,154 downwards.
TCCTCGGCCAGGCGGGGGGTGGAGGCTGTGAGGTTCCAGCAAGAGGTTGAATGGGAGGGCTGTTTACAAACTGTGAAGTATCAGGCCTGCTATGGGGTTCTTACGATAAGCTCAAGGCGCTTCCAAAGACCTTCCCACCTGAGTCCACCCCCAGCCAAGTGATGTGTGTCCCACACAGGCAGTTGCGCACGTGGAGTGTGTGTGTGTGTGCACGTGGAGTGTGTGTGCGCACGTGGAGTGTGTGCACACGTGGAGTGTGTGTATGCGCACGTGGAGTGTGTGTGTATGCGCACGTGGAGTGTGTGTATGCGCACATGGAGTGTGTGTGCGTGCACACGTGGAGTATGTGTATGCACACGTGGAGTGTGTGTATGCGCACATGGAGAGTGTGCACATGTGGAGTGTGTGTGCACGTGGAGAGTGTGTGCACGTGGAGTGTGTGTATGCACACGTGGAGTGTGTGTGCGCACATGGAGTGTGTGTGTGCGCACACGTGGAGTGTGTGTGCGTGCACACGTGGAGTATGTGTATGCACACGTGGAGTGTGTGTGTGCGCACGTGGAGTGTGTGTGCGCGCACGTGGAGTGTGTGTGTGTGCACATGCACACAGGCTCGTCTTCCAGTCGGGGCTGTGTCACCAAGCCCTGGAGGGTCCAGCCAATCGTCCCTCCTTCCTGTGAAATGTTTGGCTGTCTCCTCGGTGGGAGCTCTTTGTTGGCCAAGGAAGAATCTCCTCCTCAGAATGTTGCCGCCTTGCAGCGTCCGGCCCTCCTCTTATGGCTGGCAAGTGCCTCCTGGCTCAGGGCTCGGGTGGCAGTTCAGGGGCACCCCCGGTCTCCCTGCACAAGGTGGGGTGCCTGGCCCAGTGGGATCTCCCTGACGCTCAGGTCTGCTGTCTCAGGAAGCTGGCACTTCCTCGAGGTTCCAGGAGTTCCTTCACGTGGGAACCTTGGAGGGGCCCTCACTTTTCCCTCCCCAGGATGAACCATCACAGGGAAGAAGGGGTCAGCCTCTGGGTTCCAAAGTGACCACAGAACACAGGGCTCCTGGGGGGCAGAAGGACCGTGCCTCGGACACTTCTGAGCCCATGAGAGAGGTGGCCGAGGTGCAGGGATCCTTTGCCTCTTGGGACTGTTGAGAGCTGCCTCTGAAAGGCAGACACCTGCCAGGGGGTACTTCCCAAAGTGAAGCCCGAGGTTTCCACGAAGAAAGCCTGAGGTCCTTGTCCCACAGACCCATCCTGGCAGGTCAGGAGCTGAGAAAAGCCCACGTCTCAGGTGTGCAGGGGGAGAGGTCCAAGAACAGAGTTTCAGGAAATAGTTTCTCCCACAGATTAGTGATGAAACAGGGAGCAGGATGTGAAGGCAGAACTGGATGCTGGAGCTGGGAGCTGGAGCTGGGAGCTGGGTGCTGGAGCTGGGAGTGGGGCCTTGGAGCTGGGAGCTGGATGCTGGAGCTGGGTGCTTGGTGCTGGAGGTGGGTGCTAGATGCTGGAGCAGCTGGGTGCTGGGTGCTGGAACCGGCACCACTGTTTTTTCAGATATCACATGTCATGGAGGCCAGCTCTCGGCCAGGTGCTAGGGCACACAAACGCACTTTGTGCCCCCCGTTCCTGCCCCATCGCCAGTAGCAGCAGGAGCCACGGTTGGCCTGACCCTTGCCCCCCGCCTGAGAGGCAGACTTGGAGCCTGGAGCCCAGGTGGTCAGGTGGCTTCTTTCCCCAGAGTTGTGGCCTCTGTCCCTGGAGAGAGCAGCACCTCCGTGAAAGACCCACAGGCTGCAGTCCAAGCACCATAGGCTCTTCTCTGCTTGGGCTTCATGGTCCAGATACTTCTGAAAACTTTTCTGAATTACCCACAACAGTTCTTACTCCTGCCCTGGTCACTGGGAGTTCAGCCCTGACCCTACAAGGTGATAAGGGACACACCATTATTAACCAGCTGTCTGGTGAAATCTGTACTCTCAGAATGAACATCAAAACTTTCTTTTGGGGCTTCCCTGGTGGCGCAGTGGTTGATAGTCTACCTGCCGATGCGGGGGACACGGGTTCGTGCCCCGGTCCGGGAAGATCCCACATGCCGCGGAGCGGCTGGGCCCGTGAGCCATGGTCGCTGAGCCTGCACGTCTGGAGCCTGTGCTCCGCAATGGGAGAGGCCACAACAGTGAGAGGCCCACGTACCGCAAAAAAAAAAAAAAAAAAACTTTCTTCTTTTTCATATTAAAAACATTCAGGTGATAAAAGATGCCCAGCCCCCGGCAATGAATTTCAGTTTCAGATTTCTGTGGTGCCTCCCCTGAGCCTGGAGTCGGGGCTCCATCAGTGTGCAGCTAGCAAGCCGGGGTCCCCCCGGGTGGGCACTGCTGGTCACTGGGTGCAGGTGACGGGCTCTCGGGGGCAGCTCCTCCCTCCCTGAGGGACTGCCTGGCAGGGGTACCCACATAGCCTCCTCCGGGCCCGCACGGCAGGGCCTCTGAGCCGAGGGGCTGCTCCGTCTGTCCTCCACGCTCCGTACAAAGCCGCATGCCAGGGAAGGAGGGGCGGGCCGGCCCAGGGCGGAACCCCTGCTCCTAGCCAGGGCCCCAGACATACCACAATGCTCCCCCTGGCGGTGGAGGAGGGGGCAAGGACCAGCACTCCCCCCGGCCGAGGTCCCACCTTTGGTGACTCAGGCCGGTGGTTTCCACGCTGATGCAAACTGCTGAGCAAGCAGCCGCCCCATGCCTGGGGGAGCCCCTCACACCCTGGGCCCTAAGTTTCCCCCCGGGAGCCCTTGCTGGGAGGAGACCTGTGCCCTCCAGACCCCTGGGCCACTACGCAGCATGGGAAGACCCCCAGCTGCCTGTGACCTGCTGCGGTGCCATCCTGACCGCACTCCCAGGGGGAGGGAGGCTTGCTGTCTGCCTGCTGCCCTGGGGGCCCAGCTGGGTGCTGAGTGGGGTGGCATGTGCAGGGAAATGGCCGATGGGGTCTGTCCCTGAGCGTCTGTAATCCGGATCCTTTCTCAGGAGCCCCCTCCCTGGGCCACGAAGGCGAGGACCCCGTGAAGTGGCCCACGCGCTGGCTCTCACAGGAGGGCATTGGACGTGACTCTTCTCTGAGCACGCCTGGGCAGGAAGGTCCGGGCGTGTCTGCCCAGAGCAGGTCTGTCCAGCCCTGCCTGCCTGGTGAAGCTTGGTTTCAGAAAGGGCTCATCAGCGGACACACACCCTCTTTTCATCCGGGCCCACCTGGTGCGCCCCTGGCTGCTGCAGACCGAGGGGGGCTCGCGGGGGGCCGTCTACACTCAGTGCTTTGAGGCCCCGGGTCCCGGGCCTCTGTTGCTTTACTTCGGCCCAGTGGCCCTGTCAGACAGGCTTCCTTGCCTGCAAATGAGAGGGTTGGCCTCTGCGAGCTTGCTGACTTCAGGAGGGATGGAAAGAGAGATTACGTTGAGGGCCCAGGGCAGGGGTGAGGGCACTCAGTGGGGGGCAAAATTCCCCTTTTCCACGAAGGAAGGGGTGAGGGAGAGAAAATGGGTTATAAGACCAAAGTCACTAGCAGAGCAGGGCGGGGCTCCGGGAGGCTCCCTGGATGGTTCCAGGTGCTGAGATGTGTCTCTCTGGACACACTGCCCAGGCGTCCCTGAGGCTTCCTGGCCCAGCCTGCTCTCTGGCCGAGGGATCAGCTGTGCTCCCGGGAAATCAAGTGTCTCACCTCTGGCATGTTGTGATCCATGGGCCATCCCCCCCGAGGCCAGAGTTTCCCAAGAAAGCATGAGATGACCAGACCACGGGGCGCGTGTGTGTGTGTGTGTGTGTGTGTGTGTGTGTGTGTGTGTGTGACCTTTGTAGCCACAGCAGAGGACGCTGCCAGCAGATCACTGTCTGAGCGTGGGAGCGGGTCCCAGCCTGGCCAGCGCCATCCCATGCTGCCTCGCTCCCTGGTCTGGTCCGGCGGTTACACGGGCAGCGTTTGGAAGCGTGTGGGGTGTTCTCACTGGTCAGAGTGGCTGTGAGGTGTTACTGGTATTTAGGGCCTGGGGGCCAGGGCCCCAGACATCCCACAATGCTTGGGGCATCCTATACAGTGAAGAATTGTCCGGCCTAAAGGCCGACATCGCCCACGCAAAGAAACACCAGGCCGTTTCATCATAAAGCCGCCCATCTGGGCGGACCAGTCTCCTCTGTTTTTCTGAAACCCATGGAGGCTGTTCTGTGGCCATGGGGTGAGAGCAGCCTGCGCCCTGGAAGCCAGCGTGCACCCCTTTCCCAGGCCCTCCTGGCTGCCTGGGTTCCTCCCCCTTCCTGTGCCCACCCGGCAGCTCCTCCGGCAAGACCCAGAGGCAGCCAGCCTGTCCCCAGTCTGAGCGTCAGAGGGACACTTACATCATGCTCTGTGCTAAGCGCCTCTCAAACATCCGTGCGCCGAATTCTCCCAACGGCCCTGCACACTGGGCACAGTGATGCCACTTTACCAATGAAGAAACCAAGACACACAAGCCCAAGGTCACCCATCGGGCAGTTGACATGGGCAGAGCTCAACCCAGGCCGTCTGGCTCCTGTGTCTGTGTTCTTGGCCCCCGAGTCTCCCTCTGCTGCAGAAGTGTCAGCCCACCGAGCCCACAATGCCCCTGTCGTTTCAGGCAGATAGAAGAAAAGGGGCAAAGGGCACAGGCGTCAGCTAGGCCACGGGCCGCCTGCTCTGGGAGGCCGCCTGTGCCTTGGAGGGGAGCCCGGGTCCCCTGTGCACTAGGAGGGGATGGTGCCCGGCCGAGAGGAGGCCTTGCTCACGCTTGTCAAAGCGACAGCAAAGGTCCTGAGGGAGGGAGAGTCATCCACAGCTGGCTTGGCCACCGCCAGCCCGCCAGCAGGCCGTGCCACAGGAGCCAGGTGGGGTGCACGACGCGGCTGTGGCTGAGAAATGCTGCCCCGCGGGGCCACTGCCTCCCCCGTGCCTGCCCTTCCGCAGCACAGCCAGCACCCTGGCCCCTGTGGGCAGCGCCCCCTGACCCCTGGCCAGGGCAGGAGAGCAAGCGCTAAGCTTCGTCAGCAAGACGGCGCGTGCACTGGTTTGGGCCGGGGAAGCGTGTGGCCTCTCCGGCGTCACAGTCTGGGGTGACGACCAGGAGTGTCATCACTGAGGACCAGGGGGGCCTAGCCTTCCCTCCACGGCACCATGTCATCTTCCTCCCCCAGAGGAGGGTGGGGTGTGGCTGCCAGCCTGAGGCCTGGAGGCCTAGTTGCGTATTTCTCGTGTGCCGTGCAGGTTGCCCACTGAGGATGGTCAGACGGCGGCCCGCTCCTCTGACCTCGGCCTCTTCTTGTCCCTTTGTGCCTACCCTGCCCCACACACCAGTTCCCTTTGGAGTTGGCTGGCTTGACCCAGTTTGGGGGTGAACGCCTTGCCCACCTGAGTACATGGCTGCCCGTGTGGGTGGAGCTGACCAGAGCGCCTTGGCCAAGGTTGACAGTGGGTGTCTTCTGAGCGCTGGGTGTCACTGCTGACGGAAGGTGACCCACAGGCGGCCTCCTGCCCCAAAGGCTTTCCCTGCAGAGTGGGACGGGGCCCGGCCAAGGGCCGGTGGCTACATCTGGAGTGGAGGGGAGTTCCCAGCCGCCCAGCGACTCCCCTGTGTGTGGGCACTTACACACACACGCACACACACGTGCACACATACACATGCATGCACGCGCACATACGTACATGCACACGCACGTATGCACGCACATGCACACACGCACGCACACATGCATACACACGCTCACTCACAGGGTAGGGCGGGCAGGCTCTGGGCTGCTGGACCGGCCCCAGCTCATCCTGGCCAAGTTGAGTCTCGGGTCGGCACCTGTGCAGAGATGTTTTCTCAGGCAGACCTCTAGTCTCCTCCTCTAGTCTCGGGACAAGTCAGAGCAGGCAGACCCACCGCCCGTGAGCTCCTCGGACGGCCCTGTGCTGGCTTCGCTCCCACCAAGTCTCCGGCTTTGCAGGCTCTTCCCAGGACACCTGACTCCCCAGCTGGGCTCACACAGAGCCCTGGGGGCGCCTCATTATTCTAAGTTTCCTGCTGTCTGCCCGCCTCTCCCCTGCTGCCAGCCTGATGGCACAGCCTAGGAGGCCGCCCTGCTGCACCCCTGCTGCAGCCCCAGGCCGGCCTCCATGGGTGCAGGAGGCCCAGGGAGCAGGATATTTTCCCCCTCTGGCCTTCGAGGGGTCCCCCTAGAATGCCTCTTGCCATTTGCTTCTTGGCTTGGCAGACAGGAGGCAAAGATGGGGAGTTTAGCAGAGAAATAACAGTGGAACGAAGTCCCGGCCAGAGCAGGAGAAATTTCCCTGTGCGGAGTACAGGCGGCCAAGGCGGTCAGGAGCTGCTGGTGTCTGGGAAGTGCTCGGGGCGGCAGGACGAGGGCCTGGGGCCTTGCGTTCAAGTCCCACTGTTGCCCTTCCCTCTACAGGAAGGCCCCTCTCCTCCCTGGGCCTTTGACTCCCCTCCTGGACCGGGCCCACTGGGACCGGATCAGTGGCTGTCAAACTTTTCTGGCTACAATGCACAGTATGAAGTACATTTTATGAAGTACATTTACGCCTAGCCCTTTCTACCTGCACTGCACGCACTCTGATATTTTTTATTCCAGTATACATTATTCAATCCCATTTAAAAAGAATGATGGTCACAGTCCGCTAAATTGATTTCATAATCCATAACGGGTCACAGCCTGCAGTTTGAAAAGTAGTCTGAGATGCTGGCCACGGTTCCCTCCACACCAGACACCCCGGGCTTCTCTGAGCGTCATCGCGGGGGCAGCGAGGGGCTGTACCCCTGAGCCGGCTGGACCCAGGATCCCGGGTCGGGACCCTCGGCTGAGCCCCTCTCCCCTTCTCTGGCCAGATCTACAATGGGACCCTTAAGCGGGAGGCAGACAACAGGCGCTTCAGTTCCTACAGCCAGATGGAGAGCTGGGGCCGGCAGTACCCCCGCAGCAGCTGCAATCCCCCCGGCATCGGCAGCGACATCTGCTTCATGCAGAAGATGAAGACCAGCCGCAGCGAGCCCGACCTCTTCTGCGACCCCCGCGGCACCCTGCGCAAGGGCACGCTGGGCAGCAAGGGCTACAAGACCACCCAGAACCGTTACAGCATCTATAGCTCCTGCAGCGGCCAGAAGACGGTCAAGAAGTACCCGGTGCGCCCGCCCTCCTGCATCACCAAGCAGGACTCCGTGTACGTCCAGCCCATCACCTGCACCAAGGACCACTCCTTCAGCCACTCAAGGGCCAGCTCCAAGTGAGTGTCACTCGGCGGGGCGGGGGGCCGTGTGGGGCACGGGAGACAGACCGTTAGCCCGGGAAGTCCTCAGCGTGGAGACACTGAACATACCTGCCGAGTGTGTGAGTTTTCAAGGGTCACGGGTAATGAACAAGGGGAAGAGAGTCAGAAGCTAGCTGGGCCAGCAGTTCTCCAGGTGTGCTCCTCTGGCCAGTAGCCTCAGCATCACCGGGGAACTTGTGAGAAACACTCCTGTCAGGCCCTCCCAGACCTCCAGCTCAGAAACCCTGGGAGGGGCCCGCGGTGTGTGCGTTACCAGCCTGCAGGAGACGGAGACCCTGCCAGGGTTTGAGAATCCCTGGGCTTGGGCGCGTAAACCTCTCCCCACGTTCTGAAAGAGCAGAGGAGTGTGCCCTGGGGTCAGCAATGGGAAAAAGCCGGGCCCATCTTACAGGGCAAAAGACATAAAAACTGGTAAGATCTAGTGCCAGGGGTGGGAATGCGGGAGATGAAGTGGGAGTCCTACAGAGAGCCCTGGGCACAGGGTGGCTTGGGGATGGCCACGGTGTCTCGAGGGTCTTGAGGCCTGCCCTCCAGGGCTCAGAGCCCCATGAATCTTGGAGCTGTCCTCTGTCACCACCGAGTGGTCCTTTATTCATGTATGTGACATTCACTGAGCACGTGTGGCCTGTGGTCAGAGTGGGGAGACAGCCATGAAGAGAACGACAGCCCAGGGCCATCCTGCAGCTGCAGGATTAACCCCCTGCCATGGAGCCCACGAGCCTTGCAATCTTCATCTCTAACCCTCAGAGCCCTTCCAGGCTAGAGCCTGAGGAGAAACAGGCACAGAGACATTAGGTAGCTTGCCCAAGACCACACAGCCGAGGCCACACCCTGTGCCCTCCCCTACTCACCGTGCTGTCCCGACCGTAAGCAGAGCCGTTATAAAGCCGGCCCTCTCCTGGCTACTCAAAGGCCGTAAGGGGTATTGAGGATGCTCCGCAGGAGAACTAAGAAGCCTCTGCCCCATGGAGACTGACCAGGGCAGCGCCTGGCCCTGGCTCATCGCCTCGGACTGGAGGCCCCAAGAGGACAGGGTCAGGTGAGCCATGGAGGGCGTGAGTGACAGGCCATTTGCAGGTGACGTTCAACTGGCAGATTCTGGGCGACAGTCTCTCAGTGAGGCTGGGGGAGACTGGGGAGCTCTGCCCCGTGGGTGATCTTTCCAGAGATGGAGTCGGTCACCTGCTATGGAAAGGCATGAGGCTGGTACACACGAGAAGTTTCTCCCTCTAGAAACGCTGGGAAGATTTCTAGGGCAGCAGGGTTGGGTGCCAAGAAAGAGCTGTCTCCACTGTCTTGTGGGACCCAGGGCACGGGCAGCTGGGGAGGCAGCCTGTAGTCAGCACCCTGGGAGCTGCTGTGGGTCCTGGAAGAGAGGTTTCCTTTCCCTGGGAAGGCAGCGGGTCTTCAGTGGGTCACGGGGATGGTGAGGGGAAGGGACAGAGGCACCTGAGCCCTGATCAGGACACAGTACAGAGAGCAGTCTTGCTGGAGCAGAGACCCACATTAGGGCTGGAGAGTGTGCAGGACACAGCAGAGCCAGACTCTTGGGTTAGAACATGATTGTTCTCGTTCTGTGGCTCAGAAAAGCTGATTATCGGCCATTTAGTGTGGTTCGACCTAACACATGCCCTTGGACGTCAGTTTAAGCAGTTTGAACTTGAACTTGCAGTATTGAGAAGCTGCTGATGGGGGCAACACGGTGAACAGTGTTAAGACCGCTCATCTGGGGAAGGGGTGTAACATTTCGGCTGGGAGTGCTTGGAGAAGACACCAGCTGCGGGGGCCTCACTATAGTCCCAGTGAGGGTGACCATGGTCAGAGGGAAGGCAGTGTCCGTGAGGATGGAAGGAGGAGTAGGGGTGCGAATTTTTGAGTTAGAAGAATTAGCTAGACTTAGAAATGGAGGGAGGGGAGATGGATGCATGGATGGTTGGGTGGGTGGGTGGATGGATGGATGGATGAATGGATGGAGAGAAGATGGGTGGATAATGGATGGATGGAGGGAGGGAGGGAGGGAGGGATGATGGCAGGGCATGGATAGATGGACAGGCCCCCAGCCATTCTCTTCCATTTTCCCAGTACCAGGCAGAGACATGAGAGATGGCACAGCGGGTGGAGAGCTTCCCCTCAGGAATAGAGCAGAGTTTTTTCTCAGGGCAGAGGTAACTTGCTGCTTGGACACGAACCCATGACAGGGCCTCGTCCCAGCAAGTGTTCACGGCGGGGCGAGCCTTCCCCCTCCTCTGGAGGAGCTGTCCACAGCGGGGCCTGGGGCTGCCGCATTCTGGCTCTCGGGCACACAAGGGGGATGCCAGGCCCCCGTAACCCTCGTGCACCCCACACACCCGCGTCCGCACAGGATCTGCAGCGAGGACATTGAGTGCAGCGGGCTGACCATCCCCAAGGCCGTGCGGTGCCTGAGCTCCCCAGACAAGAAGTGCCAGGCCATCGGGGCCTATTACATCCAGCACACCTGCTTCCAGGATGAGTCTGCCAAGCAGCAGGTACGTGGCCTGGGCGGGGCCCGGGCGGGGCCTGGGCGGGGCAGCCTGACCCTGCACGTGAGTGAGCTGGTGGGGGCATTTGCCGATGGCTCCTTCTACCCCAGCCCAGCTGCCTGCGGCTGGGAGTGGGCCTGGCACTGCCCGAGATCAGAACGGGCATCTTAACCCTCTGTGGGAGCAGAGCCCCTGGTGGAGGGGATGCCACTCGGCCAAAAAAGAGACACTTGGTGACGGCCACGGGTTCCAAAGAGACCCCCTCCTCAGATTCCACTAAGGAGGGACGTCTCCCTCCACTTCAACTTCCTCCCCCTACCCCCTCTCTCTGTTTCTGTCTCTCATCTGTCTCTCTCTTTCTCTGTCTCTATGTCTCTCTGCCTGTGTCTCTCTATGTCTTTGTTTCTGTCTCTTTGTCTCTCTCTCTCTGTCCCTGTCTCTGTCTCTGTTTCTCTTTCTCTGTCTCTGTCTCTGTCTCTCTCTCTTTCTCTGTTTCTGTCTCTCTGTCTTTCTGTCTCTCTGTCTCTGTCTCTCTCTGTTTCTTTCTCTTTCTCTGTTTTTGTCTCTCTGTCTCTGTCTCTCTCTGTTTCTTTCTCTCTCTTTCTCTGTCTCTGTCTCTGTCCCTCCGTGGAACCATCGTCTCTCACCAGGCTTCTGTGGTGGAGAACAGGGCTGTCTGTGCCTCTAAGCGTGGCTGGCAGGGAGGACTCATCAAGTCCTCTGCCGTCAGCCCAAGGGTGCAGTCCCGTGAATGGCATTTCCTAGAGTGGGCAGGGTCCATCTGCATCCACTTCCTGCTGTATTGAGGAGGCGTTTCCAGGGGGGGTCTCCCCGCCTTAGGGTTCTGAAGTGTGTTTCTATGCATGTTCCCGTCTGGTCCTCACACCAGGCTCCCGACGAGGGGCTCGGGGAGTCCCGGCTAGGGTGCGAGAGAGCTGGCAGCCAAGTCCCGCCTTCGCTCCGCGTCTGGCCGGTCACTGTCACTCTGCGCTGCCTGTTTATTTCGGCCGCCCTGGGCGTTTCTGTCGGGCTGAAGCTGCTCCAAGTGGAGGGTCGTCAGCCCAGCCTCACCGCCCCGCCCGGCGCTGGGCGCCCTGTCCCACAGGTGTACCAGCTGGGCGGCATCTGCAAGCTGGTGGACCTTCTCCGCAGCTCCAACCAGAACGTGCAGCAAGCCGCGGCCGGGGCCCTGCGCAACCTGGCGTTCCGTAGCACCACGAACAAACTGGAGACTCAGAAGCAGGGCGGCATCCGCGAGGCCGTCAGCCTCCTGAGGAGCACCAGCTGCATGGAGACCCAGAAACAGCTGACCGGTGGGCAGCCCGGCCACAGAGACCGGGGCGGCTGGGAGGCGCTGGGGTGGCCAGAGCCCGGGACAGGGTGGGGCGTGGGCGGCCTCAGGCTGACACCCCGGGAGTCCCACGGGACCGGTGCTGGCCGCGTCGGTCGTGTCCAGCTGGTGACCCTGGGTATTGTGTCCCTCCGTCCATCTGTCCATGTCCATCCATCCATCCATACACCACCTACGTAAGAGGGATAGAGGGCGGGGGCAGAGGGTTGGTGTACAGGCAGGACCGGTACTCAGCAGACCCTGGGATTCTCAGGTGAAGGGGAGCGAGCAGGTCAACAGGTGCTCAGCGCCTGTATCCGAGGCTTGTGCCAGCAAAAGCACTCAGGGTGGGCACACGGGGCACAGACGTGACCGAGGAGACCTTGAGTGGGACGGGGAAGGTGGGGCCACGTGCAGAGCAACAGTAGGCGTCTCTGGGCTGACCTTTGGGTGGAAAGCAGAGACCGTGAGAAGATTCTGAGTGTGCTAGCATTGGTATCAGAAAACACTGATGAGTCAGTCGTGTTTTGATCAGCTTCCCTATGTGTAACTTTGACCTGCACAGAGAACTCTAGACGCTCTGCCCTCAAGAGCCTGCCGTCTAGTTGAGACGTGGGCAAGTGGGCTCACGGGATGCTCAGATGACAGAGGCCCGTCCGGGACGTGGTGTCCAGCCGGGGGTGGCACTGGGTCCCTGGTCTTCCTGACGCTGGCGGTCCCCACCCCCAGGGCTGCTCTGGAACCTGTCCTCCACCGACGAGCTAAAGGAGGAGCTGATCTCGGACGCCCTGCCCGTCCTGGCTGACCAGGTCATCATCCCGTTCTCCGGCTGGTGCGATGGCAACAGCAACCTGCCCCAGAAAGCCGTGGACGCTGAGGTCTTCTTCAATGCCACTGGCTGCCTGAGGTGAGGGCGGGGAGCGCAGCCCGGCTCAGCCCAGGCTCAGCGGGGCAGGGGGCTGACCCCAGCCTGGCCTCCTGGGCCGACTCCCAGACGTGGCTGCGTCCCAGCTTCCCTGGGCCTGGTGGAGGCTCAGGACCCCACCACCTCTGCTGAGGGGGTCTTCCTTAGGGATCTGAGTAGAAATGCTTGGATCTGAATAGCTAAGCTGGCTCAGTTGTTTCCCCTTCTTCCACGCCACAAAATATGCCTTGCTCGTGCCGTCTTGAAGAGCATTTTTAGACACAGGTCTGCTGATGGGCTCCCGGCTGGGGTGCGAACAGCATCTGTCGTATTCCTCCGCATGGAGATGGCACTGCTCTGCCCAGAGTTCCCTGAGTTCTGCCCCAGGGTGTGGCAAAGGCCCTGGAGGCTGTTGGCGGAGGGACCTAGGCGAGCTGCTTCCCGGGGTGGGGTGGGGACGCGGTGGGCGGTATGGAGGTGGAACTGTGGAGCAGATCCCCCCTAAGGGTCACACCTCACTCGGACGGGGTTTGTCTTCCCCAACTCCTGGGAGCCCCAGAACAGGGGTACAGTTGGCTTGGGCTCCTCCCTCCCCGCCTCTGGCGGCAGCCCCTGGGGAGCAAAGAGGCTAGGCAGAGGCAGAGCCAGGGTAATCGAGGACTTTGTGGGGTGGCAGCCGTCACACCCCACCTGCACCAGGAAGAGGGGCCCAGACTGCCCGGGTGGGAGTGAGCCCACTGCTGGGGGCAGAGCACAGCTTCCGCGGGGAGGGACATCCAGTCCCCTGCCCAACAAGTGCCACGAGGGCAGGGTGTGTGCCTGGGCTGCCAGCGGCACCGGAGCCCTGGACACATAAAAGTTACGGGCCTGGGGACCAGGTGGGCAGGAAGGGTGAAAAGAGCCGGGTTCCAGTGAGACCCCTTCCCAGCCTCAGCCAGGAGCCGAGTCCCAGCGAGACCCCTTCCCAGCCTCAGCCAGGACTGAGCAGGATTCGCTGAACGATTTCTCTTTCCTTCCTTGGCCCTCATTTCTGTTTCCCACCCGTTCCTTTCCTCTTCTCCTCCCCTCCCCTCCCCCTTGCATCTCCTCCCCTCCCACCTGTCCCCCCCTCTCCCCACCCACCCCGTGTCCTCCACCAGGAACCTGAGCTCCACGGACAGGGGGCGCCAGACCATGCGCAACTACACGGGTCTCATTGACTCCCTCATGGCCTATATCCAGAAATGTGTGGCAGCCAGCTGCTGTGATGACAAGGTGAGCGTCGCCCCCAGGTGGCACCCCTGAACCTAGATTCCTCTCTGCCTCCAATCAGTGAGGGCGGCCTGGGACTCCAGGTCCTGGTACTTTTCTCTCCCTGATTCCACAGGGCAGGTCTGCGCTCCTTGGAGCCTTTAAGGCGTGGCCTGGTGGCCAGAAGGAACCCAGAGCCTGGCCAGCAGAGGGGATGTCTGGATGCCGAGCAGCCCGACCCTTCCTTGGCGGGTGGCACCCAAGCAGTGGTTACAGGGGCAGGTCCTCTCCCGCACTTAGAGGCTTTGTGACTGTGACACTTCCCTCATCTCTGTTCCTCAGTTCACATCGAATCTACCTCGGGGGTTGTTTTAGAGACTCAGTTAATAAGCATGAAGAGAACTCCTGGCTCAGGGCGAGCTCTCTGTGAACGTCCGCTGCCGCCCCCAAAGGCCCTGGTAGAGCCACCCTCCCACCCCCCAGGACTCTGGACACCTGTCCAGACAGACAGAAAGGGGAAATCAGGGCAGGAAGGTAAACTGGAGGCTGAGGTCCTTCCGCACAGCAGGACGGAGACTGGCGAGCAGTCCCCAGGGGGCTGGCCAGGCATCAGGGCCCCTGGGTCCTGCACACGGTTTCCCTGGGGAGGGATTTTGTCTCCCACTCCCTGCCCTGGAAGTGACAGCCGGCTTCAGGAGACAGCCTGTCACTTGACTGCTCAGAGTGGCCCCAGCAGCACCGTGATCTTCCGCTCTGGATGGAACACCCCCTCCACCTGGGTGACCCCGGGCCCTGGCAGTCGGGGGCTCCCAAACCCCAGCAGGGCCAAACATTAAGAGGGCAGATCTGCTGCCTCAGCCCCGAGCCGGGAGGGTTTACGCAAGGAAAGCGGCAAAGATCTGGGAGCAGCTGCCACTGGGAACTTCCTGGGCCGTGGCGGGGTCTGTGCTGGCCCAGGGCAGCCCGAGGGGCCCGCCCTCTCATTGGAGGGATTGTGGCAGCAGGGACTGAGCCAGGCATTCGGGAGCTGAGCAGAGGCTCAGCGCCGTCTCTGCTCGGCCCCCAGTCTGTGGAGAACTGCATGTGCACCCTGCACAACCTCTGCTACCGCCTGGACGCCGAGGTGCCCACCCGCTACCGCCAGCTGGAGCACAACGCCCGCAATGCCTACACCGAGAAGTCCTCCACCGGCTGCTTCAGCGGCAAGAACGGCAGGATGATGGTGAGCGTGTGTGTCTGTCCGTGCGTCTGTCCGTCTGCTCCCGCTGATTTCCCCGGATCCCACTGTCTCGTGCACCCCGCCTCTCTGCCCTGCTGGAGCCTGAGGCCAGTCCCGGGGGATGGACCCCTGCCCGACCTTGGCATCTTACGACACTGGGGGTGTGTGTGCTCGGGGTGTAGGAGCTGCTCAGACCCCCAGAGGCCAAGAGCTCCAGCCCCCTGTTTGCAGGCCTCGTGTCTCTTGCTGTGTGACTAGTAAAGTCTCCCCCTCTTCATCTCACCCCTGAAGATTGGGGGGCATCCTGATTCCCACCGCCTCCTGGGCACCCCAGGTCTCCCCAGAAGCAGAGGGATGCTGCGGAGGGAGGGTGGCTGCCATCACTGTGCCGGTGGTGGGAGCCAGGCCCTGGACCACCCTTGTTGGCCCCGGGAGGGTCAAGTTCAGGCTGTGACTCTGGGAGGGGTGGAGGCATCAGGGTGTGAGACCCACAGCAGCCTCATAGCTGGGTGGGGGCAGAGCTGGCCTGGGGCGCCGAGGCTGCTCTGTGCCCCGTGGGGACGGCAGAGGGCACAGTTGCCCCTCACCCACCGGGGAGCAGCTGCAGTGCACAGAGGACGGTGCAGCGGGCGCTCCTTCATCTGGGAACCATGACCCTGAGGCTGGGGGAGCAGAAGGCGTGGGTTCGGCCCCTCTCGACTTGCTTCTCGTCCCCAGAACAACAACTACGACTGCCCCCTTCCTGAGGAAGAGCCCAGCCCCAAGGGCAGCAGCTGGCTGTACCACTCGAACGCCATCCGCACCTATCTGAACCTCATGGGCAAGAGCAGGAAGGACGCCACCCTGGAGGCCTGCGCCGGCGCCCTGCAAAACCTGACCGCCAGCAAGGGGCTGGTGAGCGCCCCCACCCCGCACCTGTCTCTCTACCCGCGGTCCGGTCTCAGCTCCCCGCGTCCCCACGTACCGGGGCCTGCCTGAGTCAAGGGTCTGGCATGCGTAGGCCCTGGGCCAGGCACTGGGGACGTGTGAAGGGAGCATCCTCAGCCCCTGGGAACGCCCAGGTGGAGGACACGGGCTGTGGAACCCAGCCCTCCTGGATTCTGTCTGTGCCGCAGAATCCGCCTCCTGGTGTCCGGCCCTGGGCTGGCCTCGGGCTCTGCCTGGAATGGGGGACAGGATGAAGGGCGTGTTTGTGGTAGGAGAGGGGTCTCCTCTTTGCCGAACTGACAGGGGTGGAAGTAGAGGGTTTGGGGGTGTGGGCGGGTCCAGAGGAAGATGTGGCAGGATCAGGAGGGATTTTGAGGCCACGGGCAGGGGGAGGCCTTGATGGACTTGAGACGTGTGCCGTGGGAGGCACGTCTGCGGCTACCCCGCCCTCCTCTTTGCTCAGGACAGAAGGGGGGCGGGCGGAAGGAGGACAGGGGTGAGTTGAGGGTAAAGGAGGACCCCCCCCCCAACCGAGAGGGGATAGGCCGGGGGTCTTCGAGAACCCCACACCAGCCCGGATCAGGTTACGGCCAGGATGGCTTTGCTGCCAGCGGCCCGGATGGGCTGACCTGGATGGCATCTCCACGAGGCACAGGCCCGCTCTTATCTCTCCTTGACTCAAGTATGTACGGACCCCACAGAAGGCGGGGAGGTTGGCAGAGGACGGTGGGCACTTTCTCAGGTGCCAGGTGCCCTCGACCCGAGGCTTCACGTGAGCAGCTAGTGCCGGGAGGGGTGAGGCAGGCAGAGCTGCAGCCGCTGGCGCCGGCTCAATCTGCAAGTTGATTCTGGGGCCCCTCCCGCCGTGAATGAGGGGCCGGAGACTTCCCTCGTTCCCTGGGCTCCAGGCTGCCCCAGGTGAGGTGCAGGGGCATGTCTGCCGGGGGATTTGTTCCGCAGTCACCCAGGTGGGAGCAAATGTGTGTCTGTCTCTGCTTCCAACACGGAAGAGAGAAAGTCCTGGGGTCTCTCGGTTTGGGGTCACTGGCCCTCTCTGGCCTGCTGGGAGGCCTGGGGAGCCCAGCCAAGGCCTCCCTCGTCCGTCCCTTCTCTCAGATGTCCAGCAGCATGAGCCAGCTGATCGGGCTGAAGGAGAAGGGCCTACCTCACATCGCCAAGCTCCTGCAGTCAAGCAACTCAGACGTGGTGCGGTCCGGAGCTTCCCTCCTGAGCAACATGTCCCGCCACCCCGCGCTGCACAGGGTGATGGGTGAGTGCCGCGTGGCTCAGGCCAGCCCCCGCCCCCTCAAGAGGGACCCCCACTTTCCAGAGCCTACCGAAAGGTTACCCTCTGACCGCTCCCTGGGGTGGGGGTCAGGGGGGAGCTGGCCCAAGAGAGGCTCGGGCACGGGAAGGGGCAGGTCACCTGAGGATGGGGCGCAGGTGTGTGAGGTCCCATACGGTCCCAAGCCCCGAGTTGGAGCCTCCAGGCCCGGGGCCCCGTGCGAGCCCTCAGTCACCTGACCCCGTGCCGTCCCCTCCTTTCTCTCCCAGGGAACCAAGTGTTCCCAGAGGTGACCAGACTCCTCAGCAGCCATACCGGCCACACCAGCAACTCGGAGGACATCCTGTCCTCAACCTGCTACACCGTGAGGAACCTGATGGCGTCGCTGCCGGGGATGGCCAAGCAGCACTTCTCCAGCGACATGGTCTGCAACGTCATCAACCTGTGTCGCAGCAGGTGGGCAGCATGGGGGCCCCTCCGTGCCCTCCCCGGCCCCGCGGAGGAGCAGTGCTGCAGCCTGAGCAGGCCGTGCGGTGCAGGGGGGAGCGGCGGGGAGGCTGACCAGGAGGGAAGTCCAGAAGCCGAGCTCCGGCATCCAGGCCTCGGGCAGCACACTTCCCGGCCAGGGGACCGAGCGACACTGAGTCCTCGTGGGCCAGCGGGAGGCACCGAGCGGCAGACCCAGCAGTGCGGGAGCTGCGTCTGCTCCACGGGCCCCTCTCCTCCGAGGACAAGGCCAGGGGGTGGGACCGGGGCCTCAGAGAGAGCCCCGGGTACCTCTAGGCGGGCAGGAGCCTGGGGTTGTGCCCGCTGTGTAGAGTGACCCCCCCGTGGGGCTGCGCTCTCGGGCACCCAGGGGCCGCCCCACGAGGCGGTGAGGGGGGGACGGAAGGGGGTGTTCGTTCATCCTCAAGTTGCTGGAGTCTCACCCTTGATGAACTTTCTACACGTGCAGTGCCTCCCCCAAGGCTGCAGAGGCCGCCCGACTCCTCCTGACTGACATGTGGTCCAGCAGGGAGCTGCAGGGGGTCCTCAGACAGGTAAAGGCCCACCCCTTCCACCCCTGCCGGCGAGGCTTTCCTGCCCTTTCCCGCCACTGACTCGGTCCGTGCGGCCCAGGAAGGGAGAGGCCGGCCCCTCGGTGCCTGGGATCCAGGGGCTGACACATCTCAGCCCAGGGCCTGCGGAGGCGCTGAGCGGGTGGAGGACAGAGGAGATCCAGGAAGTGCCGCAGAGGCCTGGGGGTGGGGGGTCTTCTGGGAACGAACTGGGAGGCAGGCGGACCAAAGGCACATCACGCGCTTGGGGGCACGTGTCCACTCTGGCCGGGAAGGCAGGCTTGGGCTGCACGGTGAGACCCCATCAAGTTTAGACTAAAGGGTTTGCTTTTGGCGCCGGGGAGCCATTGAGGGTTTGGAGGAGAGGGTTACATGCTGAAACCAGCCCTGGGAAGGCTCCTTGCATGCACTGCAGGGCGGAGTGCACACGAGACCAGGCTGCTGGATTTGTCCGGTGGCAACCTTGTCCCTCTGTCCCCAACGCCTCCCCCGTCCCCAGCCGCACGGTCGGGTCCAGTTCTGTAGGAGCCCTTCATGCTGACTGACCTCCTTTCCCATCTCAGGGGCAGCCGCTCTTTAGACCGAGGTGTCAGCAGCGGTGAGGGTGGCCATGAAGGGCAGGGGCAGAAGAAACAGGCGGGTCGGGCTTCCGGCTGGAGACCCTGTGGTTACGTTTAGAAACGGATCAGCCAGGGAAGGCGGGAAGGGCCAGGGGCTTCTGAAGGAGGAGGGAGGGGAGCCCTGATGGAGAGGTGGAGTCTGGGGTCCGCATGCGGGGCCTGGGGAGAGAGGCCAGGCTGTGTGCAGACGGCTGCGTGTCCACGTGGGAGAAGCCACGGGCACGGGCAGCACGTCTGCAGAAAAGTCTTGGGGGACAAAGGCGGAAGCAGGGAGAAGACCCTCCCTGGGGGCCGAGGGGAGATGGGAACAGGGGGGCCCTGGATCTGGGCGCCCAGAAGTCTCCGGTGACCCTAGGGCACAGCTGTCGAAGGGGGGGAGGGGGACCCCATGGGGCCCACTGCAGGGGGGAGGGCGGGGGCTGGGAGGGGACCTGAGCACCTCAGTTTGGCCAGAGGGCAGGGAGACAAAAGAATGCGTAAAAAGCCGCCTGTTTAATGACATTTCTGCAGGGAAAGTGAAGGAGGAGAAGGAAGGCGGGGGTGGGGGGTGGGGACAGGGTCTTGGAGGCTCAGGAGCTGCCTGACGGGGCAGGGGAGGGGTTGGGAGGACAGGCTCCTGGGCAGGAGAAGGACGGCTCTTCCTGCAGCGCACTGGGGAGACGGGGCCGTGTGAAGCCACTGCCGGGGGTGGCCCTTGTCCTGCCCTTTTGGGCAGGTGGGCTTGGCCACGTGACAGCTGCCAGGAAGGCCTCGTGGAGGGGAGGCGGGTGAGAGGACCAGGGAGCGCTTCCTCCAGCTGCTCCGACGTGGCCCGAGGGTTGCGCTCACCCAGGTACAGAGGCGGCACCCGCCTGGGACACACAGAGAGTCCCCTCGTCAGGCTCTCCTGGGCCCCGCAGTTGGAGCCACAGCTTTGACCGCAGCCCCAAAGGGACCGGGCTGGTGCTTCGGTGCTCATCCACCTTCACGGGGCTGTTGCATCCCCAGTGAGGCCGCCACGGGCTTGGTCCCTCCTGCAGACCAGGGAGACGGGGCCCCGGAGTGGGCCTTGACTCGGCCAGTTGGAGGACAGCGGGGCTGGGACCCAGGACTCGTCTCTCCTGGGACCTTCCACCACATCCCGCCAAGCTTGGCAGGAGAGAGCCTGCAGACCTGCGGGGGACGGGGGTGGGGGGATGATCACGTTTCCCATGCCCAGACCGGGTAGGACCGGGGCTTTGAACCGCCTGCCTTGGGCCCCTGTGTCCACACCCGTCAGTGAGCGCTGACGAGGCTCTCAGAGGCCAGGGCTGGAGCCAGGCGCCCCTTCTCAAGGGCCGCCCTCAGTCACTCCGGAGCATTTATTGAGCACCTGCTGTCTGCTGTGAGACATACAGGAGTAAGATTCAGTCTCTGCTCAGCATGCACTCGGGGCTGGTAAGGCTGGAGGTGGCAGAACACACAGGTAGACAGAGCCCGCGACCCTTCCGCCCCACCGGGCATGACCTCCCTGCCAAGAGCTCTTGTCGGGATTTATTTTTTTAAAAAGCGGGGCCAGTCAGAGGAAGAAACAAACACTTTTTCTAATCTGATTTCGGTGGCTGCTCTGTTTCTAGAGTGACAAGCAGTAGCTAAACCCTCACGCCTTGATTGAGGTTTCTGTGATGGCAAGTAGGATGTTCCGTTGTGCGGAAGGCCAGACCCATCTCACTAACTCGTGAGTGTCAGTGACCTCATGCTTGGTCACACGTTTAATCAGGCCAGTTTTAGCCCCGACACACGTGCAGGGTGTGTCCAGAGAGCTTCGCACAAGCTCGAGGCTGCTTGGGGGCAGCCTCTGACCGCGTGGACGCCCGCACTGGTCCGTCCTGTGATGTTTCGTATAGCTCCTGTCTCTCCTCCACAGCAAGGTTTCAATAGGAGCATGCTGGGAACCTTAGCTGGGGCCAGCAGCCGCAGAAACTTCACCTCCCGATTCTAAGAAGAGGCTGCCCAAGCAAGTTCAGCTTGCAGGTAAGAGTCGGCCCATCCAGGGTAGGGGGTGCCCCCGGGACTCCTACCGCGGCCTCAGCCAGTCCCAGAGAAAGGAGCCAGGCGTTGCTCCCCAGGGATGCGGAAGCATCCTTCAGTCCAGCTGACACGTGGTGAGGCTGTCTGTGAGGACAGCCATGTAGACTGCCTGGCCAGTAACCGTGCCACACAGGATGTTAGGGGGGGTGTGCAATGTCCTGGTAGCATCGACAGGCGGTGCCATTCACGTGGACTGCAGTGTGAAGGGCGCCCCCGCAGTGACACCATGTGTCGTTTTGGGTTTGGGCGTCTACAGCTCACCACCTTCTCCTTTTTATAATCCGCCTTCCAGCCTCTGCAACGTGCCTAGTGTGGACACGCTTGTTTCCAGCTGATGACTCTAGGGACCAAAACCTCAGATCCCGCATCTGTGACAGAGGCTCATAAATAAGCCTAAGCCCTCATTAGCCTCACCTGGGATGCTTGCTAAACTGCACACTCCTGGTTCCCAGCCCCAGCAGTTCTGATCCAGTGGCTCCGGAGCGGGGGTCCAGGAAAGTAGGTTGTTAAACAAGCATCCAAAGTGATTCTGATGCGGGTAAGCCCAGGACCACGCTTAGGTGCTCAGACCAGACCTCGTCAACCCTCGAGGGTCAGCAGAGGCAGGCAGCCCTAGGGTGGAGCCATCTGCAAAGAGCCAGGGATGGGGACAGGGTCTTCTGAGCTGAAGGGGACTTCCTCGTGCCCCAGCACCCGGGGAGGGTCCTGGCTGGGGTAGGGGCTGTAACTTCAGTCCAGATGAAGTGGATTCCAAGCCCCCCGGAGGGCAGGCTTAGACCTCAGACACGTCCCTTAGACCTCAGACACCCACTCGTGGCAAATGGGCTCCAACAACATGAGGACAGGAAAGGAGAGGAGACCCAAACCAGCAGATGCCTGATGCACGCAGTCACGGCGTTCGGCGCTGCGCTGGCCACCGGGGGGTGGGGGGCAGCTCTGACCCAACAGGAGCAACGTGTGAACGTGTCGAGGGCGACCCTGACACCAGGCTCAGGCCTGGGCACGTCTGTGCGGACGTGGTGAGAGGGGGACAGCCCTGGCAAGACCGGTGGTGTGGCTGTCCCCCTGTGGGCACTCACTAGAAGCCTTGTCCTTTTCCAGACGTGATACAGTCCAGCTGAGAAGACTCGGGCCTTGCTGGAGGGGTATTCTGTCCAGCTGCACAGTATTGGGAAATGTTTAACCACAGCTGAGAGCGAACCGGGATGCTGTGGATGACAAAAATACTTTTAGATTCTTCTTTTTTTTTTTTTTCCTTGGGGGAACTGACAGGTAGTGGGGGTTGGGGAGGGTTGGGGGGCCTTTCTTCAGTTAAGGGAGCTTACGTCTGATGTCAATACTTCTTTTGCCGAGAAACGGTACATATACATGTGTATAGTGTGTGTGTGTGTGTGTGTGCGCGCGTGTGTGCATGTTGCCGCGCACGCGTGCGTGTGCGTGTGCTGAAAGCAGGACCTCAAACTGCAAAGAGCTGTGTGAGCTGCCGGACTGTAGCTCGCGGTGGTGGAGGGACTCGCCCTCACGGGCGCGGACGATGTGTTCTTTGGGTGTAGCTTCCCCATCGTCCTGAGCTGTGTGTGCTGGGGCAGGGGCCACGCCGGCGCCAGGCCCACAGGGACCGCTGCAGGGGGCGGGGTGCGGTGGGGGATATGTGGGGCCGGGGGCTCAACCCCCGCTAAGAGGCAGCTCTGCAGGAAGGGAGGTTGGCGGGGTTCGGTGTATCTCCTGGGAGCATATAGTTGTGCACTTGTGCGGCCCAGCCCCCGGTGCCACGGGGCCATCTGCAAGATGGGCCAGGACAGGCACGCTGGCTTTCCTGTGTGAAGGCTGTCCCGAGGGTAGGTGCCAGAGAGGGGGGCTGGCCATTCTCGCGGGCTGTGTACCCGTCAGAGCAGGCTCAGCCTGGGAAGCCCCTTCCTTCCGGGGGCTTGGAATGCACTTGTTGCAGGAGAAAGAAGGAAGAATGGTGCTCAAAGCCCAGCAGCTGTTCAGGGAATGGCAGCTTGGTCCTCGTATTCCCAGCGTAGGGGCAGGCTGGGCTGGGCAGGGAGTCAGCCAGGAGGGTCCTGCCCTGTGCCCTGCCGAGATCCAAGCGAGGGAGTGTTTTGGCTCCCAGGAGACTCGGAGGAAGGGAATTTGGATGGACCAGGAAGGGAGCCGCCCCCGTCCCAGCCAGAGGCCGCTTGCTTCCTCCCCGACCCCAGTCCTCTGTCTCTACTTTGTGCAAACCGCAGGCCACGTGATAAGAGGCCCACCAGGAACACTGGCCACCCCAGACCCCAGACTCCTGTGCATTTCAGATGAGAAGTAGAGGAGGGGCCTCCGGAGAAGGGCTGTGGAAATGGTCCTTGGTCTGCCCTGTAGGACAGGGCAGGACACGGCGTCCCCGAGCGGCACTGGTGGTGATCCAGGGGAACTGGCTGCCTCGTCCTCCCTCCTCCCTCCTCCGTCCTCCTGGCCTGGAGTTCCCCCCATGTCCCGTCCAGCCCCACCGCTCACCCCAGCAGTCAGAGCCTCTGCAGTGAGGACCCTCCTGCTGAGAGATGTGGCAGCAGGACAGGACTAGCGAGTGGGTGGGGAACAGAGATGATGGGCCACGCAGCCAGGCGTGCTCTGGTGCTGGGTCCGTGCCGCGTCCTCCCCGCCCCTCGTGGTGGTGGCTTGCCTCTCTCTCAGGGCCCGTGGGGAGCTGGTGACAGTAGACTGTCCCCTCTGCCAGCCCTCAGGGCCCAGAGGAACTGGTTTCTCAAAGAAACACGTATGGAGCCAGGCAGTGTTGTAAGCTCTCTGGATACGTCAGTGAACGCGGAGGCCACACCCCCGCCTCACGTCCTACTGGAGGAAAGAGGGGCCCTGGGGTCCCTGGCTTTAGGGGTCCCCAGTGTGAGAGGACCATCCAGTCCAGTCAGGGCGAGAGGGAGCTGGCTGGTGACCCTGCGGGGGTGCCCCTTCCCTCGGCTCTCCTTCCCCCCGCGGGGTTAGGAGCCAGGGCCCAGCTTCTGTCTTGGGGCCGGGCAGCTTTTCAGACCCCCGTGGGCCAGGTGGACAGTCAGGCCAGGCCTGGTTTTGGGCACCTCTCTCATGACTTCTGAGGCCAGCCAGCTGGGCCTGTCACTTTGGAAGAGGCAGACCTTGGAGGGGCCTGTGGATAAATTTCCTACAAAAGGAGCACGGGGTCTGCTGAGGCCCAGCTCAGGATGTGAAGTACACGTCGGCCGCGTGCTGCGGGGCTCGACACCCGGAACAGGACAGTCCAACGCCGAGTGGGGGAGGACCCTGTCCTCCCTGTCGCTGCCCCGACCCAGGGTCTCCTGCGCTTAAGACAGACCTGGTCGCTGGCCACCAGCAGCCAGTCCAGCGGGGCCGGCCTAGCAGCGCAGACTCAGCTGCTCCCGGGACGCAGAGGCAGAGCTGGTCCCATCCACCCTGGAGCCTGGCTGAGGCGGTGGCAGCTGGGACAGTGAGGAAGGGGCTCTGGATGGGCAGGGAGGGAGGGTGGGGCGCTCTGCAACCCATCCCCCTGCCCCCGCTCCATGTTTGCGGAGGAAACTAGCGCTGGCCAGGCCGTTTCCCTGGGGGGTACACTATGCGTTTGCTTTTTTTGGAAATATAGGAAATCAATAAATTGCTGGCATTTCTTTGAACATTTTCAAGCAGTGGATTATTGGGGGAGCTGCTGAGGACCGAGGGGCCGCTCGCTTTCTCGAGGGATCCCCTCTCACTGACCCTGCGCCAGGCAAGGACTGGGGTCACCATGCGGGGGGCACCACCCACTCCGAGTCCCACATTCCGTCCTCGTCTCCAGGACACTGGTCTGGCTGCCCTCATCTTACAAATAAGCCACGTGGGGCTTAGGGAGGGGATAGACAAGCCCAATGTCCCACAGCCTGTAAAGGGAAAGCCACCCCCAGGGGAGCATGTCCAGGCAGGCACCTGGGGGACGTGAGCTTCAGGGCTATAAAAGGAGCTCGCGTTTACTGAAAGCATGTTCTCCCTGGGTCCTGCAGGACGGGCTAGGGCCCCCTGCCTCAAGAGGCTCGTAAGGGACACGGCAGGCGCACGGAACTTTCTAAGTCACAGGGCGTAAGCTCCAAGTGGTAGTCAGACGTATGGCTGTGGGCTCCCGGATGGAGGAGGCTGGAGAGGCTTAGGGAAGGCTGGAGAGGACTCTTCTCAGCCTGGGAGGGCAGTGGCCTCTGTGTAGAGGCCGTGGACCTGACCTTTGGGTCATCCCTCAGTTGGTGACGGTCAGGAAGGCCAGGGAGGAGGGCTCTACCTCAGCCTAGCGGGAGAAAGACGGCCTGTCTGGGGCCCAGATTGTTGATACACCAGGTCTGGGGCCTCCAAAATGTGAGATCAAACTACAGATTCAAAACCAATAAGCATTTGGACTTCCCTGGTGGCGCAGTGGTTAAGAATCCACCTGCCAATGCAGGGTTCGAGCCCTGGACCGGGAAGATCCCACATGCCGCGGAGCACCTAAGCCCGTGCACCACAACTGCTGAGCCCGCGCTCTAGAGCCCGCGAGCCACAACTGCTGAGCCCACGTGCCACAACTACTGAGCCTGCGCACCTAGAGCCCGTGCTCCGCAACAAGAGAAGCCACCGCAATGAGAAGCCTGCGCACCACAATGAAGAGTAGCCCCCGCTCGCCGCAGCTAGAGAAAGCCCGCGCGCAGCAATGAACACCCAACACAGCCAAAAATAAATAAAATAAATAAATTTATTTAAAAAAAACAAAGAAACTACGGTTCAGAGAGGCTGAGTAACTTGTTCAAGGTCACACAGCTAGTAGGTGACAGACTTGGAATTTGAACGTGGTCTGAGGCCCAGGCTCCCACTCTTCCCCCTTTAGCTGCATGTAGACAGCAGTTGCCCACAGTCAGGCCAACTCCCACACTGCCCTCCAGGGACTGTGTGAGCGCGAACCTCGGCCCCCGCCTGCCCCAGCTCCCGGCCAGGCAGGAGCGGGGGTACCCAGGGTTGGTGCCTGGACCCCACAGCCTCCCGCCTCAGCGTCTGCCTGAGGCGGGAGTCCCGGCCGCTGCAGCTGGCAAGTCAGGCCGTGAGGACTGGCCCTGCCAGCTCCACCTCCGTCCAACCACAGTGTCAGCAGAAGCCCAGGCTGCCACCCACCCTCCACGTGGGTAAGACAGGGCGCTTCCCTCCGCCCTTTTACAACCAGCGGGGCTGCCAGCTCCAGGCCAGGCTGGTGGATTTGAGAGAACCATCGCATTTGGGACTCAAAGCCTGGTGAGGACAACCTGCCCCACAGACCCTGGGCAAGGCGACGTCACCTCAACCCCACGGCTGCTGTCCAGAGGGCGGCGGGGAGAAGCTCCCCCAGTGTCAGCTTCCCTCCTCCCGAGGGTGCAAGGGTTCCTCAGCACCAGAGCCTCACATGAAAGCCTTCGTAACTGGTGTATGTGCATATATGTGTGCGCGTGCGTGTGCCTGCGTGTGTGTGCATGTGCATGTGTGCGTGTGTGCATGTGCATGTGTGCATTGTTGCGTTGTGTGTACATGTGTGCGTCTATGTGCATGTGTGCATGTGCATTGCTTGTGTGCATTGTTGCATGTGTGCATTGTGTGTACATGTGTGCATGTATGTGTGCATGTGCATTGCTTGTGTGTGCGTGTGCACGTGTGCATTTTGCATGCGTGTGCATATGTGTGCATTGTTGCATGCGTGCATTGTGTGTGCATGTGTGTAGAAAGGAATCAGGTTAGCATTTCCCTAAGTTATTCCCACAGGACGTTCTTAGGTGCTAAGTGACAAAGGAGGTCTAAGTTTTGGAGACTCTAAATGAGGTTAAGCACTTAGCGTTCTTCACTCAAGACCCCCAGAAGCTTTAAGTACTCGCACACGTGGGAGCAGAGAGAGCGAGAAAGAGGGAGGAGGTGACGTGAGCCCCCCGCCCCAGCCTTGTCTCCCTGCAGGGCCAGTCTGCCGCAGCCCAGGTGAAGGGAGACTCTGGGGCCCCAGGCAGACATCCCCCTGGAGCACGTTAGTGGCAGACCAGCCAGGCATGGCCTGAGGGGGCCTCTGCCTCAGCTGAGCGGGTCCCACGATGGGGACAGCCTCCCAGGGGAGTTGGTGTGTCCAGGTTTCAGCCAGCAGGAGAGGCTGGTGGGCAGGCTGCGGTCAAAGGCGGATTCAGGATGGGGCCCAAGCAGACCTGCGTCATTATTTACAGAATTTGAGACGCCCCCTCCTCTGTCCCCAGTCAGCCTGACCAGCTGACCCAGATTCCCAGAATCTCCATCCTGTCGGGGTTGGAACAGCAAGAGTGACCTCGCTCAGTAATTCTCAAGCTGTAACGTGCATGTGGCCCCTTGGAATCGGGTTAAAGTGCAGGCTCTGAGCTGCTGCGCTTCCGCCAGTCCCGGAGGGTGCTCCTGCCGCGCGGCTGTGGGCCATGCTTAGCAGCGAGGTCGTAGCCAGTCCAGGAAGGCTCCCTGGAAGAGCAGACCTACTAGAGAGGGGAGACCGGAGGGAAAAGATACCAGGAAGCAGAGCTGGGGCTGCAGAATAATAGGAAAGTGGGGAGAGCCTGACAGCGAGACCTTTGGCGGCCCGGACTTGAAGCAGGCATGGGGTGGGTGGCCCAGAGGAGGCCCAGAAGGCGGATGCCAAGGCCGAGCAGCCAGCCAAGTCTGCCCCGGACCTCATGGGGAGGGTGACAGTAATTCACTTGCAAGGCCTGGGGACCCCACCCAGGTAAGCCCTAATTCCTTGGAAGACGGGTGTGCCGTCAGCTCCCCCAGCGGCTGGGTGCTGCAGGGCAGGGTGGGCCCGTCTTCCCATGACCAGCGGTCCCAGGCTTGACTCAGGAGGGAGAGAGCAGGAAGGAGGGGCGGCCAAGGCCCACCCTGTGCCCTGGGCTGGGTGAGGAGAGCCTAAGCTGGGGGAATCGGAGGGGAGACAGAGGGGGGCTGGGCACCCCCGGGAAGGAGAAGGACAGGGGACACACACAGTGTCCGAGATGCCAGCAAACACTCCCGGCCCCGCCCCCCACCGTGGGCCAGCTGCTGCTCCAAGCTCTCAGATCTAAATAAGCTCGTTTCATCCTCACGGTGACCCAGCGGTCATGTCACCCCGTTTTACAGACGAAGAAACGGAGGCACAGGAAAGGTCACTTAGCAAGTCTGTGATACAACTGGGACTAATTCAGGGCGGGTGGCTTCAGAGGCTGTGCACTTAACAACGGGCTCCGGGGCACCCATGGGCTCCCCACTCCCCACCTGCCCCCCTCCCCGGCCCAGCCCCGGCCCAGCAGGTGCAGGATGGGGTCTGATGGCCAGAACAACGGTCCCACTGTCGGCCGGCAAGGCAGCCCAATCTCCTTCCTGGGAGAAACTCCTTTCCTACTGGTCCCCGCAACGATTCACTCACGGCCCTGCAGCCCTGGCCTCTCCATTGCCCCCAGCTGAAAACTCTGTGAATTCCCTTCCAGTGATAAATTCTTCTGAGTGTCAAATATCCAACTGCCCCGGCCCCAGGGCCACGAATCTCTCTGTTCCTTTCCCAGCAGCAAGATTCTCTCTGACCTTTTTAGAGCACTGGGGATGGGCGGCCCGGCCCATCCAGTGCCAAGCCTCAACTCCCTGGGGATAAACGGTCGTTCGTTCATTCATTCATTCATTCAACAAACAGCTACTGCACACTTTGTGCGCCAGCCACAGTCTTGATGCTGGGGATTCAGATGGGAATTCGGCAAAAAAGACAAATCCTGAGTCTCTTAGAGCTTACGGTGAATGGAGAGAGACGGAAGAAAAACAAGATAAACAGTGAAAACGCACAGTATGCAGACAATGAATAATAAAACAGGAAAGGGGTCGGAAGCACCACGGGGAGGGGAGGGCACAGCAGGGTTAGCCTTTGTGCCAGGGATGCCCACCTCCAAGAGGCGAGGTTTCCTTATGAAAGTCTCATTTTTATCTCAGTAATGGCCACA
This sequence comes from Inia geoffrensis, assembly GCA_036417435.1. Taxonomy (NCBI): domain Eukaryota; kingdom Metazoa; phylum Chordata; class Mammalia; order Artiodactyla; family Iniidae; genus Inia; species Inia geoffrensis. The sequence goes on along the minus strand of CM070901.1, from coordinate 1,357,767 downwards.
ACCGAGCCTCAGGGAAGCCCCTTCCCTGCAGGGTGGTGGGTCAAGGCGCCGGACTTAGCCGTTTTGGTTCTTTCAACCGTCACGTCTTAGTTATGAAGACTCCACCCTAACCCACCTCAAACACCTGCTTCATATCCAACTCACAGCCCCCCCGCCTTCCCCACCGCCAGCACGCATAGACCTGGGGGGCCGGGGCCTGCGCTCCGCCATCCCCCATGCCTCTTTCCACACGGACCCCACTCGTGGGGGTGGGCCAGGGAAAGGAGACAGCGGCTCTTACCTGGTCCCATGGGTACCAGGCCGTTCTCCTCCCCTCCACGTAGAGGCTCCATCGGGTCTTTTGCTTCATCGGCTGCAGGCTCAGAGGGGCCGGAGGGCGCCCGAGAGGTGGGTCGTTGGGGGGACAGTCCAAGCGGCAGACTCACCGGACTGTGGCTCTGGGCCATGCTCTGATGTGCCCACTTCTCTTCAGGGACACTAAACCACGCCCTGGGACCCCACGCTCCCAGCCCCCCAGCTTTCCACAGTCAAGCCCCACAAACCGCCTTCTCTTGCCCTGGGGGAGGGGTAGCTACTTTGAGCCTTTCTAGAGCTTACGGTGACCCCTCCCCTTCCTGTCCCCTGCAGCTGGTCCCACAGCGCCCTACGCGCACCTCGCCCTCGTGGACGGGAGAAGCCCTGGAAAGACCAGGCCTCCCCAGCCGTGGTAGCCGAGGCCCTGGCCAGCGGCCCAACCTGTTTTCTTCCACCCCGTCTCTTCTGACTCTGGGAGGACCTTGAGCCCCATCACAGCCCCCCGTCCAAGCTCCCCCAAGCCCCACCGGCCCCACGCAGTCACCCCTGGGCCCCCTCCTGGGTCTGGGGGTGTCCGGGGCACACACAGGTGGTGTGGTCTGCCCCACGGGGGACGCGCCCAGGGTAGAGGCCTCGCAGGCCCTGGATCGTGACAGGAAGCCTGTGGCTAGAGCAGCAGTGGTGGGAGTGCAGGCGCTCTTTCCAGTCCTGGGCCAAAGGAGCCCTCATGGCAGAACGCAGGGTGGCTGCATCCCAAAGCCCACGGCTGAGCCCAACTCCGTGTGTGTTTCTCCTGTAGCGAGACTTTCCTGGTGAAGGAGCCTGCACGGGCTCAACTTCTGGGGCGAGTGCCCACCTCGCTGTGGTGCGTCTCTGAGCAGCTCTGGTTCGGAGCAGCTGGGTCTGGGGGCACGTCCCTCGGGCGGCAGACTGCTCTTCCCACCAGGCCCTCCCGGGTCTAGGGTGATGCTGGGGGCACGTCCCTCGGGCGGCAGACTGCTCTTCCCACCAGGCCCTCCCGGGTCTAGGGTGATGCTGGGGGCACGTCCCTCGGGCGGCAGACTGCTCTTCCCACCAGGCCCTCCTGGGTCTAGGGTGATGCTGGGGGCACGTCCCTCGGGCGGCAGACTGCTCTTCCCACCAGGCCCTCCCGGGTCTAGGGTGATGCTGCAGGGACCAGGTGAGGTGGGCCTCACCTGGGGAGTGGATCAGACCCCGCGCACTGGAGACAAAAGCGACCCGCAGGGCACTCTCGCCACAAGATCCTACACCAACGATCTCAGAACCCCATTTCTTCGTCTCCTCTGCTCCCAGCCAGGACGTCAGCTGCCCCACCTGCTGCCCCACCGTCGCCACGGTAACAGCCTCCCACCTGGTCTCCCCACGTGCCTTCTGGCAGCTTCACAGCCAAAGTGATCTTTTTTTTGAAACGTAAACCAAAATGTGTCCTCCTGCCTGAAACCCTCGGTGACTTCCCATCACACCGAGGAAAATCGACCCCCTCCCCCCAGCCCCCAGGACCCTGCCGGCCTCCCCGACTCCTCTCCCACCTCCTCTTGCCTGGCTATTTCAGGCCCCGGATCACACCAACCTCCCTGCCCTGCATTCCCTCTGCCCCCCGACAGCTCCGCTCTCCTCCTCTGTGGACCCCTGCTCACTCTGGGCGCCAGCCCAGCAGCCATGGCTCCCACATTCCACATGTGTGTGTCTAAGTGTGTACATGTGCATACCTCTATCTGCATATTGGTACCTATCTATTCATTGGCTTAATGTGTTTACTTTCTCTCTCCCTGGTCTATGAAGACCTGGAGCTCCTGCCCTGTGGGCCAGTTATGACCCTGACAATAGTCACTACCTGCGCTAGGCTCTGTGCTCGCTGCGTGTGTGTTAGATTCACGGAAGGATGGATGAGCCTCACGGTAGAAAGACCTGTCATCAGTCAGACCCGGTGCTCGCGCTGGTGTCACGTGAGTGAGGTGAACATCTCGACCTTTCAAGATCAAAGTTGTTCTTTTTCTAGTTTCAGTTGTTTGGGGTTGACTCAGTGCTTTGACTATACAAGCTAGTACAGCTATCATGTGACAGTTTTGCCTTATTTTTCCTCTCCGTCAATATTTCATGTTCAGATGATCTAATCCTGTACCAGACAGTCTGGATGAGAATGATCTCTTCCTCCACCCATTCACCATATGGGGCTGGACACTGGGCTCCACAGATGACTGAGCCAGGGCTCCAGGAAGCTCCCAGGGTAGAAGGAGAGACATGAGAAAACCAACCACCACAGCTGAGTGGGGTGAGGCCGATGTTAATCTGAGCGAGGACAGCGGCAAGACCTCACACTCACCAGCCAGAAGGCCAGCAGAGTGCCCGGGGAGCCATCGAAAGCTTGCAGTAGACAGATGTGAATGTTATTTTACCCTCGATTTCTCACTATCAGGACTGCTGCACACAGAGTTTGCATCATATAATCAGAAATTATTCAAACATTTGTCGGCTAAAATACAGGAGCAATTGCTTTAAAATACGCCTTTCTTGGTTTCTGTCAGATACCCAATTTGGTACAAAGTGTACCATGCAAATAATTTAAAAATCGTAATCAAAACAACAAAGGTCCTGCCCTGCATGGCCTTGGATGAGTCACCCAACTTCTTTGAGCCCCAGTCCCTCATGTAGAGGGTGTTATTTATGCGGGCCCAGACTCCGTGTGGGACAGAGATATCGCACGTGAATTACACATGGTGTCCCAGCGCACAGCAAGGACCTGATGTTGATCTAACATCATTTGTCTGTGTCATCGTGGAGCTGGCTTATAAATTATGCCCACTACTCACCGCCTGCCCTGGACCCCAGAAGGTAGGAGATGTGGAGCCAGAGGGGTGACTACGTCAAGTCCAGAGAAAAAAAAAACAAACTGCTTGGCCATTAGCACCGAGCAGAAATGAAGTGACCCCTCCCCTCATTCTCAGCAACCTGCACCCGTGGGCTGCTCCTCTGGGGAACTGGCAGGGGAGGGGAGGGGTGCGGCAGCTTGTGCTGAACAGGGTCTCCCGACCCTCCCCACCCCCAGCACGTGATCTCAGCCCCATCTCAGCACTTCTCAGCCCGGAGCCTCCGGGGACTCACACCCCCTCCAGCCCGCCCTCCGCTTTCCTGAAGAGCAGCCCTGCCCGCCTCCTGCAGGGTGCCAGTGCCCGGGCCCCACTTTATGCGGAAACTGCTTTGGGACTGGGGCTGCCTGAAGCTGTGCAGTGCGGCTAGTCTGCTGAGTGCCGGGGCCACGGGGCGGGGCTGCCCCCTGGGGCCTGGGCTCTTAGCACCACGTGGAAACAGTTTTCTCCTGAGTCTTCCAATGAGAGCCATTTAAATTCCTGTAGCCATTGGGGTGGAGGCTGAGAACCAGGGATGAGCGGGTGGGTGGAGCTGAGGCCCCAGGAAGGGTGCCGGGGAGGGCGTGGGGCGCCCAGACCTAGCCTCTGAATCACAGGCGCAGAGCAAAGGGCCTTTGGCGTGGCGCTCTCAGGGAGGGATCGCCCGGGAGGCCACAGGAGCTGGTCTTCCCCTCGAGACTGCTGGGGAAACCGTGACTTGAGCGAGGCCCCGAGGGATGGTCTGGAGAATGGGAAGGAGGGCCATCCCAGGACAGGGAGGAGAGGAGGGCGGCGGTGGGAGAGTGTGGGACGTTTGGGCAAACAGAAGAGCTTGCTCCATCTGGCTGGACTGCGGAGGTTGCAAGCGTTCCCTGGGGCGTCCCTGTCACCCCAGCAATACAGGGCAGCCAGGCCCAGCCCCTCCACCCTGGGGTCCCTCTCTGTGCAGTCGGGGTGACCCAGCAGCCAAGCAGTAACAGGTGCTTCCTGATTCCCCCCAACCCCGTAGTCACAAGGAGGGGCTGTCATTGCCCCGAGAAAGGGGAGGCCCCTGACTGAGTCCCCACCCTTCAGGCTGAACAGGGCACATCCCCTGTGTGGTCCCCCAGCTCCCAAGGGGCCAGAGAGAGAGGCTGCCAGGAGGGGCTGCTGTTCCTGGGCTGGTGGGGAGGGAGCAGAGCCCAGCTCTGCCCTCCTGCCCCACATGGACCCAGGCCACCCCAGGGGGTTCCCAGGGTTCCCGGGGGGCGGGGGGGCTCTGCAGTTGGGGAGGTTTGGGGCGCTCCCAGAAGCAAGGCCCGCGAGCTAGGCAGTCCTCACTCTGGAGCCGTAGATCCGGTTCAAACCCCAGCTTTGCACTTACTAAGTGAATGGCCCTCAGACAGCGCCTAAACCTCTGAACCTGTTTCCCCGTCGACAGGGGATGTGGCCTGGGGACCATGGGTGGTTGGCCAGAGAGGACACATGTAAAGCGGTCGCACAGTCGTGCACGGGGGCAGAGTGAGGAACACATGAGGGCGTGTTGTGTGTGGGGAAAGGGGTGAGCCTGCCCTCTCCCAAGCATTTCTCCAGTTCGCACTGTCTCCGCCCAGGTCGGCCTGGCGGGCAGGCTGGACTTCCCGGGGAAGCGAGTCCAGAGAGGCCAGTGCCACGGCGACCCCCGCAGGGACACAGACACCTGGGCCTGTGGGAGAGTCTGGCCGGGAGGAGCACCACCAGCCCCTCCCTGGCCCCAGAGCGGGCCCTGCCCCACCCTTTCAAGAAACTAGCCTGCAGTATCAGGGGTGGAGCCCCAGCTGGGAGCCAGTTCTGCCGCTTCCCGTGGGCAGTGGCTGGCGCCCGACCCAGGTCAGTGCCAGGCGGGGCTGGCCAGCAGCAGCAGGGTGGTGCTGCCCCCAGCCGCTGGGGTCTCTAAAGGAGGCCTGACCTGGAACCCAGAGAGAAAAGAGGCTTCATAGACCCTGCACGAGGAGGGCCAGCCGGGGCCCAGCGCTGCTGACCTGGCTTCCACACACTGTGAGCCCTGGAGGGGACCGGTGACAGGTTACAGCCAAAATAGCAGAGACAGCAGCCAACATTCATCGCACACTTGATGGGCAGAGTGAGCACTGGTTACCGCACAGGCGCGGCTCTATTTTTCAGATACGGGAACTCAAGCACAGGGAGGGCAAGTAACTTGCCCAAAGCCACAGAGCTGTGAAGTGCAGGCCTGGACTTTGACGTGGTCTCCGGCTGGAAGCGCTGGGCTTCAAGGCAGGCAGGCCCCAGGGGAACCCGTTGTTGTCTCTTAGCTTTTCCACCTTGAAAGTGGGCATAATATGAACCAGCTCTGCCCGGGACGCGCACCAGTGTGGAGAGAGCAGCTGAGGGACGGGAAGGGTCTCCGTCTCTGACCCAGAGCCTCGGAGCCCGGAGGTCATTCTCCTTGAGCACGTGGGTACACAGGGGACCGACAGATCCCCGAGGCAAGGGGCGTGGCCAAAGCAGGGCAAGGTGGGGTCCGGGAGGATCGGGGCGCCTGGGGTACAGGGGACGCTGGGCACAGCAGGGGTCAGGGTGTCTGGTGGGCAGCCGGTCGGGACACCCAGGCCGGTTCCTGGCCGTCCCCCACCTTTAGTGTCTCGTTCTGACCCTGCTGCGTGGACAGCACAAGAGTGATGGAATAAAGGAAGAGCTGAGGGGGAGGTGGGTATGCCCCCCACCCCCGGGCACCTCCACATCCTGAGTCCATCGAAGGGTTTCGGTGCACACGTCGTGGTCCCCCCGCTTCCCAGGAGAGAATGGGGAGAGCGCACACCCTTGCCTTGGACTTGGCAGGGCCCCCTGCCCTAGGCTCTGGGCCCTGGCCCTCACTCACTCTCTCCTTGGTGAGCCCGCCTGCCCGGACCCTTCGCTTATGGACAGTGCTTACGGAAGGGCACACAGGGGCCTGCTGGCCTCCAGCCAAAGGCGGCACTCGGGTCAAGGGTAGGGCTCATTCCACGATGCCAGGGTGGGGACTGGACCACCTGCCACAGTCAGAGCACGGCCAGCTCTGCATGGGGATGGCGCTGGGGCACCTGAGGGCCTCTCCTGGACACGGGGGGACCTCAGGAGAAGAGAGAAGTGGGAGCTGCCCTCTGCGTCTGTCTCTGCATGGGGGTTTCAAAGGCAAGACCATGTCCACTGGAGCAGAGACGGGCATGAGGACCCTGTCGGGAGGGGAGGTGCAGCGCTCGGCACCAAGACCTCACCATCATTCCGTCCTGCTGCCCGAGGGGGACGCTGGGACACAGGAAGCAGAGCCCGTGGGGACTTGGTGGTGGTTGGAAAATTCTGGTGTCCACTTCTGGGCTCGATGCCCCTCTCTCTGGTGGCAGGAGAGGGGACCATTACAGAGGAGGGGCTGGGACACCGGTGCAGCTGTCAACTGGGGAGTGTGAGGGGGTCCGTGCCCAGCAGCTCCGGTGGGTCTCCCGGGGGCAGTGGTGAGAGACCCCGTGGGCCCGAGGTCCTGCCACCTGCCTCCCTGACCTTTCGGGCCAGTGCCGGGGCCCTCCCGGTCCCACCACAGGCCCTCGGGCTCCGTGAACTCGTCAGGCTGGCCCCTGCTACCAGGGCCTATGTCTGTGCTGCCCCTTTTCCCTCCCTGCCCGCCACCCCCTCGACTTTCTCCTCCTCACTCTCTGGGGCCTGGTGAGGACACCACTTCCTCCAGGAAGGCCTCCTACCTGCCAGGGCAAGGCCGGGGGGCCCTGGTCTGCACTGCCTCAGCCCCCGTGCACCCCTGCTATCACGCGGAGCTGGAGCCTTCTGCTGCTGTGTCTCTCCCCAACGGGGCTGCGCGCTCCTGAGGGTCAGGCAGCCCTGTCTAATCACAGCGCCCCTGCCCAGCACAACAGCTAGCATACATTTGGGGCTCAGGAAACATTTACTGAATGCATCAGTGAATGAACAAGGAATGAGGCCAAGACCCCAGGCCCCACCCCTCCCAGGTACCCTGGGACCATAGCCTCTTCATCTCAGCGTCTACCACGGGGCTAGGCACACAGCACATGACAAAGGGGCCCACATGTCTCTCAAGCATGGAAGGGCAATGCCCAGAGAACAGGAAACTTGCCCTCCGTGCGTAAGAGGTGGCGAGACCATGACAGTTATAGGCCAGGGTGTGCAGAGCAGGGAGAAACGAGCTCACTCTGCCTGGAAGAGGGTGGGAGGCAGTGCCCCTTCCGGTGGAGGGAGAACTGAGCGGAGGACCCTGAACGGAGGGACAGCTGCATGCAGGGGACCCCAGAGAGCAGGGAGGCCCGCCCCCTACCGCGCGGCTTCCGTGTCCTCTGCCGACTGGACCAGGGCCCCGTACTTCAGCTCAGGGACCCTGCGACCCCGGCTCGCAGTTCAAGTCCAAGAGGACCTCCAGATGGTGGGGGGAACCAGGGCACGCAGACGGGCCCAGGCCTCTGGGGCGTGAGAAGCCGCCTAATGGAACTGGCCTCTTCCTCCGCCCGTTCCTCGCACCCTGGCCCAGAGAGGAAGACAGCAGGTGTGCACAGAGGCCTCACTGTTCCTGGGAGTGACTCACTCGTGAAGCCTGGGGGCCGTGAGGTGCCGCCAGGGGCTCCCATCACAGCCTCTCTGCCCTGCGGCCCAGGCTGGGGAAAGCGTGGGCATCCCCGGGCCGCGCCCTCTCCCCACCAGGAGTGGCCGAAAGCCCTGGTCCAGGGGCCTGCGTCCCTGAGGGCTGCTGTCCGCCCTGAGTCCCTGCGAGGCCAGGGTGCGCCTCAGTTTCCCTCCCTCTAAAGAGTAGTGACAGGATGCCGTGGGTGCGTGGTGGCCTTTATTACTAGCTAGGGTGGGCGTGGGGGCGTGGTCGGGCACGAGTGCGGCTTCGGGCTGGGCCAGCTCCTGGTCTGCGGCGGGAGTGGGCCTCCGGTGCTGGAGGACCCCGGGAGCCAGGGGCGTGCAGGGCGGGGACACCGCGAGGAGCAGATCCCGGGAGAAGGCAGCTGCGGCTCTACTTCCAGCGCCCGGTGACTTTGGCCTTACCACGGGTCTTGGAGCTGCAGGAGAGGCAGGGCCCAGTCAGACAGGACGCGGGGCAGCCCTCCATGGTGGGTAGGTGGGGGGCGTGGGGGGCTGCTGAGGGCTGAGAGGGGCAGGGGGCCACCTGGAGCTGCCTCCAGAGGCTCAACAGGGCAGCAGCCTCAGGCGGGGGGTGGGGGTTGGGGGGGAGCTCTTCGACCCTATAGGAGAGGAGGAAGGGGCGGGAGGCCTGGGAGACAGGAAGGAGGGGGAAGTGGGCAAGGGGGCGATGCAGCTGGGATGCTCACACTTTCTGGTTGTCATTGATCCTGTTGCGGAGAACGTTGATCTGTAAAAAAAGGAGGCAAGAGAGAAAAGGGACCCCGCCGTCACCCACTCGGCTCAGAGCCCGGCTGGCCTGGGGACGGGGTGGGCAGGACCAGTGGGCTGAGCCGCCCTCTTGCCTGGCGTCTGTGCTGCCGGGACCTCGCTACCTCTCCCGGGACCCCACACTAGGGCCCCGGGCCACCACGGTGAGAAGTAAGCGGCTGCGTCCCTGGTGAGGTCCCCACCACCACCTCCGCCGGGAGGCCTGGCCCGGTGCATCCTGGTCCCCCTGTCGTGCGTGCTCAGTGGGCTGAGCTGCTGCCTCGAGGCCAGAAGTGGGGAGACCCCACGGCTGGAACCCCAGGAAGTGTCTGCTCAGCCGCAGCGAACCCTCAGACTCCAGAAGCGCCAGCCAGCCCGGCGGTCACACGAGGCACACGCTCACACGACAGCTCACCTCGTATTTCTGCTGCTTGAACTTCTCCTGCAGGTCGAACTTCTCCGCTTCCAGGTCGTAGATGCTCTGCCGCAGCTCCTTGGCCTTCTCCCTGCACAGGCCGTGGGCGGGGGCAGTAAGGAGGGGCCTCACCTGCCTCCCTGCAGCTCCGGACCGCTCCCCTTCCCGGCCCTCCCCCACCTCCAGGCCTGCCAAGGCCGCCACCACCCCCCCCCCGCCCCCGCCCCGGCTGACTGCAGTGCCCCGGACTGAGGACGGGGCACCGGCGCCGCCAGGGCACAGCCCCGAAGCGCGGAGGGTTGTGGGGGGGGGGGGGGCGCGGCGCACCAACATCGTGCGCAGGTGGGGAAGGGGAGCGGGGCTCTGCCGCCCCGGCCAGCCGCCGACGGAATAAGTGGGGCGGCAGCGCCCCCTGGCGGCTCAGACGAGCCGGTGCCCCTGCGCTCGGCCCGACGCCCCTCCCTCGCGGGTACAGCCCCAGCGTGCGGGCAGCCACCTCAGCTCGTCTTCGTTCAGGTGATCGATGGCCAGCACCTTCCTCCTCTCGGCCAGAATTTTCTTCTTCTTCTCCCGCTCCGTCTGCCTCTTCCCACTTTTACGCTCCGTCTGGAGGGGGTGAGAAGCAGGGGAATGCGTTGGTGAACACCCCCTCCTATCCCCCAAACACCAGTGGGGACAGAGGCTCGGCCTTGCAACCCCCAGGCCGGCAACTGCCTGGGCTCTCCCCAGGAAACAGACAGGTGGGGGCTCCCTGGACCGCTACCTCCCCACATCTCCCCCCAGCCCAATGCCTTCCCCTCCTGGGGCTCCCCAAACTACAAGGAGGAGGAGGGTTTGAGGACTGGCACCCACCTGGGCCTGCAGAGCCACGACAGCAAGAGGAAGACCCAGAGAGAAAGATGCAACAGGGACAGAGACAGGGAGAGGGGAGGGCACAGGGACACAGGCACAGACACGGGAAGGAGAGGGTTCAGCCGCGCCGCGGGCCACCTTAGTTACTGGACGTGCCTCCGGGGTGGGGTGGGGATGCTTGACAGCAGGGCCCCGCTCATAGGGTCGCCGTGGGGCGCAGGGGCCAGGAGGCTGGCCCAGTTCTGAGCTGGGGACTTGGACATCTAAGAAAGTGTTCTGATGTGGGTGCTGCACAGAGAAGTTCAACTTCCCATCTCTCTGCCCCTGGGAATGGGGTATCTGGTGGGGGTGAGCTCCCAGGAGCAAACCAGCCTGCGTCCAGGCAGCACTTAGCCGCACTCCGGGGTAGCTCGTCTGACCCTCTCAAAGCAGGCAGGGTGGACATTAACCCCATTTTACAGATGAGCAGACTGAGGCTCCAGGATTGCATGAGGCCACACACGGTGGATGTGAGACGGGGCACAGGGCCTGCCAGCTCCCCCAACCGGCGTGGGGCTAGGGCTGGGAGGGGCAGTGGTGTTCTGGGCTCTGCCCACAGCGCTCATCCCAGCAGTCCCTCCCAGGGAAAGCCAGCTGCTGCGAGAGCCAGCTTCGGGTCTGGCGTGAGAACTCGGTCTCGCAACAGCGGCTGGACATCTCTTCCCAGGATCCCGCGCACAGTCACTCCTCACGACACAGGACGCCCGGAGGCCCCCCACCTTCTGGATGTAGCCTCCAAAATGCATCATGTTAGACAGAGCCTTCTTCTTCCGGGCCTCATCCTCGGCCTTCCTCCGGCTCTCCTCCTCCTCTCGGCGGGCCCTCTCCTCCTGGTTTCCGGCAGGGAGGGAGTGAATTAGGGGTGGGGGCCGGACACCCTGATTCTGGGCTGGCGCTGGTGGTTCCTTTGGCCAAGCACACTGTCCTGGGGATCGAGGGCACTCCGGGCATGGGGCCCGGTGCTGGAGTTTGCTGGCCGGGGACACGGGACTGAGCGAGGGGGGTCCCAACTCCTGACAGTGAGGGTCCCCGCACCCAGGCCAGGAACAGGAAGCCCCAGGGGTGGGCGGCATCACTGGGGCGGGGCCCCGGCGGCAGCAGCAGCACAGGACAGGGACCGCGGCACGTCAGCTCCCAGGGGGCGCGCTGTGCAGGAATGGGGGGCGCCTTAACCGCTCAGGGCCTTTCTGTCTAGTCGCGCACGCCACGCCCAGCGCCGCGCGGGGCGTCGCCCCGGGCCGAGTCCCTGTGTGCGCGCGCGCGGAGGGCCCGGGCGGGGTCGCTCACGGCCAGGCGGCTCTGCCGCTCTCTGTCTCGCTGCGCCCGGATCCGCTGCTGCTCTGCCCGTTCTGCCCGCCGTTCCTCCTGCGGAGGGAGCGCCCGCTGTGGGACTGACCTCAACGCCCGAGAAGTGTCGGTGGGCTTCTCCGTGTCCCCTGAGTGTCCCCACCCCCGGCCGCTGCCCTGTGCTGGAGGCAGAGGCCACGTCCTGCTGTCGGCCAAGCAGCACGGGAGGTAGAGAGGAGAAAGGAAGCCGAGCAGCCTCTTGTCCCCAGGAGAATGGTTTGGGATCCCGGAGGTCACCGCATCTTCCCTCCGTGAGTGGCGGGGCGGGGCGGGGGGGGTGGACCGGGGGGAGCGAGGTGGGGGGCAGAGATGATGACTCGGCTCCAGCCCTCGGGGGGAGTGTGCTGGGGCCCCAGGGGCTCTTGCTGGAACCCCCACCCCCGGCCCCGGGAGGCGCCCGACACCCACGATCCTGTCTTTGAGGGAGACCAGCTCCTGTTCCTCTTTCTTGCGGTTCTCAAAATGCGCCTCAATCAGCGTCTGCAGCTCGTTCAGGTCCTTCTCCATGCGCTTCCGGTGGATGTCCTGCGGCGGGGCGGGGCTCAGAGGCTGCCCCCCGCCCCCATGCCAGGGGGGAGGGGCCTGGGTCCAGGAGGGCAGCTGGGGCCGGACCCAGGACACTGTCGGGCACTGCGTGCCCCCAGCCCGTGACCTCCCCTCCGCCAGGAGGTCCTGAGCTCTCTCCCAGGGGGCCTGCCCTCCCCAAGCCCCAACTCACGTCAAAGTCCACTCTCTCTCCGTCGGGGATCTTGGGTGGCACCAGGTTGGGCATGAACGGCCTGGTGGGCAGAAGGAGGCGTGAGCACCAAGCCCTCCCGGGACCAAGGGGCTGCGGTGCTTGCGCGGGCAAGGTGCTCTCCTCCCTGCAGAAACGCGGCCGCCGCTGCGCAGCCACCAGCACGGTGACACCAGCATGGCGCGCACACAGGAGCCCCCAGGCCGCTCAGCACCAGGGTCCCACGGCGCCTGCACGTGCTCTCACGTTTACCCACAGAGTAGGAACCACTCATCTCACTCAAGGAAGCCGAGACTCTGAGACATAGCGCCTGGCTTAAAACCACCAGCCAGGAAGTAGAGAGGCTGCACAGGTGACAGCTTGGCTGACCCACGGGACCTCCCCAGGAGCCCGGGAGGCCGCGCTGGTCCCCACCCCCTCTCACACTCGCGTGGGACTCCAGGCCCTGGGCGCTGGGTCTTGGTTTCCTGTCTGCCTCATCTGCGTGGGGCTGAACCGAGACACTGCAGCGCTCACAGCAGCGGGGGAACGGGGAAGGGGCTGGACTTTCGGGCCGGGCTAGTTTCAGGCCATCCATTCGAGCCGAAAGGCACCACAGGGAGACGCCTGCGTGTGCTGAGGCGCCCGTCAGCTGGCGGCCTTGGCGTTCCCGAAACCCCCATCCCACCCAGCACCCAGAGCTCCCAGGCAGTGTCACGTGTGTGGCAACAAGTTGCCCTGTGTGGCCCTTGGTGACGCTCTGAACCACACGCCGAGGCCGACACACACTCACTGCTTGGCTTCCCCGAATTTTCTTCCCCCTTCCCCCCGGCCCCACCTCAGCCACTGAGGATGGAGTCCTAGCTCTCCTGTAGGGTCAGACAAGGTGTCCACCCAGGGCCACAGCTAGTTCATCATTTTCCACTAGATGGACACAGTGCTGATGGGGGCAGGGCCCAGAACTGGTGATGGAGTGTGGGTGGATTTTAGCCCCCATCCCCACCCCCCGACCCCACACACCCTGGCAGCAGACGGCAGAGACTCTTGTGCAGTGCACAACCTGTAAAACCATACGCGGTGGTCTATGCCCGCTGTGCCACCGTGCACTGCGGTCCTGTCCCAGTTGTCCTCCCTCATGGGCCCTCTGCTCCCAGGGCCTCACCACTCACCTGGGCTTGGGCTTGGACTCCTCCACTGGGCCATCTGGAGGGAAGGGAAGCACACGGCCATGGGGTCAGGAGGCCTGGATCTAGTCCCACTCTGCCCCCGATGAGCCGGGCACCTGTGGGCCTCCGTTTCCCCATCCACCTGTGAGTCCCTCCCGGCCCCGGGTGGCAGGAACACCCAAAGAACTAAGCCGCAGGGTTGCAAACCCCACACTCCCTCTCGGGGCTGCTCCCCGGGGGAGCCTCGGGAGACGCACGCACGCACGCACAGCCCTCTCGTTCAGCAGTGCTGGCCTCACAGTGAGGAGGGGTCCAGGGCACGGTCCCTGGGGGTCCTGGCCCCAGAGTCCCCTCCCGAGACTCTGCCTCCTCGGTTGCCCCCAGACCTCCTGGCGGCCCAGGACCAGGAAGCTGATGGGGCGCGACCCTGAGACCCACTGGCTGCGCCCCTCCAGAGGCGTGACTGGGGCCACCTGGGCCCCTGGGGAAGGCTGCCGGCCAACAATGACCGCAGCAGTGACCCGCCCCACGACCATCCGTGCCCGGGATCTCCTCCCCCAGACTCCCCACCCTCGAATGGTTCAGCCGGGCTCCAGGCGCCTCATGTGTGGATGTGGCTGTGACCACTGCCCTGCCCTGCCTGGGCCCTTGGACATCGCCCCTCTCCCCTGGGCACCGCCGGGGCAGCTTCTCTGCAAGGAGGAGCCCGACCTCCAAACACGCATGGTCACCGAGTTGTGTCCTGCCTTCCCCAGCCCCTCCCCCGCCTCCCTGGGGTCTCCCCCAAGCTGCTGGAGGGGCTCTCCGGCCCCCCAGCGCCTCCTCCCAACACCCAGCGGGCCTCACCCTCAGCCTTTTTATCTTCGTCTTCTCCACCTTCTAAAGAGAACGTGAGAAATCAGTAAAGGTCCTGGTTCCGAGCTCAAACCCCTGCCAAGAGCGTCCCCGCGACAGGTCCTCAGCCAAGTGTGCCCTGTGGGGGTCTGGGGTCCGGAGCTGTCTGTCTGCACCTGCCCTGGGCCCAAGACCACTGGGCACCAGAGGGGCACGTGGCCAGCGTTTACTGACAGGGCGACCGAGGGCCGAGCCCTGACGGGGCAAGTGGCCACCCAGGCTGCAAAGCTCTGTCCAGGCGGATTTCTTGCTGCTGTAGGAGTGGCTCTGGGGCTCTCACCACCCCGGGCTCCAGGACAGAGCCCCTCGCACCCTCAGCCCGGACGGAGCCTCACCTTCGGGGTTGGTCTCCTCCGCGTCAGTCCCGCCTCCAGCCTCCTCTTCCACTTCCTCCTCCTGGTCTGGAGAAGCGAACCAGATGCTGTGAACACGCTCGTGCCGGCAGGCAGAGCCCGGGGCGGAGGTGTGGGGAGGGGGCCGGCGACATCCAGGTTCCACATGAATTTGGGGGTGACTAATGTGACAAGACGGGGGCTACTCTGTTCTCGGTTTCAACCAGAAGTCCGCAAACTACGGCCCAATCTGGCCCCCAGACTGTTTGTAAATAAAGTTTTATTGGAGCACGGCCCAAGCTGCATTCACATAACAACAGAGTTGAGCGGCTTCCACAGGGACCGGGTGGCCCCAAAGCCTAAAACATTTACTATCAGCTCTTTCTCAGGGGTCTGGAGACCGGCTCTGCACCTGGAGGCCTCTGGGAAGGCCAGGCGGGTGCTGGGCGGCACCAGGGAAGGGGTGGGGGCTGTCTGCCGGGCTCTTTCTGTCGACTCAGCCCCCCTTCCCCACCCCGTCCCCCGATGTGGCACCACAGGGGTCAGGGGAGCGCCTGTCGGGCTCAGACCCTGGAGACCCTTCATCTGTATTTGAAAGAGACCAAAGCAGGACTGCGTGTGGGTGAAGGAGCTGCCCTGCATGTGGACGTATGTACGGTCCAAAGAGTCAGGGGGGTTTCTGTTTTCATCCACTTGCTTGGCAGGGTGTAGACCCCGCCCCAGTCAGGCACTCCGAGTGGATAGACACATTCGACAGCACGGCGCCAGGCACAGGGATCGCCTGCAGCGGCTGCTGATGAAGACCTTGACTGAGGCTCTACATGTGGTGGACTCCTGGCAGGGGGGCTGGAAAGCCTGGAGGTGGGGGGTAGGTGAGGCCAGCACAGAAATGTCCACACCCCCTGCCTCCACTCCCTGCCTCCGCCCCCAGCCTCCACACTTGCCTCCACCCCTGGCCTCCACACCCACCTCCACCCCTGGCCTCCACTCCCTGCCTCCACCCCCTGCCTCCACTCCCTGCCTCCACCCCCGGCCTCCACCCCCTGCATCCACCCTCTGCCTCTACCCCCTGCCTCCACCCCCGGCCTCCACCTCCAGCCTCCATCCCCGGCCTCCACCCCTGGCCTCCACCCCCTGCCTCCACCCCTGGCCTTTACACCCCCTGCTTCCACTCTTGTTTTAGGTCTGAGTCCTCTCTGAGGCCTGGAGAGTCCTCTTCTTTGATCCCTGCAGGACCTTTACCTCAAAGAATATCCTTCCAGAAGGGGTGACAGGGGAGGGCTGGCTAGCAAGGACATGGCCAGATGTGGGGTCCACCTTCAGGCCATCTTGTTAACACCTCTCCCACCCCATCAGGTTTCAGTTCCCACCTCACCCAGTGGGCACCCAACACCCCCAAGGGGAACGCCCCAGCTGCCCCCACATCCTCAGACGTCACTACCAGATAGTTCCCACTAAAATTCAGTCTGAGTCTGTGCCGCCTCACCCCACCCCGTCCACCTGCAGCCATGCACTCTTGCAAGCTGACATCCCGTCCTTTCTGCTCAGGCTATTTCCAGTCCCCCAGCTGCTCTCCCCATGATTCTGTCCCCAGGCCCCTCCCACCCATGCCGCCCTTCCCCGGGGCCCGGGGGCGGGGGGGGGGGGGGGGCTGTCTCCTAAGAGGGAGGAGCCAGCACAGAACAGTGTGTGTGCGGCAGGGTAGACATCGGTCCCCTCTGGATCCTGGACTTGGAGCGGGTGGGGGACTGGCCAGCCTGGGTCCATCTCGGGAAGCACGGAAAGGGGCATGGTCCTGGCCGCTCCACAAAGGTCCCCACCCCGGTGCAGGCCCCTCCTCATGGGGGCAACTTGGGACGACAGGGTGGGAGCACAGGGACAGGCAAAGTTGCACCGCTGTCCCGTCCTCTCTCCAGGCTTCTCCTGAGGTCGGGGAGCGGCAGCCGCGAGGGGGGAGGCGAGACAGGTTAGCCTGGGAGCAGGACGGGGCAGCAGTGGACGGCGCATGGTGGCGCGGGTGTGGGCCATGGAGCCCAGGCCCTGAGCCATCAACTCCTAGGCCCGCTCCGGTGGCTTCCCTGAGCCTCAGGGGTCGGCAAAGGGGAAATAAGTGCACTCCCTTCTCCGTGATGCTCGGCTGTGCCCGGGCCGTGGGGGGCCACTCAGGGTATCTGGCCACTTCCTGCTTCCAGACCCCAGGGCCCCCACCTCCCTCCCGCGGGGACAGAGGCCCCAGAGTGGGAACAACGCACCCTTGTCAGACCCCTCCACACCCCGACCCCGAAGGAGCCTCTCAGGGACCCGTGAGACATCTCCGGTTTCCAGGAGACGCGGGCACAGGGCAGACTTGGAAGGAAGCTGCCCCATGCCAGGAAGCACGGCCCAGCACTCCCACTCTAGGAAGGCCGACTGCCTGTAGAGGTATTATCTCCTGAAGGAAGCAGAGTTCCTGGGATTATCCATCCTGTAGGCTTAGTGACACCCTTCCAGACCTCGCTCTTTTGGTCACTGGCAGCCAGGGACTTAGCTACCAGGGAGCCAGGTGTGGTCCATTCACTGCAAGCAAGGCGGATGCTCCAGGGACTCAGGCCCCCATCGCAGTGGAGAATTATTTTGTTAATTCACAGCCAAATCCTGCTGTGGGTAGCAGGCAGATGGGTACCAAATCCAGAGTCTATGGCTCAAACCTCACCCCCCAAAACCTGTTGCCAGGGGCTGGCAAATTCCCCAAAGCAAAGGGAAACCCACCGTATGGAGAGTCTCTGCACAACTGAAGGTGGAGCTAGATTTCTGACTCAAAAAATATTCAGATAGCCTCTGATGTGAGTGGTGTTCCTTGAGGACTGACTCCCAAGGCCCCCCACCGGGTTCTCCTGTGAGTGTCTCTGTGTCTCCTCTTTGTCAGGGACCCCTGGAACAGCCTCAAATGCAAGAGGCCCCCACTTTCCCCAGAAGACTCGGGAACCAGGGTCAGCTCCCAAGCCCCCTGGTTCTCTCCCGGAGACCCTCCTCCTAATGTCCACGCACCATGTGCTGACATGATGCTTTTGAGGATCTGCTGAGCCTCTAAGGGGCAGGATCCACCCTTCGCCGGGGGCAGAAGCCTGAGGGGCCCCAGGGCCATGCTGGGCCAACTGGGGGCACTGTAGGGACAGAGAGAGGCCTCGTGACCACTGGCACGTGTCACGAGTGGGACTAGATCCAGGCCTTCTTCAGGAAGAAGGGGAGGTTAGGTGCTTGCAGGGAGAAGGGGCACCATGCTGAGGAGACCATGATAATGAAAATGATCAACAAGTAAGAAAAGGGCAAAGATCTGAGGGTCAGAGTGGACCCTCGCCAGGTGACAGTGTCTTCATGCCTACGTGACGTGTCTCAGATACCTGACCACCTTCATAATCTCATTTGAAAAAGCATGAAACTGAACGTGTTTAGGGGTGGTCATGGTATTATGGCTATGTTTTTTAAACAGTGCTTATCTTTTAGAGACTCATACTGAGCTATGTAAGCGTGGGATGTTATGATGTCTGGGGATGATTCGTCTGCTCTGCTCTAAAATACTGGGCAGAGACAGAGTAAGTGAGAGAAGATGGGCTGTACGTTGATGGTTGTTGAGCTGAGTGATGGGTGCGGGGGGTGTGCATTATTCTATTTTTGCCACTTTTATGTGCATTTAAAACTTTACGTGGTTAAAAAAAAAATTAGAGAAAAAAAGCAAAAATAATTCATTGGAAAGAAAGCAGTGATTCCATGTGAACCACCTGGTGGGCGATAGAGACAGATTTCAACCTTTGGCCCCAGGACCTGAGCACCAGGGTTCGGGCTGATCCCAGCTAGGAGCTGGGATTGGTGGAGGGTCTTTGCTTGGCTGAGAGTGAGAGGTGGGGACCATGCGCTCCCTCCACGCCACCCCTCCTCCCCCGCCATCCGTCCCCCATACCTTCCATGGTTCCTTCTGCTCCGGGGATGAGACGCGGCCACAAGAGAGGAGAGAAGAGACCATCAGTTTCAAAGCAGGCTGTCCTGCCCAGTGAGCGTGGGGCATGCGCTTACCTTCCTGCTCCCTGCAGTGCGAGGGGAGATGCCGTCAGGAGCACAGGGCACACTGCACACATGTGTACACACCCCCCACAGCCACACACCACACCCTGGCCTTTTCCTGAAGATGACCCCAGGGTGTGCCCTCCTCACTGGGTGCTGGCGTCCGCCCGCTCTGCCCACCCGCACAGCCTGGTCTGGCCCAGCCTCCGGTCCCGCTGCCTCTGACCACCCCCAGGAAACCTGGCTCAGCTGCTGGTCCCCTGCGCTCTGTCCACCCACTCCACCAGGGGTCCAAGTCCACGCAGGAGGTGCAGCGCCCCCCAGGCCCTCCATGCTCTGCGCCCAGCTGGGAGGTCCGCGGGGTCCAAGCCGTGCCGGCATTCGTGTCCTTCCCGTGCACCCACTCCCCGCAGGAGGTGGCTGTTTGATTGGCCGCCAGTGCGTGCCCCGTCCCCGGCGCTCGCGACAGTGCAGGGAACAGTGCAGCGCAGGAACAGCGGCTGCCCGGGGCAGTGATTACAAGGGCTCTGAGGTGGATTCCTGGGGCACGGTCGCTCTGTGGCCTCGGGGTCCTCACGGAACCTCTCTGGTCCGTTCTCGGGGGGGGCCCAGCTCCTGGCAGGAGCCCACTGCCCCGGGAATGGGCTCTTTACTGCCAACCCCGCGGGGCAGCCCAGAGGCACAGGGCTGGGAACGAAGGGGTGCAGCTCTCCCCGGGGCCGCCAGAGGGGCACAACCCCGGCCCACACCCGGGCATCTCCCAGGCCAGGTGCACGGAGGGGACGGCTCCCCAGCAGCAACCCGGTACTCACCCCTCGGACTTGTCCACCGCCTCCTCCGCGTCCGACATGGTCTCCGCTTCCCTCCGGAGAGAGAAACACTCAGCACGGGCGGAGGGCCGGCCTCCCGGCTCTGCGAGGAACACTGGGCCCGCGGTCCACCCGAGACGCTGACCACCCGCCCCTTATCCGCCCGTGACGGCAGCAGAGCCCGCTGCCTCCTCTGTCGGGGGCACAGCAACCCCTGCACCACGTGGTGACTGTCTGAACCCCAGCTCTAAGCCTCCCCAGCCTTGCCAGCCTTGCCCAGCGAACAGGGGAGAAGCACACTGCCCCATCCACGCAGTCTCCCCTGGGAGTGGCCCAGCGTGGCATGGACGGTAACTAGGCCACAGAAAGGAGCAAACCAGGGGTGCAGCCGACACCCCGGACGAACCTCCAGGGAATTACTCTCCCTGGGGGGAGGAAAAGCCGAGGCACGTGGTTCCATCTCGAGATGGAACGTTATCGAAACGGCAAAGTTGTAGAAACAGAGAACAGATTGGTGGTCGTGGGGAGGCTGGGAGGGAGGTGGGCGTGGTAGGAAAAGGCACACGAGGGACGTCTGTGGTTCTAGAACTGCTTGGTATCTCTGGTGGCGGATCATCGGGCCCGCACAGGCTAAAACGGAAGAGGATTTCACACTCACACTCACACACACTCAAAGTCGAAGCAGAGCGGGGAATCCGGGTAAGCTCACGGATGGCGCTTCCGTGTCCCGGCTGTGCTGTGGACCTGGCTGTGCAAGTGTTACCGCGGGGGACACTGCGAAGTGTGTGTGGGTCTATATCATTTCTCACAGCAGCGTGTTTATCTACACTGGCTCAATAAAAAAGTCCAACTCAGTGGAGTTTCTCTGGGGAAGCTCTCGTTTTGAGATCCTCCCCCCACTGCACAGGGAACAGAAAATCAAGACTCTCCTATCAGCGGAGCATGGGGGCAAAAGTCTTCCCAAAGCGCAGACAGAGTGGCCGCATCCTGGCTGCGCGGCCCAGAGGTCTGTGAGCACCACGCTGACACCGAGGAAAGCGTTTTACCGTCACTTCCCTGCAATGACGGGAGAAGCCAAGGGAGTGGCGGAGACTGCCCGCACGGGACTGGGAGGCTGACCTGGCTTTGAACGCTGGCTCCACCTCACATTTGCCTGTGACCTTGGAAAGGTCGTTGACCTCCCTACACCTCAGTCCCCTCTTCCCCGAAGGGGTGATGCCAGGCTGCTCCTGACTCTGCCCCACTGGCACCCGGCGCTGCAGCCACCAACTTCCAACTCGGCCTGCGGTGACAGTGGCACGGAGAGTGGTGCTCACACCCACACCACCTGTCCCCGCACGCCGCACTGTCCCAGCCGAGACCCGCCCCAGGCACCCATCTGCGGACACGCAGTGAGCCACGACTCTGGCAGGTGGCGTGATGTCCACTGCAAGGCAGCCCCTCTGAGGCCGAGAAGCTCTGAAGGAGCCTCTGCCCCGCGGCCCCTCTGGCGGAAGACCTCCTCAGACCCAGCACCGCCGCAGCCTCGCACTGGCTGCTCTTTTGAACCTGACTCAGTTCGTCCAGTCCTGCTGGGTCAGGGCGAGCGCTGCAGCGAGCCAGCCCCCCTCTCCAGCCCCCCTCGCTGGAGTCGGTGGGGCAGTGAGGGCGGGGCCCGGCACAGGGAGCTTTGCACATGAAGCTCTCTCCCCCGGGTGACGGTGGCAGTGGGTGAGAAGAAGAGATGTCAGATGTGTAGGGTGTCCTGAGAAGACACACCCCAGAGGGTCTTCAAATGGGGCCTTGCGGGGAGAGTGGCAGGGGAAGAGCCCCCAGCCCAGAGCGGGTGGGGGTCTGGCAGATGAAGCACTGCCTGGAGCCCCAGGGAAGTAGCCAGAAGTAGTGGCCCGAGAACTGGGCAGCCCCTCCCTGAACCCCGGGTGGAGTCCGTCACCTTGGCGCAGGGAGCTTTCCCAGGGAAGGTGCGTGGCCAGACTGGGGCTTGGGGTCTCTCTCTCCTCTCCTGCCCGCCCGCCCACTGGCTCAGAGCCATCGGGCACAGCCCCGGAGACCGCCCCCTGCTCCTCTGAGCGCTGTCCAGCTCCTAAAAATAGCCTGCCGGCCATGGGGTGGGGGTGGGGGTGGGGGGCTTTCAGCAGAGGACGCAGCCAAGACAATTGTTCGGGGGACTGGTGACAGGAAGGCGATGGGCCCGGGCGGGGCTCCAGCTTGGAGGCGGTCGAGAACCCGGCAGGCGAGGTACCAGAATGCCCACGCCTGGGCCCCCACCTGCCACCGCAGACTGATTTCTAGCCGGTCTCCCTCACAGCCAAGAGAGTGGGGGCACATTTCTTGGGGAGTAAAGCAAAAATGATAGAAGGCAGAGAGAATGCTGGCCATGCGGTCAAAAAAGCTGGGTTTAAAACCCAGTTTTTGCTGTGTGACCTTAGTTAAGTCACTTAACCTCTCTGGACCTCAGTTAACCTGTCTATAAAACAGAGGAATGGGGGTCCCATCCCTCAGTGCTCGTCCCCAGCATTCAACTGGACTCTTCCTAAGCCTGCAGCTGTTAGCCCACCAGCAGAGCTAGGCCAGGGGCAGTGGGCAACTTGATCCTCTCAGATTCCTCTTCTAGGAGGCCTCGCCCGGGTCAGAGGAGGGATTCAGGACGTCAGGTGCTTCCCAGCTGCACTAGGACAGGAATGTGCTTTGAAATTCCCCGCGCTCCAGGCAGCCCCTTTCCCAGTCTGTCTTCAGCCTGCCCAGGAGAAGAGGGAATGGCTCTCCCTCCGGAGGAGCTTAGAGCAAGCGCTCTCCCCCCGGGGTGTATGGAGGTGGATGGGGCAACGGTCACACTCGCAGGGACCCTGGGGTGGGGGGCAGCTGGACTCAGGGTTAACCCTCTAACCCAGTGAGCTGGGTTCACCCACCCCCACGAAGGGGTCTCCTAAAGGGGTCTCTCCCCATTGCTCAGCCCGTGCCCTGCCTGGGGAGGGGTGCAGCCCTGGGTCTGGGAGGGCGAATGAACCCCGTGTCTGCCTGGAGGGGCCTCCAGGGGTCACTGCTGCCTCAGGACAGTGTCTGAATTCCGAGAAAAGAGAATTCGGCCACAAGGACCGTTCTGACTGATGCGAACAAAGCCTCACTCTGCTCTCTGGGGATCGAGGGAGACCCCTTCCCTGGGAAGGCTCAGGGGCCCTCTGCCTGGAGGGGGTGTCCCCATGGGTTGGAGCATCATGTATTCAGAGGCCTGACAATTATCTATCCCTCTTACCAATCAGGAAGCTGAGGCCCGGGGAAGGGAAGCCGCTCGCCCAAGACCTTCCAGGAAAACCACCTTCGGTGACAGATCCCAGACTCAAACACAAGCCTCCAACCTCTCACTGAGGGCCAGTTAAACTAGTCTCAGAGTCCTGTCCCTGCAACACCTCCTCGGAAGCACCCAGGGGAACGGGGCCTCCCCCAGCTCTGACACCCTCTCAGAGAGGACTCGGGGACTCAGGACAGAAGGGCCAGGCCACAGGTCACCCGTCCGCTCTCCAGAGTCCACCCGAGCCTTACCCAGAGCAGGAGCTGCCAAAGACCGGTCCTGCGGTGTCCGCGGGCTCGCAGGGTCTGGACGAGGGCAGGGGATGGAGAGGGCTTTAAGCAGACAGGCTGTCGGCCTGGAGCCAAGCCCAGCTGTGGAGGAATGTTCGGCAGGAGACACCCTGGGGGGGCGGCAGGGGCAGGGGGAGCAGAGCTGCTGGCTGCTATTTTGGCAGGTGCCGGGGGAACAGGGCTGAAGGAACATGCACCCCAGGCCATATAAGCCCATGTGGTCGTCCAGCTGCTCTGATAAGCTATTTAAAACCAGGACAGATAGGCAGGGGACAGGAGGCAGCAGGCATGTAACACAAACCAGCTGTCCCTCCTGAGAATCCCAATAAAGGGGATGCCAGCGGCAGGGTGGCAGGCTGGGGGCAGGGCCGGGGGCACAAGGCGCTTTGTCAGCCTCTGGGCGGGGGTCTCGGGAGCAGAGGCAGGGCTTGTCTGCAGCTCGACTGAAGTGATGCTGTGGATAAGGGCGCCTTCCAGGCTACTGGATGCTTCTAGCAGGACGAGCAGCCTTGTGGGGAAAGCAGGCTCTGCTGGCCTCAGTGAGCACATCTGCAGAGTGGGTCTTCCCCTTGACCCCCCCAAGCCACGTGGCAAGCCCTCCTTACTGGGCAGGGGTTAAACCCAATACAGGAGGTCAGATTCAAGGTCGGACGTCCAGCCAAGAATGAGGGTTCTCCTCAAAGAGGCAGCTGGTTGACTGGAGGGGCAGGGAAGACAGTTGAAGTTCACGCCACTACGGCTTTAGAGTTAGGCCACACGGGACTATCGTCTGCTAGACCCACTAGATCACAGGGTCCGTGAGGCCAGCGCCCAGGGCTTTGGAGTTTGCCTGCACATACGTGGCTGCCTTGGGAGCCACATGCCGCGTCCACCACCGACGCCCTTGAAAGGGTCCTCCACATGCCCCGCCCCCACTCTGCCATCAGATTTGCCCCCGTCACTCAGCTGAAACTGTCCTTCCATGGTCCCCGGTGGCCTCTGAGCCCAGTGGTCTGATTCCCCACCTCCAGGCTCAATCTCTGCCATGTGGCCCTTTACGCTGCCAGCAGATCCGGGGCGGGGCAGGCTGAAGCCACAAGCCTGCTGCCGGCTTCCCGGGGATCAGGGAGGAACAGTGAGTGCAGCCAAGCTGTCGGGAAAGAGGGGGGATGCCCCAGCCCCCGCTCTCCCGGTGCAGCCCACCAGGACCTAGCCTCGCCTTGTGTCCTGGCCTGGAATCCCCTGGAATTTAGGAATCGCTTTTCCTAAGCCCTCCCTTAACTTGAGCTACTGCAGTGGGTTCCTTGTGAGCTCAACAATCCTTCAAGTGGGACGTCATTTGCTTGCACGGATGCCTGGGACAGAGACCTGGCCACCTGAATCCCCACGGGGAAAACCTGGTAGGTTCTTGGCATCCGTGGACTAACGGTGTGAGGCTCTCAGTAAGTGTCCTAAGGTGGGAATTTGACTCGGACCGTGGGCCGCAGTCACTCAGCCGGCGAGTCTAGCCACCCTCCAGCCACCACATCCGATCTGCCGTGGACGCCCCGTCCCTGCAAACAGATGTAACGTCACCTCCTCGTGCTAATGGTAGAGGGGAAGGAAGAGAAAACAGACGGCGCTCGGCCAGAATTTGACTGGAAGCAGCGGCTGCTAGTATGGTGCCTGCACATTTGAGGACCCGCAGGAGGAGAGGCTGCTTGTGACGTCCCGGGTCTCCGGGCAGGAAGGCAGGCAGGCGGGGCCCGGCGTGTGGGTGGGAGGGTGGGGGCCTGTTCTGTCCCTGGAGGGAGTGGGCTGTCACCTCCTCGAGGGGCCTCCCCCCACCTTGTCACCCAGTCACCCCCAGGCTGCACGCTCTGTCCTCACACCGTCACCAGCTGAAGTCATCCTGGGCGTGCATCCATCTCCCGATAAGGGTGCGTGCAGGGCCCTCGTGTGTGGGATGCACGAGTGCAAGGGGGCAGGAGTCGTGGGGTGCTGTCCCCCACACCCTGCCCGGCAGTCAGCCCTTGATGGTCACCCCAGTGTGTGGGTGCGGGCACCAAGGACTCGAGGGCAACAGCTACCGGACACCCAGATCCCCGGGACCAAGCGGAGCCCCTCGGCCCGCTCTTGGGTCTCCACGCTGGAGGGAGGGTCAGAGGACAGTTGCGCTGGACAAATTCACCTGCTGGGACTTTCCCAAGTTTAGAACGGGAGCATTCAAAAACCTGCAGGTCGCTCGTCTGAACCCCGAGCTCTGGCAGGGCCCGCGTCTCCGGGCAGTGTTCGCCCCGCCCCCGGCTTTGTCCTGGAACTCGAGTCAGTAGCCGGTGGGGGCGTCCCAGGCAGGCCCTCCAGGTCCTGCTGCCCCCCCCGGCTCCGGGCAGGCACAGGGCCGGCCACAGGAAGCCCACCAGCGGGAGGCGGGCCAGCCTGGGGTCACGGACGGGGCCCCGAGGGCCTCCTATGCCCTGGACTCCAGGATGCAAGATAGGAGCCTCACCCAGCATCACAGAGGCTGGCCGTGTCTGGCCCACAGGCTCGGGGGCCTGGTGACCCTTCCAGCTGTGCTCTGAGGAGCCCTGGGGTTTCCCAGGTGGGCCTGGGCCGGGGGTAGAGCGGCGTGGGCTCTGCACCCTTGTTCCCGCAGCTGGCTCCGGGGCACTTGGGAACAGAGCTCTAATTTAGTTCTAACGATTAAAAGAAAATACATACGCGTGTGTGTGTGTACGTACACACACACACGCACACACACTTGTGCACACACACACACCCGCACAAGTCTACCTTTATCACTACAGCACAAAGGGCTTTGACAGGCACCAGACTTTCTGAATTTGCTTTGTCCTAGATTCTCAGCTGGCCCAGTGTCCGCCAAGCCCACGTGAGCCATGAGGTTAGAGGAACAGAGGACCAGATTTGGGGATCGTGTGTGTTGGGATGTGACGGCAGGCCTGGCGCTGTTTGTGGCCGTTCTGCCCCCACCTCAAGTCACCACGCTAGACAACTGGGTAACAACCCCCTTAAACGTGAGGACAAGTGATGAGGGCAACGCTTCCCCCCTGCACACCCGCAGCCAAAACAGCCCTCCCCACACACTGAGGACAGAAGGTCCCCATTAACAGCAAAGCCTCCGGAAAGGAAGCATTTTTAAAGTATTATCAGTCACTTACACCTGAGAGTGAATGAGTTTATCACCTCTTTCCTGAGAACAGGGGGAGGGGAGCACACGATGGCTGGGGCAGAGCAGCAGGTGGGGATGTGAGGGAGAACAAAGCAGGGGACGGGGCCCAGGAAGACAGTGCGACGTTTCCAGGCTGGCCGAAGTGGGTGGACCCGCCTCTGAGAGGTACACGGAGACACCTGCTGGGCTCAGACCAGGCAGGGACCCGGGGCTTCTTGCAGGACGGTGCCCCTGTCCCTGGAAAGGACCAGCAGGAAGAGCCGTCTCTGGACAGGACACCGAGGCCTGAGGTGCGGACGAGAGTCGTGCTGTGCCCAGGCCGGCGCTGGGGCCCAGGATCCGCTGTGCCCACAGCAGGACAAGGGGCCAGGCACACCTGCCCCAGAGGCTGGGCAGGGAAGGAGCTGGCTGAGTATCCCCAACGTTCCTGGTCCCAGGTCCAAGGCAGAAAGGGAGCGGGGTGATGAGACAAGGCTTCTCACACCTACGGGGCAAAGGGCTATTAGTACGAGACGGGTTCCTAGGGCTGGACAGGAAGAGGAAGGCACCCCTTTCCCCAAGCCCTGTGCCCACACTGGGCCAGAGGCCCCAGATCTGCTGGTTGAGGCGGGTAGGGGCTTCCGCAGCTGTGGGGAAGCGAAGCCAGCGGAGGGTGCAGCCAGCGTTCCCCAGGTTGGGACAACCCAGCCTGAGAACGGGGCTGTGCAAACACAGGCCAGTCGGTGTGCGTGGTGCTGGGCGTGTGGCGTCTCTGTAGGGCGGCCACCCCCGCTGCCCTCACCTCGGCATCCAGGGAGGAGTCTGCTTTCTTCCTCCACTGGATCCTCCTGGAGGCTGCCGACTCTTTCTGCACCTCCTGGTTGCAGGCATCAGGGCGGAGACCAGAGGCTCAGGCTTACGGCACAGGGGTCCCCAGGCCCCTCCCCCTCCCGAGGGAGGACCCCAGATCCCTCCCCCTCCCGAGGGAGGACCCCAGACCCTCCTCCTCTCCGCCTTCTAGCCCGCAGGCTTATCCAACGCCGTTCCCATGCCCAGAATATGTCCACTACTTTTGGGGCTGCCCCTCCTCTGGCAGGTCATTCTGCCACGAAAGGGCCTGTGGTGAGGCCTTGGGAGAGCCGGGGTACCTGCGGGTCCCCATCTCCTGACTCCTGCGTCTTGCTGATCCACAGGTGGAGCCTCGATGTCACAACCCCCGATAGCCGCAAGTTCTCCTGAAAAGAGAGCTTCCGTCTCGGGGTCGGGTGGGCATCTCCAGAGGCCTGTACCTTGCCCACACTCATCCAGCCCAGGGCGCCGGGCCCGCCCCCCCTCACTGGGGCTGTGCGCACAGCCAGGGGGACGGGGGCTCACAAGCAGGAGTGGCAGGGAACTCAAGTCAGCGGCAGGTTCTCCCAAACTGACGCACGAAGACGCAGAGCTGTCCGGCACTGCCCAGCCCAGGGTTCCGGGTTTTGCGGACACCCAGCCTCATCGGCCTGAGCCACTCACCTTCCGGCTGGAGGCTGCTCCTTCCCGGCCCTGACCCACCAGCTCCTTCTCAAAGAGGTGGCGCTTGCTGGCGACGTCCACGGGAGCCACCAAGAGCTCGGCGCGGGAGGGGCCCGGAGACCTGACTGACTCTGATCTCTGAGAGCAGAGAGCACAAGCCGTTGACCCTTGAGGGCGGGCGCCAACCACGCCCACCACGCAGGGCAGGTGCCCGGCCCCGCGCACCTGTACAGCTGTGTGGTATCTCTCCACCTTCTGGCCCAGCGTGAAGGAGGTGGCCGGAATCCTCATGCTGCTACTGCGGGACGGGAAAGCAGGACAAGACAAGCCGGTGAGACCCCCGCCCCAAGGGAGACCGGGCCTGCACCCACACCCCCAGCGCTTCGGCAAAGAGAGTGTGGCCCCAGTCACCGAGTGAGGCCATGATGACTTGGCCCAGGTGACGATCTACAGGCTCCGGGGACTCCCCTGTCCTCCCTAGAAACAGTCCACTCAGCAGGACACCAGCCACCAGGCCGCCCCACCCCCGACCAACACCATCCTGTCCTCAGGCCACCGGACGAGCGTACGAGACTCGTGACCCGGTGGTACCTGCCCTCCTGACACCACGCCGGGGAGCCGGCCGACCGGACACCGTGTGGGTCACACTCCGTGCCTTTCCTCATGCCGTCCCCTCGATTCAAAGCTTCCTTCTGCTTGGAAATCTCCCTCTAGTTCAAGTCCTTTCGGATGCCAATCGCTCTGGGACCGAGTCCCCAGCTCTCGAGGGCCGAGCTCCCGCAGCCATGAGGGGCTCCAGCCGTCAGTTCCCATGCCCATCCCTGCACCTCCGTGCTGTGGGGCTCTTGCACATTTTATGTCTGATGTGAGCTGCTCGAGGGCAGCAGCGTGTCTCATCCACCTTGTACCCCAGCGCCCATCCCCACCCCCAGGCCTCGCCCAGCACTGCTGCCCTAGAGATAGTCCAGGGGCAGACAGATGCAATGCATGAGCATGAAATTCCCAACGCATGAGCACGGCTGCTCTTCAGCCCCCATTTGTTGTTGTTGTTTTTTTTAAAAGAAAACACCCAGTCCTCCAGCCGCTTGCATGGATGCTGTGGGCGGAGACGGGGGGAGGGGGGAGGTGGAAGTGTCGTCAAGCATCAAGCTTGCAGAGCCCCGGGCGCCCGCGCCCCGCCTGCTGAAACGGCTGCATTCCCTTCCTGCACCGGTCAGTCTCCCTCCGCACCCCTGCACCTCAGGACAGCCCCGCCCAAGCCCCGCCTCCTCCAAGCAGCTCCCCCCGTCCCCCCCCTTCCGCCACATCTCAGGCCTCAGTCCCTCCTGCTAATCCTGCAGCAGACAGGAGAGGACAGAGCCTCCGGGCCCCTGACCTGCGGCTTAAGGCTGCCTCGGAGTGATCTCTCCGGGGACTCATCTGAAACGAGAAGGAAGGTGCCCGTGAGTGGGCTCAGCTGCGGCCTACTCAAGGGAGGGCTCAGCTGTCAGAACACATCCCCCTCCTGGGGCCTCCCACCCACCTCCGCTCAAGCCCCAATCCAGCCCCCATTAAAGGG
The DNA here is from genome assembly GCA_036417435.1 of Inia geoffrensis. Taxonomy (NCBI): domain Eukaryota; kingdom Metazoa; phylum Chordata; class Mammalia; order Artiodactyla; family Iniidae; genus Inia; species Inia geoffrensis. The sequence continues at coordinate 1,328,853 of CM070901.1, read as the reverse complement.
TCTGGGACACGGCCCCACCCACCAGGCTGGGTCAGCAGCCCCTCCTTGACGCCCCCAGGTCTTCTTGGGGCAGCTGCAACCACCTGCTTCCCCACCGCCCCGAGCCCCGTAGGGCAGGGGCAGGGACAGGCACCGGCCGGCAGCAGGTCTCCTGCCTCTCCCCAGGGCCTGGCACAGCGCGCGGTCAGTCAAAAAGTGAGCGAGTGACCCAGTAAACAGAGGAACCATGAGTAAATTCTGGCGTAAAGCGACAGGACCAGCCCCGGTCCATGTGATTTGTACTCCTGGGGCAAGGCAGGGTGGCAGGCACTGGGACAGCCCATGGCTCCCACCCACCTCCCCTCCTGGAGGAGAGGCTCTCCCCGCAGTCTGCCTGCACCGCCCTCCTGCAAGCTAGCTGTGCCCACCACCTGGGGCTGCTGGGTCTCGTCCACACCCGCCTCCAGCCATTAACCAGTGCTTCACTTGATCCAACCCCATCTGCTCTCGGCCACCCTCGGGCATCCAAAAGCCCTGTGTCTGCGTACAACGTCCCTGGTGTCTAACCCGGGGCCCTGGGCCGTACCAGGGGCTGCTTTCCTCGGCATGCCCTCCAGCGGATGGGAGACAAAGGGACCCGGGCCTCACCTGAAAGGAGATGGTCCTGGGGCTGGAGCGCTTCAGGGAGCTGCTGTAGGTGGCCTGGGTGGGCGAGGGTGTGTCCGCCTCGTCCTCCTTGCTGGGGATTTTCATCTGGATGCAGAAGAGGGAATATCACACGGAAGGCCAGGGCACCCCGATCCTGAGCTGCCACGGGGGCACCACTGGCCTGGCTCATCCCGGGAGCTGCAGGGGGAAGCAGGTAGCAAGACAGTCCCGTGGCTCCTGCCCCTCTGCTGTGGGGATGGCGGACCCAGTCCCGGGGCCAGGCCACCAGGCAGGGCTTTCCAGGGGGACTTCTAGAAGGATCTGAGGCTTCCCACGGGTCCACGAGGGCCTGCAGTCTGGGCCCTGGCTGAGGATGTGGTACGGGGTACCAGGTGCTCCCCGCTGCCCAGCTGATGCCCCCACCCCCGGGTCCTCTATCCTGACCGTGGTGGAGCAGGTAGGGAGAGGAAACTGCCAAGGCCGGCCTAGAGGCAGGAGAACAGGACTAGAAGGGAGGGCGGGGGGCAGGGGGCGGGAGGGCAGGGGCACCGCCAACCTGGAGAGTGATGGGTGGGAGGTGGCAAGTCCCAGCCGGACGCTCTGCCCCCTGCCCCCGCAGCCCCGCCGAGGACGGGGGCTCCTGCTTGGGGCCGGCCCTCCCCTGCCCCTTGGGGGTGGACGGGCTCTGCGCGGAGGCTGGCTGCTCCTGGGCCCCGGGCTGCCCTGGGGCCGCCGCCCTCGCTGGGGCCAGCGGCGTCTCAGGGGCCGGGGTCTTCTCAAAGACTGCTGCTTTCTCAGACGTCAGTCTCTTTTCTGAGTTTGACGTCTTCCCTGGGGACGGCAGCTTCTCCAAGACACTTGTTTTTTCCAGAACCAACGTCTTTCCCGAGATGGTTCTTTTCTCCAACACTGCGATCTTCTGGGACACAGACACTTTCTCAGGACTGGCGGTCTTCCCGGAGGCGGAGACTTCCTTGGAGTCCAGGCTCTTTTCGGGCGCTAATGTCTCCTCTGGGGCAGAGGGCTTCTCTGAGCCCCCCTTCCTGCTGCATCCCGGCTCCCTGCCCACCAAGCTCTCCTCCTCCCGGACCCAGGAGCTCCGCTGCTCCCGGCTCAGTCTCCGGCGAGGCAGCAGCCCCAGCTCCTTCTCGGACGCCGGGGGCAGCTGCCCGGCCTGCCCAGTGCCCGCGCTGTCCTCCTCCTCTGCGTCCAGCTGCTCCCGGACGGGGGCCTGTGCGACCTCCGCCTCCCGCTGCCTCTGCCTCCGCTCCTGCCGTGCCCTGAGGACGGCCCTCACGTCCTCACCGCTGGAGTCTAGGGGTGGTCGGGGGGAGACCTCCGTCTCCTCCACGCTCGGCAGTCTGAGTCGAAAGATGGGAGATGGGGCAGGAGACAGAGTCAGAGGCCGGCAGAGGTGGGGGAGACCCTGGGGTGCCCTCCGACCCAGTAAAGATGCCACTGGGGCCACGTGGGTGAGGCGAGGAAGGAAGGCCGTGCGCCCCCCCCCCCCCCCCCCCCCCCCCCCCCCCCCCGCCTGAACCACCATCGCTTAAATCAGGATCCCTTTTATCTGCTTTACGCATCAGGCTTCTAAGGTATCCTTTGAAAAAAGCACGTGATGCTTTTCAAAGAAATGCATAAACCCCGGAAAGGCTCGACCATTCCATGCTCAGCCCCAATCAACAAACACCTCATCTGTGCCAGGCCCCGCCCCTTACGGCTTAGATCAGGACCAGAGACAGCCAGGGAGCTGGCACAGGTCACACAGCTAATGGGCGGTGGAGCTGGGAGTAGAACCCAGGCCTCTGACGTTCCTCCCGGCACCTGTCAGCCACGTAGCTCAGGATGCACACCTTGTGGTCCCTCCTCTGGGGGACCCAGGGGAACAAGGGCAACATGAGAGGCCCTCAGCCTCCAGCAAAGGAGACTCTTCCGTCCCCACCGCCTGCTCGCCCATGCGACTCGGAGCAGTTAGTTCACTGTCTGAGCCCGTGTCCCAGCCCGCAGACCGGGCTTGTGCGGAGGCGAGAGGAGACTCATGGCAGGAGCAGGCGCCGTCCTGACAGACAGGAGCATCCGGTGAACAAGGCCCTTCTCCGCCTTCCCCTCTCGACCCTCAGATCTGGTGGCCAGACTGGCCCCCACGCTCCTGCGGTCAGAGGCGGACCACGGAGGGTCCGGGTTAGAGGGAGGCAGCCGGCTTGAATGCAGAGAGTTGGCCCCGGGGCCCGACAGACGTGGACGACACCCGAGGCCCCCGCTCTCCAGGTGGACAACCCGTGTGCTCTCTGACCAGCTCCTCCACCTGTGAGATGGGTTAGGACCCTCCCTCTCGGGAGCCTGGAAGGACTCAGTTACGCTCACAAAACGTCCAGCAAAGGCTGCGCGTCTCACGAACACTGGTCTCGCTGGCTGTCCTGGTGAGGGTAGGGCCCACGGAAGTCCAGCCTGGTTCCCGCCCGTCATCCGGGACCGGGGCACCGCCTCCCCACCCCCGCACCTCTCTGGGGCCGCCGCGTCTCCGTCCTGGGCCGGCTGGGCCACCTCGTCGTCCGTGGTGGAGCTCAGGCTCCGGTGTCGCCGCCGCCGCTCCCTCTCCTGTTCCTCTTTGTCCTCCAGGGTCCACTGCCTGGCCAGGCTGGTGGGGGACAGGGGTCAGTGCAGTCCCCATGGCCCGCCACCCCCGCCTGCACAGTGACACCCCCAGGGGGGCGCTGGGCTGGACTCCACCCTGGACCCCCGAGGGAGATGGGGGCCCCTGCTCCGGGGCGCCCAGGGACGTGGGAGGGCAGGTGCAGCTCTGCCTGAAGGAGGTGGGTGAACCTGACAAGCTGCCCTCTCTCTCTGGTCCAGGGACTTAGATGACATCCCTCAGTGGACATTCGCAGAGAAACATCCTCAGCTACACAGCTCCCCGTGGGACTTCTCGGCTCTCCAGAGGGGGAGGCTCCCCACTGAGACCGGTTACAGCCGGGGAGGGCCCGGCAGCACTCCCTTCACCTCCCAGGAGCCCCAGCAGCCTCTTTGGCTCCCGAGAACCAGCTCTTGGGTGCCGGGGGCAGGGGCCACACCCTGCTTTTGGTTCCTGCATCACAGGGCCTACCAGCCAGCCACCTCCGCCTTCAATCACGCAGCCACCCAATCATCTGTCCCTGCAAACAGCCCTCCCCCATCACCTCCACCGCCCTGCCCACCCGTCATCCTTATCCACCTATCCCCCCCAACCCATCCCCACCCTCCATCCCAACCAAAGAGCAAATATCTGCGAGGAGCTGTGCTGGGCCAGCGCCCCGTTGGAAACTGCGGCTTCACAGACCAGGGCAGGGCCCCTGCCTCGGAGACCTGCCAAATACTGAGAAAGACAAGTGTGTCCACCAGCAGACCCCAGCTCTGCGCAGGGAGGGAAGGGTTACTGGGGCTGGAGCGTCAGCAGAGGCCCCAGCAGAGCCTAAACGTGGGCTGGATCTCAGGAAGGGGGACCGGCCAGGGCCAGGAGGAACCTGAGGCCGAGGCAGAGGGGAGGGACGAGCAAGCCTGGTGGTCAGAGGTGGGGGCTTGCAGGGCAGGGAGGCCATGCTTCACCCAGAGCCGCAGGACAAGCTTGGGCCGTGAGGGCTGGGAGCGGCCCCCCAGTGCTGTCTGGGGCGCCAGTCAGAAGGGCCTCCACTTGGCCCTCCTGCCCGCGGACAGGTCCCTTCCTTGCCTCCGCTTTCCTCCCCAAGAGGAGCACCCACACGACGGCCCTGATCTTTTCTCCAAGTCTGGCATCACATCTGCTGATCTGATCATCACTAAACCCACGTGTTTTGAGCACGGTCTACAGGCAGGCAGGTTCCAGGGACTGGGAAGGAGTCCGACGGGGTTCTGCCCTTTAGGACGCGTGCCAGGTGGGGGAGTCAGACAGGGAGCGAGGAGCCCGCCCGTGAACAAAACGTCAGGAAGAGACGGAGGACGAGAGAAGGCGCCTGGAGGGGAGAGGGCCCCAAGGACCAGAGGGGCTGGGGCTGGTGGCAGCGTTCCAGGGTGAGGGGGCAGCACAGCACAGGCCTCGGCCGGATGGCTGTGCTCAGGGGCCGGGAGAGAGCGTGGGTTTATTCCAGGGTTTGGGAAGGCACTGGATAGTTTCACACCGAGGGGGACATGGTAAGACTTATTATGGTCACTATTTTAAACCTCTCCAGCTGCTGTATGGTGACAGGACTGCAGAAGGCGGAGGAGAGGGACTGGGCCGGGGGTGGGCGTGGGGGGGCCCTTGCCAGGGCGTGAGCTACGGTGATGTTACCTGGGGTGGTGACGGTGAGATGGGAAAAGTGATGGATTCGGGACACATTTTGAAGACAGAGCCAACTGGGTTTGCTGATGGGCTGGATGGGGATGAGGGGCGAGGAAATGAGAAAAATCAAGGAAAACTAGATTTTCTGGCCTGAGCAGTTCCTGGTGCCTGCTCTTAGAAGGCTGGGGACCGTCAGGGAGGAAGGGGTTTGGTGAGATGTCCCCGGGAGGAAACCCGGGAGGAGCTGAGCCGGAGAGGAGCCAGCCCTGTCCACACCGCTGGAAGGGCAAGACCACCAGGAGGCAGTGTTGAGCACAGAGGCTTCCGGACCCTTAGAAAGAACCCGACTGGACAAGTAAGGGGAGAAGGGGACCCGAGAAAGAGGAGCTGGTGACGGCCCGCAACTCTGCTGAGAAGGTTTAACGAGAAGAAAAGCCACCAAGATGAGACGGTACGTGGAGGAGGACGTGGACGCCAAGATTGCTGTCTTAATTGAGGTGTCATTTATGTACAATAAACACACAGATCTTAAGTCATGTTTTCTTTTTCAAGATGGGCAAATGAGGCAGAGCGGAGAGGGTATGAAAGGTTTGAAAAGAAAAGTGTGAAGAAGTTGCCCTGCAGGGAGAGAAAAGACCACAGGACGAGGCGCATCCACCACGGCACTCGGAACGCACAGGCGCCACCAAATGTGGAACCGAGTGCAAGTGTCAACCTCAGAGGGCAGGGCGTTCCTCCTCCCTGGGTGGTGGTGGTGGTGGTGGGTTCACCAGATCTCTGCCTTGATAAGCAAGAGCGCAAAGGGGGAGCAAATCCTAGGCACCCCCCCAACCGCAATCTGCCCATCGCCCCAGGCAACCTTCCAGAACCGCCCAAGTCTGGTGTCAGGGTAGCTCTTGGTGAAAACCTCAGTTCCTCCTGCTTGTCAGGTCTGTACTCCACCTGCGTGGGGATGGGGCAGGGCTCCAATCTAGGACCCACAGCCTTGACCACGGGGTTTAAACTAGATTCCCCCGGGCCTCCGTGATCATTCACTCATTCACTCACTCACTCCCTCCCTCCCTCCCTCCACAGGAACCCATGGTTCCTTCGGGCCAGGCCCCAATGCCCCACCCCTTCCTCACTGCCCGGATCCAGATGAGAAAGGTCCACTTCAGCTCGCTTTCCTCTGGACCCACCGAATTGAGTGTGCAGTTTGGGGTCAGCTGTGCCCTGCAAAGCTGAGGGATCCCACCCCCCCGAGGGAGACCGGCCCACCGAGCGGGGTCTCCTCCCCCGACAGGCGCATCTGGGCCGGAGCCCCCAGCATTCCTTGGGCCTGAGCACAGGCCGCTCATCCCTCAGGGGAGCCACCGGTTTGTTTGTGGGACCTGGGATAAGTCGGTGTGTGATCTGTCAGAGCCTGGTCTCGGGAAGTGACTCACCCCAGGAGGGTCCTCGCCCTGAGGGTCTCGGGGCCCGTCCTCGAGTGACCTCCCAGCTTTGCCCTGACCCCGCCGCTCACCCAGGGGACGTGGTCACCCCCACCCCCACCCCGGCAGAAACGTTATCTCCACCAAGCAAAGAGCTCCTCCTCTAAAGAGAAGAAAATGGGGAGGAGAGGGCAGGAGGGGTGAACGCCAGGCTTCTGGGCGGCTCCACAGGAGCCCCAGGAATAAACAAACAGCAACTAAGGGCTTCACTCAGGAGCACACAAGTATTTGTTGACTATGGTGACTAACGAATCGATAAATAAAGGCAGAAGCACGGGGTCTGACATGTGCTCACACAACACCGGGCGCTGCTCCCAGCGGCTCCCAGATACCTCTGATAAGAGGCCCCCGGCAACCCTGAGCGACGGGCGGGTCATCCCCCATTCTGCAGGTGAGGACTTTGAGCCTCGTGGGGGTCAATAATGTTCCCAGGACAGGCCAGCTAGTAAAAGAAGGAACCAAGCTTCCAACCTAGGCCAGCCTCTTAAGTACAAGGCTAAAGGCCAGGAAGGATGCCCTGCCAGCTTCTCGGGAGCCCAGCGCTGAAGAGGCAGGGGGAGGAAGGGGGGTCCCGGAGGGCCTCAGAAGGTGTGGGACCCTCCAGTCCAGCGCAGGCCTGAGCTCGTGGCGCAGCCTGGGGAAGCAGGTTTGGGGAAACCCAGCGGCCAACACGTGGCCCTCCCGGGCGCCAGGGCCAGACCAGGGTGGACCGTGTAGGTCCCGCAGCCCAGGGAGTCCCAGCCACTGTCACCAGCTGATGCTGCAGCCCTGGGCGGCCGCCCCGCCACCGGCTCCCTCTCAACAGCCCTTTCCTCCACCTCCTGGCCCTCCTCTGGAGACACACGTCCCTCTCTTTGCCTCCAGGTAGGACTGCTAGCCGCCCTACTCCGGACCTCACCGGCTCCATTCTTAGGGCAAGGGATCTCCCTCTCCCTTAACTAGTACTGGAAGACCTGCCCTGCTGCTCAGGCCAGAGCTGGCTCTGCTCCCTCCCAAGGGCCACTCTTCCTGAGCTCTAGCCTCGCACTCAGCAGCAGCTGGGTGCAGGGGTATAAGTGCTGGCAGCTTTACCAGGAGAACCCTTCTTTCCCCAGTCGAATCGCACATAGGAGCCCATTATACGACAGACCCAGACCGAGGCTCAGCTGCCCTGGTTAAAGCAGGGGAAGGGTGTGAAGGCTGCCCCGGAGCATTCTGTGGAAGCCTGAGGCTCAAAGAGCAAGGATTTGCAGAACTTGGAAGGAGAAAAGGGACCTCAGGCCCGGCACCGGGCTGAGAGACGCAGCTCTGATTAGCCATGTGACCTTGGGCCAGTCTGCAGCCCCTGAGGGGGGACAGGCTTTCCACGCGACGAGGGGCCACGCTGGGTGGTCCACGGGGTCCCTTCTAGCCCTGTTGGTCTAGGGAGAGGTGTCAGGGAGAACCGAGCAGCTAGGGAGGTGGCAGGGCTGCTCAAGACCCAGGCAGGGAGATGATTAATCACCGCCCCAGCCACACCACTGCTCCAGACCCACCCCTCGGCCCCCGTGGACGAGCCCGCCCAGCCTCACTCTCACCAGGCCAGCCCAGGGAGGAGAGGGCAAGGCTGCTGACCAGGGCACCCGGCCAGGCAGCTCACCACTGCCCCGCCCCGGGGCTAGAGCGTCTGAATTTCTACTCGCCAAGGACGGGCAGCAGGCTGGCCCTCAGCTGCCCACCTGGGCCCCGTCTGGGGCCACGCTCCTCGCGCCCTCCTCAGCGCCCCCCCCAAACCCGACCCCGGGACGGCCCGGGAGGCTCCATTGACAGTGACTCACGGCCCTTCCCTCCTGCCAGCTGAGGCTTGTTTGCCAGGGAGCAGCAGGGCGGGAGGGTCCTCGGCTCCAGCTGCCTCAGGGGTGAGCGTTGGCCACAGCTGTGTCTGCCCACAGGGCTGGGGAGGGCCAGGGGGTGGGGCCGGGGCTGGTCCCCGGGGGCTTCCCGCTGCCTGGCGATCGAACCCCCCCCCACCCCGCCCCACCTGCAGCCACGGGAGACTGGGGCCATCTGAGCAGGGGACCAGCTAAGACCAGACCCTGCTCGCACTTTAAAGTTCCAGCGCCCCACTGCCACCTGGCACACACCCTGACACACATCCGGACATGTCTCAGACACAAAGTCACACACATCCCAGCAGACCGGGGGCTCCTGACTCAGCCATGTCTGCTTTGTGTTTTGTTTTGCTTTTTTGCGGTACGCGGGCCTCTCACTGCTGTGGCCTCTCCCGTTGCGGAGCACAGGCTCCGGACGCGCAGGCCCAGCGGCCATGGCTCACGGGCCCAGCCGCTCTGCGGCATGTGGGATCTTCCCGGACCAGGGCACAAACCCGTGTCCCCTGCATCAGCAGGCGGACTCTCAACCACTGTGCCACCAGGGAAGCCCTGCTCTGTGTTTTTAGCCCAATGCCCTGCGCTGTGGTCTTCAATGGACATCCAAATGGACTCGGACTCCCAGGGCCCAAACCCGGCAACGTCAGAACTTACCATCCACCCAGACGTGTCCACACTACACACCGGAATGGACAGGCCCCGCCTGGAAGCGGAGACGCTCCCACGTCAACGCCGGCACCGTGACCCACACGCAGAGTCCGAGACCTTGACCCCCAGCTCCACCCGCAGTACAGACCCTCCCTGGGTGTGTCCGGCCTCTGAGGCGGCCGGGCCCCTGTCTAGGGCACCGAGCTCCTCCTTTCTTGGGGCGTATCCTTCCCCTCTCTAGACCCCACGGGCCCCTCTGCAGCGGGGTGACCGGGCAACTGTGCTTCAGAGCAGTGAGGTTTGAGGGTCTGGGAGGCCCCCGGCCCTGGAGAAGCTCTGGAGCCCTTGGGAAGGGGGTGGGGAGAGCCAGAGGCCTTGCTGGGGAAGGCCTGGGAGGGGCTGCTCCGTGCCTGTAAAGGCAGCCTGGGCCTCCACCCACACGCCCACCTGAGAGGGGTCAGTTTCTACCCGCTAGAACCTTCCGGGCTCCCATCTACTACGTGGGCCTCAGTCTCCTGAGGGGGCAGTGGGGGGAGGGGGGGTCGCAGGTGAAGATGTTCATGGAAGCACCTCTGGGGGGAGGTGCAGGGTGGCCCCAAGGAGTTCAGGGGTCACCAACCACACGAGGGGGGCTGTCTCCTGGACACGCCCCCAGGCTTCTCTGACCCTGACAGGATGTCCCGCAGGCAGGGATAAGACACCCAGTGCCCAGGCCCTGGGGAGGCCAAGCTCACAAATAAAGGCTGAAGCCCAGAGGGGGGCAGAAGCTATCGTGAGGTCACCCAGCCCAGACCCCACCCCAAAACGCCACACTCGGAACCCCAGCCTCATCAGTGGGAGGGGATCTGTCCCCCACCCCGGTGCTGTTCACCAACGCTCCACGGTGGTGCTGCCCCGCTCCTGGCACAACGCCCCCTCCTCCTCCCCGGGCGGGGCCCCTCAAACTCTCTACAGAGAAACGCCGGCCGTCAGGGGGGGCTTCTCGGGAAATGAGGCGGGGCCATAACTCCAGGACGCCTCCCCAATGCCCCGAATCGGCCTCTAGGGGCCGACAGCCCACCCCAGGCACCCTGCTTGTGCCTCAGCCCCTAAGGGGAGGAAGGAGGCGGTGAGGCAGGCGGAACACCTGCGAGGTGCCAGGTGTGGCCCCGACTCTGTGGCCCCCAGGAGCGGCCAGGACCCCGGACTCACCTGGACAGCGCGGCCCAGTTCTTCCTGCTGACTGACATGCCGCCGGAGCCCGCGCGCCCGCCGCGTGCGTCGTGTCCGCTCGGCACCGCCCCGCGCGCAACCCGCCCGCCGCCGGCGCAGGTAGGCTCACCTGGCCTCTTATCCCCACGGCCTGCGTGCCGCGCAGCCGCGCGCCGCCTGCTGCCCCGGATTGGCCTGTGGGTAGGCGCGTCGCAGAAGGAGCCGCCCCGGTCCCCGCCCCGGCCGCCCGGCCGCGCGCCCAGGACGGGCCGCCGCACCTATGCTCCGATGGACGGACGGGTGGGCGAGAGCCCCGGCCGCACGGGGCGGGGCGAGGCGGGGGTGGGGACTTCCTTCCCCAAGTGCCGCGGCCCGGGGCCGGGGCCCGGGGACGGGCCCGCTCTCCGCCCGCCAACCGGCTCGGCCCCGAGAATCCCAGACGGGAGGCCGGCGGGCAGGTGGGAGCCGGCGCGCGTCTGGGGTCTGGAGAGCCCTCCCGGCTCTGCGCTCCGGCCCGCCACCCCGAGACCCCGGGAGAGCGCGGGGCGCGCTTCCTCTGCGCCGTGCGCAAAACTGCAGGCACGCCCAGGGCAAAGCCCACCCCTCCCGAAAGGAGAGCCTGGCTTCCATTCTGCACACCCTGGAGTGCCTCCGGCTCTGAAAAAACCAAGACGTCGGAGGCGGTCTCCTCGAAGGCTGGTCTGGACTTTGGGCTGGAGGGGCTGGGTGTGGAACCAGGCGGGGGAAGCTCGGCTTTCCCCGGAAAGGAGCAGTGGACAGGGAACTAGCAGTGGAGTTTTGGAGCAAGTGAGGCACCACCTGGCTCCCTTTAAGTGCGCATCCGGCTGCCCGTTCCACGCGCGCCGCCCGCCCGGGAGCCAGCCTCAGGGAGACCAGGGATGGTCAGTCGCCAAGTCGCGGAGTCTTATCTTCCCGACGCATCAGAACTGGTGCAGCCCCAGGCACCAGCAGGAGGAGAGGGGGGCGGAACTGACAACGTCTACCCTGCTGGGTCTCGCTGACCAGCCTGGCCTCCCTGTGGCACTGATCCAGAGCTGGTGGTCTTTACAATACCCTCCAGCTCTGAGATCTCCCAGTACAGGGCAAGCCAGCCGCTAAGCAGAAGCTGGGGCACACACACACAGCTAGCCTGCTAAGGCATCTCCGTCCCCAAATGCCCCCTCCTCCAGGAAGCCTTCCTTCTTGGCCAAAGGAGGTGAGGAGTGAGGTTCAAGGAATGAGAGCTGGACTGGGAGCCTGGAGATGAGGCTTTGGGCTCTGACATGTATGAAACATGTGGCACGGGACAAATCTCCTGTTTCCTCATGTGTGTAGTGGGAAGAATGATACTTTGCCCAGCTTCCTTCCAGGTTGTGGGGATCACACGAGTCCATGGTTGCGTGCTGGTGATCCTGGGGTGAGCAGTGGGAGAGCTGACAAGAGCCCTGCAGAGGCCAAGGCAGGCCCTGGGCCACTGGCTCTTCCAGGGAAAGAGAAAGAGGGGCTGGTGATAACCCAGGTCCCTGGATGCTGGGATTTGGGGCCCAGCACTTCCTGGGGAGCCTGCTGACCCCTGGGGACATAGAGAATGTCCTTCCCATGGTTTGTCAGTGGTGACATCTCAACAGAGAAGGACAAACGATCCCAGTTATTTGAAGCCTGGCCTTTCCAGGGACACTTCATGAAACCAGAGAGTCAGCGGTGTCTCTGAAAGCCCAAACTCCAGCACCCTGTCTATGGACACAAAAACCCAAAGACACGGAAGATTGGTGCGTAGACAACTCCAGAAGTAAGGAAAAGTGAATTACGTGCATGTTAGTGCCCCAAAAGTTCCTTGAGGGCAGGCATTGTACATTCACTAGACCCTGCGTGCCAGGCACTGTGCTTGGTGCTATGTCAGGGCTGCGGTGACCAAGTGTCACCAACTAGGTGGCTTAAAAACAACAGATATTTATTTTCCCACAGCTCTGAAGGCTAGAAGTCCGTCAGCAGAGCCGTGCTCCCTCCAGAGGCTGTAGGGCAGGACCTTTCTTTGCATCTGTCGTCCTGCTGCTGCTGGTGGCAACCCTGGGTCTGCCACCACGTGACTCCATGTCCACCTTCAGAGTCCCAGGGAACCGTCCCGGTGCCTCTGTGCCCGCGCCCAAAGTTCCCTCTTCTTATCAAGACATCAGTCCTTGCATTACAGCCCACCCTGATCCAATATGACCACATTTAAACTTGATCACATCTGCAAAGACCCGATTTCCCAGTGAGGTCACATTCACAGCTGCCAGGGCTTAGGGACTGACCATTTTTTGTGTGCGGGAACATAATTCTGCCTGCTACAATCAGCAAACAGCGGTGGCTCTCAATGACACAAAGATGGTGGGGACTCAGATCCCGACCCCAAGACAGTCACAGTTTGGCAGTGGAGGCACACACCTGCTGGTGCACATCCACGTGTGCTCCTAATCCACATGTGCTCCTAATCACGCGTACACACACGTGTGCATAAGCATACATACACACACGTGTGCGTAAGCATAGGTACACACATGAACTCCTAAGCGTCCTTACATCCAAGCCGTGTTCAAGACAGGCTGGGATGAAAATTGAAACTGTCATCAGGAGAGATTAATTCTAGTGGAGGAATTGGGGATGACTGCAAGGGGAGGAAACATCCGGGTTGGGCTTGAAGGTTGAGTGTAATTCACTCATCAGAGAAGGGGGCGAGGGACCCGCTACAGGATGGGGCGTGGACGGAGATGTGGGGTCTCGAGTGGAAGGTGGTTCCGCAAGGAGAGGGGCTCATGTGCCCGAAGCATCGTGTGCCCGTCACGGCACCGGGAAAGGGGTCCTCATGCTGCCCTGAGCTCAGGACTTGGCCATGACCCTGCACAATAGCTGAAAATGACAAGGCACATGGCCTCTGAGTGTGAAGGCCCCTGAGACTTTGAGAGCGACATTGACCAGGCTTCAGGGGGGAGACCACCACCGAGGGGACTACTTTTACGTCCATAAAAAAAAAGAAGGACTTGGGCTTCCCTGGTGGCGCAGTGGTTGGGAGTCTGAGAGTCCACCTGCCGATGCAGGGGACGCAGGTTCGTGACCCGGTCCGGGAAGATCCCACATGCCGCGGAGCGGCTGGGCCCGTGAGCCGTGGCCGCTGAGCCTGCGCGTCCGGAGCCTGTGCTCCGCAACGGGAGAGGCCACAACAGTGAGAGGCCCGCGTACCGCAAAAAAAAGAAACAGAAAAAGAAGGACTTGAGCACAGAGGAGGGGGAGGAGGGGTTGGCCGGAGGTCTGGAAGGCCAAGTGGTCATGGGGCTGGCTGCTGGGTGGAGGCGAGAAGGCCAGGTGACGCCCACTTGCTACCTTGAGGGGCCAGTGAAGGCTATGGCCGGTGACCTTAGCCCGAGGGGCCTCAGCCTCAGTATTGACACCTGGGGCCTGAGCGCTCTTGGTGTGGGGCTGTCTGCACCCTGTGAGGTGGTCAGCAGCAACCCTGGCCTCAGCCATTGGAATGTGAGGGCCCCAAGGACAGCCCGGGGAGCTGTCCAGCACATGGCTGGACGTCGGGGCGGGGCTCAGGACAGCCTGGCCTGCTTTTTCCACGGCACCCGAGGGCTTGTGCAGGGCGGTCGGGAGACAGGGACAATCGCAAGGGTGGGGGTGGTGCCTAGGGCATCCGTGCCCGTGTTTCAATGCCCCGAGTGTCTTGGGGAGAGCAGGAGTGTTTCATTCACCCCCGTGTCTACACTAGCACTTGGCGTGGTAGGTTTACAGAATTGCACTAACTTGCTTTGGGAAGGAGAACAGGAAATCCCAGACAGCCCGAGATCCCCTCTGTGTCACCTGGGAGGCTGGGTCGGAGCCTCTCAGCGTCTAGGACACTTCTTCTCCAGGATCTGGGTCACCCTGATGGTAAATTGCTGCAGGAGTGTACTTGGAAACCAGCAAGTGCTGATGGCCTGGCACCTTGACCATGGGCACCAAGCAGGAGCTCAGAACATCCACAGTAGCACTGGTTATAGTAGCAAAACTCCGGAAACCACCCAGAGGCTTATTCACAGGAAAAAGGTGAGTAAATGGTGGTATTTCATCACTTCGTTCTTTCACAGGGGTGAACTTTGCAATCTTCACCTCTAATGAACTCCGAAGCAGAAACATGCATTTCGAGGCCCACGAGAAGGACATGGAGCTCTCGTCCGCTGCGCAGCGCAGCAAGGACATGGTGTGTGGGATCTGCATGGAGGGGGCCTATGAGAAAGCCAGCCCCAGCGAGCGTCTCTTCGGGATCCTTTCCAACTGCAACCACACCTACTGTCTCAAGTCTATTCACAAGTGGAGGACTGCTAAGCAATTTTTTAAAATTAATTAATTAATTTATTTATGGCCGTGTTGGGTCTTCGTTGCTGCGCGCGGGCTTTCTCTAGTTGCGGCGAGCGGGGGCTACTCTTTGTTGCGGTGCGCAGGCTTCTCGTTGCAGTGGTTTCTCTCGTGGAGCACGGGCTCTAGGCGCACGGGCTTCAGTAGCTGTGGCACGTGGGCTCAGTAGTTGTGGCCTGCGGGCTCTAGAGCGCAGGCTCAGCGCTCCAGAGGGGAAGTGTCGTGGCCGGAGAGGGGTGTGCAGGGGCTTCAAAAGCATTTGCAATAGCCTAGTTCTTTTGTTTTAATCGAAGTATCGTTGATTTACAATATCGTGTTAGTTTCAGGTGTACAGCAAAGTGATTCAGTTATACGTATATATTTATATAATTATTTACTTATTCTCAGATCATTTTCTGTTATAGATGATAACAAGACATTGAATCACAGTTCCCTAGTTCTTAGAATGAGTGGTTGACACAGAGGTGTTCACCGTATAATTGTGTGCACATGTTCATAACTGTGAGCCTGTGCTGGCCACTTCCCCTGGGGAGAGTCCAGGAAGCCAGCGCTTATCGCCCTGGGAATCCCCTGGTCCAGGAGGGGAGTTTTCGACTCCCCAGCCAGTGGGAGGAGGGAGCCCCCTCTCTCTTCCCCTCTCAAGGAAGACATTGGGCTCTGGGATCCCCGGCCCCCAACCCCTGTCTACACAGGACATAAGGCAGCTTCTGTGTCCCCAAAGAGGCCAGAGTGGAGACCAGGGGATCCCCGGCCCCCGGCAAGTGGGGTTGGAAGTCACAGCCTGACTGTGACTGGGAGGTAAGACCCACACCCGAAAGAATCCAGGGCAGTGGTTCCCTGGCTTGGGGTTTCACCAACTAATAATACTTTTTAAAATATGAATACACAAATCGTGTTGCCACCATTTTGTGGGATTTTTTTTTTTTTGCGGTACCCAGGCCTCTCA
The DNA here is from genome assembly GCA_036417435.1 of Inia geoffrensis. Lineage (NCBI taxonomy): Eukaryota > Metazoa > Chordata > Mammalia > Artiodactyla > Iniidae > Inia > Inia geoffrensis. The sequence continues at coordinate 1,313,478 of CM070901.1, read as the reverse complement.
CCGCTGTGGCCTCTCCCGTTGCGGAGCAACAGGCTCCAGACGCGCAGGCTCAGCGGCCACGGCTCACGGGCACAGCCGCTCCGCGGCACGTGGGATCCTCCCGGACCGGGGCACGAACCCGTGTCCCCTGCATCGTCAGGCGGACTCTCAACCACTGAGCCACCAGTGAAGCCCCACCATTTTGTTTTCTGAAGAAATTAGAAGACAACAATTACCACTTCCTGTGCTCCCACCCTATAAGTACAGGGTATCTTGATCCTAAAATAATCGAATTAAGACATGCATACTTGAGAAAAAGAGCACCCTTTTCACTGAATGCATGTAGCTTTATGGAAACTTCACTGCAGTAGCCCGGTTTCCTCAGCGGGCAGTGGAGCAGTAGAAAGTTGGGTCACAGAGATCCAATCAGGAGAACTGCATCTGGAAAATGCTAAAACGAGGGCCACGTGGGCATCCATCGCACTCAAGGGCAAGCAAGCCACCACCCTCATGGGCACACGGGCACACACACCAGGCTCACCTCTTCCGACGGACGGCCACGAGTGCATACGCGCACGCACACACACACACACACTCCTCCCCGGGGCTCCCGGGTTGGAAAACCTGCCCTGGCATTTAGGTGTGGCCATACTTCTCTCCTGAGCCCAGAACCAAGGGTGGGGCTCACCCAGCCCGTGTCAGCCGGTGGAGCCAGGTGGGTGCTGACGCGGGGCCAGAGGTGGGCCACCCGCTCAGGCCCCTGGCCCACTGCCTCTGGCCGGGAGACCAGAGCTCTGTCCACCTACAGGGAGTCCAGGGCCCTGTTTTGTCCCCCTGGTTAGGCCTGTGACCTTGAGCAATTCAGTCTCCCTCTCTGGGCCTCCAGAAGCCAGCTACAGCCCTGTGCACCAGACCCACGGGCAGATGGGGGCTGCGCTGCTCAGCTGTGGCCTCAGGAACCCGCTTAAGAGTGTGTCTCGGGATAGAGTGCCCATCACTCACCTCCAGCGGAGGGCCCGCTGGCCGGCTTTAGGGTTGCTGAGGAGGGAGCCCTGCTGGGGTCAGGAGAGGCGGCTGCCATCCGCACTGGCCCCAGCGGCCTGTCCCAGGCTTCAGCAGCTTGGTCACCCACCTGGAACAAACCTGGCCAGCCAGGAGCCCTGCGGGGAGCCTGACTCGCTTCGTGGGGGGCCATTGGGGCTAATGTTTAACGGGCTCCCTCCTTGGCGGGACACTCCAGTCCCTGCAGCCCTGAGCCTGGGCCTGCCCTGACCATCCTGCTGCGAGGTGGGCCCCAGACAGACAGTGGGCTCGGCCCCCTGCCCCGTGGATATAGAGACCTGGGGGGCGGCTGGCCTCCTCAGGTTCTGGGGCAGGCAGGGGTGTAGCAGGTGGTGTCCTTCCAGGAGGCAGGAGCTCCCCCTCCAGCTGCTGCTATAGGTCCACATCCCTGCTGTTGGAGAAAGTCACCCCCTTTGTCCATTTGGGTGCATTTGCATCTCATTTGGATGTTTTCTCCTCTCTGGGAACAGGCGAACTCCAAGGTGCGTATGCACTGCCCTTGGTCCCTGGCCACATCCCTTCTGGAAAGTTACAGGTCAGGCTCTGTTGAGGCAAGTCTGATCCCAGAAAAGGGTGACCGCCAAGGCAGGTTGACCCAGGTCCCTGTCCCCAGCCTGCAGCTGTCACAGCCTGTGACTCGTGGTGAGTGACTTCAACTCTCCCAACCTCCGTCTCCTCATGTGTCAATGAATCTGAAATAACAGGGTCTACCCCTTAGGTTTTGTTGAGAACATAATGATGTGATCCTAGTAAGGCATGTTATTAAGTCGTGACTCAGAGTCCGGGCTCTAACAGACCAGCTGAGTTCGGTCCTGGCCCCTGGTTCACTAACAGTGCGATCATGGAAAGGTGTTAAGCTCTCTGTGCCTCACCGTTCCCATCTGTGAAATGGGAGTTGTTGTGGTCCCTCTCTCACGGGTGTCGTGAAGGTTAGATGAGCTAATTCAGGTGCAGAGAGCAGTGCCTGGAGTGGAGTGAGTGCCGCGGCCGCTGGTCTTCAGTGGGGCCCAGCTCCCGGCTCTGCCCTGCTCGTGTCCAGGCTGGGTCCCTGCGTGATGAGTGGGGACCGGGTGGAATCGTGGTTCTCTCTCTCCAGAGACCACGCCTCCCGCCCAGGCCCTGCTGTGGCCACAGCTAAGCCAGCCCCGCCCACTGCCACCCCAAGGAGCTCTGTGACAGAGCCCCCTGGCCGTCACCACTCAAGGCTCCACTGCACGGGGGCAGGCTAGGTCTGGCCCTGCCAGGAAGCAGAACGGACTGGACATCCTCCCGGAGGGCTTTGGGTGAGGCAGGGGCCCTTTCCCAGAGGGCCCTCCTCCCATGGGCTCTCTGTGCCAGGCGTTCGCTCTGAGTCAGGCCTTGCTTTGCAGGGCAGGGTGGGGACCCCAGCGTACTGGGCCCCAGGTCAATAGTCGGGGGGTGGTACCAAGCACTGCCTTTGCAACTCGGGGCCAGGATCTCCCAGGGCTGAGAGCAAGCAGAGGGGGGAAGCCACGCTACGGACCCAGGCCGGCCGCAGTGACCTGTGGGTCAGGGAAGGGGGCGTGTGTGTGGCTGCCAGGCGCGAGACCCAAGCCAGGCTCTGTGCCTGGCCCAGCCCCCCCGGGCTCTCCAGCTCTGTGTGTGTGTGTGTGTGTGTGTGTGTGTGTGTGTGTGTCTGGGTGTGTCTGCGCCTGAGAGTTTCCGTGTTTCTAGGAGTTGTTTTCTTCGAGCACATCCACCTTTCTGCCCACTGAGCTGTTTGCAGCAAGGACCCAGGCAGAGAGCTCTTCCCCCAACACATCTCGGGCTGCTGGTCCTTCAGGGGCTGGCCGGCTGCGTGGCCGGGAGCCAGACCCCGGCCCAGGGGCCCCCTGGTGCTGCACTTTGCTCCCAGCTCCTGGCATTTATGGCAGATAATGCACTGGGAGCAGAGGGCAGAACAGGGACTCACAGGCAGGTGGAGGGCTCTTCACATCGCCCAGCCCCTCCTGGGACCACTGCCGGGCGGCCAAAAAGCCAAGGGCCGGGCCGGGGACCGGCTGCTTCCTTGTAGGCATATCTCAGGAGTCACATGACACTGCCCAGAAAAGCCTCTCTGGCCCAGACGCTGGTCTCTGCTCCACGGGAGCCGCTATCCTCCGTGTGTGTGGAGGGGTGCCCCCAGGCCCCCCATTCCACGCCAGCAGACTTGCACCCCTCACCGGGCTTTGGCCCAGCTGTCAGTGGGATGGAGAAAGGGCCTGACCTGGAGGACAGACAACTGACTGCCACACCTTGGGACAGAATCAGCCCTGAGGGACGCGGTCCGTCGAGAGAGAGAGAAGGAAAGACAGTCGGGGAGGGTGGATGCAGGCGGACAGGGCTGGCCCAGGACCCGACGGGTGAGCCCAGGGCAGGCGTGAAGAGGAGCTGCCTGGAGGCCTGGGTGGCGCTGCAGGGCATCACCCTGGCTGGGCCAGGACACTGACCTGACTGCTCACCCCAAGGGTCAGGCACACCAGGGCACCCGGGAGCGGGGAGCCGGGGGAACGGCCCCGTGAGAGCAGCAGGGCCAGGGGCTGGGAATGGAGGGGCCCCTTGACAGCCGCAGGTCAGGCTGGGCTGAGCTGAGTACCCTGGGGGTGAGGCTGTGCTGTGTGGTGTCACTGGACCAGATGGCAGGGGGACCAGGGGGACCTTAGCAGGTGGCCCTCCATGCTGACCCGAGCTGCTGCCTGGAGCCCAGCTCAGCCTCCCTCACAGGCTCCCTGCCCTCCCCCTCCCCCAGGTGCTTACAGCCAGAGCTGCAGAAGTGAGCAGGACACTGGTTTTAATGGAGAGGCTGTGACGCCCACGGGCGCTTGACATACAGAGTGGAGGGTGCATGCCTCGTCGCGGCCTGGTTGCCCCACAGCGGCCGGAGCCCCAGGGAGCCCACCCGCCAGCCAGGCGACGTCTTCAGATGCTGCCGTTCCTCCCCTCTTGTGTCTGTTAATCCCAGTCCCACCGGAAGCCGCTCAGGCTGGAGGGGAGATGTGGGAGCAGGGGGCGCGCTCTGCAGTGCAGAGGGGTATGCTGAGAGGCCGGCGCGTGGGGCTGCAGGAAGGAGCCGGCAGGGCACCCGGAGCACAGCTTGGCCAGCTGCCTGTGGGACAGAGAGGCAGCAGCCCTCAGTTCCCAGGCCTTCTCACCCTGGCACCCAGGCTGGACTGCTGTCCACAGGGGCTCCTACGAGCCTCAGCTCTCCCCCTCTCACGCCCTCCTCCCCACGGGGCTCCTACGCACCTGTCCGCCTGGGCATCCTCCCACGCATGACTAATCCCCACCTCTGAGCTCTGGTTGCACCAGCAGCCCCTGACACGCCCTCCTGCGTCTGCAGCCCCATCACATCCTCGGAGAGCTTGCCCCTCCAGGAGGCTTCTCAGACGGACAGGGCTGTCGGACAGACCCTGCCGTGCTGCATGTGCTCTCTGCACGCCCACAGAGGGCTTCACGTGTCCTAACGTTCTGCTTTCTCCAACAGCTTCCTCAGAGAGTGGGTGGCCTTGTCTCCTCCGAATGGAAACCCCCTGACCACTGCTGGGCACTTTGCAGGATTCCCCAGGAGGCAGATAAAAGTGCTTCAGACTTTTGGAAAGTCAGAGCTGGAAGGCCCTGGGGCTCATGGAATCCAGGGGTTCTAAGCTCTGGCATCAGAGTCACCCAGGGGCTGATCCCACCCCCAGAGGCTCGGATCCGGCAGGCCTGGGAGGGGCCAGGTCACCTGCGCCCCAGGTGATACACCTGGGGGATCACGGAGCTGATGCAATCCCCATGCTGCAGGTGAGGGAGTGAAGGGCCCCGAAGCAGGAATGATGTGCCCACAGTCTCGGGGGACCAGGACTGAGCCACCTCAGGGCTCCTCTTCCCCGCCCACCCTGCCCAGCCCACCAGCCGCCGTCCCGGGGTCCCTGCTGCCCTGTCAACTGGGGCCTGGGAGCGGGGAGCTGGCTCTGCCTACCTCTACTGGGAGGTTGGGGACTTAGCAGCATCGAACATCTTCTTGCGGCCCTCCATCCCGGACATGGCCTCCACGTTCTTCCTCCAGTCGCCCACCTCCACGGGCCGCTCCTGGGGGCGGCCACACAGGGGACACCTAGCAGCAGGCCCTCCCTGCGCAGGAGCGGCTGGGCGATGGGAAGTCAGCCTCCCCTAAGAGGTGGGACATCCCAGCCCTCCTCCCAGAACAGGGTGGTGAGGCCTCTCCTGGTGTCCCAGGGGTCCTGGAACGTGCTGCCAGCTGGCGGGGGGCTCACGCGGGGGGCGCGGGGCTGGCCGAGGCCGCGTCGGGTGAGGTCGGGGGCTCACCTTCTCCGTGTCCTCCTTCTTCACAGACTTGAGGTTGGCGCGCAGGTCCATGGACACCTTGTGCTTGGAGCCCAGCAGGGCGCGCAGCATGGCGTCGGCTGAGACGCGCACACGCCGCAGCGGGGGGCGCTTGAACTTCCCGCGCAGGTCTAGCACCTTGAGCTTCAGATCCTTGATCTGCGGGGAGTGGGCAGCTCAGGGCTCCGGGCCCCCGCCAGGCCCCGCCTCTGCGGGCTCCAGGCTCCGGGGCCCAGCCGGGCCCCACCGCTGCGGGCTCCAGGCTCCGGGCCCCCGCCGGGCCCCACCGCTGCGGGCTCCAGGCCAGGCCCTCGGGGACGCCCAGACCCACTATCTGTCACCTTGCAGACAGCCACCTCCGTTCTATCCTATTCTATCGGTACAGGGGTGAGTGGGACTCCGAGAGGGAACTCCGTGAGCCGTGGCGGCCGTGGCGGCCATGGCGGCCATGCAGGGGAGAGACAGAAGTGCCATTCGGAAGCCCTGTTTGCAGCGCGACGGGCCACTTCCTCTTATTCCCACTTCTAACCAGTCCCTTCAGAGCGGCTCGTTGAGGGCACAGCCCTGGTCTAGCAGGACGGATAAACCCCGTGGCTGAGCCCCCTGGGGGATTTCCAGGGTGCAACCTCAGGAGGAAATTCTGGGGGAGATCTGTGAACCCACAGACCGTCATTCCTGCTGGAGAGAAGTGGGAAGGAGGGAAGTGGCTCCAGTCCCTCTCCACCCCTCTGCTGGAACAGGTGCCCACTCCAGCAGCAGGAGCCCTGCCCCTCCACATTCTGCCCACCGCACCAGAGCTGGGTCTGGGTGGAGCTGGCGCCCCGCGCCCCATGCCGGGGGAGTGCTGAGTGACAGGAGTCAGGGTCAGAGGCCAGGCCCATCCCAGGTCCACCACTGTGTGACCTGGGCCGAGTTTCTCAGCCTCTCTGAACCTGTGTCCTCATCTGTCAGGTGCGGATAAAAGCACCCACTTCGTCCACAGGCGTGCAGGGAGGATCAAAGGGACAATGAACATGAAAGCCGTTTGCGAGGTAAGGTATTATTAACAGGCTATGATTATTTGTGTGGGTGAATAAAAGGGGTGGTTTCTCTTCCACTGAAGAGCCCACCTTATAGGTTGGACGAAGTCTGTGCTTTTCATCTGTGTGAAAAGCATCACCTTCTCTCTGCCCAACTCCAGCCCTGGGGGGGATGGAGCGCAGGGACCAGAGCTTCCTAAGTGCCACCCCCAGACCCGGCAGTGGGAGGGGGACCTGGTCCACAACTGCCACGTCAGTGCCCAGCCAACACCCCCAGACATCACCCGCCACCCACCTGACCTGCACTGGCTGCGCCCACCTTCCCACACACCACCCTGTCCCAGCCAGCCAGCCTGCTCCAGCTGTGCCCCTGCCACCCCCAGCCCCGACTCACCTCCCTGGTGTTGCCACCCCCCAGCCCCGGCTCACCTCCCTGGTGTTGTGCAGGCACTTGGCCTCGATGTCATATCTCTCCTCGTCTACCACCTCCACCTTGGCGTGCAGGTCCCGGCACAGGTCCTGGGGAAGCAGGGGAGTCAGGAAGGGAGATGAGGGAGCCGCTCAGCCCCCAGCCCCCCCTTTTCCACCTCCAAGCCGGGTGCCCGGCCCCTCCTCCACCTCAGCAAGACCTGAGCTGTGGAAGGGGCTGATAGACCCCTTCGCTCTGAATGGAAGTCCTTTGTTTTCCTTTCCGAATGTACTTATCGCTAAAAAGTTTCTTATAATAAAAAGAATGTAAGTTAATTGTAGAAATTTTGAAAATTATATATTAAGCAAAACTAATAAAATAAGGGGACTTCCCTAGCAGTCCAGTGATTAAGACTCTGTGCTCCCAATACAGGGGACACGGGTTCGATGGAACTAAGACCCCACGTGCCGCACGGTGCAGCCTAAACCAACAAAAAAATACTAATAATAATAATAATAAAATAGGAATAATTAGTGATAATAATTATTATTAAATTACTAATAAAATAGGAATTATTACCACCGGGCAGTAATAACATAGGTCACCGCCTGGAGGTAACCATCGGTGACATGTTGGTCTACAAATGGTGGGACTTCCCTGGTGGTCCAGTGGGTAAGACTCCGAGCTCCCAATGCAGGGGGCCTGGGTTCCATCCCTGGTGGGGGAACTAGATCCCGCATGCCACAAGTAAGAAGTCTGCATGCCACAAGTAAGACCTGGCACAGCCAAAATAAGTAAATAAATTTCTTCTTTAAAAAATGGTCCCTGACTTACGATGGTTCAGCTTCTGATCTTTTTTGCCTTTACGGTGGTGAGAAAGCAATACACATTCAGTCGAAACCATACTTGGAATTTTGAATTTTAATCCTTCCCAGGCTACTGATGTTCGGTGCTGGGCAGTGCAGCCCCAGCTCCCAGGCAGCCCCACGCTCATGAGGGTGACCACCCACACACGTAAAACCATCTGTACCAGACAACCATCTGCTTTTTTCATCGTCAGTAAATTACATGAGATATTCAACTCCTTATTATAAAAGAGGCTTTCTGTCAGTTGATTTCGCCCAACTTTCAGCTACCGTGAGTGGCGCCCTCACACGGTTAAGCTGGGCCAGGTGAGCTGTGATGCGCGCTGGGTGAGGCGTAGACAGTGCGCTTTGGACCTACGACAGTTTCACCTGACGATGGGTTTCTTGGGACAGAACCCCATCGTAAGTCAAAGGAGATCTGAATCTCCTTCCGGGCCCTTCACTCTGCAGTCACTGGTGTTTAAACTCTTATCAATGTTATAAAAACATTAAAGGCCTATTTGCAGGGGGAGGACGGGCAGGTCTGGAGAAGTGGGCCCTCCCAAGCGTCTCTGCACGGTCACGCTGCTCAGATACGCACGGTCACGCTGCTCAGATACGCGACCTGGCCCCTGCTCAGCCCCCACCCCAACCCCCCGCAAGCAAGCCCCTCCTCCCTGCTGAGGCTCTCTTCCCGCTTATAAAATGGGACCCAACGCCCCACCCCAGCCCGACCCCGCCCCACGGGGTTGTGAAGACTAATGAGAGAGCTTGGGGCCGAGCCAGTCTGAGCCCCTGCCGCGGGGCTGCGGGCCGCTTCGGGAGCCACTCCCCCATGCCCACCTGCAGGGCGCTGAGCGACAGGCCTCGGGTCTGCAGCGCGGGGATGCGCTCGGCCAGGTAGCGACTCTTCTCGGCCTCCCGCGCCTCGTGCTCTTGCTCCCAGCACTCCTTGGCCTTGGCCAGCATCAGGCTCTGCGCAGGACACGCCCGGTGAGCGCGGCCCCGGCCCCCCACGGCAGCGGGGCCTGAAGGGGAGGCGGGCCCCCGACCGCCAGCCCGGCCCCGGACGAGGCCCCCCGCAGGCAGCCCTGGGCACCTGTGAACCAGGTGGCCGCCAAGAGTGGGAGTGTGTGCGCGGCCACGTGACGCCAAAGCCCGGAGGACCACACACCAGCACCCGCGCTCTTGGACCCCGGACCTTACTGTCCTTCAATCTTCCTCTTACCATTTCTCATCTTTTTGGGCCCCAGAGCTCCTAAGAAAGAATCTCTTACCAAAATAAAGCAAGCCTTCTGCCCCCACCAGGGATCCCACCCTGAAGTTGGTCCCGCCTCCTGTCAAGCCCCGGGAAGGACCACAGGCTCCGGGCTCCGGCCAGACTACCTCTGCCGTGTCCTCCTCCATCCCCTCCTCCTCCATCCCCTCCTCCTCCATCCCCTCTTGTCCTCCATCTCCTCCTCCTCCATCCACTCCTCCTCCATCCCCTCCTCCTCCATCCCCTCCTCCTCCATCCTTTCTCCTTATCCTCCACCTCCTCCCCACTCTGGTCTCCCTCCTCTTTGACCTCCCATGACCCTTCCCCCCAGAGGTGCACTGCACCCGTCTACCTCCCCAGACACCTCCCCAGAGCCGGGACCCCGCTCACCTTCAGCAGGAGTTTGCGGGAGGCAGTAATCTTGGGTTTTCTCTGAGGAGAAAGAGGAGGAGAGATGGGTGAGGTGGCGGCTACAGAACCAGAAATCTGGACCAGGCGGGGATGAGCGCCAGCCTCTCACCGTCCTAACCCAGAATCCTCACCTCGGGTCCCTTAAAAGCTCATCTTGTGACTGCACCCCTCAGACTCAAGAGATTCAGCTCCCTGGCCGAGAGGCTGAATACTGCAAGACACCGTGTGGGTCACAGGGTCTGGGCACTCCCTTCCTCATCTGTGAGTCAGGATGCTGAGACCCACCTTACCGGGTCCACAGAGGGACTACAGACAGAATGAGATCGTGGGTGAGCACCAGCTTCGAGCCGCCTGGTGCACTGGGGCAATGTTGTGTCACGTCAGAGAAGTAAGCCCTGAGTTCCCTCAATAAAGAAGCTCATCTCTTTAGACGTCAAAACTTTTCTTGATGTCAACACAATCCATATAAATTGCTCTCAGTTATGACGACAGTATTTTCTCTTCTTATTAAAAATGCTTGACATCTCTTGCTGACTAGATACGTCCTAACAGGTCTTGGCCCTGTGGCAGCCTACCCCAGGGAAGCGAGAGGGGGGCTGCTCCAACCCTAACTCCGAGGGCTCCTGTCTCCTCCTGGACACAGGCGGTCACTTCTCGCGCTACTGGTGACCGCCCGCCCCCCTCACCTGCAGCTACTCTGCTGAGCCCCGGCTGCAGCTTGGGTTTGCTATTCTTGTGCGTAAAGTAGAAGCAATGGGCTTTGAGCCGTCCCTGTGGGAGAAAATGAAGGGGCTCTCGTGCCTGGAACATGCTTCTAATCCAGCTAGTCAGGGTGGCTTGTCTTTTCCTCTCAGAAAGCCAAGGGTTTTGCTGTGGTCCGGTCCGCGTGGTTGCGAGGGAATGGCCTGTTGCTATGTGCATCACCGGCCGCGGTTTACACGGTCACGCACCCACGGAGGTGTCTCACCGTCTCCCCACCACCGGGGGAGATTTTGGCCATCTCGTTGCCCATCAGTCACCAGGGACTCACTTTCATATGAGCCTCAGTGAAACTTAGAGATTCACACGACTATGGAGAAACAGAATCTCTGCCGAGTGTCCCCTCCATCCGTGCTGCTAACTCCCAGCCTGCCAGCCCTGAGTCCACAGCTCCCCAGCTACAGTCCCCGTCCCCACCCCGGGCGGGGGCGGGACGCAGGCTGTGTGTGTCCTCAGCAGCCTAAACAGACCTGGGCTGTATCGGGGGCAGGGCTGTCTAAGACCCGAGGGGAGGGCAAGAATCCTGTGGCTCCTCCCTCAGTGTCCGGTGGTGGGCGGGGCTGGAATAACCCACGGGTGATCCCCTCCCACCTTTCCAAAGTAGATCTGCAAGGACAGGACGGCCCCCAGAGCTGGACGAGCTCTCAGACCCGGTGAGGGAGAACTGCTCTGTGGTCAGCATGGGTGCAGAGTCGCACCGCCTCTGTCTGGTCCCAGCCCCAGGACCACCTTCCAGGGACGTGATGCACTGGGGCGCCCCCTCCCTGGACCCTGAGGAGCCCCACGTCCAGAATCTTCCCCCAAGGTTTATATTCTCCAGGGAATTTGCACAGCCACTGAGCACCCCTCCCCAGGCCTTGACCCAAGCTCTCTCTCCTCAAATGCCCACCCTACCGCCACCTGTCTAACGTCTGCCAGGACAGAGACACCTCCAGTCTTACCTCGCTGCAGGCATCCATCACAGGAAGGCCAGGGTGGGCGGGGGGGGGGCGGGGGGGGGAGAGCAGAAGACAGAGTGAGTGTGAACAATGCATAGCATCCATGCGACAGCAGACTGTGTGGACAGGCTGGGGGAGGGGCGCGGTGACAGCACACCAGAAAGAAAGCAGACAGACATCGTGCAGGGGGGCCAGTTCGAGCACAAGCAGAATAGAATAGAAATCCTCAGGCCCTGTGGGCTACTGGGGGCCCTTTTGGGAGACATGAGCCACTGTACACTGGGGAGGATGGAACCCTCAAGGTGGGGTCCCAGGCTGTGAAAACTTCCTTCCCGGGCGAGTAGGTACCTCCCCAAAGCTTGTTCATCTACTGGGTAATGTTAAATCATGGCCTGGGGCTTGTGATCCATCCATTTGATCAGTGCAAACAAACTCTGAGACACAGGCCAAGAGGGTCTTCCGGCAACAAACTGGGAGCCAGTTCTGCGCAAAGCCTGGGAGGACACGTGGACCCTGGGGACCCCGGCTCTCAGGACTGTGCCTGTTTTAGGATCTGGTCTCCCGAGGAACTGCTTCAGGGACCAAACAGATGGTCTGAAATCTGCAGCAACGGCGCATGCCTTCCTGGGCCCCGGGGCGGGGCGGGGTCGGGGAGGTGGGCCCCGGGGCGGGGGTGGGGGGGGCGAGGCAATACTACTTACACTTCCGGCATGGCGGCGGTGGGGCGGCACCTGGGGCAGAAGGAACCATGGATGAGGGAGAGTTACAATTCCTGCCCTCACCCCGACCTGGCTGGGCCGGGGGGCTGTGTCAGCCGCCCAGCCTGGGAAAGAAGGTCCGATAGCAGAAAGGAGAAATCAGACGTATCGCCTTCCAGTGGGTCAGGATGGGGTAAATACTTGTCCGTTTACTCTTTTTTCTCTCCATTCATTTACTCACTCATTCACAGGGGAGAGAAACCTTACAAAGGCAAAGAAACAAGATGAGAATCAAAAGTGGTTCTGCTGGGCAGGTGTGTAGGACCAGGATCTGCAGACTACAGCCCACAGGCCAGGACTGGACTGTTTGCTTAAAAAACTGTGAAGCAAAGAATATGCGAGAGAACCTTATGTAACCTGCAAAAGCCTAAAATATTTCCTGTCCGGCCCTTTCCAGAAAACGTTTGCCGACACCTGTGGGGAACAGAATGGGATACACAGAAAATGCGTTTGGAGTTGGGGGGTGGGTGCTCGCTCACGGGGCCTCGAATGACAGGGTGAGACAGACTGTCCTGTGGGCAGTGGGTGGTCATGAAGGTCTGAGAGGGCAGGGTCTGGAATAGTGAGCACAGGCCACAGGAAGCCACCACATGGCACACCGCCAGGGGGCGCCATTCACGTGGATGGTGATGAGCTGGGACAGGTCCGCGAGGGGCCCTGAGGGGAGTCAGGCCAGGAGTCAGGGCAAAACCCCGTGTCCCACTCTGGTCTTCACCCTAACCCTCTCCGGGCGAGCTTTTCCCTCTGCAAAACCAGGGGTTAGAGAACTTGTTTTCCATTTAATATTTGGTTCTTGAACCGTTTGTTCAAAGCAAGTCCAATCAATGGAGCGGCTGACCCTCGTGGAAGGGGCATTAGCCCAGGACCCTCATGCGCCTCCGTGAGGTCCTGCGCCCGTGGAGCACAGTATGAAGCCCCCTGACCTGTGACCCTGGGACCCCTTTGAGTCCGAGAGTCTGGGGCTCAGACCGGGGAGGGGGTCCTCGAGCCATAAAGGACCACAGCCAGGCCTAACCATCCTCTGGCCCGGGCTGGACGGCATTCCAGTGCGGGGGGTGGGGTGGGCACTGTGCCAACGACACGGGGAGGGAGGGGCACGGCTGGGGTGGGAGCCCCGAGCTGGGATGTGAAGTGAAGGATCAGGGAGGGGATGGGGCCAGGGGAGAGCTGAGCACAGGGCCAGGAGTGTGGGTCTCGTCCAGAGCCTGGTGTGGGTAGGGGCAGGCTGACCCTGAAGGACACGTGCAAAGTGGCCACCGTCACCTCCTCCAGAGCCGCCTCCGCCTCCACGCCACCCTTTCCCCTCTTGCCGGGAAGCCCCAGAATCTCCCATCCGGAAGTCTTAACCACGCCCCATCTGCCACTGCCTGGGGGGTGGGGTGGGGGGAGGGCGAGGCCCGGTGAAAGGAGTGTGACCCAGAGCTTCAGCTGTCACCCTGGGGCACAGAGGGGAGTAGAAACAGTCCACACATTCCCGAGATGCTTGGCTGCAATTAGAGTTTATCACCAGCTGTTTATTCTAGGGCCGCACAGCTCTGAAGACACCGAGGAGGTCCAGAGAGGAAGGGCAGCTGGGGAAGAGCCCTCCCCACCCCCAGCCCCCGCAGCACAGTCCCCGGGGGCACTGATCTCACTGAGGAGGGACGTGCTCGTCCTCGGTCGGGGGGTGGGGGGCGGTGTGGGGGCGTCCGGCCCACAGCCCCTAGACAGCCACTACCTGTCCTGCCAGGCCAGGCGTCCTGCTGAGCTCGGGGCCCGCCCCCGGCCCGCCCGCTGACAATCACCAGGCCAAGGGGTCCCAGCCTTGCGCTGACACCCACCAGACGGGACCCCTTGACAGGTCCCCTGGAAGACAAGCAAAGACAAGATAAGAACTCAGGGTGGAGCAGGTAGCTCAGGGTGGGAGAGCCGCGCTCCCGGCCCCCAACAGCAAGAGGGAGATAACGGGACCCACAGTGGGAGGTGGGGGTCCCTGGGCTGCCCTCCGCCAGGCCCCATGGGTGGGACAGAGGCCAGCCAGGCCGTGAGACCGAGACTGAGGCTGTGTGTGGGCCTGTGTGTGTAAGCGTGAGTGTTTTTGTGACTGTGAGCGGGGATGTAAGCGTGAGTGTGTACGTGACTGTGTGTGAGTGGGGATGTAAGCGTGAGTGTGTACGTGACTGTGTGTGAGCGGGGATGTAAGCGTGAGTGTGTACATGACTGTGTGACCAGGGAAGGGACCACAAATTCCTACTCAGGCTTGTGCTCCTCCGCCTGCTCGCCCACACCCCCATCTTGGACCTCAGTTCAAGGGCATCCGGGTCCTCCCTGACTGACTGTTGACAAGGCTTGTGCTCCCAAGGCTGCAGTTGTGGACCCCCCAGCACCCTGAGCTCTGAACAGGAAAGCCCGCCCACAGCTGCTGGGGACAGTCTCCCGGCCCCGCCCCCCGTTAGAGAGCCCCCCCCCCCCCCCCCCGCCCAACACCCTCCCCACCCCTCAGGTCCTCACTGATGTGCTCACAGTCTCTCGAGCTCCCATCCCAGTGCTGTCCCCCCTGCCTTCCCCCAAGAGCCCCCCTTCTGCGCCAGAGCCAGGAGGCTGGCTGGCGCTCTGCCCGCACCTGCTCTGTCCACTGTGCAGACAGCAAAGGGCGCCAAGAGAGTTGTCAAAGACAAAGAACAAAGAGGCAGGACGGCTTCCTTGGTCGGTGGCGCGGGCGTAGGTGCAGCCTTCCAGCCCCCACTGGAAGGAGTCCTGCCCCCACTCCCTCCTTCTCCTCCAACCCGGGCGTCACCCCCTGCACTGCTCACCGAGCTCCCCCTCAACTTCCAAATGCAGCCCCTCTGCCCCCTCTGGTCCCCAACGCTCCCCTCTCCCTCCTGGGACGGCTGGGCTGCAGTGTGAAAATGATCCTCGAGGCTCTGCCGGGGGGCTCCCTGGGCAGCCGGGAAAATCCGGCTCACTGCTCCGAACGGGCAGGGGGCTCACCTCCAGCCACAGTCTTGCAGGGCAGAGGCCGCCCTATGGGACTGAATGCTGTGGGACTGTCTTAGGACCGTCCACCAACAAACCCAGTGGCACAGGAGAGACCATCTTCTTCGCCATGCGAGCCCTCACTTGCTCCTGAGTCCGGAGCCCCAGGTCCACTGCCCGGGCGGTGGACACTCACCTTCCTGGGTCTCCGTGGGTGAGATGGTCTCGCCTTGCGGTTGACTGCAGACTGTAGGGGGCAAGCGGAGGGGAAGCTATGAAAACTATGGCCCACAGCAACTGGCGGGTAAAAATAGAACAGACGCAGCCCCTCCCGCCTCCCCGCTCCCCGCCCCCCCCCGGCCCCCGCCGCCCACCACACACACACCTCACGAAGAGGACACCGCAGCGTGCACAGCAGCCGGCGGGCTTGAAGACACACGTGTTACAGGCTCAGGAGGACACGGCGCCTCTGACCACAGCGGCCACCACCTAGGAGACGGCAGCCCCGGAAAGGGGGAATGGATAGCAGACTGCATGGGGCTTCAAGCCGGGATGGCGCCAGGGCACCGGGAGGCCCGGGGGAAGGGGGGCCGTCTCGCTGGCCCTGCATCTCTCGCAAGGGAATGTGGAAACCAGGCCCCACAGCCCAGGCTCCAAGAGGGCAAAAGGTTTGACATTCGGGCATCTTCTGAGGCTCTGGTACACGTGCGCCAGGGAGACGCCTGGACCTGGCCGTGATGTAAACAGTGCTGAGGGGGTCCAGTGAGGGTCCTGGGGCTGAGCTGACCTTCAAGCTCATGGCGTCTGAGGGTCCGCAGATGCTCTGCACCCTCTCCTGGTGGGTTTCCCAGGTTCCAAACGGCGCCCCACACCCGGTGCCTGGAACTTGGTGAAACTAACTCCCTC
The DNA here is from genome assembly GCA_036417435.1 of Inia geoffrensis. NCBI lineage: Eukaryota > Metazoa > Chordata > Mammalia > Artiodactyla > Iniidae > Inia > Inia geoffrensis. The sequence goes on along the minus strand of CM070901.1, from coordinate 1,297,853 downwards.
TCTCCCCTGACCCACCCTCTGTCACCAGCCACATGCCAACAGCATCCAGGGGGCTGGTGTGCAGGGGCTGCACCTGTTTACTGGCTATTTTTAGGATGATGGATGAACACCTAATACCCACCCTATGGTCAGAGGAAGACAATGCCTGCTATGTTAATCCAGTGGCTATTATTGTTGGTCATCTCATGGGCCGGGAGCCCAGGCTGGGGCAGGACAAGGAGGACGCTGACCCCTCTCGGAGGCAAGGAAAGGCCTTGTCAGCAGCAAGAGGCTGGGGAGCTCTAGCCAAGTGTCAGTCGGGTGGGAACAGAGCTCGTGGACAGGGGTGTCCTCAGGGGACATACCCAAGTGCCAGGGAAAGAGAACGGGGTCTGGGAGGTTATATGGGAGGGTGGGGGGCGGTACAGGATCCCAGGTGGAGGGTCTGGGGTGGAAACCAGAGGAGCAGCTGGGGATCAGAGAAGGAAGCTGGGGGCTGGGGATGAGTCTGTGGGAGTTTATTGCATTGGTTTATAACTTTTGCAATAGCTTTCATACAAAACCTTAATATGCGCAAAAAACAAAATGAATCGTCTGCGTGGATTATCCCGCTTTTTGGAAATGAAAAACAAAGAGAACAGATTGACAAATAGAAGAGTGACATAGGGGTAAAAGGACCTAAAAAGTAGGCGAGCAGATGATCTCAGAAAGACATGGTGACTGGGACCCTCCCAGCGGACACTCCCCTCCACAGGGACCACCAGGAACCGCAGCCTCGGCGGAGCTTGATTCATCCTCAGGCTGCGTGGGGACCCCTGTCCCAGGTCCCCGTGTCCTGACTCTACCCACACCTCCCTCACCCCTCCTGCCTCCACCCCCAGACCCACACGGGCCTGCAGCCCCCGCTCAGCCACAGAGGGAAGGAAGCCCGTGCCCTCACACCCACCCACCTCTCCCGGGCCTTTCCTGCTCTCTGCCCAGAGATGGCCTTCAAACATGGGGCTGTTAGGCCCTGTTGCCCTGGCACCTGCTCCTCTGTGTGGGGTGAGCACAGAGGCCCCAGGGCCCACCCGCAGGCCCGCGATCTCTGGCTGCAGGTTGCTCACACCCAGCTGTGAGGCCCCCTGCTGGAAGTAGCAGCCCCAAGACCCCTCTCTCTGTCCCAGTGCCTCTGCAGCCTGTCCCCTGCGCTTGCTTAAAATTGTCCTCAAAAGGTCCCCCCACCTCAGAGCGCATCCGCCCAGGGGCCAGGTCAATCCCCTCCCATCCTGCCTGTGGACAGGAGCTGTCCCCGGGGGGGTTAAGGCCGAGTCTGGCACAGACGCGCCTCCCCAGACACAGAGCCAGAATCAAGGTCCGTGGCCTGGAGAGGTGCAGGCAGAATTCCCCGCGGTCGGCTGAGCAATGCACCGCCCGCCCCCTCAAAAAACCATAATGTCATGTCCTAATGAAAATGGGACTGTGTCACCTTCTAGGCAAAAGGGACTTGGCCAATCTGATTAAATAAGGAGCTTGAGTCGGGGACATTCTCCTGGATCGTCCACGGGGGCCCCACTTAACCACACGGGTCCTTAGGAGACGAGGCATGAGCGGCAGAGTCAGCGGCAGGGGATGACAAAAGAGGCAGAGGCCAGAGAAGGGAGGATGCTGGTGTGAGCGGGAAGGGACCGCGAGCCCCGGCGGGCAGGAAACAGATGCGCACTCAGAGCCTCCACAGGGAGCAGCCCCGGCGACTCCTTATCTTTCACCCAGTGAGAATGACTTCGGGCTGCTGACCTCCAGAAATGTGAGACACTAAATTTGTGTAGCTTTGGAAATAGGAAATGAATACCCTCTGGGATGCTGGGCAGGGCCCGTGGTCACGGTTCAGGCGGGCTCGCGGAGCTCAGAGAGCAGAGCCTACCCAGGCCCAGTGACCTCCCACGTTCCCAGCCAGAATCCAACTCCCCCCGCAGGGCCTGGCCTCCCCTCGCCAGCCCTGGTACCTCCTAGAGGATCGTAGGATGGAAGACCGTCTTGCCCGGTCACTGTGCCCGAGACAGACGGCGGCCCAGAGAAAAGAGGCTGCATGGCGGGGGCCAGGCCTTCCAACCCCCAGCCCCAGGCTCCTGTCACACTGCCCCAAAGCCGGTCACTTCCAGACCTGAACTCTAGCCCAATTCTGGCCCGAGCACCACCTTCTCTAACCCTGACACTGTAACCTGACCGACTCCACGGCCCACAGACCCCTCCCTGCGGATGCAGCACCCCGCCCGCCCCCCACCCCCAACCCGTGCCCAGTACCCAACGTTTCGGCCCCTCTCAGGCCTGCCCAGTTGTTCCGTAAGGTGAGTGATCCACACGTCTACAGCGCGGCCCCAGCCCTGACCCCTAGAACCTCGTCCCTCTGTTGGTCTCCCGAGGCGGCCCCTTGCCCTCTAGAAATCCACTTTGTGCTGTCCTGTGTGAGATGCTGAAACAGAGCTTATCCTGTGCCTACTTCAGCCTCATCAACAACCCCTGCTTGCGCCCGGGGTAGGGGGCTGGCCTCAGCTCCCCCCGCAATATTCACGCCACCCACAGCTGCAGGCCGTCCACACTGCACCCTAAAACCCAGCTGCACGGGGTCCTCCGAGCCCCTGCTTCCTCATCCATAAACTGGGTTCACCATGTACGGTGACCGGGCCGGGCCTGGCATCCTCGGGGTGAGGCTGGCAGCCTCCCCTGGGCCTCTTTTTAAAGTCCTGGGGGAGTCCGCGGCAGCCACGATAAGAAGCCGGGCCTGTGTGACCGGGGTCCTCTCAGATCTGTGATTTCACGGCTCAACTATCAGACCAAAGGGCTGAGGACCAGGGGGAGGGGCCGCTCAGGGGGGAGAGGGGGAGGGAGGTGACCCGCAGGGGGTGCAGCCTCGGGTCCGTGGGCTTCCAGGGTCGCTCTTGTCCCCCAGGGTGGGAGGCCGCAAGGCGAGGAAGGAAGTGTCTGACCAGGGGAGCAAAGCTCGGTGGGGCCGTGGGTGGGGACCATGGCCCCTCCCTCAATGGCCGACACCCATCAGCCGGGCTCCGGTCTGCAAGGCGGAGGAACCCAGCTTAGCAGGGGCCGAGGCCCGGCCCACCTGCCTCCCTGCTGCCAGGGGCCCCTCAGGGACAGCCCGCAAGCCCCTCCTGGCTCCTCCACCCACCCCCACCCCTGTCTTGAGCCCACCCGCCGGCCCAGGGCCAGCTCAGAGGAGGTGAGGCAGAAGGAGCGGAGAACCGAAAAGGAGTCGCCCCTCAATTTTCTGCCGCAGACCAGGCTCCCCACCAAGGCACTGGAGACGCAGCGAGTGAACGCGCAGCGCAGAGGCAGACGGCTCTGCCACTCACATGGATGCCCATCAGGGTAGCGTCTACACCTCGTTTCCTCACCTGGGAAACGGGGGTAAAGCGCCCACCTCGGGGGTCCCTGCAAGGCTTAATGAGGCCACCTGTACAGAGGGCTTTGCAAACGCTTAACAAACGTCAGCCGGGTTGTTCTCACGGCAGCCGCCCAGGAGCAGCCTGAGGCAGGGGCTGCCATGAACTCCATTTTATTGATGACGAGACGGGGGCCCAGAATGGTTGAGCAACTCCCTTGAGGCCCCATAGGGAAGAGGAAGAAAAGCTGAGACCAGCACCCAGGCCTCTGTGCTCCCTCGCCAGCCCCGCCCTGCGACGTCTGGCAACAGACAGGAGCCACCGTCACTGCCTTATGTGCTGTCCCCAGCCAGTGTGCTGGCCGGAGCAGACCAGCCCTGGTCTCCCAAGCCCCATATAATTCATCCCTGCACGAAAACCACAAGTGATGTTCCAAATTACCCACTGATTCTCTTCCTACCAAATTGTAGGAGGTTTGTTTTAGACAGTTTTCAGTGCTGAGACCCCTGAGAAGGGGCCCTTCCCTCCCCTCCCGGGAGGCCTGGGGGGGCCGGTGACGGGCCGGGAGATAGGGGGTGAGTCCCTGCTCAGCTGGACGTCAGCATTCTTCACTCTCTCCTCCAAAGCCTGCACCCCCCCCATGTCACCTCCCCACACGCAACTCCCTCCATACCCCCCTCCCCCCCGCTCCCCAGTGATGGGGCTTCTAACCTATATCTGTCTCCTCAGGACACAGCGTGGTGTGCAGCAGCCCAGGCCTCCGCTGACCCAGTGGATTGAGGGCATCAGAACTCCTGCAGGGCTTGGTCAATGCAGATTTGGGGTCCCTGGCCCAGATCTCCCGATTCATCAGGTCCGGGGTGGAGCCTGGAAGTTTGCATTTCTAACAAGGTCTCGGTGATATTGCTGCGGCTGCGGGTCTGGGGACCACACCCGAAGAACCCCTGTAGGTAAACCAGATCGGTACCCCCAACCTCACCCCCCCGGCAGCCTCAACCCTGGGGCTGGAGGTCTGGACTATAGCCTGTGCTGCCCGCCTGCCCCCCGCCACAGAGCCCGTGAGCCGGGCACAGACAGCCCAGCCAAGAGCTGCCCTGACCCATCTCCTGCCTTTGTCCCCGACTCTCCAAAGCCTGAACTCTGGGGGCGCCCACACTCCCCACTGTCGTTCGCTCCTTGATTCCTTCGTCATACCTGCGGGAGGCCCCCTGCCTCCCAGGCACTACTGACCCAGGCCTGGGGTTCCATAGCAAGTCTGGGACCCTGCCCCACTGACGCCGGGCCTAGAGGGTGCTGTTGGGTGCCCTGACACCCTCCTCACCGCTTTCACTCTAGTCCTTCTTCCCAGAAATGATTTTCGTCTTCGTCAGAGGGACGAACTTAGTCCCAGAGCTAAGAGGGGAGGGTGAGTCAGTGGGGACAGAGTTCCAGCCTCCCTGGCACTAAATCTGTGTCTCCTGCCCGGGGGCCCCGGTGAGGTGAGGCCCGTGTGCCCAGCGGCCATTCCACACGTCCCCTCGGCCCCTGCGCCTCCTCTGGTCACCACGGCACAGAAAATGGCATAGGCACGCCCAGGCGCCAGACCGGAAACCTGAGGGCCACCCCCCCCCCCCCCCCGCCCCACGGTCAGCGGAGCTCCGAGCTCTGCCCTGCTCCCTGCTTGGAGTCCCCCATCTGCCCTCTGCCGTCTCTGCTCAGCCACCCCACTTTGCCAACTTCGTTGCAGCCTCTCCGGGATCCTGCGGCCACCTGAACCATCCTCCTAAAATGAGGACACCGTCCCGTCCCCAGTTCCTCCAGCAGTGGCCTCAGGATGAAACGGAAACCCCGCAGGGGGCTCGCCTGGCCTTTGTGACCTCCTCTCAGCCTCCCCGCCTCCGCACACCCTCAGCTCCAGACACGGGACTTCTCGAAGCTCCTGAAGCCAGAGATGCTTCTCAGAAGGCCCTTCTCTCACCCCACCCGCCTCTAAGTATCAGTGGAGCATTGCCTCTTCCAGGAAGCCTTCCCTGACCACCCTGACCGGACTAGGAACCCTCCTCCAGGCCCCGGTGCGTCCGTCTTTCCCTGCACTTAACCCGTTGCCATCATCTATTTCATCATCTGGAGAAACCTGAGTGTCAGCCCCACGTCACACTCCTATTTGTATGCTCAGCGCCCGGCACAGTGCCTGACACACAGTAGGTGCTTAATCAGTGCTCATGGAGTAAAGGAAAGTACCGATGGAAACACAGAGAGGAGCCTTCTGACCAAAGACAGCGCAGGAAATCGCCTCTCAGGGCTCAGGAGGGATCCTGCGTTTTCCTGGGGTCCTGGAATATGGTCGGGGTGCCCATGGCCAGGGGCCCGGGGGAAGGATCGGCTGGGAAGCTTCACGTTGAACCTCTTGGCACTTGGAGCGTCCAGGCCCCAGCTGCCCCCTCCCCCAGGGAGGGGCAGCCGCAAACTCTCGTTGACATTGACACAGGTGATGAACCGTTCTCCCCTCCAACAATGAGCTCAGACAGACATAGAGACAGCAGCTGGGCAGCTGGGCCTTTGTGGGTGTGAAACTGAGCCCTCAGAGGTCGCCGTGGGCTATGCCCACCCCCCTCCACCTCACGTCCAGGCCGGGGCCGGGAGTGCCGCGGGGACACGGGTGCCAACGCAGCAGAGGGCCGTGCACTCTCTCTGTCCACCACTCTCACCCCAGGAGGATTTTGCGGGCACCTTGGGGCGGAGCCGGCTAGAGAGGGGCCTTCTCAAGATCAGAGGTTCTAAGGAAGTTCCCTCAAAACCCAGCCAGAGTGAGATGACCTCTCCAGAGCCCCGCACCTCCTTCTGGGGCCGGCTTCGGGGGTCCCGCACTTTCCACGCTGGGGCAGAGGGGTGGGAGCGGCCTCGGGAAAGCGGAGGCCCCTTCTGTGTGTGTCCCTCCCCCCGCCAGTGCAGACACCCAGCCAAAGGCTCGCTCACGGCCTCCACCCACGTTTCCTCTCCTTGTCAGAGGGGTTGTCTGTAGGAGAGTCCACAGCCCAGAGTCCTGCCCTCGCCTGGCTCCTGGCCAGTCCAGCAGGGGCCACGATGCTGCAGACACAGAGCTGCACCCCGATGGAGGCTGCAGGAAACCAGTGGGGCAGAGGTGAACCTCATCCTCCCGGCAGACCCATCTCTTCCCCATCATGGACTTTTTGAACAGGTGGAGCAAAGGCAGGCACAGGTAAACCTGCTGATGCCACAGCAGGAATCAAGGTCGCGGCAGCAGACTGTTTTCCCACGACGCCAGTCTCACGTGAGAGTGTCCTTGATGAGGCAGAAAAAAGTGCTACGGGAGCTCTGTTGAATACAGCTGGTGCACGGGGAGCTGGGCCTCTGTCTGCCTGCAGGTGTGAGCACGTGGAAGCCGCCACTTTCACGTGTCATTTCCACTTGATTGAAAACTATAGTTCGTCGGACTTCACTGTTGGTAGATTGTTTCTCAAAAGTGAGTACAGTGGGCCTGTCACCTCGAGGGAAACAGCTGCCAATTAAAAACTTCAAGCTTTCAGGAGAAAATGCAAACCTGGGAAAATCTATCTCTGCCATTGTGAGCTCGACGGTTTCCCAAATATGTAGACTCTTCTCTGATGAGATTGGCAGTGATGTCAAACAATGAAAGCTTTACAAGCTCACTGTGTAATGTGTGAACTGTGTTCACATTGGGAAGATCTGCATGTTTTCCAAATGACCAATGAGTAATGTTACAGAATCACCCCGGTAAGAGATCCATTCAAAGCGCAGGATAAATGTGGGTTTGTTTTTTCTGTTTGTTTGTTTTGTTTGTTTGTTTGTTTTTGCGGTACGCGGGCCTCTCACCGCTGTGGCCTCTCCCGTTGCGGAGCGCAGGCTCCGGACGCGCAGGCTCAGCGGCCATGGCTCACGGGCCCAGCCGCTCCGCGGCACGTGGGATCTTCCCGGACCGGGACACGAACCCGCGTCCCCTGCATCGGCAGGCGGACTCTCAACCACTGCGCCACCATGCGTAGGGTCTTAGTTGCGGCATGCGGGATCTTTCATTTCACCGTGCGGGCTTCTCTTTAGTTGTGGCGCACGGGCTCCAGAGCGTGTGGGCTCCGTAGTTTGCGGCACGCGGGCTCTAGTTGAGGCGCGCAAGCTCAGTAGTTGCGGCACGCGGGCTTAGTTGCCCCGTGGCATGTGGGATCTTAGTTCCCTTGTCCCCTGCGGTCGTAAGGCGGATTATTTACTACTGGACCACCAGGGAAGTCCCTTATTAGATATTTTTGCTTTGTAATTTTATTATTAAAACTATTATTTATAGTAACTAATGATAATGTATTTTATTTGTATTTGTACATTTGTTATTTATAACATTATTAAAAATATTTTATTTATGTTACACAGGCTTCTTATGTAAACCTATTTGGGCTTACATAATAAGATGTAAGATGGGCTTATTATTATAATTATTAAATAACTCAATCAATATTGAAATTGTTTTCCATTTCCATTTCTAATATGGTAAATATTGGTGATCATGACCGACAAACAAAAGATTTTTAGAGCCCTCAGTAAAGTAAAGGGGTCTTGAGCCCCAAAAGTGTGAGAACCACTGTTCTGTTTTTAGCAGATTATTATTATTATCCTGATTAATTTATTTTATCTATCAAATAAAGCTTAAAAATAGAAAAATGATCCACAAAAAGTGAAGTATGATTTTTGCTCCTGTCTAGTGGCAGGCAAAAACAGGAATAATTAAGAAATTCTTAACATCCAAGTTATTGTGTGTGGATTGGCCATGGCTAACCTGGGGATTTTGTGGCTTTGTGGTTTCACAAAGTGTGCCTTAAAGTTAGGGAGACTTTGATAAGGAACGGCATGAAACTGGGATTTTCACTTCAGTCCTTCTGGGCGAGAAAACTGCCTAAATTCTAGTTCTCATCATCGCCACCAGAGGGCGCAAAGGGACGCGTGAGTGTGTGTGTGTGTGTGTGTGTGTGTGACTTACTCGTGACCCAGCGACTACGTACACATGGTCGTTTGTGTTCCTTCTCTACACTTCATCCCTCCCCACCCAGCCACCCTGCTGATACACAGTCAGGCGTCCCCAGTCGGGTCCGAATCCATCACCCGCTCAGCCTTCCCTGCTGTTCACACGTGTCCACACAGGTGAGCTGGGCTGAGCCCAGCGCTAAACCCGGAGACCAACAAACACAGCTTATGGTAGGCGCGTTTACAGTGCAGCTACTGTGACCCCCCCATGTAGCTGCTTTGACAGTGGTTTACCTTCCTTAACGTGAGGGTACCTGCGTCTAAAAGTCCCCCTGAGGATCTAAGTGGTTACGGGGTTCTTTATTTTGGGGGGGACTTAGAACTTCCTTTGGAAAGTTTTGCAATCCGTAACATTCACACACGTCATTTGGAAGGCATCCACGTTCACAGGCACACCAAGGCTGGGGGCTCCAAGACCCTCCGAAACTCAGTCAAGGACACACGGAGGGGGGGGGGGTCCGATCCAGTCGTGTGTACACAGCTGTCCCCAAGGACTCACAATCCTTCCAGAGAGGGGACTCCTGCGTCGGGCTCCTCTCTGGGGTGACCCGGTGATGCTGAGAAAGGGCTGCAGGGGAAGGGCCGGCACTAGAGGGCGCTGCTGAGCGGGGTCTGCAGGGAGTGGGCGTTTTCTGATGCCTAAGACGCAAAGGTAAGAAGAAAACTTCCTGCTGCTTTTACACTAAGGATATTAAGGTTCCAGAGCAGCATGGAGGCCAGGGAACCACGGTATTTCAGAGCCTGTGACAAAATGATATTCATTCCCACCAACACCTTCCCCCATGGACAATCGCCTCACAACAATTCAGGGGGTCCCACCCGGGGTGAAGCGCACACTTGCTACACCTCACCTATTATCCTCTCCCCAACTTCGATAAATGTGAATTCTTCATGATTCAGACTAAAATCTAGACAGACGGGAGCCTTCACCTCCTGCTTTGTTGTCCACATAAATATATAAAAAACTCCCCAAACAATTGTAATAACGCTCAATACCATATGTGCTTTATTGTAGTACTGATGAGGTGTGATGAACTCTCTGAGAGGAGACCAGGTTTTTTAGGAAACATCGGAGTTTGTCAGGCAACCAAGGAGAAAGGGCATTACACACCCAGGGTGAGCAGACACAGTGGCAGGAAAATGCATGGGGTGGGGGGAATATAGGCAGCTTGCTCTTGCTAGAGTGTAAAGGACTAAGCTGGGGACAAGCAGGAGGTGATGTGGGAGTGGCTGTGAGGTGACGACAAGTCCCCAAACCTGGTCTCATCCCAGGTGCCAAGAAGCCTGGACTCCGTGCATTTACTAGAGGTCTGTTAAAGGGCTGTAGACCAGGTGACACAGGAAGATGTGAATTTTAGAAAGTTCATGCAGACTGCAGAATAAAAGCTGGATCCGAGGGTGGAAGAATTGGAGACCAAGCGACCAGTTCAGAGGCAATTACAATAAGAATGATAATAAACAAATATAGAAAAATTTAACTATAAGTCATATAAAATACAACAGTACAATAATAATAATAATAATAAGGGTGGCTGCTGAGGAGGACCTGAATTAAGGCAGCAGCAGTGCCGTGAAACAGATGCGACTTCGACTGAGGAAAACCACACGACCTAAAAGTTATGAGTTACGTTATATTTGGGGACCTTTCTATGGATGGGAAGATGCCAGAGCCTGGGCTCACTGAAATTATTCCTGAGATAGGCATCTCAGCTCTCTAGGGCCAGTATCCTGTTTTTCTCCATCCTGAGTCCCCTCAGGGCGCAGCATGGGGGTCCGGCTGCCGTGGCTGCTGTTACCGGAATGGCAGACAACATTTTTTTATGAGCAAGACAGATCCAATAGGCCGTCAGGAGGATGGTCTTCAGCTCTAGCTGTTGACACTGTGTGTTGGGAGGTGAGGGGCAGAGGCAGTGCGGGGTGAAGGAAAGAATCTAGACCAATCGGCTCAGTCGACAAGCTGGTGCCTTAAACTAGAAGCAGAAGTACATCACAGAGGAAGAGCTGGTTTGGGGGGAAACTGACGAGGTCCACACTGGACAGACGGCACCCAAGACGCTCAGGGGACGGACCAGCAGCCTGGCCGGTAGCTGGGCGGGTGGATATCCCAGTGCAGAGCTCCAGGGGGACACGGTACCTGGACAGGCAGACTGGGAATCACCGGTGCATCCTGCGAAGGCCTGGAGAATACGGACAGGGTGCGGGGATAGGAGAAGAGGGGGAGAGGGGAGACAGGGGGAGGATGACACCCCGAGGGGTCGGACAGGCAAAGGCAGGCAGAGGAAGGAATTCAGAGGAGGAGATAAAGAGAAGTGGGTAGAACGAGATCAGCAGGATACCCTGGAAGGCAGGGAAGACAGTGGGTGTCTGCACAGTCAATGACACAGGCGCAGGCATAGCTCAGGATACGGGCGTCACACTGAAAACAAGAGGACGGAGCAAAGTTCACAGACGGAGGGGTAATAGCCACCCCTCCCACTTCTGCTCCGGAAACGCTGGCAGCCAGCCTCAGACGCCCTGGCAAGAGGGTGGAGATTCTGATCCAGGGAAAGCAACCATCCCAAGGAAAGCACTGACGTCTGACAGGCCTGCAGTGAGGCCGCGGGACCCCTGGAGTTAGACCGCAGGACCCCAGCCGCACCCACACACAGAGCTTCCAATGGCCTTTCAGTGCTTCCAATTCCTTTGTATACATGAACATTGAGGGACCGCCAGATATTTGAGGAAAACGTCTGACTTGAAGGGAACTAAAACATTCAAAACTAATCTGGGGAGGGCTTCCCTGGTGGTGCAGTGGTTGGGAGTCTGCCTGCCAATGCAGGGGACGCGGGTTCAAGCCCTGGTCCAGGAAGATCGCACATGCCGCGGAGCAGCGAAGCCCGTGTGCCACAACTACTGAATCCCACGTGCCTACAGCCCATGAGCCGCAGCTGGGGAAAGCCCGTGCACAGCAACGGGGACACGATGCAGCCAAAAGTAAATAAATAAAATAAATAATAAATTAAAAAAAAAAAACAACTAATCTGGGGAAAGCACAAAATGCAAGGAATGGAACAAAACTTCAAAAACAGATTGAGGAGATACCGTGTCCATGAAATGGGAGAGAATGCTGTAAAGAAAAGGAAAGGAACCTTCGGAAAGCAAAAAGAACTCTAGGAAATTAGCAATGCGATAGCAACAATAAAGCATTCAGTAGACGGGCTGGATGGGAAAGTGGAAGAAATCTTCCGGAAAGTACAAATAGAAATTGATCAGGAAGGATAAGAAAATTAAAGGCCCACCCAGGGGGCCCAGTATTTTACTGCTTGGAGCTATGGAGGGTCAGACAGCCTAGGAGTCAGTCACCAGAGACGCTGAGCCCACACCTCTCAGAACTGAAGCGATGAGCCCATCTCCATGAGGACCAAAAACCCGAGGACCAGACCAGCTTCCGGAGAGAAAAGTGGTCACACACAAAAGCCTGAAAACTTGGGCAGCTACAGGCCTCTCCGTAGCAATACCAGAAACCAGAATACAATAGAAAATGCCTCCACAATCCTACGGGAGATTTCCAGCTAGAATGCCTCAGATGCCCAGCCAAACCATCAGCTGACCCGGAGGGTGGAGGGAAGATGTTTTTCAATACGCGAGGCTTCTGAGTTCTTGTGTCTGTTTTCTCAAGAAGCTGATGCAGACTGGGTTTTCACCAAAATGAAAGAAAACCCACAGAAGGTGAGGGCTTGGTGCCGCGAACAGGGAGCCACGAGGGCAGACGCAAAGGGAAGTCCCAGGTCGGTGGGGAAGAAGTACCCAGTGGCCAGCAGCTGTGGCCAAGGACCAGCATGACCAGCACAGGTTAGAGCAGGGGTGGGGCGGGGGAGTCATGGAAGAAAAGAAAAGAGGGGGAGGGGAGCAGGAAACTGTCCCAGATCCCCTGTGGGTTCCGATGAACTGAGTTCTCTCTGCCACCAGGAAAAACGGAAGCTCATTGAGTCGTGAACACAGACAACCAAGCAAATGCAAACAAGGCAGGACTCAGCTTCAGAGAAAATCATAGTGCTGGAAAAAGGGAATATTAATCATAATATACTATTCCGGCTCTGTTGTGAAAAGTATTTACATGGTCAAATTATGTAAAGACTTTTAATTTAACCAGATAAAAACCGAACTCACTGAGAAGGCGTGGGAGGGATGGATGGGTGGGAGGGGGGATGGGGGTTACACATCACGTGTAGGAAGGTAACCCTGGTGACCGTGGGGCTGGAGACTCAGCCCACCAGGACTGCAGGCAAAGGGTAGGCAGAGTCGTGGGGTGACCTGGGTGAGCTGTGAGCCCCCTGCCCGGGACGGAGGCAGAGGCATAGGGAGGGGTGCTCAGACATTTATCTCGTGGCTCTCTGCCAGTTTCCTGGGGACCTCAATGCCTTCATTGTCACTGAAGTGTCAATGAGCAGGTGTGGCCCTGACCATGCCCAGAGCATTGAAGTCTTAACAGGGGAGACTGGAAGAGGGACCTTCCTGACTCTGCACAACTGACCCACCGACCAGGTGACCCTGGACGGGCCATGTAGGCTCCCTGAACTTCAGGCTCGTCTGTAAACTGGGACTGCAAAGCTGCCATCACGGGAGATTCCCTGGTGGCACAGTGGTTAAGAATCCACGTGCCAATCCAGGGGACACGGGTTCGAGCCGTGGTCCGGGAAGATTCTCACATGCCTTGGAGCAACCAAACCCATGTGCCACAGCTACTGAGCCTGCGCTCTAGAGCCCGCGAGCCACAACTACTGAACCCATGTGCCACAAGTACCGAGCCCGCGTGCCTAGAGCCCGTGCTCCACAACAAGAGAAGCCACCGCAACGAGAAGCCCGTGCACAGCAACGAAGAGTAGCCCCCGCTCGCCGCAACTAGAGAAAGCCCACGCTCAGCCAAGAAGACCCAACACAGCCAAAAATAAAAATAAATAACATTAAAAAAAGAAAGCTGCCATCACGGGTTGTCGCGAGAATGAAATTAGATAACGTCTGAGGAGGTCCTTTGTGTGCATTGAGAGCTCTGAGGGCCTCGTGCTGAAACCAGATGGAGTAAGCATTGCCTGGAAGCTCCGGGCCTCAGTGAAGCCGGCGGTGAGGTCCCACGTGTGCCTTTGGCAGTGGGGGGCGGGTGGTCCCACGTCTAGGCAGCTGACCCCACAGGAGGCTCAGAGGTCAGGAGAAGGAGCTGTGGACTCAGGTGTCATGGACCGGTAATAACTGCCAGAGCTACTGGCCAACTGGACACAGCCAAGCCTCAGAGCTTCAGGGACCTGCGTGACAAGTACCATTGCTCCCTGTCGTTCGAGGCTTTGTTCCACCATCACCGAACTCTCACCTGACAAACCCTGAGCCATGGCGCCGGGGACACACAGGGCTAGGTTCCTGGGGACCTCTGGTCACAGCGTTTTCACCAACCTGTCGACACATGACCTTGTTTTATGTATATTTCTGTTTAAAGACACTTTATCTAGTATGTAGCGAAGACTCATTAACATTGAACTCGTGGCCAACAGCCCTAGATCTCACACCTGAACGAAGCCCATCTAACGTGTTTTCTCCAAAAATCACGTCCCAGCTTCCTTGAGCTCAGGACACCTGCAGCATCAGCTTGGGGACCATTTTAAACACTGGAATCACCAACAAAATCACAAATAGGCAAAAAACGTGGCACCAGATACTTGTTTACAGTATGAGACGGAAACCAGAAGGCGGACGTCGTCTGGCTTCACGGCAGCTGGGAACACGTGCCGCAGGTGACGTTTTTCACCCCCCTGCACGTGAGTGACCATAAAGGCCCCGTGAGTAGTGATCAGGGGTTACAAATAAATTTTAGCAAGTGGGCTGATTTGCAAATACGGATTCCACCAATAATGAGCAGTGACTGTTATTAAGCTCATTTTACAGAGCAAGAAACTGAGGCTTATCCAGGAAAACAGCTACACCTGACCGACAAGTGGCAGAGCTGGGACTCAGACCAGCCACGACTGCAGCACCGTGTGCACCAGCCCCAGGCCCCGCCCACCACTGCAGCCCCGTGTGCACTGTCTCCGGGCCCCGCCCATGACTGCAGCACCGTGTGCACCAGCCCCAGGATAGCTTCTCACTTACGGCTAAGGCCCCGAGGCCCAGAGAGGATGCTGAGTCACCTAAGGCCGCACAGATGTTGGGGGCAGTTCAGGCTGAACCCTGGCCCTGGACCCGGGGAGTGTCCTTTCTCACAGCTGCACCCCTTCTTCATGAGGCGCCTGACGGCCTGCGTCGTGGGTTCTCCCCTCCCAGAGGTTGGAAGATGCCCTCAGGCCGCTGTCACCAGCTCAGCTCCGGCACTGCGATGAGTGCCTGCAGATGGGGACACCAGGGGGCGCACCCCTCGCCAGCGCCGGGTGCCCCCCAGCCTGAGCGGTCCAGGAAATGGGAGGAACAATGGGGTGATTGATGCAGGCGCCCTGAAAGACAGATTGTTCAGATGAAGAGCATTCCAGGCTCCCGCCAAACGCCCAGAGTGTGTGGAATTTCAAGGAAAAGCTGAGTAAATGAGAGCTGTCTGGCTGGGACCCTGGCCCCCTCTCCGGGGTGTTGCAGGCTCAGCCTGGGCCCCAGAGGCCGAGCCTAGCCAGGTGGAGGCGGCAGGGGAAGCAGAGGGAAGGTGGAGCCACGGGTGGGAGGAGGGCTCCCTCCCCACCCTTCAGATGGCCTGCGCCTCTGGATACACTCAGAGAGGCACCCAGGTCCTGTCCCCACAGCAGCGCTGGCGTGAACCCCAGGGTGGCCTCGGGTAGAGCCTTCCACCTCTCTGAACTCTGTTTTCTCATCTGTAAGGTGGGCCTAGGCATCCCTCCCCTCTGTGTCCAGGGCCATTGTGAGGGCCAAGGAGGAAGGGCCGCACAGCTCAGCATCAGGCCGCTCCCTGCTCAAGGCAGGCCCCCTCGAGCCGCACCAGGACCCAGCCCCTGACCCTCCGGCTCGCTGCCAGACCTCCAGGGGACCCGGCCCAGCACTGGCCCCTGGCGTGAGCTCCCAGCCTCCTCCAGCCCAGGATCTGAACTTCCGACCACCGCCCGAGGCCAGGGAGAGGGGGAGAAGGATCTGGGCTGAGGGCGCACAAGGGTTCCTTGTCCTGCCGGGCAGCCTGGCACCGCCTGTCCTGTCCCCAGAAGGAGTCTCTCTGGGACTATTGTCTTTCTCGTGTGACTCCGGGAAGGGCAGATCGGGGCCATGGGGCCAGGCCGAGCGGCCGTGGCCTGCTCACACCGCACGCCTCCCCCTGGAGCGACGGGACCACCCCAGCACAGGGTCCAGCCAGCACTTCCGTTCCTCGTGGTGGCTCCGACCCCAGCCCCTTCCCTTCCGAAAACCTCAGCTCCCACCCTGTCTTCACAGCCTCTGTTTCACCCGTGTTCCTTTGCTGCTATTAATTGAATTATTTACAGTTCTTACTGTGCACCCAGCAGAGTCCCAGCCCTCATTAGCCTTCAGTAAGATGTCATTATAGCCCAGCCACCCACCTAAGTCCCCCAGGCAGGGACGTAAACTCCCATCCTTTACTCTGGCCCGGCTTTCACTGTGTGTCACCGTCCCTCCTGGTGGCCCTGCTCCCTGGCACCCCCCCTCCCCCGGCGTCCCCTTGCTGCTCTGCCCCAGCCCGTTCTCGGCCCACAGACCCCAGTTCCGACCCAACGTCAGGCAAGCACTGTGTGATTTTGAGCAAAGGACCCAAAGTTTCTGGAGTGTGTTTCTTTATCTGCAAAGTGAGAAGGGCTCATCTCTGCTCCAGGCGGTGGGAAGATCAAACGCGATGGTAGTTATGAAAGCCCCGTGACACCTGATAACCAGCCACACGGTGGAGAAACCGTCACGATGGTCCACGTGCTAGCAGGCAGCCTCCCCAGATGCCTGGAGAGGAGGCTGTCCCGGTCCAGCTCCTCGGAGACTAATAGCAATGATCCCCGTGGTGGGTAGTTGTCCCAACTTCACGAAGCATTTTCACACCCTTCAGACCATTATAACTTTCCCAGTGGATCCAGCGACAGAGAGGTGGGGAGGGAAAATGACTTGGGACAACTGGAAACCTTCAGTGTCACCTGAGTCATCTCTACAGGATTTACTATCTGCCAAAGATGCCCAGGGCCAGCTCCCTAGACACACACTGGTGAGGGAGGGGCTGAGCAAATAGATCTCAGCAGCCCCACTCTGGGGCCAGGATGGGTCCTTCCAGCCGGTCCACAGTTCCTCCCAGGGCCCGACAGAGTTCAGTCCTGAACAAAGGCCTTTTGGGTGCTGGTGGTGACCGAAGAGGAGGCGCATGTGCCCCGGGCACACCCTTCCTGTCAGGGTCCCCGCCAGCCGCGCCCGCGCCCTTCCTGGCTTCTGGCAGGGTGGGCAGCTTTAAGTCCCTCAGGAAACAGCGCTGGGGCTGTTTGCCAGCGTCGCATGTGTGAGCAGAGGCCCAGGCCCAGGGAGACGTCAGCAGGCCTGGGGAGGGTTAAGTCCACAGGGTGTGCCTGGGAGCCAGGTGTTCCCGTGGGCGTGGGAGGTCTGGGTGGAGGGGACTTAACAGCCTCCGCCTCTGCCGGGCTACCTCACCTGCCCTGGGGAGAGATGCTGCTCTCGGGGAAACGAAAAGAAGAGCCCGGCTCTGCGGCTGGGCCCCCCACGCAGGTGCCAGGGGAGGCAGGGGGCAGACAGCAGGGAGGTGCTGGAAGAACGGGAAGGCAGGACTGGCCCTCTCTGTCCCGACCTCCCTTCATGCGAGGACAGCTGTTAGCAGCAGGGAAGTCGGTCTGGGAGTTCAGACTCCAGGCCTCACTTGCTGGGTGAGAATACGATGCTAAGAATATGAGAATATGCTCTGTGCCTCAGTTTCTTCCCTCCTGGGCACACCCTCCAGGCAGGCTTAATGATAGCCCCCCCAAATGTCCACATTCTAAGCCCTGGAACCTGTGAATATTACCTTACATGGCAAAGAGCTTGCAAATATGACCGCGTTAGGGATCTTGAGATGCGGAGATGACCCTGGATTATCCGGGTGGGCTGTAAAAGTTGTCATGTGTCTGTAAGAAGAGGTACACAGAGGATTACAGGCAGAGGAGGAGGGGGCAATGTGACCACAGAGGCAGAGGCTGCAGTGATGGGGCCACAAGCGAAGGACCCTTGGAACCCTAGAAGCTGGAAGAGGCGGGGGCTGATTCTTGCCCGTAGGCTTGTCCGAAGTACAGCCCTGCCGACACCCTGACTCCAGCCCGGCACCAGCCCCGTGCCGATTTCGGATGTCTGGTCTCCAGAGCTGTGAAAGAAGGGACTTCTGTCGTTTTAAGCCACCACATGTGTGGTCGCTTGTCACACCAGCCACAGGAGGCTGTTGGTGGCGTCCTCCTTGCCTGGTGGCACAGGGAGTCCGGTGCCTGGTCTGGCTCCCAGCAAAGTAGCTCGTCTTCTCTGCCGTGCCGGAGAACATCTTTTTCAAGGAGTTTGTCTTCTCCGCCATACGGATAATGCTTTCAAATGGCCAAGGACATCGTCCCGGCCTGGAAACATTCCAGGGTGGCGAGAGAAGGTGCGCTGCCCCCATGGGAGACAACAGACCTGCCCTTCCTCACCCCGGTACCCAGCCTCCTCACGCGGCCCCCAGGACCACTGGACCGAGCCCTGAGCATCTGCTCAGGAGATTCTAGGATCTCAGGCACTAGGCAAGCACTGAACTCTCCCTGTGAGCCAAGCACAGGGCCAGCCCAGAGATGAAAGGCAAGAAGAACGTGGTCCCTACCCGGGGGCGGGAGTGTGGAGGCAGACAAGCAGACCGAGGCTACAGCAGTGAGCGTGTGAAAAGCTGGGCGAGAAGAGAGTCCTGACGACAGCATCTGCCTCGTTATCTGTTGCCGAGTGACAAATCGTCACAGACTTGTGGTGTAGACAACACAGTGCGTCACCTCACAGCCTCTAAGGGCCAGGGATCTGGGCGTGCCCCCGGGGCCTCCTGCTCTGGGATCTCACAGACAGCAATCAAGTTGTCAGCCAGGAGGGGGTGTCGTCTCAAGGTCTGACCAGGAGGGACCTGCTTCCAAACTCACATGGTCGTTGGTGGGACCCAGGTCCCTGTGGGCCGTTGGTCAAAGGCCACTCTCAGTCCTGCCACGTGGGCCCATCCAACACGGACGTTTCCTTCGTCGAAAGGAGGCAGGGAGAGCACGGCGATGAGTGAGATGGGCGCCAGGATCTTACGTGGCCCTAATTGCAGACGTGACAACCCGTCCACTCACCAGGCCAGTCGCTCTCGAGGGGCGGGGCCCACACAAGCCCTGCAGGGGGCGGACACAATGGGGGCTGCTTAGGGTCTGCCTGCCACCGGGACTCCCAAACTGGGTCTCAGAGGAACAGCGGGGACCAGCGAGGTCAGCGGGAGCGTGGGGCTCAGGAAGAACGTGGTGGTCGACTGAGAAACCAGAGCAGAAGGGCTGCCAGGCAGAGGGCAGAGCTCAGGGAACCCACGCCTGCCCGAGTGCGGCCCAGGAGCTGACGTTTTACCATGTGCCCACTTGTGTGTCCTAACCTTATTTATTTGCAGTGTTCCTGGAGAAAGAGAGGATTACTGCTCTGTCTCCCTCTGTGAAAACCTGCTCTGTCTCCATCTGTGAAAACCGACCCCAGGCAGTAAGAGTGTGGCTGAGGCCACCTGCCCATGTGGGCCCCCTTCTGCAGGGAGTATTTGATAAAGATGGAATCTGGGAAAGGAAAACACAAGGCAAGCACCAGTCTGAGGAAATGGAGGAATGAGTTCGCCCTTGCAGCCAGGACCCCGGCCCCTGAGGCTAAGTGAACGCATGGGAGCTCGCAGTGTGTGTGCGCGCGCGCGCGCGCGCGCGTGTGTGTGTGTGTGTGTGTGTGTGTGTGTGTGAAGACACCACTCAGCAGACTCCACTCGCTAAATCTCCACCAGGTGCCTGGGCCCCAAGCCCCGAGGCCCGCACAGCAGCCCTCCATTTCCCTCACCCCAAGCGCTTACTCTCCCCCAGCCCAAGATTCACCACGTCATCTATCAGGAAATAGTCCACTATCACAGGCTGTTGTGATAACACAGCAAGATCACATCTGAAGGTTCCTGGAGACTCAGAGGCCTGGGTAGAAACACAGGGTGATGACAAAGATTAGAGGATGGGGGAGGGGTCTTCCAGAGACCTTGCTGGGAGGGGGCTTGCTGGAGAAACAGACCATTGCGGCTGGACCCATGGGAGGGGGGAATGCATGTTGTCACTCGTGGTTTGGAAGTGGGGAAAGCATGGGGTCTGACGTCTGCCTTTGCACAAATAGTTGAAAGCTCCAAACGGCTGCCCCGACCACCCCAGTCAAGCATAACTAATTGCTGCTGTTCGAACCGCTTTCTGAGCTCCGTTTGTCCTTTTATCTGTCTTGATTAGTGCGGAGGCCCACCTCCCTCGCCACAGGGTGTCAGCCAAGGCTCCCAGGTCTGGCCTGGGTCCCGTTCTGCCCTCTCCTCTGGGCTTGGTGGGTGACAGGCTCTGGGAACTCAGGCGTGGTGGGTAACCTGCCCTCCCTTCCCGGGCAGGGAGACAGGCGTGCATGTGCGTGTGCATGCGTGTGTGCGTGTGTGTGCAGGGCTCTGGGCCACTGGAGCGCAGCCCGGTTAGCGGTGCCGGTGGAGATCGTGGCGGCCAGCTCAGTCTAATGACGAGGAATCTTGACAGATACTGACCTGCTGTCTCTCTCCAGCCTCCTTCTAACCAAGGGGGCCCCGGAGGCAGTGGGAAGGGCCTGGGTCCCCCCACCCTGGGCCCCTGCTTCCCCTCTTCCTGGTGGCACTTCTTCATCTGGATGGGAGGTAAGTCTGGCAGAGCCTGTGTGTAATTTAGGCTGCACCCCGAGGGCTCGATGTTGGTCCTGAGTACGTTAGTTACACGCGGCTTCCCCCCAAATGGGGATCGGGCAGGCAAGGTCGTGGGGAGGATTTCTACGCGGCTGTGCTCACAGACGGCCGTGTGCACCATCCGTGTGCTGTGTCCTTTACGGGCACTCTCTCCACCACGTCTCACAGTGATCCAGGAAGTAGACCATCATCGTCTCCGTTTTAATGCGAGCCAAGTAGCGTGGCCAAAAAGACACGGCCTCGCGGCTATGATTAGCGCTATGGTGGTCAGCGGCCACCTGCATGCCTGCTCGTGGGCGACCTGAGTCACTGCCCACACGGGCATTTCCTAAACGGCTGCTGTCTCACCACCGTCTCCCTGACCCCTCCCAGTCCCCCCACGGCTCCCCACACCCATCTCCCTGCCCCCAGGTCTCCCTCCTCTGCGACCACCAGCCCTTCTGAAGCAACTCACCGGCACCCACCCTGTTCTCCAGCGGGCCCAGCCGTGCCGCTCTAAGAACTCTCCTAAAGAATCTGCATGATGGCACTTATATGTGGGCTCTAAACAGTACAACAAACTAGCGAACATAACCAAGAAGAATCAGACTCACAGGTACAGAGAACAAACTCGTGGTTACCAGGGGCGAGAGGGAAGGTAAGGGCAAAATAGGGGTAGAGGCGTAAGAGGTACAAACTATTATGTACAAAATAAATAAGCTGCAAGGACATGGTGTACAACACGGGGACTATAGCCAATATTTTATCAAAACTATAAATAGATATTATGAATCCTATATTGTACAGCTCTAACTTATATAATATCGCACATCAACTATACTTTGATTTTTTAAAAAAATAAAACAAATTAAAAAAAGAATTATTTTAAAAAAACATCCAGAGACACAGAGATTTAAATATTTCTTTTTTTATCTCTAACTTTATTTTGTTTTTATTTACTTATTATTTTTGGCTGTGTTGGGTCTTCGTGGCTGCGCGCGGGCTTTCTCTAGTTGCAGCGAGCAGGGGCCACTCTTCGTTGCAGTGCACGGGCTTCTCACTGCGGTGGCTTCTCAATGCGGAGCACGGGCTCTAGGTGCACGGGCTTCAGTAGCTGTGGCTCGCGGGCTCTAGAGTGCAGGCTCAGTAATTGTGGTGCACGGGCTTATGTGCTCCATGGCACGTGGGATCTTCCCAGACCAGGGCTCGAATGTCCCCTGCATTGGCAGGCAGATTCTTAACCACTGTGCCACCAGGCAAGCCCCAGACACAGAGATTTAAATAGGCAAATGTTCGTTGCAGCCTTATATATAACAAAAGAAAAATCAAAAAAACATGGGGATCCAATGAATGAGGGATTGAATGTCAAATAAATAATATAAACATAATAGAATAATATACAGGCATTAAAATAGTTAATGTCGGGCTTCCCTGGTGGCGCAGTGGTTGAGAGTCCACCTGCCGATGCAGGGGACGTGGGTTCGTGCCCCGGTCCGGGAAGTTCCCACATGCCGCGGAGCGGCTGGGCCCGTGAGCCGTGGCCGCTGAGCCTGCGCGTCCGGAGCCTCTGCTCCGCAGCGGGAGAGGCCACAACAGTGAGAGGCCAGCGTACCACAAAAAAAAAAAAAAAAAAAAAGAAAAGAAAAAAAGATTTAATGTCATGGCCTCATAGCACAATATATTAATACATAAAAAATCAAGATATAATACACATAATGACCCATGTGTGAAAATAATTACATATTACAAATCATATATAATAATTATATATTACATATATATTTGCATAGGAGTAAATGTAGAAGGAAATAATACTAAAATGCTAGCAAAGATTATCTCAAAGATGGGAACAGAGATGATATTTGTTTCCCTCTTTATAAGTTTCTGTCCTTTCACATTTTTCTCCAATGTAATAAAATAAAGGGGTGGGTGTGTAAGAACAGTGGCTTGGAGATGGGCTCCCCACTGCATGGAGAGAGGAGCAGAGATCACGGCCAGGGGTTCCAAGTCAGCCACCTCCTCTGTGCTCACCTGTTGTGCTCCCAGGCTCTGTGCCACCTCACCTTTTCCAGCCCTGGCAACTTTGCCCAGGCCAGGTCTTCCCCTGTGCGTTCCCCGCCCCCTGAGAGTCAGACCCCTAACCACCTTGGAAGGCCCACCGGAAACGTTCCCTGCATCCCGCCCCACCCCCAGAGCTCTGCCCCCACCGCACAGCCCTCCTCCCCGTTCAGTCCGCCTGCTCTGGCTCCAGTACCTGGCAGGTGGCGCAGTCTCGGCACTGGTGCAGCAGGTGTGGAGCTGATTGGAGAGCCCGGAGGACACTTGGTTCTCCTTCCTCCCTGCAGCCGGGACCTGACCGTCCTCTGAGGACGGCAGGGAAGTCTGCTGGCGCCAGCGTAGGGGCCGGAGGAGCCCGTGGGCCATCGCACAGTAGCTCACGTCCCGGGACTCTGCATGGTCCCTTCTCAGGGCCGAGGGCTGTGGGCAGAGCTGACTGCTGAGATGGGGAGGGTGGGAGAGGCCAGGCTTCCTGACCCTGGGCAGGGCTGGGAGAGGGGTGACCAACGGTCCCAGAGTGCCCAGGAGTGAGGGGCTTCTGGGGACACAGAGCTTTCAGTGTTAAAACCAGGAGAGTCCCAGGCAAGCTGGGATGGTCGGTCGCCCCAGCAGCGTGTGAGCCCTACCTGTGGGGCTCTGGGACCAGGGTGCTGCCACATGGGGTCACGTCTGCTGAGCCCAGAGCCCTTGTTCCTGCAGGATGGGGTCCCCGTACCCAGGTGATGAGACAAATAGCATTTGGGCCAGCACAGGACCAGCACTGTCCCCAGCGTTCTCATGCCCCTCCCCCGACCCGGGGTCCCTCCATTGTTCCAGGGGATCCTGCCCCAACCTTGACCCTGTGGGCACGCACAGATCCTCCCAACCCGGGGACACCTCCCTGTGTCTCCTCCTGTTTCAAGGCCTGGCTGCAGTCACCCCTCCACCCCAGCAGCCTCCTCCACCTGAGTCTGTGGTGGGTCCCTTCCGGCCCTCACGCAGCCCCCAGGCCTCAGTGCGTACTCTCAGTGCCCGCCTGTGAGCTCCCTTCTCCCAGGAAATCGCGGGCAAACTCACTCTGTCACTCGCCCGCTCATCCTGTGAGAAGTACTCGTCTGGTGTGGATTCAGAGAACACATCTAGAGGCCCACTGCCCAGTCGAATCCTGGTTCCTCCGCCAGTTAGCCGCTGTGTGACTCCTAACAAGTCACATAACCTCTCTGGGCCTCAGTTTCTGAATGTAAAACCTAACCCACAACCTCAGCGGCTGGACATTCCATGACTCCCTTGTGCTGATCGTGGGTCAGTGCCCACGGAGCAAGCTCAGTTACCGTTTGCCATCATGATGATGAATCGCCTGCCTTGTCCCAGGAACTCGGAGGCAGCAGGAACATACAAGTGACGGGAGTGACCGACTGTCTCCAGGCAGTATGGTGATGGGAGAGCCGTGGCTGAGGAGCAGAGAGCAGTTCCTTGGCCTGGACTGAGTGGGGAGGCTCCCCATGGGTGAGCAAAGGCCCCCAGCCAGTCCTGGGACCTGGCGC
This sequence comes from Inia geoffrensis, assembly GCA_036417435.1. Classification (NCBI taxonomy): domain Eukaryota; kingdom Metazoa; phylum Chordata; class Mammalia; order Artiodactyla; family Iniidae; genus Inia; species Inia geoffrensis. Next base: position 1,274,022 of record CM070901.1, on the reverse strand, counting down.
TTCCCATGCAGGGGCGCCGGCTGGGGACTGTGGGGACGGACACTGGAAAGAGCCCTGACCTCGGAGGGCATACATCCTGGGAGCTGGGACTTTCCTCCCTGTGCATCGGGGAAACCTCGGGAGGTTTTAATCGGGAGGATGAACTGCGTCCTGGGCGGGACACTCAGGTGGCTAGGAGGAGGTCAGCCCGGGCTCACGTACAGCCTCCTGGCAGCTCTGCACACAGCGAATCGCAGAGTCTTGCCGGGGTCCCTGCGCCCAGCCACCAAGGTGCCACTACACCCCAGCTTCCGGGAAAGGCCAGACTCCAGGGTCACGGGCGCGATGCCCGCTCCCACCTGCTATAGGCCCTCTGCTTCCGGCAGCTCTTTGCACTCGTCCCCATTCCCTGCAACAGGCTGGCTCTTGCCAAAGCCTCAGCTCCCAGCCCAGCTCACCTGACTAGAGCCAGCCGGGCCCTTCTCCCCCACCTCCCCACCCGGCCTTAGTGGATTCCCAGCTGCCGCCAGGCTGGGACTTGCCCCGCGTCTCATTTTCCCATTGATGACTCAGAGATCGGGCAGGGGTGAGCCGTGGCTGCCGAGGCAAATGGAAAGATGGTGGCGACTGCCCCGCCCTGGCCTCACGGCGTCCTCAGGGCCCCAACTGAGCGAAGTTTTTCCATCTCATGCATGTCCGCTGGCACTGCCGGGGCCTCTGTGCCCCCAGGAGACCTCGACCTTGCTCTGTGGTCCAGCCGAGCACTCCTGAGGTGAGGGCCCACGGTCCTTGTCCCAAACTCAGCTGCCAGAGAGACACCCCAGAGAGACCCCTGCTTCGCAGGAAGCAGAGACACCCCAGAGAGGCCACATATCTTTTAAAAGACGAAACTCACCTCACTGCGCAAAAGCCCCGATCCCCGTGCTGCGAGTTCTTGGTGCCTCCAAGCAGCTACGGGGCTCGAGCGATTATCCCCATCCCAACACCCGCCACCGGCACTAGTGTCTGCTGCGGGTCTGTTCGGGGGTCTGTGCTGGGGCTCCTACAGCAGCACGCGCTTCACAGGGGCTGGGACCTCCTAGCAAGGGGAGCAGCTGAAGCCGGGTTTGGATAGGAACCGAAGCACACTTGGAACCAACGGGCTGGCTGTTGCCAAAAAGCAGGGAGGGCCGGGAGTTGGGAGCCCGCTCTCCCACTGCACTGTGTGTGCCCCCGCAGACATCCCACACTGGCTGTGCCCCCTGCTGTCCTGAGCTGCCAAGCTCCGGATCCACCCCTGCAGGCTCCGCTGAGGACAGGACAGTGCGGCGCAGGACACCGCCTGTGCCGCTAACACCCCTCTACCGGCACAGCAGGCACTTCCTCGCCCTGGGCTCTGGGCTCAGATCAGGTGTTTCTTCATCTCCGCGCCCCAGCGCCCAGCGCAGCACCTGGCTGCAAGAGGCATTGGCACGTCTGCTGGATGAGTGTGTCCTGCACCCTGATTCCACCTGCGCACAAACACGCTCCCGTGTCTGAGTGTCTGGACGCCTCCCTGAATCCTCATCATCACCATCACCGAAGTCACCTTTGGGCTCGATGGAAAGAGCAAGGATTCTATTTTATTTTTATCTGTTTATTTATTTATTTAGGATTCTAGTTTAGAGGCTGCTGTTTTAGAGCAGGATGGAGAAGCTAAGCCCCTCAGGCAGCTTGAATCAAGGAAACAGTGGCAGACACCATGCTCTCCCCACACATATATACAAGAGCTGCCAACCTCCCCACCTTTCTCCCAAAGCCCATGGCAGACATCACCAATCGATCACAGCACACTAGCTGGCACGGACGGTGATGCCTATTGGCCATCACGGGCTGGCTATGCAGCCCAAGGAGATCATAAATGAGATACCTGTAAAAATTCCTTGGTAACTCGTAAGCTCTTATTTGATTGTAAGATGTAGTTCGCATATCAAATAAGCAACAAGCTGCAGAGGACTCTGAGGGACGGGGACAAAGGACAGAGATAGTGATCGGACAGGAGGAGGAATCTGATGTGGAACGAACAGGTTGGAAGCATTGAGGGACCCCGCCTTGTTGCGGGGGACATTCAGCCTCCCTGCTCCTGCCAAGCAGCCTCCGCTTGGCAACAGGGGATGCGGACGTGGGTTACCCGATCGGCAGTTTCTGTGTAACTCAGGACAGCTGTGTCTCTGCACCTCGGTTTCCCCACTGCTGAAATTATTCCTTTTCAACCATCCCGTAGAGAAGACTTAACGGTGTTAATGTACAAGGCCCAAGTGTGTAAATGACAGAGGCCCTACCCAGAATGCAGAGCCGCCCCCCCCACCAAGGAGCGCAGGCAGAGGGGGGGGGGGGTCTCTCGAGACCGAGTGGGCCCGTGCAGGCCTCATGGCCCCTCCCCTAGGACCTCTGAGTCCATGTCCCCTGGGTGCAGGGCCTCTCCCTCCCCAGGCTGGAGACTGCAGGATGGGGTGTGGACTGGGAAAGCGGGGTGAGGACAGATGCTCCAAGCACCGGGTCTTAGCGGCGGGCAAAGAATTCCACTCAGCAAGCGAACAGTGTGGTCACTGCCCTTTGCAGGGCACCTGCATTTGTGGACGGGTGTGAAATGGTAATGGCTGACCCCACCACCACCCCACCACCTCCAGGCCTAGTACCGCAGTGGGGAAAGAGGGGCAGGAGGGGGGAAGAACTGTGCAAAGAGAGGCCTGGATGGGTGGGGGTCCCAGAAGGACCCAAGCAGCAGATGACCCCCAGGTGTGGGCCTCAGACCCATCAGCTACCCCCGCCAAAGTAAATCCAGAGGCGAGCCCAGGTGTTCCTCTTCTGAGTGCCAGCCTGGCCTCCTGAGTCCTGGGGTGCTGGCTCGGCGCCCCCAGGGGACTGCCTTTCTCCGGGCACGGCACCAAGCCGGGGGGCCGGTTAGCAGTCTTCAGAAGAGACACAGGGCCGTGGAGGGAGGGGGTTTGGATGCCAGCTCTCCATCACGATCTCGGAGGCCAGGCCGGTGGCAGGGAGGTCCTGAGCGAGAGTCTGAGTACCCGGGGGCTGCATCTTCATCCTCAGCCCCTCGGGGCCTTTGACCTGCTCCTCGGCCCCGGCCGCCCCTAATACGCTCCAACGCCTCCTGCACGCGTCCACGGCCTCTGCCTCACCAAACGGAGCACTGTCATGCCCCGCGAGCCAAAGGGGGCATGGAAGCTGGCAAGAAAGAACAGCAGTCAGGGCAGGGCACACACTGGGGCGGTGAGTATCCACAGGAGCTGTTTGTACCAGAGCTTCCCAACCTGCTCCAACATCTCAGGAGAGAACAGCATTTGTCCAACACCCTGTCATCACTGCAGGAGGCTGTTCCTCCCGGCCTCTGAGGCCTGGGGGATCAAAGAGGATCAGCTCTAAGGACAGAAGGTCTGCCTCCTGCCTGGCCTCTCAGTGACCCCGCACTGCCCCGCGAGAGGCAGTTAACAGGAGGGCCGGGGGGTGTGCAGCACCGACCGCCAGGCTCAATGGACCCGACCTGGCGAGGTGAGAAGTTGCAGGACAGGGAGAGTCAGGGGGGCGGTGGTAGTGGGGCGAGGGGGATACAGGTTTCCACAGGGGAAACATCCTTCCTCAACCTGCGCCCGGTTCCCCCGGGAGGGGGCGGCATCTGGGGAAGACGGCACAGGGCCAGGAGCCACAGTTTCTAGGTTCTATTCCTGGTCCCTCCCCTGAGCCTTGCTGACCACAAACCCGCCCCCACCCCCTCCTCCTCCGCCCAGCCAGCATGGCGGGCACTCTGGGGCAGGTGGACAGGCCCGCCCTCTTTGGCGTCAACGGCCTGGCCTGCACACCCCACACATCTCCTGGTTCCCCAACAGCTCAGCCCTAGGACCCAAAACCCACCACTGAGAACAGGGAGCGGCGCTCCCAGGCCCAGCCCAGCTCCCACCAAGGTCCCACCTTGGGAGCTACGACTCCTGGATTCTGGCCCCAACCCTGAGAACCCTGCCACTGAGGGAGGCTGTCTTCCTGCCTCAATCCCACGGTCAAGCTCCAGGACGAGCGTCATCGCAGCAGGAAGGGGTGGGGTGCAAGCTCATCCCCCCCTCGGCCCTCCCCAGCTCCCTGAAAGCCAGGGCCCAGGAGCCCTGCCTTGGTGGGGGTGGAGGCCCAGCCGCCTGAAGGTCTGTTCTGCTAGCCTCTTCCACCTGAGTCAGGGCAGAACCAACCTGGGGGGGGTGTGGTGTGGTGGTGAGCATCCTGCCCACCCTCCTCTCAGGCACTGCGGGCACATTTCAGGCCCCCTGCCCGGCGCCCCAGGGAGAAGGCCGGCTCTTGACCCCAGGCCCAGGCACCCAGGGTCGACTCCTGGGCTTTCCCTCCCCATTGGCCCTAAGACGGCCAACTTTGAGAGGGCATGATGGGGCGGGGGGGGGGGGGGGGCGGCGTGCGGGGCGGCCGGGCGGGCATTGTAGGGGAAAGAGGAGAGAGGAGACGGGAGGGCAACAGGGAAGGAAGGCTCAGACCCCAAGAACTCACCTGACACGACCCACGACACCGCGTCCATGGCCGCGGGAAGCGAAGACGTTAGCCTGCGGTCTAGGACACGAGGGTCCCGGTCCCGAGGCTCTGCCGGGCGCGCACAGTCTGGATGGCCTGCTGGTTCTTGAACTTGACCAGGCCCAGGGTGATCTGCGCGTTCCAGCCGGGGTCCTCGGGCGGGCAGCGGAAGTCGATCTCGCCGCCGCCCTCGGTCACCAGCGTGAAGTAGATGTGGCGCCCGGTGCTCTCCACGCACTCCACGGCTTTGATGCGGGCGAAGCTGAGCTCCTTGGGCCGGCCGCCCGCGCCCTTGGCCTCGAAGAGCTGCAGCCCGCGCTCGGTGAGCACGCAGCGCTTGCGCTTCCACTGCTGCAGCAGCCCGCCGCTGCGCTTCTCCAACACGCCCTCCCGGAGCACGGCCGCCGTCATGGGCGCGCGCGGGGCCGGGGCCGCGGCGCGCCCCGCCGGTTCTCCCTGCGGCCCGGCCGGCGCGCCCGATGCCTCCCGCGCCGGGCTTCGGCCCCCGCCGCTGCTCCGCGCCCTCCCGCCCACTCTCGCCCGTTCGACCGCTCGCTCCCCGGGCCGTCTGCGCGTCGGGCGGCAGCTCGCGGGATGTGCCCTCACATGTCCCGCGCCCGCCTCCCGCCTCCCGCCTCCTGCGCCGAGCATTCCTGCCCGGCCGGCCCTCCCCTCTCCTCCCCTCCCCTTCGCTCCTCTCCCCTGCGCGCCCGGGGGCGGGGCGCCCTCAGGCCTCCTGTCTGCCGTTTCTGGGGACCACAGCTCCTCCAGGCCTTAGACTCAGAGGGGAATAGTGAGGCGGAGGAGGAGGAGGGGCGTCTTCCAGATGTGAGGGGGTCGCTGCTTGTGGGGGAGGGGGGGTTGCTCCGTGGTCGCGCACTGGCACCGGTTGGGACTCGCAGGGGATGGGGTTGCCAGACAGCTGCTGGAGCTTCCCAGGCCGCGGCAGTCCTGGCCCCCAGCCTCTGCCCCCTCTCCTAGCTTGACCAGCTCCCCCTTGGCGTTGCGCAATCAGAAAAATGAGGCCGATCCTGGGGTTGGGTCGGGGGAAAGGGGGGATCAAGCCTAAGTTGGGTTCCTCCCCCATCTGCAGATTTTTCGGTTTGGGCCCCCCAGATAGGCTGCCCACAGCTGTCTCTGCTTGGACGACCCACTGTCTTGCGCCTGCCCCCATCCAGTGCGGCTGAGGAGAGCAGAACCTTGAGGTCCCTTGGCCTCCCCTCCCCGCGGTGGAGGAGGAGGGGCCCGCCCCCCACGGATCACCTGGCAATGGCACTGCCTGCATCCTGGGCACACACTGGAGGGGCCTGCAGTTCAGCCCACCTAGACCGTGCCTGGTGGAGTCAGCCCCAGGCCAAGCGCGACCCGGGCCTGTTGCTTCCCCTCCGCAGATTCAATCAACCTCCCTCCATCCTGCACCGCCCCCGCCCCAGTAACGGACTTTTCCCCCGGATGCTGAGCTGAAGACGGAGGGAGGGGACGGGAAGAAGGCTCCCCTCCCTTTTCTGCCTGGAGGGTATGGTGTAAAGATACCAACTCTGTAGAGTTGGGCTCCAAGCTCAACTCTCCCGCCTTGGAGGCCGTGTCCCGCCCACCTCGGGCAGTTTCATCATCCTTCAGTTTCCTCATCTGTCAAATGGGAGGATTAATTGATTCTTATCTCACGAGCTCTAGTGAATAAGTTAGATTACACTTGTGAAAAGCCCAGGACAGGGCCTGGTAACTCTCAGAGTCTCAAGAAATGTTATTCCAGGGAATTCCCTGGTTGTCCAGTGGTTAGGACTCCGAGCTTTCACTGCTGAGGGCTCCAGTCCGGGAACTAAGATTCCACAAGCCGTGAGGCACAGCCAGATAACTAAGTAAATAATTGAAAAAAGAATTATTCCACCCCTGCCCCCAGTTTTACTGACTTTAGATGCCGATGAGGACCCCTCCCTGGGTCCTAATGCCGCCCCATCTCGGTCAGCTCCTCCAGGACTTCCCATTTCTTAGGGACCTATTCATATACATGTTAATAATAGCTTATTATGGGCATAATGATTTGTAATAATGACAGTAATAAGACCTCTTTGTACCCACACCCTGTGTTTCCACCCTCCTGCCCAGTGGTGTGGAGCCTAACGGGCACAGAGAGGGTCCAGTGTGGATGGGGAGGGCGCCCTCCCCGGCAGCACCCAAGTCAGGAGCTCTCATCTTCCCACCCATAGCTCTGCAGCCCGTGTGCTGCAGGAGACACACACGTACACATGCGCGCACGCGCACGTGGGCCAGCTAAGCCCCTAACTCCCAGAAGGCCCCTCCACGGAGGGAGTGGTCAGGCCATGAGAGAAGAGAGGCAACCAAGATAGACAACTCCAGAGGGCGGCAGTGGAGGGGGCTCAAGGGGCCCGCAGCCCTGCCTTAGGGACCCCCAAGGTCTCGGCCTGCCCATCAACCATGCCTTCCTGTGGCCCTCCCTCCAGCCTCCAACACCCACGCCCCCCACTCCATCCCTCCATAGGCATCTCCTGAGTGCACCAACCCAGCACAGTCCTGCATGATCCAGAATCCTACTGAGGAAACAGGGCTCCAGACCAGCTCTGTTCCTGACTGTTTTATCGCTGTCGTTTCCTCCTCCTCCGGGCCTGGGACACATTGGTGCTCTCTCCAGACCCAGGTGAATTCACAAACGTATGGGCTTGGAAAGTTTACAGAGTGCTCTCAAGTGTTTTTGAGTCTCGTGGCAGATGAGATCAGAGAGGCCGAGCAACCTAGATGAGGTCACACAGCTTTGTAAATGGCAGAGCTGGGATGAGATTGAATGGTGGCTGGGAGGACCCAGGATCTTTTGCTGACACCACACCACCTCTCTGTAAGCATCTGGGTACACAGCGTTCCTTGTAGATGTGAACCAGCCACCCACACTGTCCTCTTCGGCTTCCCGGCTGGAGGGGTGCCAGGCTTTTGGACACAGGAGAATGGGCTGGAAAAAGACAGAAGCACTGGGTAAAGGGGAGGCCATGGGAGGAAATTCAGCAGGGCGTACTCTATTGCTGGAAAGGTCGTTACCAATTAAATGTCCGGTTCCCAGCCTCACATCCCCCCGGTGTCCTGTGTAGGTCCTTGGAACCTGGGAGTCCTGCCCCCCACCCCCCACCCCCAGGGACGAGGGGAGACGACTCATTCTAAACCTTTCCCCCAGACTGGTGTCTGCCTGGTGGCCCCATCTGGGAGAGGCTCAGACTCAAGCTGGATTACTTGAGCCTCAGAAGGATCTAGAGGGGCAGGGTGCAGGGGGCTAGTGCCAGGGCATCTGTACCCCAGCCCTGGGGAACACCGCCCCTGGGTACCAAGTCCCTGGGTGCACCGCCCCTGGGAATGGAGCTCTCACTCAGCCTCTGGGGCTTGGCTGGGGCAGTGCTGAGTCCCGGGGACACTCGGTCAGTTCTCAGGGACTTGTTGACTCCACAGGGAACTGCTGGACAGAACCGGAGCTGGCTCTTCCCTCTGCCCCCTGCACCTCCCCCCCCCCCCCCCCAGGGAAGTTGGTCTGCACCGTCAGTCTGTCTGCATCCAGCTGGAATGGGCTGGACTGCAAAATGGCCCCAGGGAGCAGCGGGCTGGAGGTGCTCCGAGCCTCCCTAGTGGGGAGGAGGGCGCCCGGTCCACTCCAGGTGGCTGCCTGGGACGGGGTAGAAAGGAAGATGGGAACAGCATGGGATGGAAGGAAGGACGGGGCCCGGAGAGGCTCAAGGAGTAAGATCTCTGCTGTTTTCTACAATGTTTACTTAATCTCATATAAATTCGCTTCAGTGTTCATTCATCGTGAGGCTCAGTCCATAGAACAAGCACTGAAGATCATTATATTTACAAAGAGAATGTATATTAACACGGTACAAATTTAAACTGAAGGCAGAATCGCCCCTTTGCTTGCAGTCCTCCAGACCCTGAGGCCCCTCGGTGATGCAGCCCTGGGGGGCCTGCCCCTTTCTTCCTGAGCTGTACCACACGCCTCCCCCACCTCCAGCCAGTCTCCTCACCAGCTTGCCCACAAGGCCACGGGCTCCTCCCTGCCTGGACCGCTCCTCCCCCAGCATCTCAAGGTTCGTTTCCTTACCTCACACAGCTCTGTACTCAGACATCACCTTCTCAGTGAGGTCTTCCCCACCACCCTGTTTAAATCGCCCCCCACGCAGTCACACTCACACACACACACACACACACACACACACAGTCACAGGCACACATACTGCATCCCCTTCCCTGCTTGACTTTTCTCTATACCACGTGTCACCATCTACAAGTCTTGATACTTTCCTTAGGTATAGTATGTCTCCTCTACTAGAATGTAGGCTGTACGCCAGTAGGGAGTTTTATCTGTTTTCTTTACCCTTGTAGACCCAGCACCTGGACTGTTGCCTGGCACACAGGGGGGGCCTCAGCACATAATTGTTGAGTGAGAAGATGAAATGGAAATGGAACTGAAAAAAACTGGGAGGAGGAAAAGGGATAACGACGGCGTTTCCCATTCTTTGTCAGGAGTCAATAAACGCTACCTAGAGTGAATGAACTAATAAGTAGAGGTCTAGGTATATTATTTAGGATGATAATAATAACCACCGGATGGTCACAGGGGATTTTTAAGGCAGTGAGACTATTCTGTATGCTACTGTAATGGTGGATACCTGACATTAAATACATGTGTATTACATATATTTTTAAAATAAAATAAAATCCCTGGGGCTAGCTAGAAAGCTAGCCTGGCAATTCCCCAGGCGGGTGCTGCAGGGCCTCCTGGAGTTGGGGGTGGGCACCACAGCAGAGCGGCCCCTGGGCTGGGTGTGCTGCCCCTCCTACCCCTGTGGCTCGCTCCTCCTACCCCATCCCCCACCCTGGGAAACACGGGAATCCCCAGGCTCCCCCTAGACCCCTGGCGACTGGGATTGGACGGCTCCTCCAGGCAGCCTGGCCTGGACTCCCCGGAAGGAAGAGGCTGTGCGGTGCAGACAGTGCTTCCAGACTGCAAGGTACAAACAGTTCACCCGGGGAATCTACTTTTCTAGACGCTTCCACAGAACATACTTGGACAGCAAGTGTCTAGAGCAGCGGTTCTCAAGTGTGTCAGCAGTGGCACCTGGGAATTTGTTAGAAATGCAGGTTCCAGGCTCCACCGCAGACCTGCCACGTCAGAAACTCTGGGTTTGGGGCCTGTGTTGTAACCAGCCTCCAGGTCATTTTGATGTGCCCAAACCACCGGTGTAGAGGACGGAGCACTGAGCCGGGAGACCGGGCCCCAGCTCCATGACACCTGGGACAAGTCTGTCCCCTCTCTGACCTCAGTTTCCTGGTCCCATAAAACGAAGGCTGCCCAGCCCGTGTTAGATGTGTAAGAAAGTCTGGCCGGTTTCTGGGGGGATCGGTTGTCTCCCCTTTGGTGAGACGAGGGGAGCATCTCTTCTCCTCCCCTGTCTGCTTTGCAGTCCCAGGTCCCTGAGGTCTGGTAGCTCCCCTCACCTTGATGGGACAGGAAAGTGGGTCTGCTCACAGCCTGCTTCCCCCCGCACCACACACACACACACACACACACACACACACACACCACACACGCACACACACACACACACACACGCAACCTCAGTCCACAGTTCCTCCCCGCCTCCTCTCCCTGAGACTTCTCCTGACCTGCCCACACCCCTTTGGTGTATCGCGCTTAGTTCTAGGGCTTTGGGGCTTCCTCGGATCTCTGTTTTTCTAAAGGGCAACAGAGAAAAAATGGATCAAGGTTTCAAGTTTCCAGCGATTTGGGTTTTACGGGCACCATTGCAACAGATGGCAACGGGGCACCGCTCAGGCTTGCTCCTGGGCTGGGCTCTCTCCGTGGAAATCCCCTCCCACGCTCAGCCTTTAATCACTTTCCAGCCCAATAACTTTCCTGATTCACCAGGGCTCCCTTTCGTCTTGAGAGCGCCCACTGCCCCCTCTCTGATGGGGCTGAGTCTGGGCTTGAAGGCATTTGCTCCCAGTTTGGGTCTGGCAGAGACTGGACTGTGGGTTCAGGTCGGGGCCTGCAGAATATTCCCTTTCCCCACGTCATCCAAGCATCTGGATGCCCCTGCTCTAGGAGCAAAGGGGCTTCCCTGGAATGACCCTCATCCTCGGGGACACCGGGTCAAGGGGCAGGATCATCATCAGAAGCCTGACTGCTGCCCAGGGAACGAGGGGCCTCAGTCAACCCGCGGGTACCAGCTGGGCAAACTCGGGCACACAGAACGCCTTCTAGTTCATGGCTTTCTTTGTCTTTTAACAATAACAAAGTGTTTGAAGTGCAGGTAATACTTGAATGCACTTTTGCTGTAAAAAATTTAAGACGAGAAAGTATCTTTTTCCACTCCTTCAGTCCCGCGACCTCAGAGACAAGAGTCACTTAGCTTGGCGTCTTTGCTTCCACACCTTTGCACCTAGAATGGCAACCAGCAGGCTCCTCCTTGGTCATGTGCGGGGCTTGTCCCACCATTCATAAGTCCCCTTACAGCTCTGGCATTCCCTGCATTGGCGGGTGGCTCTTCCCTCTCCTCCTAAAGAGCAACCATTCATAGGACCTCATTAAAATCACATGGGGGTGGGGGGGCTTCCCTGATGGCGCAGTGGTTGAGAGTCTGCCTGCCGATGCAGGGGACGCGGGTTCGCGCCCCGGTCCGGGGAGATCCCACGTGCCGCGGAGCGGCTCGGCCCGTGAGCCGTGGCCGCTGAGCCTGCGCGTCCGGAGCCTGCGCGTCCGGAGCCTGCGCGTCCGGAGCCTGCGCTCCGCAACGGGAGAGGCCACAGCAGTGAGAGCCCCGCGTACCGCAAAAAACAAAACCAAAAACATTACTGAAGTGTAGCTGCTACAGCTGGGTAGTACCTGATGGGCTATGGAGATTTCAGACTTCGGTCACGTCCCCGCACCGCGCCGTCGCGCCACTACCAGCGCCTGCGCGCACCTCAACTATACGCGAGGCATCCGGGCACTGCACGACTAGAGTCCGCAGCTTGCGCGCGGCCTGCGTGATCTTCTCCCTGTGCGCCTGCGCGAACCCATCCGTTTGACCTACGCAGGTGTGGCTGAGGGTGGACTGCTGGTGGACACAGCTGTTAAAAGCAACCAAAAGGGCTTCCCTGGTGGCGCAGTGGTTGAGAGTCCGCCTGCCGATGCAGGGGACACGGGTTCGTGCCCCGGTCCGGGAAGATCCCACGTGCCGCGGAGCGGCTGGGCCCGTGAGCCGTGGCCGCTGAGCCTGCGCGTCCGGAGCCTGTGCTCCGCGACGGGAGAGGCACCCCAGCAGTGAGAGACCCGCGTACCGTAAAAATATATATATATAATAAAATAAAGTCACATGGGGTAGCGGCGTGATGGCGGAAAAAGGATGGAGAGAAAGGTCACAGTGTCCCCAGGACTTCCTTCTACCCGAGGGGACCGTGGTGCTGGGGTTTCCCTGCCTGCTTTTGAGTTTCATAGCGAGGATTATGAATTTTCACTTGTATCTCTTTGATAACTGAGACCTTCCTCTAAGTGCCATTGTCAAGACCAGGCAGAGGAGAGGCTGTGAGTTGTCCAGCCTGGGACTGGGGTCAAGGAGAAGCTTAGAGATGGCTCAAGGTGGAGGGGCTGAGGAGAGGGAGGGAAGCCCCTAGCATATTCTTGAATATGATCTTCAGGGCAAACGGTGGGAAGAAATGTCAGAGTGAGTCATACTGGGTGTGAACTGTGTTCTGGGACCTCCCTCACTCCTTCTGGAGGGAGAGGCAACACTGCGTGGCCCAGGACAGAGCCCTTGAACCCTCCCGAGGGGTCAGGCTGAGGTCGCAGAGTAGAAGTGTTGAGGGCCCAGGGCCAGGGGCTTGGCCAGGAGCAGAAAATGCCCACTAAGCGCTTTATTCACCATAACCTGCTTCCGGAATTTTCATGGCCTTGGGGCAAGTCTCCCCAGGCCCCTAAACAGAACATCAGAGCTGGGCGGGTCCCGGAGCCCAGCTGCTGAGTGCGGTCCTGAGACCAGCCGCATCAGTACCTCCCTCCCCTGGGAGCCCGAGAGAGGTGCCGGGTCTCAGGCCCCACCCAACGGCGGAACTGGAATCTGCACCTTCGCAAGATCCCCAGGAGCTTCTCAAGCCTGAGCAGCACTTCTCTGGAATTAATTGAGGCCAACGTCTCCATTCACACAGGAGAGGTTGACGCCCAGAGGGAGGAGGTGGGCCCAGGGTCACACAGCTAGTTCCAATCTCAGCCCCGCCCCTGGGAGTGACTTTGAATAAGCCACATAAAATTCACTGCATCTCAGGTTTACTCTTCTCGAATAAAGGGATAAGATGACCACTTCTCAGTGCTGGTGGAGGGGTCACGTCAGACAACATCCAGACCGGTGCCCTGAGCTCATAGGATGTGCTCGGTGAGTGTTGGCTATTGCCACAGTCCCAGCACCGCACCCCACAACTCGGGGCCTGAGGCAGTTTCCTCGCAAGCAGAGTGCCAGGTACCTGGTGCAGGACCCAGGCCTGGACCCAGCAATCTGCGTTTCTGTCCTGCTCTGCCATTTGACCTTGAGCCAGACCCTAAGCTGCGGGCGGTTTGGTCACTGGTAAACGGCAGTAACGACAGTGCCGGCCTCAGAGGGCTCTTGTGGGGATTAAAGGAGTGAATGCATTTAAGGACTTCGCAGAGGCCACGGCACTAAGTGCACAAGACAAGGAATGAAACCTCCCAAATGTCCAAAAGCGGGAGTTGGGGAGGGAGTGGCCACGGCAGGGCAGGGTCTTCTCCGAGGGGGTGGCTTCCTCTAGGCCCCTTGGCCCAGTGCAAGCCCCCAGTCTGCCTCTCCAGCCCCGGGACAGCCCAACCCCGGCCATGTTTCTCCTTCTCAGACGATGAAACGGCCAAAACAGGGCCCCTCGTACCTTAGTCGGGCGCTCGGGGGAGGCAGGGCTGTCTGCCCCCTGCCCACCCACCCCGGCCCAGGAGCAGACTCAGCGTCTCTGAAAGACTGCAGCTGAGAGGGTGGGCCTGTCCTGGGTGACTCCAGGGATAGAGACAGCAAGTTCTGGGAGGTCCTCTCCAATCATTAGGCCTGTTCAGAGGCGGCACCAGCTGCCGGGTGGGGTGCGGAGCTCAGGCTGGGGGCGGAGGCAGGCGCTGGAGCTCAGGCTGGGGGTGGAGGCAGGCGTTGGCCTAGAGGCCGGACTCCTCCTGAGACCCTCCAGCCTAGCTGACCCTGGGCATCAGAATCACCTGAGGGGCTTTTCAAATGCAGATTCCCAGGCCCCCCGTGTGTGTGTGTGTGTGTGTGTGTGTGTGTGTGTGTGTGTGTGTGTGAATCCGATTCTTAGGGGTGGGGCTGAGAATCCAATTTAAAGCCTCCCCCTGTGGCTCTCATGGTGGGGGGCAGGGGTTAGAGACACAGCCAGGGAGGTGAGGGCAGGGGAGGGGGCAGGGGGAGGAGGATGGAGGAGGAAGAGGGTGGGGGAAGGGGGCAGGGGAAGGGGGCAGGGGAGGGGGACAGAGCGGGGGGCAAGGGAGGGGGACAGAGGAGGAAGAGGGTGGGGGAATGGGGCAGGGGAGGGGGAGGAGGGAGGCAGGGGAGAGGGAAAGGGGTAGGGGGCCAGGGAAGGGGAGGGGCAGGGGCCGGAATTGTCCAGTCACTGACCCCTGATGGCTCTTCCCCTGCTCCACAGTTCAGCACCTCTAGGTCTGGGAATGAGACCCTGCTCAGTTGCCAGGGGTTTCCTCCCACATCTGAGAGCAGCTCTCAGCCCCCACTCTCCCTCTCCCTATCCTCACCCCTCCGGCCATCCTCAGCTGCCTCCCCCAGGATGGAGCACGCTTTCCCATCCTACCCCAAGAGCCCACAGCGTGGCCCCTCCCAAGGCCGGGCGTTGCTCCCACAGATGCACCTCCTGCAGGGCCCTGGACGCCTCACTCAGCCATCACAGAAATGAGAAGAAATCCCGGAACGGGTAAAGATCCTTGGCCCCTCTTCCTTTGGGTCATTTGGGTTTGGCAGGCCACAGGGCCCTACGAGCATGCAAATCCTGCAAGGGAGAAACTCACCTGTGTCCAGAGGTGAGCACCTACGTGCAGGAAGTGGGGTGCTAGGGACCCTGGGGGACGGGGTTGGGGGGCGCCTGCTTCTTGGCCTACAGCAAGGCGCCACCTGCAAGGTACGGCCCCTCCCCACAGACCCCACCTCCTCTGGGGCCCCCACGTTACCAAGCAAGGGTTTGTGTGCCTACAGCACAGAAAACCAAATTCTGACAGCTGGTGTTTGCTGCAGAGTAAGGGTTTACTAGCAGGGCGCCAAGCAAGGAGAATGGGTAGCTCACGCTCCAGAGATGAAGGCTTTCAGGCAAGGGTTTTTAAAGACTGTGTGAGGGGAGAGGGTTATGGGATGTCTGATCTGCTCCTGGGTCTTCTCCTTGGTGGGTGGTGAGGTAACAGGGTGATATTTTGGGAATCTCAACCATCAACCTGTCTGGGGTCTACATGCTTGTGGTCAGCATGTAGCCACCGTCCTCCAGCAGGTGGGGGTCTTAGATTCTGCAGAACGACTCAAAGATTCTCACCTACGTCCCTTCAGGAGGAACTAGGGGGCCTGTGATCTTGTCCTGAGCACTAACTGTCGAGCCTGCTCTTTGGAACTCAGAGAAGGCCCCGGAGACCAAAACCTTTTTCTGCAAACAAGAAATGGGGGATGGGGAGGGGCTTTTGTACCCGGGAAGGTCCTGCAGGGTCCTGCTTGGTTTCAATCCACCCCCCCCCCCTTTACTTTGACACTCCTCAATCCTGAGGGATGGGATAAGAAAGGGAATAAAGTTTTGGGTAGAGAGATTAATCATGAGCTCGGCAGGGGGGCTCGGTTTTAGGGGAACTGGGTTTCACTCACTGCAGGCGGGCCTCCACCCCTCTCCTCCCCTGCTGCCCGCCCCACGCTGCCCTTAGGGGCTTCCCGGCCAACAGCCACCGGCCTCTGGGTACAGCCTTCTGCTTTTACCCGGTTTCACTCCCAGGAGGTGCATCCACCCCCTCCGCACCGTGGCTGCTCTGGATGGGCGGTGTTCCTGAGCTCGATAGCTAGTGGAGGAGCCTGGCAGATGGCCTTGTGCTGGGGCGCCAGGGGCCCCCGAGCTACCAGCAGAGGGCAGCCTGTTCCCAGCTTTGGGGCCCAGACGTCCCATCCCGGCCACTCCCGTGGGCCCTCCCAGAGCAGCCCGTGGTCGGATGATCTGTTTGTGGAAGCATCCATCCTCCCTGATGCACAAACCCTCTGGGAGAACGTCCAGTTGGCCACATCCTGGGCTGGACATAGAGATGCTATCAAGATGATGGAGCCCTTGCCCCACCGGGAACTCACCTTGCACTTCGCTACAGCTCTATAGCGCTGACTGGTCTATACCAATCTTGTATGTTTAGGGCCCATGCCCAGAGTCAGGGAAGGGGTCCTTCAAGGCCGCTGTTGGATCTGGTCATACGGACACGATGCACAGACTTGCTGTTGTTAAAGCAGCTGCTTATTGTTGTCTTGTGAATTCACATTGTGGGCAGGGAAGCCCAGCCCCGAAACATGCGACAGGCACATCCCTCAGATGAAGGACACTGCAAGCTCTCAGATGAGCTCATTTAGAAAAACTTTGCTCTTCCGTGGACTTGGCTGAGGTGACCCACCGGAGACTAAAGGTTTGTGTCCTCGCAGAATTCATATGTTGAAATCCTAACCCCCAAGGTGATGGTATTAGGAGATGGAGCCTTTGGGAAGTGATTAGGGCTTGAGGGAGGAGCCCTCGTGAGTGGGATTAGTGCCCTCATAAAAGCCAGCGAGCCCCCTCACCCCCTTGTGAGGTACACATGTGAGGACGCAGCAGAAAGATGGCCGTCTATAAACCAGGAGGTGGGTTCTCCCCAGACACTGAATCTGCCAGCACCTTGCTCTTGGACTCCCAGCCTCCAGAACAGTGAGAAATAAACTTCTGCTGTTTATAAACCACTTAACTTATGGTATTTTGTTAGCCTGAACTGACCAAGGCAGAAATGGGTGCAGGAAGTAGGCTCCTGCTGTAACAGACACCTACAAACGTGGAAATGGCTTTGGAGCTGGGTGATGGGTAGAGGCTGGAGGGGTTTGGAAATGTCTGCTAGAAAAAACCTACACTGTTGTGAACGGACCCTTAAAGAGGATTCTGGGGAGGGCCCAGAAAGAAGAGAGTTGGAGAGAAAGCCTGAATCGTCTCGGGGAATAAGGAAGAAGTAATTCTGAGCAGAATGTTGTAGAAATATGGATGACAAAGGCCATTCTGATGACAGAAATGAGGGGTGTTTTATTGGAAAGGAGACAAGGGGGACCCTTGTTATGAAGTAGCAAAGAATGTGGCTTGAGCGTGTTCAGACTCTGGTGTTTTGTGGAAGGTAGAACTTGAGAGCAACGGTATTTAGCCAAGGAGAGCTCTGAGCAAAGTGTGGAAGGACCAGCCTGGCTCCTCCCGGGAAGTGGAAACGCAAGAGGAGAGAAGAGCCTGGAGCCTGGCCTCGCACGGAGCACACAGGAAGCAGAGCTTAAAGATATGGACATTCCCAGCCTACCCTACTGCAGAAACAGAGCACTCAGGGTGCGGCTGAGTGACCTACGATAAGGTTAGGACAGGTCAGCCCCTCAAGGAAGCCGAATGCTGTTCCCCAGGACAATGGGGGGGATGGCCCAGGAGGTGACTCAGAGACCAGGGCCGCCACTCCCATCACAAGAGTGTGAGGGCAAGGGGCTTCCCTGGTGGCTCAGTGGTTAAGAATCCACCTGCCAATGCAGCGGACAGGGGTTCAATCCCTGGTCCGGGAAGATCCCACATGCCGCGGAGCAACTAAGCCCTTGCGCCACAACTACTGAGCCCGCGAGCCACAACTACTGAGCCCACATGCCACAACTACTGAAGCCCGCTCGCCTAGAGCCCATGCTCCACAACAAGAGAAGCCACCGCGATGAGAAGCCCACGCACCCCAACGAGGAGTAGCCCCCGCTCACGACAACTAGAGAAAGCTCGCGTGCAGCAACGAAGACCCAACGCAGCCAAAAATAAATAAGTAAATAAATTAAAAATAAATAAATAAAAGAACTAATAACGTTTTATTTATTTATTTTTTTTTGTGGTACGCGGGCCCCTCACTGCTGTGGCCTCTCCCGTTGCAGAGCACAGGCTCCGGACACGCAGACCCAGCGGCCATGGCTCACGGGCCCAGCTGCTCCGCAGCATGTGGGATCCTCCCGGACTGGGGCACGAACCCACGTCCCCTGCATCGACAGGCGGACTCACAACCACTGCGCCACCAGGGAAGCCCCTAATAACGTTTTAAAAAAAAGACTTCCATTAAAAAAAAAAAAAGTGCGAGGGCCACCCCCACCCCAGGGTTCCGGTGAGGGGGCCACCAGGAGCCGCCCCACCACGGTGGGTGCAGAAGGCCGAGGACTGGTCTCAAGGTTCGTGGTCTAGTGGAACTTGCCCCATTCGGTCTGGGAATTACTTGGTTCTGTCACTCCTTTCTTCTTTCCTATCTCTCCCTATTGGAATGGGAATGTCTATCCTCTGTGTGTCCCACCTTCATACCTTGGAAGCACAGAACACATATTATTCACAGATTCACAGCTGAAGAGGAATTTGCCTCAGGACGCCTCAGACCTGGCGTTTCTCCCACGTCCAGTGTACGCGACACCACGTGAGACTTTAAGTCTCTGGAAGGAGAGTTAAGACTTTGGGGCTATTGGATCGGAGTGAGTGAATTTTGCATGTGAAAAGGACATGAATTTGGGGGACCAAATACTATTGGCTGAATGCTGTCCTCCCCACCCCTCATATTCATGTGTTGAAACCTGATCCCCAGGTAATGGTATTTGGAGGTGGGTCCTCTGGGAGGTGATCAGGTCAGGAGGGTGGAGCCCCCATGAGTGGGATTAGCGACCCCTGGAAACTCTCTCCAGCTCCTCCCGCCACGGGGCTGGGGGAAGGGGGACACAGTGAGAAGACGGCCATCTGTGAGCCAGGCAGCAGGCCCTGCCCGACGACAGTGATCTTGGACCTGATCTCGGACTCCCAGCCCTCACTCTACTGCCTGCCTCCTGGGCAGAGGTGAGCTTTCTGGATTTGACATGCACGTTCCTCTGGCTGAGTTTCCCCCTCACTCTGCG
This sequence comes from Inia geoffrensis, assembly GCA_036417435.1. Classification (NCBI taxonomy): domain Eukaryota; kingdom Metazoa; phylum Chordata; class Mammalia; order Artiodactyla; family Iniidae; genus Inia; species Inia geoffrensis. The sequence goes on along the minus strand of CM070901.1, from coordinate 1,255,327 downwards.
ACTTTCCAAGCCGGGGAAAAGTTCTCAGCACGGTTTGGGGGCCTTGCTGAGCCCCTCAAATTCCAAGCCCACACAGTTCCCACCCCCAGATGTGGCAGCAGGATTGGGTTGGTCGGGTCACTCCGGGACAGCGGGTTCAGTTACAACGGACGCTAGGGGGGAAGCAGCCCCAGCACGGCAGGAGGCGGCCACTTGCTTTCCATCAGACCTCCTGCTAACTTTCGGTTGCTCCCATCAAGTCCCCTCCCAGCCCCACGGGGGTCCAGAGCAGGACAGGGCGCCACAGTTCTGTTCTGACAGCTTTATTGAATGGGTGCGGAATCAGCTTGAGTAGAGCCCGCGCTGCAGCCCACGGTCCAGAGGGCAGCCCCTCTCCGTCCCTGGGGGGCAGCGGGGCCTGGCCCTCCCCACCCTCCTGCTGCTCTGGACCTGGGGGCCTGGACGGGGTGGGTGGCGTGCCCGGAGAGGGGTCGCTGGAGAAGGCTGGGGGCCGGGGAAGGGTGTCCAGGTGAAGACAGGCTGCGTGTACCTCCCTCCACTTCTGAGGGTCAGGCAGGCGTGCTAAGGACAGAGCCCTGGCCTCAGGGCCCAGGGCTGGGGGCAGTTATGCACCCTCAGGTTTGGGCCTCTGACAGTGCAGTGATGTTGGAGCGTTTCATTAGGGTCCCCGTCCCACAGGGAGCGCGAGCCTGGGGAGGCCAGGCCACATCCAGACTCTGGGGCCCTTAGGCCTGGCTTGCTCTCCGCCCGAGTCGGGAGATACCTGACCCCAGTCTCAAGGGCACCAGGCCGAGCGGGGCAGGTGGCCCCTGTGGTGTGCGCCCGCCTGTGTGTCCCCCAGGAACTCCCAAGCTGGGGCTCCCCAGGCCGGCTCGGAGGGACTCCAGGGAGCCCCTCTCCCCGACAAGAAGCACAGCCTTTCCCACCCCACCCGGTCCCACTCCCCGCCCGCTGGGCTCCACTGATGACGGACATGCAGCTAAGAGGCTGAGGACAGGGGTCTGCGGGGTGGGGCAGGGCCAGGGGGAGACCCAGAGCCCCAAGGCCTCCTGCTAGCGATGGGCAGCAGGTCCCAGGTGGAGGGAGCGCCTTGGAGGGGTGCGGCCTCCGGCAGACGCCCGAAGCAAAGGGAGCCAGACACCCCAGTCCAAGTCCTTAGTGACGCGTGCAGGGCTGAAGGGAGGACGAATCGTGGAGGTCGTGAGGCTGCCAGGAAGGGGTGGTGACGAGAAGCACAGGCGTGGGCAGGCTCACTCAGAGTGGACCAGAGCCCCAGCTCCCTGCCCAAAGCCGAAGCCCTTGGGCCCGAAGTTTTTAGCATAGCATCCTGCAGAGAGAGCAGAGGGGTGAGGACGCCCCTGGCCACACCTCCCGGCCCTCCCACAACCGCAGCGCCTGGCCGGGCCCCTGGATCAGCGAAGCCCACCAGCGCTGCCCCCTCCAACAGCAAGGAGGTCCCTGGCTCCACGGTGTGGCCATTCCCCTGCGTCTGAAATCCTGGGAGAGGCATCATGTGCTGTCAGAGCTCTGGGCCGGGAGCCTGGAGTCCAGGCTCTGCCCAGCCTGCCCCGATCTGCCCGTGGCTCTGGCCATGTCACTTCCACCCCCGGGCTCCCCCTCGGCGCTAACGGGAAAGGGTCTCACTAGACACTCTGGGATGGACTCCGAGGCCCGGAAGGGGCCGGCATCTAGCAAGGCCTTCGGCCCTCTGCCCCTCAGACCCCCAGGAAGGGAAGACGTGGGGGAGGGACCACCCACCTTTGCAGTAAATCTCGCCCTCCTTGTCGGCCAGGGTGGTGGACTCGAGGCCTTTGCCGCACTTAGCGCACCGGAAGCACGACTTATGCCAGGACTGGGGAGAGATGGAAGCAGTTAGTACTGACCCCAGCCGTTCCCCTAGACGTGATGAGAGCACTCGTGAAGGCCGACCAGCCCACTGCCGGAGGGACCCTAACCCCACCTCCTGGAGAAAGTGCTGGGTGGGCAGGGGCAGCAGGCCAGGGGTGGGACCACCGCCAAGGCAGCCACTCCCCAGCTCCCACCGTCAGGGCCGGCCCAGCCTCATCCGGACCATCCTGCCCGGGACCACTGGAGTGGGCGAGGGCTCCGGACTCCCCCTGGCATCACCTCCAGGTGCACGGCCTCCTCACTCCTCACGGGGAGACCACTGCCCCCCTCGCAGCCGGATGTGAGGACCAGACAGACGCAGCCTGGCCATAGGGCAGGCTTTCATGATCCGCCAGGCCTCTGGATCCTAGAACAGATGCCTCGTTTGCCCAAAGGCCGTCACCGCGGCAGGAGGGGTGGCGCAGCTGGGCAGGGGCCTGGCACAGAGGAGGCGCCCGGCACCACTGGAAGGAGAAAGGGTCCACGAGCTGCGCTGAACCCGCAGGGAAAGGCCAAGGAGCCTCGTTCCCTGGGGGCCACAGGAACCCCTCGTGCTGCTACGAGGAGCTCAGAGGCAGCACAGCCAACAGCCTCCCCAGGGAAGGTGGCCTGGGTCTGCACCCCTGGCGGGAGGCTGCCAAACCCGGATCAGCTGCCAGCTCCAGCAGCGCAGCCAAGCGGGCTGACAGCTCTGCAGAGCTGGGAAAGCCAGAGGCCGGCAGCAGCAGACAGGACAAAACAAGGCCTTTTAAGGGCAAAGAGACTCCCTCGGACGGCTGCCCGTGACTGGGGTGGAGATGAGAAAGGAAACTGCGTGCCCTCCCGTTTCCTGACAGCCACTGCATGCCCTCTGGCTTCCTGACAGCCAGACCCACGCATGTTGCCTCCTGCCTCCAGACCCCGGCGCCCCCAGCCCCCCAGCAGGCACCAGTGCTGGGTCTAGACTCGTCCTACGTGTGAGTTCCCTGTCCACCCCCCACCCCCAGACCCTCCTCAAGGTTGAAAACCCTCGGAGGCCAAGACGCAGGTCCAGAGAAGCTGCAGACAGGCTCCAGGCCCTGTGGCTGCACAGCTGACCGTGTGAGCCTGGCCAAGCCTCGTGTAAGGTCCAGAAACCCGCTCCGGGCACCCATCCTGAATATGCCCCTTCAGTGGTCCCCGACTGCTGGTCCCAGGCTGCAAATCCTGACCCCTGCCCACAGCCTCTCTGAGGGAAGGGACCCCACTGTGCTTTGGCGACCTGGGCGGCTACTATCGGGATACTGAGGGGGAAGGGCAGGCGAGGCAGTTAGAAAAGATCGCCTCCCAGGAGGCCGGGACAGGCCTGAACCTTGGGAAGCTCTGCCCTGCAGGGACAAGGGTGGGTTTCTGAGTCCACATCCTCTGAAACAGGATGTATGTGGATTTTCAAGTGGTTCTTAACATTTCTGGGTCACAAATCTTTTTGAAAATCTGACGCAGGCTATGGATCATCTTCCCAGGGAGAGACAGGATCCCACAAAAGTTTGCATATGCTTTTCAGGGCGTGTGTCCACGCACCGAGAGGTCTGCGGCCCCTGACTCTAGAGATACCCATAGACTGGCATCTCCCTAGAAAGTGCCCGTAGGCGCTTAAAAATCAGTTCCACCAGGGGTGAGGCTGTTACGCTCGATCGGTGAGGGATTCAGCCCCCCGGAGACCAGAAGCCACAGGGGACAAGCAAGCACGGGGACAAAGTTTTCCCCTTCACGGTGGGCTTCGGAACGAAGGGAGTTGTGGCCCACGGCTCGGGCTGGCTGAGCAGAGCTAGGGTCGCACTCGCAGAGCTCCGGAAGCCACGCTTCAGGAAGGGGCCTGGCCGGCCCGCGTCCCCACACCCCCCGCTGGCCCAGCAGCCGCCTTACCTTCCCAGCACCGATCACCTTCTCGGCGGCGTAGACGGCCTGGCTGCACCGCGGGCAGCGCTCAGAGCCGCCGATCTTCTGGGCAAACTTGGCCGCATTGGGGTTGGTGGCGGGCCTGTGGCTGGGGCCCCTGCGTGGGGAAGGACGTGCGGTGACGTGACGTACAGGCAGCAGTACGGGCGGGGGTCTGGCACCGTGTGGGCACCACCCCGCCTCCACCTGGCCCAGCCTGTTACAAGGCCGCGGCTGCCAGGTCCTGTAGGGTCACCTCCCACTTTACAGATGGACACACCAAGCGCCGGCACAATGTTACTCTCACCGGCACGTCAGACTTCGCTCAGCCCCCCAGTTAAAACACTGGAGCCACAGAACACCTCGGTTGCTAGGAATTGCCCTCCTCTGCCCCCCACTCCTTCGGCCTGCCGATTATGAGAGTCTTTCCGGGAGAAATCTGTTGACCAATCACCCCCACTGGGGCAGTGACCTTGGCCGAAATGTGGGAACTCATCCATCACTTCCGTCCATACCACCCCCCCACCCCCAGGGCCAAGGAGCTGGCAGGCTGACCGCCAGCACCTCCACTCACAGCAGGTCAGTGGTCAGTGGGTGCTGGGGACCTAGTGACACCCCGTGATTCTGGGGAAGGGAACTGACGCCCCCGTGAGCAGGGGTGCAAGCTCGTCCGGCTCGGACACTCACTGGCTGTAGGGGCCCCCAGCAAGTCACCGAGACCGGCTGGGTTTTCTCATCTGTGGAAACAAGAGACGGGACCCAGGAATTCTTAGGGCCCCTCCCAGCTCTGACGCCCATGAAAACATGGGCTGCGGCTCCACCGTTTAGGAAGGAGCCTGGCCTGTCTCATTCCCTGCTGGACCCCCGCTCCTCTGACTGGCCTGACACACAGTAGGTGCCTCTACACCTGGGAGGGGCGTACTCACTCCTCGTGCTTGATGCCGAGCGACTCCCCCTTGTCCATGCTCAGTGTGCCGGCGCCCTGCCCGTAGCCGTAGCCCTTGGGCCCGTACTTCTTGCCATAGCAGGATTTGCAGTAAATCTCCTCGCCGTGCACGGCCACAGTGGTGCTGTCCAAATTCTTCTTGCAGACCACTGCAGAGGGAAGAGGAAGAGGGTACGGGGAGTCGGTTTGCTGCAAGCACCCCGAGAGCCGAAGCTCTCTGGGACTCTGCACACGTAACATCCCGACCTTTCAGGAGCCTGGTGACAGGGGTCAGGATGGCCAGGGAGCTGGGAGGAGAGAGGAGGGGGGCTCTAAGGATGCTGGCCGAGCCGCCCCCCACCAGGAACCGCGTGGGCCTTCCTTGGTCCTCTGCACCCTCAGAAGTCCCCGGGTTCGGAAGCCGAGAGCCTAGACTGACCCCAAGCCCCAGGAAGCCCGCTGGACTTTCACTCTGCCCTTGACAGAGCGATCATGTGTCCCGACAGAAGAGGAAAAAAAGAAAGGAAGGAAGAAGGGCAGGGCTTTCCTGCCTCCAGCGATGGGATCCAGAAGGGACACCCCTACAGGCTTGGGGGCAGGGGTGCCGGGGAAGTGATGCTCCCAGAGGGGAAGGGCAATATTTATTAAGCACCCGGCACGGCGGGCTTTGAAAGGAGATACAGGTTGTGCTCAACACGACAGCAAGATCTGCAATTTCTAATCTCAGAATCACTTTGCCACGGGAGGGACTGAGGTCAGATGCTGGGAAGAACTTCGTGACTCCAAGGTCAAGAGACTGGAACGGGATAAACTGGAAAGCCTGCGGGCCGCCTGTGTCTTCTTGTGGATCTCAGAGCGGGGCCGTGTCCAGCGACCCAGAGTAAAACATTTCCGGAGCCCAGGGTCGTGTAGAGTCAGCTACCTAGAGCCCCATCTCTCTCCCCGCCCCTTCCCAGCCCACGTGTCCACTGGTAGATGCGGATGACAGCCTCCCCCCAAAAGGTGGCTGTGAGAATTAAATGAGCCCTCGCCCGGGGAGTACTTAGCATAGGACCCTGTGCACAGTAGGTCATCATAAACGTCCGCTGCGCCTACAGTGTGATACAGAGTTAGTGCCGTGGGAACAAAAGGCGGGGGGGCCAGGCCTCCAAATATCATCGGCTTCCAATCCCCAAGTCCTTCTCTCAAGAGACCCGACTTCCCCTGCTTCTTTAGGTCTTGGCCTATGATTCTAATTGGGTCCCACGAAGGTCCTCAGATTTGGGATTCAGTGTGTCCACCTGGACCACATCCTCCAGCACGTGCCTCTGAAGATGGACTCCGGGGAACCCCTGGAGGAGCCGGCCTCTCCTCCCTGCAAAGAGGTGCTCCGCTCAGCTCTGGCCAGCTTGCCATCCCCTGGCCTTCAGACTCCCCGCCCCCCCCCCCCCCCCCCCCCGCCGCTGTGTGGTTTATGGGATCTTAGTTCCCTGACCAGGCATTGAACCTGAGCCCTTGGCAGTAAAAGCACCAAGTCCTAACCACTGGACCGCCAGGGAATGCCCAGCCATCCCCTTGCCTTTTAAAGGCCGGTTCTCTGTCCCCAGGGCTCAGGTTGGAGATTTCAGACTAAATAAGGACCCTCTGGTCCTGCCCCTGGGATTCCCCACGTCCTTACGGCACTCAGGCGACCCAAATATGGATCTTCCCCCCCTCCGCCCCCCACCTCCCTAGGGCTTGGCTCCCCGGAACAGCAGGGGGTGGGGCTCCAACATTCCTTCTCGGGTGGGAAGTTGGCCTGGAATTGCTTCCCGTAAGACCCAAGCGGACCTGGAAATTCCAAGATCAGAGGGGAGGCAGAAAGTGAGACAGAAGAGCGAGAAGAATGGAGGTCTCCTCAGAGCGACCTTGCCAGCAGGAGACCCGGGGGCTCAGCCCAGAGGAGACTCCAGAGTCTACGACTGAGCCCTCCAGACGGCCTGAGCCCCAGCCTCTATAGGGGACACCCCGACCTCGCTGCCGCTTCCGCTCTGCCTTGTGGTCCCAGAGGCCCCGGCCTCTGGCCTCCACCCTGGTCCAGTCTGGGCACCTGCAGACGCGTCCAGAAACTCCACTAAGGGGAATTTTGAAGGAAGGCCTAAATCGATTTCTACCAAACCATGTTAAGCAAAAACCAAACAAACAGAAAAACTTAATTACGGGTTGGTTGTGTGCATTTGCTGGGAAAATGTACTCCAGATGTCACGGGGTATAGGCAGCCCCAGGTGAGAGGCCAGGGCCCCCTCACCCCACCCCAAGACAGAGAGTAATTCTCTGTTTCTGTAAGGAAAACCAAGGCCCACAGAAAAGTTCCAGCTCGTAGAGCCAGCCGAGGCAGGGCCCAGCCTTACCTCCAGGGCTGATTCTTGCCTGCCAGCCCAGAAGCCCTTTCGGGTGGGCCGGGCGAGGGACCACAGCCTGCGGGTGAGGGATGCTGGTGCTGGGGGCATGCAGGGCTCGGAGAGCACCCCGGTGCTCCGGGTTCTGGGGAGCAGCCCAGTTCCAGCAGCTGCCACCTCGGGGAGAGGCCAGACCTGCTCTGCTTTCCCACAGGGCTCACCTGCCCCAGGTGGGAGCCATTACAGCTCGGAGAAACAGCAGCCTCGGGGCAGGTCCCTGCAGAGCCGAGCCCTCTTGCCTGCGGATGGGGACTGGCAGCCCCTCCTCAGACCACCAGGCTGTACCCTGCGGGCCGAGCCCAGGGAGGAGGCTGCTCGCCCCGACCGTCTAGGGCAGCGTCCTGCGTAGCCCAGGCCCCAGGAAAGGGATCGTGGATGCCAACCTGAGTAGGAACCAGAGGCAAGCACCAGGACGGTCAGAGGACCTTCTCTCGGGGACTCACCCAGGCCTGGCCAGCAAGGGGCTGAGGTCCCTGATGCCAGCCAGGCCCACACACCTGCGCGCCCGGTGCTGCTCTAGGCCACGAGAATCAGCAGGTTGTGCAGATGCTCAGACTGGGGACATCCTCTAGCTCTAGTGCCCAGGAACTCGGCCGCAGCCGGAGACCCCAGAGACACAGGAGGCTGACCTGTAGCTGCTAGAGCAGTCCTGCAGCAGCTCTCCCCGCCCTGCCCCCCAGCCTGACCGCCCACAACTGTTTCTGGTTCTCTGCACCCCACCCCTGCCCGTTCCTTCCTGTACCACCCCGCCGCACCCCGCATTCCTGGCTTCCCTGGACCTCCTGGCCAGCGGCCACTCCTCCACAGGCAGGCCTGCAGCAGCCACTCCTCCACAGGCAGGCCTGCAGGCCTCCCCGCCCAGCTGGCCCGTTTCAGTCCGTGATTAAAGCGACATTTGAGGGCAGAGAGGGGTCCTTGGGGCCAGCAGTCTGGACCCTCTCCCGGGCCAGAGCCAAAGCCTCTTATTCCCTCTGAAAAAACTAAGCAGCTCGCCAAGTCCTGAGTGCAGAGAATCGCTGGTTACACGACTCCGCTGTCGGCGGCCTCCTCCGGGCTGGACGCCAAAGGCCCCACCCAAGCTTGCTGGCCACCGGCAGCCCTCGATCAGTCTCTGCGGCCCGGAGGGTGTGGCTGTGTTGGGCGGGGCTTCTGGCTGCTCCGCCCACAGCAGGTGGGATCTGATGTTCATCCAGGGAGCAGGCGGCCCTTAGCCTGTCTGGACCCCGCTCTGGACCACGAGCTCCTGGAAGCAAGGCAGCCAAGTTCTCCCCACTCTGCTCGTGTGAAGCCGGGGGTACGGGCCCTATTCCCAGACCTCCCAGACAGGCTGAGATGTCAGCCGCTGTTGAGGGGTCCTTGAGCCACACCAGGGCCGTGTGTGTGTATGTGTGTGCGTGCATGTGTGGTGTGTATGTGTGTGAGCATGCGTGTATGTGTGTAGTGCATTGTGTGTATGTGTGGTGTATGTTGTATGTGTGTGTATACGTGAGCATGTATGTGTGTATGTGTGGTGTGTATGTATGTAAGCATGAGTGTATGTGTGTTGTGTGTATGTGTGTGAGCATGTATGTGTGAGCATGTGTGTATGTATGTGAGCACGTGTGTATGTATGTATGTGGTATGTGTGTATGTGTGTGTGGTGTGTGTGTGTGTGTTGGGGAGCTGCTATCATTTACTGAACACTCACAACTGCTCCAACTGCTTGCTTTGTTTTCCGATCCCCTTTCCTGTTAATTCTCACAACCCCCATCCCCCCACCCCCGCTGCCATGAGGTAGGTGTTGTTATCCCCCCTGTAACGAGTAACCTGCCCATCACCACGCAGAGAACAAAAACAGAATTCACATCCAAACCCTGATCAACTGGCTCTGAAACCTAGAGCTTAACCCCACAATCCCCTGCCTCCCCCTCTGCCTGGGCTCACGGAAAACGCAGGTCACCTCTTCTAACCCAGAACCTCGGCTCTGTCGCAATGAACCCCTTAACTCGGGAAAATGAGGAGGCTCCCTCCATCCGCCACTTCCTGGGCCAGGAGCTCTGAAAGGCTGCCTGGCCCAGGCCATGGCCAGTGCAGCACCGCGGCCTCTGCATTCCCTGCATCCCCCGGACCACCCGACAGCTCCCGGATGGATGGCGGCCACTGCCTGTCTTCCTGTTCATCCACGCTGTGATTGCAGCAGCGGGTCTGGGTCCGGCTGTCGGGGGCGATGTCCAAATTCCTCCAGCTCATCTTCCTCTTACCCCAGACTGTCAGGTGGGGATGGGAAGTGCGGGGAAAGGCCTCAGGCTACAGGGGTGGGAGCGGAGGTGGGGGCTGGGGGGGAGCCCAGCTCCAGGCGGGGATGGGAAGTGCAGGGAAAGGCCTCGGGCTGCAGGGGTTGGGGGGGTGGGGGGGGGAGCCCAGCTCCTCCCTAGATGCAGCTTCCTCTGAGGCTGCTGCCTCTGCTGTCTTGACAAAATGTTTTTTTTTAATTGAAATATAGTTGAGGTACAGAATTATATGTTTCAAGCATACAACATAGTGATTCACCACTTTTAAAGTTATTCGCCTATAGCTGTTACAACATACTGGCTCTACTCCCTGTGCTGTATCATACATCCTTGTGGCTTATTTATTTTATACATCGTAGTTTGGCCTCTTAATCCCGTTCCCCTCTCTTGCCCGCCCCCTCCCCACTAGTTTGTCCTCTGCATCTGTGGTTTCTGTTGCCATTTAACAAGGGGTAATCTGGGTCCAAAGACTGATGAAACTTTGGGCTAAGAGTGTCTTCCTCTTAAATGCCAGGATTGTGGCAGGGAGAGAAAGAAGAAAGTGAGCGGGAAGTCTTCCTGGCCGAGTCTTCCCTGCTCAGCACTCAGCCCCTGCGCCTCCGCCACCCTCAGCCCATGGCGCCTCCGCCACCCCTCCAGCTCGGGCCAGCTCACGCCCTCCCCTTAGAAAACAGCTTCTGAGGAACAAAGAGGCCCTGAAGTGCTTCCCCGCCCAGCTGCGTGCCAGCCAAATGTCAAGCTGTTTACCTCCCATAGGGCCAGTTCCCCGGGGTGTTGACCAGCCCATCCGGCCCCCATGGCAACAGCAGGGCCCGGGAGGGGTGCGTACTCACTGCACAGGAAGCAGGATTTGTGGAAGCTGCTGCCTTCGCACTGAACCTCTTCAGCGAAGTACACCGTCTTCTGGCACACCCCACACTTCTTACCTCCTCCCCAGTTCGGCATTCTGAAAGTGGACGCAGAAACAGGAATTAATTCCCCGGGGGAGATGGAGACACAGACGGCCCACAACAGAAAAGCCAGGGACAGAGGCCGAGGGGGGGAGCTGGGGGGGGCGGGCAGAGCCTTCCTTGAACGGCCACCTGGGGGCTTCCCACCCCAGAGCCCACAGGTAATCGCTGAGCAACCGCTGTCTTTTCAGCCCCGTGCCCCGCATTCTAAAGGATACACACAAGCACGAGATACAGGTCATGACAGCAGTAGCAACGAACCCTCTGCTACGTGCGTCCGCACGGATGAGTCTCACAGGGATGGATTTGGAGCAAAGGAAGCAGATAAGCTGGAGTCCACGCAGCGCAAATTATCGGTGTCAGGCCCGCGAGCAGGCAAACTTCTATCGTCAAGGGAGGCACCCAGGGGTGGGACAGTTATAAAGAAAAGCAAGGGGACGAGTATCACAGACTACTGTCTTCGATTTGTTACCTCAAAGAGAGAAAAAGGGGGCCACCAGGGGGGCTGCTAAGGCACCAGCCACGTGCGGTTATCACACACAGGCTCCCTTTGTAATCATTCTTTGAACTACACGTATGCAGGTTTTATACGCTCTTTTGTATATAAGATATAGCTCACACACACACAAAAAAAAAACATTCTTTTTTAAAGCAGGAGGTAGGCACACGGGGCACAGTTACGAGTCCACTAGAATTGTGGGGGGAGGTGGGGGACTTTTGCAAAATCAGAACTCCAGCCCCAACTCTGACCCGATGAATCATGACCTCTGAGGATGAGGTACAAGAACGTGAATTTCTAACAGGCACCCAGGTGAGTCCGAAGGCGGCGGCCTGGGACAACATTGCGATGCTCTAGGTATTGGTTCTGAGCTGGGGTCCTGATGCCAGATGGGTTTGGTCCAGTCCTGACCCTGCCACTCACTGGCTGTGTGTACCTTGAACAAGGTAGCTGGTCTTTCTAAACCTTGATTTCCACATCTGTGAAACGGGGATAAAAGCAAAAGCTACCTCATAGATCGTTTCCGGGGATGCAGTGAGACACGGCGTGTCAAAGGCGCGGCTCGGTGCCTGGCACGTGCTGAGTGTGCGGTGACGATTATTAGGGCAAGAATCCAAGGCACAGGGGAGGCGACACTGCAGGTCAGAGCCCGAGCGGCACAGACACGGATGCCCGCAAAGCCCGAGATCAGGGAAGGCCCATCTCAACCACTCTCAACAGATGCCTGGCTGCCGGGGGACGGCGACCCTTCCAGTTCTTTGGACAGCAGTGCACGGGGCTGGGGTGGGGGGCTCTAGGGGGGGTGCCGGCGACTGTGGGTACAAGATGGGTGATGGGGTGAGTAGGGCTCAGGGTGCTGGGAAATGGAGGGGGGGCAGGGGAGAGGCAAACCCCCCGGGATGTGCGTCATGGAAACGCCAAACGCAGGGATGGGGCATCCAGAGCCCACCCTCTTGGTACCAGGGATGTGCCGGCAGCTAGAGTCGGGGTCAAGGGCAGAGGGGACGTGGTCTCCACTGCCCGGAGCTTCCCATCTGACGCAGTGTAGGGACAAAACTTGCCATCCCGAAAACGTCTCTCTGTCCTGCAGATTATTTCAAGCTGAGAACAATCAAGGCCCAAGAGACTCAGGAAGAAACTGACCTTCCCCCAACTGCCTAAAAGAATTTCGACAGAGGGCCTGTTCCCCAAACAGAGCTATCGCCAGAGATCTCTGCAAAGAACACGGGCCGGGTGTGCTGGGAGGGTCGGCAGGGCCTGGAGACCAGAGTCCACTCTGTCCCATGGTGTCCGCTGGCTCAGCAAACACTCGCTCACCAAGCATTTGCTCTTTCGTCTCCAGGTAAATGGCCTTCCTCCCCTTGGAGGTCCCAAACCACTACCTCCAACTTCCTCTTTTGTCTTTAGCTGAAGACGGTATTTAAGGGGAGGCTTTCAGCCACTTTGGGGAGTTCCTCGGGTTTTCTGGGTCTCTCCCATGTTCCTGAACTTTGATTTACTCCTGTTCATCTGTCTCGTGTCCATTTAATTTTTTTCCTGTCAGAAGAAGCTAGAAGGGTGGAGGAACATTTCTTCCCCCCCACCCCCCGCCCCACCGGACAGTGCACACAGGCCTCCGCTCAAGAAGGTCCAGTTGAGGTTCACTACCAAGTCCCCTGCACACACGTGTCTGTACAGGTGTGTGCACCTGGCACACAGGTGTTCATACAGGTGTTCAATAAATCGGCTCCCCTAATACTGAGAGCCACAGCTGGTCCATGCCCTCCATGCACCTCTGCAGAGCCCGAGGCCCTCACAACGCTCAGTGCATATGTGAGGGATGAGAGCAGGCTCCACGTGGGGAAGGGGTGTTGGTGACGCCAGCTTCCGAGGACCCAGGCTGGAATATTTTCCGAACCGTGGGAATCTCCAGCAAGGCTTTGCCGGAGTGGACGAGTCAGTCCCTCTTCACTGCCTCTGCTCTGTCCTCCCGTGTCCTGAAAGCTGGGCTTCCTCTGGCCCCACCCTGGTCCCTCTCTCCCCCCAGTCTCCTTTGGTCCCACACTGCACCTGAGGTCACCCCTGCCAAGGACTTCCATTCATCGCTGACCTTGACCTCTGCCCCGAGCCCAGGCTCGTACATCCGGTTCCACGGGAGAACCTCCACCTGGATGATCCACGAGCACCTCGATTTCAACACGAGCCACCTGAACTCATTACCCTGCCTCTCTAACTTGTTCTTTTTCCTGACTTGTCCATTTTTTGCTGCTGGAACCCCAGCCATTCTCTCCAGCACTGAGGAATCTTATCCCAAACCCTAGAACGGGGAGAAGTTCTCCTCCTCTCCCGGCTGCCCCTGCTCTGTGTCCCCTTCACCTGCTCACCCCAAACCCTGACACCCCTGCCTCTCCAGGCCTCTCCCCACTCACCGTCACTCAGCTGGCCCACGGCCCCCGTGGAGGGGGCACCACGCTCCAGTTCCCTTCTGCTTGGGAACCACCCTGATCTTCAGCCAGCGCACACGGCCTGGACCTAAGCTGAGCAGCCCGGGTTACCGGTTGGGGATGGGCCAGCTACGCATTTCAGGCCAAGGAGACAGAAGGGAGCTCTGGGGGCTCCGGGGAAGAAAACACCCTGATCCTCAGACAGAACGTCCTGGAAGCAAGCCCCCCTCCCCTGAGTGAGGAGGGGGAGCGATGGGCTCCGGGGCTGTGGTTCCAAGGGGGACCAGCCGGCCCAGGAGGAAGTTGACAGCAGGGAAGGGAGCCGCCCTGACATCACTGAGCCACAGTACAAGGCCAGGCGCCACGCTGACTAGCCTCCGGATTCTCCAGTTAAACTAAGAAGCTCGCCTGCTGTTTAAGCCAGTTCCCCTGCACCTGAATGCATCCCCAGAGAGGACAATTCCGGCCACCCTGCTCCTGAAATCCCCTTCCTAGCCGGCCCTCGCCCCCGCCCCCCTCCCCAGACCTTCTTGGCACAGAAGGGGACGCTCAATCCTCACCCTGAGCGCCTCCCCGGACTACCTTCCCAGCTCTGTCTCCTGCTCTACCGCCTGCCCCTCACACATCCTCAGGGTTGGGGATTTAATTGCCCCAGCCGGGGGCCAGGCATGTGGAAGCCCTGTGGGCAGGGCGGAGGCCCACCGTCCTCACCCACGTGGGTCTGGGCCCTCACCCACGTGGGTCTGGGCCCTCACCCACGTGGGTCTGGGCGGGCATCGATCTGCACAGGGCCGGCCTTTCCCCTCCCGGGCTCTGCGCCGTCCATAGCTCATAAGGTTTCCGCACATCCCACACCCGCAGAGGACAGGATCGCTGGAACTGCACGCGGCCCCGCTCTGCCTCCTCAAATAACCCACGAGGCCCGAGCTCCTGGAGCCCCAGGGCCAGCCCCATCCCCGGCCTCTGAGGCCCCGCCATTCCTCTGGCCCCTCTGCCCTGCTGAGCCAGAGCTGGGCGCTGCAAACCAGGAAGGACAGTCGGGTGGGAGAAGCGAGGTCGGTTCTGCCCGCCTAACCGTCCCCCACACCGCCCTCGCTGCAGAGCCCCGTTCTAATCAGGCAGCCACCGCTGCACCGAGTGACCCCCGGGAGGTGCTCAGGGCAGAGCCCAGACCCCTGAGCCACCTGGCGACTCCAGTCCCTGCGGGGTGGTGCCGGGACGGCCACTGGGCGGGGAGCCCTGGGAGACATTCTGGTTCGTGCGGAGCCATGCGGCTTCTCCGACGAGGCGACTAGACGCGACCCCCAAACCCCTGCCCGCGGCACCCGGCAGACAGCCTGCCCTGAGTCTGCTGACCTACTGTGTGCCAGGCAGTCTGCAAACACCATCCACTTCTCCTGGCGACCTGGGGCTGGCGACACGCCCGTGACACACATGAAGACACAGGGCTGGGGAGGCCAGGCCAGGCCCCTGCGGTCACCAGGCTGTAGGAAGCAGAGCTGGGACCCAGCCGGGTCCAGCCACCCAGTCACTGTGCTGGTGCCATCGTATTCAGGGGGGCTGCACTCGGGGGGCGTCCAGGACGCCCGGCCTCCTTCCTCACCTTGCTTTCCACCCCCTGAACCCACAGGGGACGTCCTCCATCCCCTAGGACACCCCTAAGGGAGGAGGCTTCCCCGACCACGTGGTGGGGAGCTGTTCCCAGCAGTGTTTTGTTCCCGACACAAAAGCTCTTCTCCCTCGTGGAGACCCACATATCCAACAGGCCGCCCTTGTTCTCCCTGGCTCCGGGTCAGGGGCCCACAGCCAGCAGGGCCCAGGGAACCAGGGGCAGGGCAGGATGGGCGAAATCTGCCTGGGACGCCTCCCGTCTGGGTCACTCCTCAGCCAGGCCACTTGGTGGGGGGTCCCCTTCGGGAGCCCAGAGAAGGGACAGGGCCCGGCGCCTGGGACGGGTTCCCCTCCCCCCGCCCACGTGAGGACCCCTCCGAGGGATCTACGGGTGGGCGGGGGGAGTCTCAGCTGGGGGAGCCCCGGCCGCCTCCTTCCCACCAGCCCCGTCTTCTCATCAGCCAGACTCCGCGGACAGGAGGCCCAACTGCCTTAAAAGGAAACTGTTCCTCAGACCTTCTGGAGCTCCTGTAGGGACGCGCAGCTCCTTCTCAGCTGCCTTCTCAGTTCTGAGGACAGAGGCCCTGCAGCCGACGGGGAGGAGAGGTGTTCTCTGGGTCAGAGTTCAGGCGGCTCAGTTCAGAGGTCAGGAGAAAGGGACCTGGATTCATCCCCTTCCCAGCTGAACGATCGATCAAGCGACTTTCCTGTCTGAGCTCTGATGTGGTTGTGTCTCTAAATCGGACCATCCACTGACTCCTTAAGTTGTTCTGAGGATCAGGAAAGAAATTATAAAGCGATGGCCCAGGGCCTGGTGTGCTGTAAGGGCGCACTCCTGGCGACCACCCGCAGGGCGGGCCCAGGCGAGGGCCGGACGTCCGCTCCCCTCGGCAGCCGGGCCGCATCTGGGAGCAGTAATGCCTGAGAAGTAGCAACGCCGAACAGGGACCCGGAATCCCTGACTTAGGGACGAGTGCCCGGCCCTTCCTTGGGGTGTAATCACCCCCGCACCCCAGATGCAAGCAGAGACTTGTCTCAACTCTTTTGTCTTCTGCTCCGGGTGACCAAGAAGCTATGCTGTCCCTGTGATCACATCAGCCACTCTGGGTTTGCGGTGGGTTTGCAGAACTCTCCAGAGAGTTCTAGTTCATCCCACTTCACATGTCGACGATCTCGATAAGAGAACCAGCCTTCAATTTTCTGCTGAATGGCTGCAAGTACCTGGGAAGCTATTTACCGGAAATGTCAGGATCTCAGGGCCGGTCAGAAGCTTAGAAGCCCAGGACTGAACTCTTCCGACGAGTGACAGCCCCCTCCTTCTTGGGCAGCTGTCTCATCAGATCCTCTGTGGTGAGAGCAGAGACCCAAGACGGGGCTTGCAGGGCAGCAGAGGGAGAAGCAAACACAGGGCAAGACTCCCACGTTCACCCCACAGCTTGTGAAAGTCGGGCTGAGGTGACGGCCCAGTGTGGTCAGGTTTCAGGTTTCAGGAGCCATCTCAGAGACGCGCCACCCTTAACCGCTGGCTGCCAGCGCCTGAGGGAAGGCCTCCTCTCCTCAAGTCAGTGGTTTGACTTGACGATCCATGCCATGTCTTTATTTCTCCAGTGGAAAATCCCCACCTCTCCCGTTCCAAATCCTCTTGCCCCCCCCGCCCCCGGCCCCGGGGCCAAAGGATGACTTCTGGGCAGAGTTGAGGTCCCCACCCACGCAGTCTGGTAGAGACCTATCAGGTGTCTGCCTACATAGAATCACCTAGCTGTGTGGTATCCAGCCAGGTACACAGGGGAGCTGTCACCCTTTCCAACTCACTGTTCAGCCCGCCTCCCCGCACCCACATCAGGAGGGCAGCCAAGGCAGGGGGCGGGGGCGCCCCGCCGCTCAGGGTTCAGAGCCCAGGTCTTAGAGGTGCCATCTGAGAGCCTGGCAGACAGTCCTGCCTTGAAAGGAACGGTCACTGCTGGGGGGACGAAGGGCCAACATGCGGTACAAGCCCGGCCTGCGCTTCACGGGATTTCTTGGGAACCCTGCACGTGACTCGGCCTCTGGGAGAAGCCAGCCGGCACCACTGCGCGGCGATCCCTCCAGACCCCCCGGTTCCCAAAACTCGACGGTCACCCTGGCTCCCTCTCTCCCTCCCTCTCTGAGTTCTGTCTTTTCAAGTCCAGGCCCCGAGGCCCTTGTGGGGCAGTGGGCTGGGCTGATGCCTGCCCCCCAGCGCCTCCTATAACAGGGCGTTCCACCCCCGGCGTTCAGAAGTCCAAAGGTCAACCAAGGTAGAAATGGGGGTCTAGAATTCATTTTAAGTATTTCCAGACTGTCACAGGAAGTCCTATATCATGACAAGGTCTCACAGACTACCCAACAGGTAAGTGTCTTTGCTTTTATCTGGAACGACGTCACCTTAGTAACAGCTGGTTACCCATGCCGGAAAGGTCTGAACGATCTTCCTGGATTCATTTTTAAAAAGCAAAACCAAAACCCACGAGCCCTTAGACCTTATAAAACAGGCTGTTTGCAGCTGATGTCTCGGGAAGCCCCTGCCGCCGCGGCTCCTGGATAGACAGCGGTGGCGGGGGGGGGGGGGGGGGGGGGGGCGGGGGGCGGGGGGGGGCACTGCAGAGGAGGGTGTGCTTGTCGGGTTGGTGGGTCGGGCGGGGGCTGAGCCTGTGATCCACTGCCGCTGCAGGAATCAGACAGTGCCTCCCGGCCCCTGGGAAGAGGTGGAAATGCTAGCTGCCTCGGTGTTTACACTCCTTACCATACATGGGAATCACTCAGTGTTGACGTCAGACAAATTCCTGTGTAGCTGCGTAGTGCGGCCCCATCACCACCACAGAAATTCCTGCCCACTGGAAACCGCAGCAAAACTGCTCCAGCAGGTACCCAGCAGCTCCCCGACCTCACCCCCAGCTCCACTGTGTGTGTGTGTGTGTGTGTGTGTGTGTGTGTCTTTTCCTCAAGTAGGCTCTTTCCCAGGCTTCCTTCCTTTCCTGCAAACCTGGCACCAAAATTCAAACACTCATCAGACCTGGTGAGAGTATCACCTGGACCCAGGCCCCGACTTCCAG
Organism: Inia geoffrensis; assembly: GCA_036417435.1. Taxonomy (NCBI): domain Eukaryota; kingdom Metazoa; phylum Chordata; class Mammalia; order Artiodactyla; family Iniidae; genus Inia; species Inia geoffrensis. Next base: position 1,237,378 of record CM070901.1, on the reverse strand, counting down.
AAGGGCCCCCTCCTCCTCTCCATCCATGCGGCAAAAGGAAGACCTAGAGGTCGTGCGTTCTAACAGGACTCCTCCATCCACGTTCACTCAGCGAAGCCACATCTTCCTTAAGTAGTTTATGAGCCACCATAAAGCTCTTTGTAACGCAAATGGCTGGGCGTGGGTTTGCAAGGAGTCTGCCTGTGTCTGAATGGCAGCTGCAACGCCAAGCAAGTTACTCATCACCTCTGAGCCTCAGTTTCTTCGACTGTAAAATGGGGAGCGTCCGCCCCACCTCACAGACTGCCCCAGATAACACACACATGGAGGATACAGGCCAGTCCCTGGGGCCCAGCAAGCACAGACATCTGCCTACTGTTCTCTCTGGGAAGGGCCAGCTCTGACGCTTGTCCAGTTCTTACTTGCCAGAACGCCCGAGTGGTGGCAACCGGTGACCTTTATTCTCACCAGCACCTCAAAATGTTTAACGCAGGATTCCTCTGTCCTCTTCAAGCCAACTTTTCACAATAAGCCAGCTTACAGAAATATCTAAATTCCAGCAGCCTCTCAGAAAAGCCTTCCCAGTTTGCCTTCCCACCAGGAGACCCAGGGCAAATAGAAACCGTCCCTCTCCTCCCTGACCTGGGCCTCAAGCCCACTCACAGGGGCACCGGCGAGCACCGGAGCACCCGTTTGCAAGGTTCACACGTGTCGGTAGGGCAGCTCCGCGAGCCGCCCACTCCTGCCCCCTTCCTTCGCCAAATATTTACCGCTCGCCAACCAAGTGCCAACACTACGCTCCCGGCCAGGGAGGGCTCACCAGCTCACCAGGAGGCAAATGTTAGCCTTGAGAAAAGAAAACACCTGGGCTAGGAAGGCAGGTGCCGGGACGGCCCAGAGGCAAAGGCCGTAGCCCTCTGCCGCGCGCTTCACGTTGTTAGCAGCGCCGCGGCACAGGTGGTGGCCCGCTCTTCAGTCTCGCCTCGCCTCACCTCTGCGTCCCTCACCCCCTTAGACCCTCCACAGTGGCAGTGCGGCCCCTCCCCCTCCCCGGCCCACAGCACACCCTCTGCAGGATAAACTTCCTTCCCCGCCTGCCTGTCCCCCCGACCGGATATCCTCCCCGCGGGACTGGGCCATTCCCTGGGAGGCTGTGGGCAGTACAGGGCTGGATCCAGCCACAAGGACAGTCTCTCTGGAGAGAGCCCGAGCCCGCCCTGAGCATCAGGAGGCTGCAAGTGAGAAGCAGGGCCACAACACCCAGTGCCCAGATCCCACCCGGAGACACCCCAGCCTGCACTCTGAGCTGACAGAGGGGCGGCCAGCTCCTCCAGCCGCCTCAGGGAAAGGCTGGGCGAGGCCCAGGGACGTGCCCGCCCCGTTCCGCCCCCCCAGAGAAGCTGAGCATGAGAGGCGAAGCCCCCTGTCCACGCTCGGCTGAGCATTCAGGGTCGGTCAGGGCCACGCTTTGCACGAGAGCCCGCTGGACCTCCCGGAGCCGCTGGGACGGGATCCCCAGGTGAAGCCCTCACAGCTGGGAGGGGGCTGCCCATCCATCCACGCCCAGGAGCAGGGGTGGTGGCCAGAGCCCAGGCCTCCAGGGAAGGGCTGAGCCCACGCACCCTCCCGCCTAGACCCAGGTCTTGATTAAAGCACAACAAATGGGACAGGCGTCTGCAGAACATTCTGCGGCCTGTGAGAGCAGATACGACGCCTGCCTCGAGGTGGCTTGCTGGGTAACATATTGCAGCTTGCTTCAAGTGTGCTAGTAGCAGCCCCTTCCTGCTCCCCGGCCCTCAGGGACTGAGGCCACCAAACACTGTGGCTTCCTTCAGGCTGGGGTGATGGTGCCCACGCAGCGCCAAGACAAGGGGCAAGGGGGTGTGTGAACGTGGCGCGGGGTGACCGGGGACGGCTGCCATCTGGTCCTTTCCTAAGGGTGAAACTCACACCTGGGCTCGGGGCACAGCTGCCCCAGGCGGGCCCTGAACCTAGATGTTCCCCCACCCTGCCCTCCGGCACGCTGTCCAGGGGGCAGGCGGGGGGTGGCACGGCCGCCCTCATCCCCAGCTGTACAATGAGCTCAGTGCGCGCGCAGAATCGCCGATTGTCCCGCCGCGGGACCTGCAGGTGGTGGGGAGACTGGCCGTCCCGGGTCAGGGGCACGTGGGGACCCTTTGTGTCCCGGGAGCCCGGGGTGGGGAGGAGTCCCGCGCCTCCTGGAAAGGGAACCAACCGCCGCCACTTCTCCCCGCTCCGCGGCCCGCGCCGGCCCCGGCCGCCCCTTTTCCTTGCGGCCCTCCTCGCAGCTTCCCGGGCGGCGGCGGGGCCGGAAGGCCGGGGACGCCCTGCGCGCGGCGGGGCCGTGGCGCACTCACCTGGCGGCGGCCGGGCGCGCGGCGGTTGGCGGACGGCGGGCGGGCGGGCGAGCTGCACGGCAGCGCTCTGGAAGCGGGGCTGGGCGCGCCCGGCCCGCGCGGCGTTTTGTTCCGCTCGGGGAGGGCGTGTCCGGGCCACGCCAACCAGTGGGCTTTGCACACTGCACCACACCGGCGCCGATGTCACCGCACCGGCGCTGATGTCACGGCGCAGTCCCGCAGCGCGGCCCCCAGGCCCGAGGCGTCCCGGCTGCGCCCTGGGGACCCCCGGTGCGCCCCGCCGCGGAGGAAGCAACGGCTCACACGTGCCCGGAACTTCTCAGGGCTTCCCGGCAGCCTAATACGAGGGTGGAGACACACGTGATCCAAGAGATAAGACTCCTGATAAACTTGTGCCACAAGAGGAAGTGTGGGGGGACGGGAGGTGGTCTCGCGTTTGGTGTCCTGGTGGCAGGTGTCACGGGGGCGCCGGGTAAGACAGGCCAAGCTCCAGAGCCCGCCCCTTCCGTGTACTAGCTGGTCCCCGCCCCTAGGCCTCAGGTTCCGCATCTGTGAAGGGGGTATAATGCAGACGGAAGTGGGTTTTTTTTGGTGGGGGGGAGGCGGGGGGAACAGATTGTATAGGCCTAGTAAGCCTTCAGCAGTGCCCTTCAATGAGTGTAACCCCCCCAAACAGCTCTGTCCCCTCAGCTTTCCCCAATCTCCCCTGCTATCCAAAGAAGGAGCCCCCCTCCGACCCCCAAACAGCAGCTCTGAGGAGTGGGTGCTTCAGCTGGGCTTTTGTCTGGGCCTCGCCAAGCTGCCCAGGGCCAGCTGCGGGTGGGTGGGCTGCCCTCGCCACCTCCCAGCCCTTCCTGCAAGCCCGCTGCCGGCATCTCAGAGGGCGGAGAGGCTCACACCTCTTTCCTGGACGCAGGTACAGCTCAGAAACCCAGTGCTCTGGAGAGAGAAGGAGCTCCCGGGGGCGCCTGGCAAGGAGAGCCCGGTGGGGAGCAGAGAGCGCCAGGCTTTAAAGGAAGGTGCCGTCCTCTCCGCCCGCGGTCCTGCCCGCCCCAATCAAGGCGCACTGCCCCCTGGGCCTTGTGGGTCTGGACCCGGAGGATCATGAAAATCTGAGACACTGGTGCTCCCAGGACTGGGAGACAAAGCACCTGCTCCTAGTTTGCAGTTTTTGTAGCTTGTTCACTGCATTTCTAAGTCAAAAGGAAAGTCCCTCTCATCCTCCAGGTTGAATTACCCCATTTGCACTGAATGCAGATGCAGACGGAGCAGGGCCTACCCAGATCCTGGGTGTCCCTTTCGCTGTGATTGTGTCCGCTGTGCGCCCGTCTGTGTGTCACTCTGTGCTGCTCTCTTGGGCTCCAGCGTCTCTGTGAGAAGGAAGCCTCCTTCTGCCCAAGGCAGTGAACTGGGGGCAGGTCTGCTGGGCAGCTGGTCGCCCCTCCCCCAGGTCACCCACAGATGCAGCTGCCACGTCTTCCAGGCTGGACACAGGCATCAAGGCCTCAGATCCTCACGGGCTTCATTTAGAGCCCCAGAGGTGGCTGAATCAACTCTTCCAGGAGTAAAGTCAGGCATCTCATAATCCAGAAAATGGAGTACTATATTTATCTAGCCTTTTCTTACTTTCTACCCTAAGAAACATCTTTCCTTGGGCCGGGCCCTCCAGACAAACAGGGTCCCCCAAGACTGGGAGCACCGACCAGGGTTTCTTGCAGATTGGGTGGCCTTTCTCATCTGACCCAGCCGAGACGTAAGAGCAGGACCCAGGGGAATTCCCGGTCACCCCAGCGCCGCGCGAGCGATAAATGAACAGGCCCGTGACGTTGCCGGACGACGTTGGCGTCAGAGGCCACGGGCTCGCCGTGCAGAGGCGGCGGGCTCGCGGGTATCCCGGCTCCTTTCGGTTCCCTGGATCCCGGAGAGGGGAGCCTTGGAGTCTTGCCCAAGATTTTACCAAAAAGGCAGACTCGTGCCCGTCCTTCTTTGGTCTGGGTTTGTCCTGTCTGGGCGATGGGGCTGCTGATGGATTTCCCCAGTGAGGACGGCCAACATCCTTACGGAGAGGTCCAGGAGAAGACAGTCACGCCTGGATTCTCCCGGAGGCTCTTGGGGCACCTCATAAACTGGTGGCTGTGTCCTGAGCCCTGCCTCCTGGGAGGCTGCTGAGTGCAGAGCACAGAGATGTGTCCACACGACACTGGGGCAGCAGGACTGTCCTAGGCAAACCAGGCCATGTGATCGCCCTGCATATGCTTTATTCTTCTTGGGGGGCGGGGGGGCGGCGGAGCACAGGGTCAGGAAGTTTTCCCGAAGAAACTCAGCTTGCAGCGCTGAGGTTCTGCCGGGAGCTGCCCCCCGGGCGCACAGGGAACGTGTGGGTCGAGGAGGAAAGACGCAGATGAACACGTCCACACGCCTGGGGGTGGTCACGGCCGTTTCACAGCCTGAGACGGACCCCCAAGGAAGCGCAAGGCCCTTGGATCATCAGGGCCGCGACACTCTGAAGGAACCAGGGCTGAATTTGTATTGTGAGTCTCAGCTCATCACCAAGCATTTAAAATAATAATATGGGGCATTCCCTGGCCGTCCAGTGCTTAGGGCCCCACACTGTCAACGCCGCCGAGGGCCCGGTTCAATCCCTGGTCGGCAAACTAAGATCCCGCACGCCGCCCAGCGTGGCCAAATAAATAAATAAAATTCATGACAACCAGACAGATCATGGGGAGGATTTTGAGATGCAGAGAAATATCAAATCGCCGTGTCGTGCACCAGGAGCTAACAGGGCTGTCGGTCAATCGTGATTCAAAAAACAACCCAAAAAACTGATAAAGAGATCAGATTTGTAGTCACCAGAGGCAGGGGGTGGCGGGAGGGGAATAGGATAAAGGCAGCCAAAGGGTACCAACTTGCAGCAGAAGACGATAAGTACCATGGACGTAACGTACAACGTGATGGTGAACGCTGCTGTCCGTTACATAGGAAACCTGTCAAGGGAGTAAATCCTAAGACTTATCGTCACGAGGAGAAAAGTTTTCTATTTCTTTAATATTCTAGCTATACGAGATGATGGATGGTCACTGAATTTATCCTGATAATGATGTATGTGAGTCAAACCATTATGCTGCACACAGTGCACTTATACAGTGCCCTATGTCTAAAAGACATCCCCAAAAGACTGAGAATAAATGATATCAATACTAACAAATAACTGCCCAGCACCAATTGCCCGTTGGGCCCTTAACAGCAGCCCCCCCTTACTCTCCCCAGTGGCTGAAGGTTGTAGGGCTATTTTCACCTCTTTTGCACGTAGGTGACCACTGGGCGGTAACCAGCTTGGTGACCGTGTGACCGTGACCCAGACCCCGGTTTTCCGTGTGTGTGCAATGAGGGCTGGGGCCAGCGCCGCACTCTCAAAGCTTCCCACGGAGGTGCCCCTGCCAGCAGAGAGGGGACGCGCTGCTCCCGGGAGCTCGGAGCATTGGCGGGATCAGTCGCTCCCAGGGCTCTGAAGTCTTTGGTTTTATTATAAATGTTTGTTTAAATTTCGCGTTCTCCTTCACGGATGCCTGTGTTTGTTTTAATAAAAAGATAATGTTGAAAATTATTTACAGTAAGAGAAACAGGTTCTTGGAAAGGGTGTCCTGCCATCCTCTGTAGACCCTGGACTGCCAAGCCCAGCAAGGGGCCTGGGGCAGCTCTAAGGCTCTTCCCAGGCTTGATCTGCCGGGATCTCCCGGGGGGTCTCCCGGGATCTCCTTGAATCTGCCGGGATCTCCCTGGATCTGCCGGGATCTCGCCGGATCTCCCTGGGTCAGATCTGGCTCTGCAGTGCTGAGGCTGTGACAGGGGGCTGAGGGATGGCCCCGCCATCCTGACCGGGACTCTCAGTCCCTGTCTTCATGTTTCCCGAGGAGGAGTCCCAGGGCCTCTCGGGGTTTGCAGGAGAAATGAGCCTGACGGCTAAAGATAAAAGAAAGGGCAGGAAAGTCCATGTGTAAACGTCAGGAGGATAAAATGCTTGGGAGCAAGAAAGGGGGAAATCCACCTGGAGAGGAACAAGGGTACGATGGGGCCTCCAACAGGGAAATGTGTTCCCATCTTCAAGCTGCCCTTTACACTGTGAACCACAAGGAATGTTCCAGGGAGCTTGGAAGGTGATTCAGAAATTCCTCGGGGGGCGGGGGGAGGCCCGGGGCTGGGTCCCCAGGGTGTTGTGAAACAGGCTTGGATAACTTTCAGTTAAATCCACCACTTCCCCTTCCCCGCCCCCCTGGCCCGATGGCCTTGTGAGGCCACTTCCCTCTCAGCAGCCTGCGTCCACACCAGGCCGGTGCGGGCAGGGAGACAGGAGGCACCGGGAGGCGGGAAAGGAGGACCCGGGGCCCGGCAGCTCCAGGGAGAAGTGTGGCCGGGCAGTCTCTCCGGCAGACCTGCCTCCTCTGCTTCTGATCCGTTCGTTCCCTGTCCTCCTGTCGAGGAGCCTCCAACTTCCCTGTGATCATCCGGCCAGGCAGCAGAGGCATAAGCAGTGAGTAGATTGAAAATAACCAGGCTTTAGGCAAGACCTGTGACACCTCTGGTCCATCAGGGTCAATCGTATGAAATGAGACCCCAAGACAGGAGAAAGGGCTGGACGGCAATCCAAAGATGAGCTCAAGAGACAGAGTTTACTCTTTATAGGACAGCCGCAGAGGGCAGGGTTGCGGCTCGGTCTCCTTTGTAGCTCACACGCGCCTTGCCTGGAGAGGTGCTTGGCTTTACTTTGTTGTTTTATGTTTTACGAATTCCAGCACCAAAGAGTTCATTCCAGTTTGCAGGTTAAGAACCGGGAGCGAGGCTGCCACCTGCCGGCCAACTTGTGAATCACACTCTCAGGGGCCTCCTAGCCTAAGCAGCCCTTCATCCTTCGTCCACTGGGATCACCTGCTACTTAAATTTTTTTGATTCTCACTTGAGACATCCTAGGCTCCTAGCAGAGAAGCCAAAAGTCCCGGGAAGCTGGTCAGAGAAAAAGGCCTTTGAAGGTAGTGGAAGCTTGTTTGGTTCAGGGCCCTCCTGTCTCCCCGGGATCGTCTTCCCCCTCCTCTGAGAAGCACCCACTATGTGCCAGGCGCTGGGCTGTAGACTCGGGGCTTCCCAGGGCCAGGGGACATGTGGGCGCTGGATAGGGTGCAGGAGGCCGGCACAGCAAAGAGCACTGGGGGCTCAGGAGGGAGGCTCCCCTGCAGGAATCCGGGACAGATTTACCTGAGCTACTGCACACGCTGACGAGCGGGACCACACGGAAGTGGACAGACTTCTGGCACCAGCTGCTGCGTAACGAGTCGCCCCAAGCTCAGCAGCTTGAACCCGCAGCAGTCACTGACTTTTCTCTCTCGTGGTTCTGGGGTTTATGAGCTCAGCTGCATAGTTCTTCCTCAGACCATACATGTGATGCAGTCAGGTGATGCTTAGCTGGGCTCACAGGGGGACTCTCCTGCTCACGTGGCCGGCGGCTGGTGCTGGCTGGCGGCTGGACTGTTAGCGGGGACCCCCACGTGTAAGCTCGCCAGGCGGCCAGGCGGGGCTATGAGGGCGGGCAAGTGTCCTGGGAGAGAGGAAGCCAGGGGGAAGCTGTCTGGCCTTTTGCCAACCAGCCTCAGAAAGCGCAGAACAGAACCCTACCCCCCCTCCACCCGCCGCGTGCTCTGCTGACAGCCTCAAAGCCCCACCCAGTTTCAAGGAAAGTGGACACAGACCCCGCCTCCTCATGTGCACCGTGGCAAGGTCCTAGAAGAGCATGTGGGATGGAAACACAGCCCTTTTGGGAAAAGACAGTCTCCAGAGGTGGGTGGGTCACTCCAGGTGGATCCCCTCAGCTACGCTGCATTCAGAGATGCATTTCCTAAGCAAGCAATTTCTGCAGATGGGGTGTTGCCAAGAAGAAACACGAGGGTTTACAAGTATCGGCTGAGCCGTCCTCACTAAGGCTTGCAAAAACCTTTCTCTGAAAAGGAGCCTCAGAGAAAGAGGTGGATGCTCTCCCGAGGGGGTGTCGGGGACTCTGGCTGGCGGCCAGCGTCGACCAAGGCAAGGGAGTAGTGGCCTCTGGGGGAGGGGGGCCCGTGCCGCGAGGTTCTGCCGAGACGGACTCCCAGAGGGAGAAGAACCCAGTGGGTGTCACCCCAGCCAGTGGCCAGGTAGAGCCAGCGACTCCGCCCCGCTGAGTCTTCTCAAGCAGCCAGGGGCAGAGCGCAAAGCGGGAAGCGCCCGGTAAGGAGAGACCGCAGCACAGCGAGAGAGATGCGGTATGGCCGTGGTCACGTGGAAGCTCCCTGTGTAGGTGTCGCACTGGCGCCGGGGGCGGTCCTCGTGCCGAGTGCGACCCTGCCCGGAGGGCTGACACGGCCCGCCGTGAGAAGGCAGGACGGCCCCCGCAGTGCCGCGGGGAGCGAGAGATCCAGGCCCACGGCGGAGCGCGAGCGCCCACGGGCTGGCTGGGGGCAGGCCTGGACGCCCAGGACCCTCGGTGTCAGCCACCAGCCTTCAGGGAAGGATGGCTGAGCCTGCTTCAAAGGCCGGCCGAGCCGGGATGGCGAGGTCGAGCGTGGCCGTCTGGGAAGGGGGATGGGGGCGGGGCTGGCCCTCGGCAGTAGGCGAAGGTCTCGGAAACAAGCTTCCCGAGGCACCGCGTTTGGGCCCCGAGACCCAAGGGAAGGGGACCGCGGCTCCTCTCTCTGCGGGGCCTGGGGCCCAGCCTGCAGAAGACTGGTCCAGCTCTCTCTCCAGGACGCGGAATGCTACCGCCCATCGCCTGTGTTTTCCACTTTAGAGCACTGGCGGGCATCACCCGAGCCCCCTGCGGGCAGCTTTATGCTACTTTAGGAGGATTAGGTTGATTCTTCGTAGTCTGGGCTGCACAGACGTGGCCCCAGCCAAAACTTCCTTTGCAGCAAAGGGCTACAGAGAAGCATGAAGTTGGGGACAGAATTGTGTCTTGGTCGACTTCTGCACGTCCAGTGCCTGAGATAGTATCTGGTCATAGTGTAAAAAGGAAAGAAAAAAAAAAAGAAAGAAAGAAAGAAAAGGAAAGAAGGAAGAAGAACAGAGTCAGACTTTTTAAAGAAAAGAAAAGAAAAAAACCGTGCCTGGTGTGCCAGTCACACCTGATCTGGTCAGTTCAGGAGAGCCAGAGGAGTTCTGGAAACATCCATGACCCAGACAGACAGTATATGCTGAGTCAAAAAAGAAAAACACACACAGTATGATTTCATATGTATAGTTAAAATAGCCTATGCATGTAGAGTGTATAACATGGTAAAAGCATAAAGAGGTGTATGGGAATGGTTAATGCCAAGTGCAGAACAGTGTCCCCTCTGTGGGGAGAGAGAAATTCAGGAGGCGAGGAGCTTAAACTATGTTCTCGCACTGCTTTATTTCTTACACTGTGTGGTGTTCACAGGTGTGATGGTTAAATTTATGTGTCAGCTTGACTGGGCCACGGGGTGCCCAGATGTTTGGCCAAAATTATTCTGGGTGCTTTTTGGATGAGATTAACATTGAAATTAGTAGACTGAGTAAACCAAATTGCCCCTCCCTAATGTGGGTGGGCCTTGTCCAATCAGCTGAAGACCTGGATAGAGCAAAGGGGCTGACCCCGCCCCCCTCCCCTGAATAAGAGAGCATCCCTCCTGCCTGGCCGCCTTCAAACTGTGACGTCAGCTTCTGCCTGGGTCTCAAGCCTGCTGGCCTTCAGACCAGAATTATCCCATCAGCTCACCTGGTTCCCAGGTCTTCAGACTCAGACCGGAACTAAACCGTTGGCTTTCCTGGGTCTGCAGGCTGCCAGCTCCCCCGGCAGAACTTGGGACTAGCTGTCATAACTGCCTGAGCCAGCTCCTTGTAATGAGTCAGTAAATAAATGAATGAACGAATATCCCATTAGTTCTGTTTCTCTGCAGAACCTTGACGGATGCAACAGGCGTGTTCGCTATATTGCTTTCCATACCTTTGGCGTGTCTACAATATTTCAGTCACATTTTAAATTAATAAATGATGAACGACGGTTAAGATGTCAGATGCTATAGAGATCAGGTAAAATGAGAGCTGGAAAACGCGCGTAAGATTTAGCTTTCAGGAGGCCAACGGTTGCCTTTGCTGGAGTGGCTCAGCACCGTGTCCAGAGCGGAGGCCTGATGGTGACGGGCGGTTGGTGGTAGGGAGCACGCGCACCCTTGAAGGAGGTTAGCCACGAAGCGAAGGGGAGCTCTGGTCTGCTGCCAGGATGGGGGGCAGAGGAGAAGGAGGGGCTTAAAAAGGAGTGGCTTCCCTTCTCCCAGGGCCTTCCACACTAATTCTGTCGGAATTGTTGGAGTCTCTGGTGTTCCTTTGGGGGACGATTCCAGTAAAGCTCCTGGAAGACTTAACTTGCATCCCTGGGCTGTACAAAATGATCTTTAAAATATCTAGCCACAGAGGCAAATACTCCAGATGTCGGCTTCCTTGGTAGCGGCTTCCCAAAGAGTGTAACACCAACCCATCTCATGGAAAAGGAGACGGTAAAGCCATAATTATCCCGTGAGCCCCGGGTCCAAAGGGTGCATCAGACCCACAATAAATTTAGCGGAAAGTTCATTTTTTTCCTTTTTTAGCCGGTTGCGTAGTTGAATCTGGCTGATGAAGTGTTGCTAATGGTTTCTCGGTTTAGGTTCTAGGGAATGGGTAGCAAGGAGCTGAGCAAGCCACAGAGGCTGGGAGGACATGCTGCCGGTCCACCTCACTCTTCCCAGAAACACGGTCTGGGTTGTAGTCTAATTTCTTCTTGGTCTCATCAAAGGAGCCCGAGCCGGTGGGGGGGGGGGAGATGCTGAGCTGGGCTATTTCTTCCCACCCCCTCCCAGACGGATGGCAAGGTTTTTCCGACACTCCATTCTCCCTAGGGTTCTGCCTGCTGGCTATGGGGAGAAAAGTGCCAGCAGGGGTCAGCAGTGTCCCACGTGTGGCTGGAGCCACCCACCACCGGCCACCTGGGCTAGGGGTCCTGGCTGGTCCAGGCAGACGGGAGCTGGAGGTCCGCTTCCTGTAGGGACCTCGGCATCTCTGAGCGTCGCCGGCTCAAGCCTCCCCTCCCTGAGTGGGGGACAGGGGGACGTCCATTCAAGGACCGACTGACAGGGGAGTGGATGTGTGACCCAGACATCAGCGATGCTGACTCACTGCGCGGTTTTCTCCTGGGAGGTTTGCACGTGTATTGACATGTGCAATGCCGTGTGTGGGTTGGACGTCAGAGATGTGTGTGTTGGATTTGCCCCATGAGCTTTTCTCAGAGACCCGGGGTTCCTGGCTGGGTACTCGCGCTCTCCATGAAGACTGGCAGTCCGCATGGCCGTGCGGGGCTCCCTCGAGGCCTGCCCGGTCCACGCCACCCCCACACACTCAGCTGGGAAGGCGATTCTGCATCCCAGCATCCGCAGGACGACATCTCTGCGGCCGAAGCCACACGGAGCGAGCTTAGCTCTCGTCTCCAGACTCACCCTCGCCCTCGGCCTCACTGCCCGCCTCCTCCCAGCTCCGGTCGCCCCTGACCCCTCGGGTCCACGCTGCTGCCCCGCTTCCCCGCGCCCTGCCCCCGGCACCGCTTCCCAGCCTCCCCGCCCCGGTGTGGGAGCCCCCAGCGAACCAGCTGGGCCAAGGGGACAGCTGCACGGCCGGCAGCAGCTTCGGGCTGGAAGAGGGTCCAGTCTGTGCTGAGACTCTAGGCCCAGCGCTTTCCAGGCGGCCTCCACGCACGGCCAGGACAGGCAGATGCCCCGTTTTCCCGCCTGCAGGAAGGAGGACCCGGCTTTGCCCGGCACCTGGCCTGCCCTCCCTGGAGTAGAGTTACGGCCGCTGATCTAGGCAACAGGTGCGCGTGGGCGTTCCAGCTGCCGCAGGGCACATCTGCACCCGGGGAGAAGGCTGCAGCAGCCGTGGGGACACCCCGGAGGTGGGGGAGCCCAAAGGGCCAGGGGGAGAGAAATGCGGGGGAACTGGTATCAGCGCTCATAGAGCATCCCCCTCCCAGGATCCCAATGTGGGACCCATGGCCGAGCTGCCCAAAGCAGCCTCACTGGCCCTGCAGCTCGGGGGGTTGGAGGCCTGCGTCCTCTCGTCTCACTGCCCAGCCCCTCTGGCTGTAGCCAGCTGCTCTCCCCCCGCACGGCGGGCTCCGCTCAGCCTTTGCAGGCTGCACCCAGGAGGCTCTCGGCAGCTCGCCTAGAAAATGGGGAGGGAGGTACTGGAAAGAAGGCTCTTCGTACATGCAAACACTTCTGGCCACGTTAGTGCCTCAAACTACAGTCAAATAAATGCAAGGGGGGACATTTGGGGCTCCCAGTCTGAGCCAATGATTCACCGACATCGTCTCATCAAATCCGCCCAACATCCCCGCCAGGTGTGCATTGTCAGCATCCTCTGTCTCCCAGGGGACAGACCCAGGTTACGGGCACACAGCGAGGTTGCAGTGAATCTGAGGCTTGACTACAGCCCTGACCCCAAAGCTGTACTCTGTCCACTAGGCACCCTGCCCGAAACCTCCCATTTCCTGGTACATCCCACACCGGGGCCCCATCCCTTCCTCCCGTGGAGGGCATTCCTTGCGCCCCTGCCTCCGTCACCTCCGTTCACCACAGCCAAAGTCACCTCTACAGCCTCGTCACCCGGGTCACTTGGCAGCTCATGCCCCTAACACCTCCTGTCACCCACCCACCACGAAAGTGGACCTCGCGGCCTCCAAATCCTTGGGGGCCACGCCCAGCACCCACGGACCGTCTGGGCGATGGTTTCCACACCCAGCCTTCCCCTCCCCGTGTCCAGCCTGCTCCTCGCAGCCCTAACTCACCCAAAGCTCTTTCTCTCTTTCCTCTACCTCCACGTTTCAGTGTCCCCATGTCCCTCCTTTTCCTTCTCAAGAAATTTTTCTTTTTTTTGGCCGCACTGTGCGGCTTGCGGGATCTTAGAACCCCGATCAGGGATTGAACCCTGGCCCTCAGCAGTGAAAAGCGCCAAGTCCGAACCACTGGACCGCCAGGGAAGTCCCACAAGACACTTCTTAAGGTGTTAAGAATATTTACTGATAGAAGAAAATGTTCACAGAATATACTACGAGTATCTTACCATCTTACCTGTCATTATGTAATTCCTGAATACATTCTCCTTGTGAAAAAACCCCCAGCGACTCAAACATACGGAAAGAATTAACAATGCCCTGGGTGACTCTTCCCCAGAAGCAACCACTGCTATCAGTTTGGAGACTTTCCAGAGTTCTCTAAGAACGTATTTTCATACAGGTATAATGCACATAGAAATATATAGTTTTGTGGGGCATCTTTTGACATAACTTGGATCAGAGTGTGCTGGTTGTTTTGCAACTTTGATTTCTCTTAGTGCATCCTCAATATTAAGACTCCATGATCGTGTCATGTCCATAAATAGCTCATATGTAAGTAAGTCCTGGGTGGAGAAATGCTATTCCTTACTGGGACCTTGAGAGTCAAGCTGGGGCTCTGCTTTCTGTCCTGTGGGCAAAACTGGCTACACAATCTATGGGGGCCTGTGCGAAATAAAAATGTGGAGTCCCTTGTTTAAAAACTTGGTAAGAGGGCTTCCCTGGTGGCGCAGTGGTTGAGAGTCCGCCTGCCGATGCAGGGGACATGGTTTTGCACCCCGATCCGGGAGGATCCCACATGCCGCGGAGCGGCTGGGCCCGTGAGCCATGGCCGCTGAGCCTGCGCGTCCGGAGCCTGTGCTCCGCAACGGGAGAGGCCACAACAGTGAGAGGCCCGCGTACCGCAAAAAAACAAAAACAAAAACAACAAACAAACAAAGAAACAAAAAAACTTGGTAAGAATTTGAAGGGGGCAACAGCAAAGCATTAAACCAAACACGGGGTCCCGTGTGACTGTGCACGTGCCCATGAAGTTGGCCGGCCTGTGGGTGGTTTGAATCAATGCGTCCTCTGTCCCCACAGTGGACATTCCTGCCTCGGCCTCCACCTTGGGCCGTGTCCCTGGATTCTGCACCCAGCCTTCCCCGCTGCACTCTCTCTCCAAGGCCAGAGTCCTGGGCAGTCTTCCGCCAGCACAAGCAAACTCCGGCAGTCCATGCCTGCCGGTCAGCATTGCCCTGGGGGCCCCCCAAAAGAGCGGGGGTGGGGGGGTGGCAATGACACCTCCCCTGTGCCTCAGGGGAAAGTCTTGCGGGAGATTAGAGAGCACCAAACTACCAAGCTGCATGTCCTGAGCCGCGTGTCCTTAGCGGTGAGTTGCTGACCTTCTTGGCACCTTGGTTTCGTATGTGTTGAAGGAGAGGGTGGGATTCGACAGCCTTCCAGACCACACCCAGCTCTGAAAGTCTGTATGTAAGTGACTCTAAGAGACCAGAATGGTAATAACTCACGCATTTACCATACGCCACTTACATGCTCATCTAATGCTTGGGACAGGCCTACAAGGCAGGCGGTGTCATTCCCACTTTACAGACAAGGGAGTCGAGACTCATTAAAGCAACTGAGCAAAGAAGTGTCTGGGGTGAAGCACGTGTTCTAGAACATGGTTGTGGTCATGGCTGCACAACTCGGTAGCTTTAGTACAAATCATGGACTCGCATACTTACAAGGGGTGAATTTTATAGTATGTCAGTTATACTCCAAAAAAGCCATTAAGAAGGGAGAAAGAAAGAAACGTGCAGCAGCTGCTGAGTGACAGAGCCCCTCCCCGGGCCCCACATGGTCTCCAAGCTCCCCCTTTCCTCTGCGGATCTGCATGGCACCAGGGCACGTGGCCTCGGGTGCCAGGCTGTCGGGATGCAAGTCCCGGCTCCAGCACTGACCGGCTGGGGACCCAGGCAAGATCTCAACCTCAATTTCTTCACCTACGAAATAGAGACAAAAATGAGACGGATGTTAAGGGCTTAGACTAGTAGTCAGTACCCAGCAAGAGCTCTGTAAGTCGGACTGTTATTATCTTCTCGGGGCTGCTCCAGCCAGAGCCAGCCTCCTGAAAGGGAAGCATGTCTCCCTGCCCACCCCATTCCTACCCTGCTGGCTCCTTCCAGAAGCACCCCTCTGGAAAAACCATCTTTGGAAAAACACCGTGACTGGCTATCAGCATGGTTCATTTCCTGGTGATAGAAAGGGAGAAAAGGCATCTTCCCCATAAGGCAAACCTCACTATACTGAAACATGCAGCCCAGTGCCAGCTCTTCCTCACAGACCGTTCCTCCCGGGTCCTTGTCTAGACCATCAACACAGGGGCCCGGCACCCTGAGGCCAGGGTAGCCACATGGGGACAACTGCCACACCCACACCCCCCCATCCCACTCCCGTGAGGCTCCTTGCTGGTTAACAGATCAAGCCACAGAGGATGAGGGCTGTTAGTAGACAGTCAGATTTCTATCGCTCAAAAGCAAGTTTTCTCAAACCACCAATGGCATTTTTCACAGAACTAGAACAAAAAATTTCACAATTTGTATGGAAACACAAAAGACCCTGAATAGCCAAAGCAATCTTGAGAAAGAAAAACGGAGCTGGAGGAATCAGGCTCCCAGACTTCAGACTATACTACAAAGCTACAGTAATCAAGACAGTATGGTACTGGCACAAAAACAGAAAGATAGATCAATGGAACAGGATAGAAAGCCCAGAGATAAACCCACACACATATGGTCACCTTGTCTTTGATAATGGAGGCAAGAATATACAATGGAGAAAAGACAGCCTCTTCAGTAAGTGGTGCTGGGAAAACTGGACAGCTACATGTAAAACTATGAGATTAGATCACTCCCTAACACCATACACAAAAATAAACTCAAAATGGATTAAAGACCTAAATGTAAGGCCAGAAACTATCAAACTCTTAGAGGAAAACATAGGCAGAACACTCTATGACATAAATCACAGCAAGATCCTTTTTGACCCACCTCCTAGAGAAATGGAAATAAAAAAAAAAATAAACAAGTGGGACCTAATGAAACTTCAAAGCTTTTGCACAGCAAAGGAAACCATAAACAAGATGAAAAGACAACACTCAGTATGGGAAAAAATATTTGCAAATGAAGCAACTAACAAAGGATTAATCTCCAAAATTTACAAGCAGCTCATGCAGCTCAATATCAAAAAAACAAACAACCCAATCCAAAACTGGGCAGAAGACCTAAATAGACATTTCTCCAAAGAAGATATACAGAGTGCCAACAAACACATGAAAGAATGCTCAACTTCACTAATCATTAGAGAAATGCAAATCAAAACTACAATGAGATATCATCTCGCACCAGTCAGAATGGCCATCATCAAAACATCTACAATAAATGCTGGAGAGGGTGTGGAGAAAAGGGAACCCTCTTGCACTTTTGGTGGTAATGTAAATTGATACAGCCACTATGGAGAACAGTATGGAGGTTCCTTAAAAAACTACAAATAGAACTACTATATGACCCAGCAATCCCACTACCGGGCATATTCCCTGAGAAAACCATAATTCAAAAAGAGTCACGTACCGCAGTGTTCATTGCAGCTCTATTTACAATAGCCAGGACATGGAAGCAAGCTAAGTGTCCATTGACAGATGAATGGATAAAGAAGATGTGGCACATATGTACAATGGAATATTGCTCAGCCATAAAAAGAAATTTGAGTTATTTGTAGTGAGGTGGATGGACCTAGAGTCTGTCATAGAGAGTGAAGTAAGTCAGAAAGAGAAAAACATTTCTCTAACATAGCATAATGGTGGCCATTATGCTAACACATATTATGGAATCTAAAAAAAAAAAAAAAAAGTTCTGAAGAACCTAGGGGCAGGACAGAAATAAAGACACAGACGTAGAGAATGGACTTGAGGACACGGGGAGGGGGAAGGGTAAGCTGGGACGAAGTGAGAGAGTGGCATGGACATATATACACTACCAAATGTGAAATCAATAGCTAGTGGGAAGCAGCCGCATAGCACAGGGAGATCAGCTCGGTGGGTGCTTTGTGACCACCGAGAGGGGTGGGATAGGGAGGGCGGGAGGGAGGGAGGTGCAAGAGGGAGGAGATATGGGGATATTTGTTTACGTATACCTGATTCACTTTGTTATACAGCAGAAACTCACACACCACTGTGAAGCAATTATACTCCAATAAAGACGTTAAAAAAAAAAAAAAAGCGTGTTTTAGAACATGGAGCGTATACCCGAGGGGATGTGACGCAGGTGGGATGGGGCGGGGCCAGGGTATGTATGAGATGTGTTTTCTGTTTGATAATCATGCTCCTGCTGGCAAACGCTCGGCACCACGTAACACACCTTCTCTTCGGCTCCCTCACTGAACGCTCACCCAGGCCTCGGTAGGCGGTCGTGTCCCCTGGGTGTCTCCCCGCTCACGGATGAGTATGTGCTTCGGCAAGGGCCCCGCCAGAGTGTGGACTCAGGTCCTCTGACACCCAGTGGTTTTCCACTGTTCTTCCGAGGAGGAAGCCAGAGGCTCCCTCTAACGACGTTTATTAAAGGCTCAAGAAATAAAGTGATGTACTGTGCTCCCATCCCTGCCTTACAGATGGCTCGACGCGCCTGACAGGAGCGGGAAGGTGCAGACAGACCCTGGCGGGCCACATGGGATGTGGGAGCTCTGACAGTGCAAACTCCTGGATCCCAAACGTGAAACAGAGTAGCATCGGTCCTCAGAGCTCAGGCTGGCAGGAAATGGGCAGGGGCCCCAGGAAATCAGGCCAGGCCCGGAAATGCTACTTGCTGAGTTGCTTGCTGGGGCTCCCAGAGCATCTCAACTCAAGCCAGGTCTGAGACCACGGGGTGACAACAGGCTCCTGGGCTGATTTTTTCAAACCTATTTGTCACGTTGACATTAATCCTCTCGTTAACAATCTCCTACCCTGATTCAGGATGGGCTCTAAGCCGAGGATGGAGGAGGGAACCAGGGGCAGCTGTCGGGCTTAAGGAGTCACAGGGGGGTCAGCAGGGCCTGGAGGCCGCTTCGCGGTGGGGTGGGGGGTTGATCCCGAGCCTGCATCTTACCGTTTCCCTGGTGACCAGCGCCTCCAATCTCCTCTCCCGGTGGCCAGGCCCTTGCCTTTACTGCTTATTGATTTTCACATTTAAGGAAAAACCATTTGCTTGATTTAGAGCAACAGAGTCATCACTGTGTTCGGAGGAAAACTGCTCACAGGCAGGCAGTTGGCAGAGGCCTCTCCTGGGCTGGGGGGGACCCTACTTCCCACCCAGGCAGCCCTGCGTCCACGGTCACTGTGGCTTCTCTCTGCCACCCTGTCCCACCACCTTGTCTCTCAGGAGCTGTCACTGCCTCTGCCCTTCAGCACAACTAGAGCTGGTCTGTTTATCCCCTGCCCACCCTCCTACCTGTCCATATGCCAGCGTGTTTATCCAGACACACGTCAACTGCTGCAGGTCTGTGACTGGGACATTTGGAGCAGGGTCGGGGGACTGGTATGATCAGCCATTCATGAATGGGAGAGGAATACTGATCTCACGGTGGAAGAGATTTAACCCTTACAAAACCATGGCTTGGGACTTCCCTGATGGCGCAGTGGTTAAGAATCCACCTGCCAATGCAGGGCACACGGGTTCGAGCCCTGGTCCGGGAAGATCCCACATGCCACTGAGCAACTAAGCCCATGCGCCACAACTACTGAGCCTGCGCTCTGGAGCCCGCGAGCCACAACTACTGAGCCCTCGCACCACCACTTCTGAAGACCACGGGCCTAGAGCCCGTGCTCCGCAACAAGAGAAGCCACCGCATTGAGAAGCCCGTGCACTGCAATGAAGAGCGGCCCCCGCTCGCCGCAACTAGAGAAAGCCCTTGTGCAGCAACAAAGACCCAACGCAGCCAAAAAAGAAAGAAAGAAAGAAATTAGAAGAAGAAAACCATGGCTTTCGCCTTCTTCCCCATTCAGCACCCAAGGCACAGCATCTTCCTGCCATTACCAGTATGGGTGGGGCCCCGTGTGCAGCCTCACCGTGGACCAGAGAGCAGTTCAGTCTCTGAAACTGCTTCGCAAGCCTGCTGTGTAATCCTTGGTCCCTAGACCGAGGAGGTGAGGAACTCAGCCGGCCCACCCTATGAGCCCTCGAGAAAGGACAGTGTTTCCTCCGAGAGGACCAGGCTCCCCTTTGCAGGCCGAGGAGCCTGTGAAAAGCAAGAGCGATTCCAGTTAGCACATGGCTGAATGCCACGCTGGATGCAGGGCTGCGTGACTCAGAGATCAAAATAATAATTAATGTTTACTGAGTAGTGCCAGGCACTATTCTGAGTGTGCCACCTAGATTATGACACGTACTCTTACCAGCAATCGTAGCAGATGGCAACTGTCATGACCCCAGTTTACAGATGAAGAAACTGAAATGGTCAGAGGTTAAAGAATCCATTCTGGTTCCCATGGCTGACGAGAAGCAGATCGAGGATGTGAACCCAGGCAGTCTGCCTTCGAGCCCACACTTCCAGCCACTGTACCCACAGGGCAGGGACTCGCCCCCTGTGTCCCTCTGAGACAGACCCCTCCCCCGCAAAGAAACGGCAGCTCATTCCTTTCAAGGACAGAAACCATATAGAAACCCTTTTCCCTGGTTAGTTGGGAACTTCCTCAACGTCACTGCTTGTCCACTGTCTAGTGTCCCTTTATCACCCATTTAGGTCCACAGCCACTGTGACCCTACTGACTGACTGGACGGGGGTGGGCAGGACTCTGCTGACCCTGCTCCCCTCGGGTTGACCCGTTGCTGGTGAAACTTTGGGAAACCTCCCAGGGAGTTGGCCCCGGAAATAATCAATCATGTTTGCAGGCTGGAGCTGGCGACGCCTCTGGTCCCAGTCCGGTGGGTCCTTGGTCGCGCTGCCGCCTTTCTCCCGGAGCTCGAAGCCTGCTCCAGAAGCCCAGGCACCTGACCTCCTCTGCCCTGTCCCGGGAGGCAGGGTCAGTGGAGGCCGCACTGCCCAGGCTGCACTAGGTTCTGGCCGAGGCCCCACTTCCAGCCCCTCTCTCTGGGTCTGGTCTTTTCTTCTCCCCCTCCCTCCTCCCCCTCCCAGGCCGTAGAAGGAGAAAGGGCCCGTGGCAGGGTCGCAAGGTCGGACAAAGCCCCACGCATTTTACTGAGCACCTACTATATGCCCGGCCCTTCTGGGGTCTCCCCTGCCCTCTGCATCCGCGTCCCAACCCAGAAAGCGGAACAGAACAGAGAGGAAGGAAGGGGGCGCGGGCGGAAGCGGGTGGGAAGGCCCGGCCGACCCCTCTGTCCGCGCTCTTAAGAACTGCCGGTCGGCGGCAGCCCGAGGGCGCGTGGGGGTGGGGCCGGGCCTGGAAGCGGCGGGTCCCGGCCGAGGAAAGGCTTGATTGTGCGGAGGCTTCCTGCCCCGCCACCCAGCTCCGCCTTTCTGCGGCCGCGGAGGCGGGACGGAAGGCGAAGGCAGGAAAGGGTTACGGGAATAGCTTTCCAATGACAAAGTCTGGAAGGGCCCGGCGCCTCCGCCCCTCTGCGGGTTCAACTGGCACAGCGCGGGGGGAGCGGGGCGCTCGGCGGCGCAGCCTCCGCCCCCGGCCCGGGGAGGCGGCCGGCGTGTGCCCGGGGCAGCGGGTCACCAGGCTCCGCCCCGCGCCCGGCAGGGGACGCACTTTGTTCGGGATGCCGCCTCGCTCCGCGTCGTGGGGCCCGGGCCGGCGGCGGCCGTAGTGCCACCCGCGACCGGAGCGCGGACGCCGAGACTCCGGGGAGGGGGGGCGAGCAGCGCGGGAGCCAGAGAACTTTCTCCTCGCGCCGTGGGCCTGGCCGGCGCCGTCGGGATGCGTGGACCCGGGGCCCCGGGGCGCAGGCGCGCGGGTGAGTGGCCCGCGCAGGGACCTGGCGGTCGCGGGGTGGGTTCGAGTCTGATGCTCCCCGCTTTGCGGGACTGGGCTGGCGGGTCCTGCGGGGCAGGAGGGCCCGAGCGCCGGGGGGCGAGCTTGCGCCCGCGGGAGGCTGAGCGTCCCCGCGGGGCTGCGCGTCTGGTCCAGGAGTTGACTCACCATGGGCCACCCAAGTCCAACCTTTCGGAGCCTCGGTTTCCCTTGCCTTGCTGTTGAAAATGTGTTGAGACACCGAGGGCTACATTACACACACACACACACACCCTGCCCACATCTTCTCCTCCCACCCCAGCGCGCGCGCACACACACACACACACACACACACACACACACACACACCCTGCCCACATCTTCTCCTCCCACCCCAGCGGAGCGATCTGAACAGCTGGGCAGGTGACCTTGGCGCACTGTTCCAGAAAACGTTCTCTGGCCCCGGGATGCACCGAGAAGCATCGCACGGGCCCCGGAGGCTGTCCTCCTGGCACGCCTGAGAAAGCTCCCCGGGGCCGCTGGGAGGGAGGGAAAAAGAGAGGGTGGCCGCTCTGGGAGCTCACCTAAGAGTCCCCGGTGCTTGGGCCCTGTGGTCCCTTCTGTTCTCAGAGCCGACAGAAACTGGTCGGAAGATAAAGAACTGACCAGGTCTGCAGGGGGCAGAGAGAGGAGGCAGGATCGGGGAGGCGTGAGTGGGGGCGGTGGGGACGGTGTGCAGCTTTGACGTCCACCCTGCGGAGAGGGTTCCTTGTCCCCGAGCCCAACATGGGAACATCAGCTGGTGAGTCAATGGGACTTTGTTAAGACAGCCCAGGGCGCAGCTGGCGCCGGCTTCTGGGACGCGCCGGATCCCCCTCGATAATGTGCTGTTTATCTGGCTTCCCGTTTCAGTGGTTGGCACACCATTGGCTCGTTCAAATTCAAGCTGAGAAGCCTGCGGCCTTGCTCGCGCTGCAGAAGTAGAGGGTCTGTCTGGGTTTGCATCCTGCCTGCGTTTTGTCCCCCTACTCGGTGTCCCCTGCGACTCTTTTATAACGGGGCTGCAGGACTTCACACAAAGAACCCTCCCCCAAGTAGGCGGAGCTGCCACTAGGCAGACCTGGGCTCCCTTCAGGCCAAAGGCACAGATGACTCCAGCCTGCTTATGAATTTTTTTGTATCCTGCTTTGAATTTGGGTTTGTGTGTCTTTGGGATTAAACCGGGAGAATGAGACAGGGAATCGCAGTGATTGTGAGTTACCTCGCCCGAGATGAGCTTTACAGCGGTCCGTGCTTTCACCAGTGGTTTCTAGGGGAGAGCCGCTGATCAGTTTGTAGTCCTGTATCGGCTTGTGTTGCTCACTTCCTGGATGACCCGCGAGCAGGTCGTTCCTTACTTGTGTACCATGGAGCGGGAAAGAATGGCCAAGGCTTTTCTGAGCTGTGCTGCAGCCTCTAGGGTCTGTTTCCCCGAGCTCCCCAGGTTTAGAGGGAACAGCCCCTACTCTGAACTCCCTCGGGGCAGGTTTCCATTCTGCTTTGTGTTTTTATCTCCCTGTGAGGGCCTTCCTGCCTGCTGTCCTGCCTGACCACGCCCAGCACTCAGCAGGCATCTTTCAAATGTTTGCCAAATTGATACAATTGGGAAAAGAAAATTTCGGTACCACCCAGAGGTCTCCCATCCAACTCCGGTGGGTGCCCATTTATTCTTATTTATGTCTTTCTTTGGGAGTCTGTTTGATTTGCCTCCACCACCATCCCCCTGCCCACCCTTTTCCCCTGCAAACCTGGTCCATAATGAGGTTGATTCGTTCACAGGTGGGCGAGCTTTAAGCATGCAGGCTTTTTCTGGGATCTCCTTGGGAGGTCCTGGCCTGAGCAAACTGAGAACAGGAATGCTGTTTCTCCTCCCCTTCCCAAACCTGGCCCCCTCCTGAGTCCTTGCGAGCCTCTGGTATTAGCCCAGCTTTGGCCCAGTAGGAAAGAGTGGCCTAGAGAAGAAACTGCTCTTGTCCATCTTTTAAAACTTGTCCCTCTCTTCATCTTTCCATTTTCCATCAATGTCACTTCCCTTTTCTTTGAAAGTTCTTTTGAATTCTTAAAGGGTTTGGCCTTTAGAAGCACTGGTCTAAAGAGGTCTTCCCCTCCCAGCCCCTGCCCTGCCCTCCCCTTTACAGCGGGGAATCAAGGCCTACAGGAGGGAGTGGAGGGGCTCAAAGCTGCACAGCTGGGGCTGCGGAAGCCAGCCTAGAACGCAGGGCTTCTGGCTCCCGGTCTAGGGTTCCTTCCCTATCAGCCAATCACTTCCGTGCATCAGAATGTTTCTCTTCCTAGTATCGCCATCCGTAGATCTCAGAAGGCGTTCCATAGCTGTTGGCAAGAGAGAGGAACAGAAACAAGGGGGACGGAGAGCGTCTCTGTCATGGAACCAACCAGCAGCTCTTAGAGTCTAGGGACCACGAAGAGCTGAGAAATGTGTCTATCCTTGGCAAACACGCCATCATTTCTGGCCCCGAGTCACAAAACAATCATTAAAAACACTCCTAGGGCTTCCCCGGTGGCGCAGTGGTTGGGAGTCCGCCTGCCGATGCAGGGAAGGCGGGTTCGTGCCCCGGTCCGGGAAGATCCCACGTGCCGCGGAGCGGCTGCGCCCGTGAGCCATGGCCGCTGAGCCTGCGCGTCCGGAGCCTGTGCTCCTCGACGGGAGAGGCCACAACAGTCAGAGGCCCGCATACCGCAAAAAAAAAAAAACCAAACACTTCTAGTTCCTTCTTCAACTTAAAAAAAAAAAAACCCACCAACTTTTCAAGTGGAAAACACCCCCCCCCACGTGAACAATTTCCTGGGCCTCATCTGTTCCCTCCCCCTCCTAGGAAGGCTGACTCAGGCCTGATTTCCTCCAGGGGCCCTGGGATTTTGCTTTCCAGCTTCCTGTGGCTCTTGAGATGTGAAGGGAGGCAAGATGGCTGAGCCCCAGGTCACTCTGGCCTGCCTGCGGCTGTGGTTCCGTTTCTCTTGCACAGACCGTCATCCCCATCAGATCTGTTTGCCCTACTTGATTCTAGTAAGAGACGCACTAACACACATGAAAAACAAAAGGCGCTCGCTGATGCATGCACCTCCACCAAGGCCCATTAATAACGAGATGTTCCCGCTTCAAGGGGCCCTGAGGCTCTTCTGACGCCCAGTCCTCCGATGCTCTGAAAGCTTTCCTAGGTGGGATTGTTTTCTCAGTTTCTTTTTTTGGATTGTTCACTGCTGGTGTGTAGAAACACAATTGATTTTTGTGTGTTGATCTTGTCGCCTGAAACATTTCTTTATTAGCTCTTTTGGCTTTTGTATGGGTGGATTCTGTGGGATTTTCCATGTGCAGGGTCATGTCAAGCGTGAATAGAGATAATTTTACTTCTCCTTTTCCAGTGCAGATGGTTTTTACTGCTTTTTCTCCCCTAACTGCTCTGGCTGGAACCTCCCATCCAGCGTTGAGTGGCTGGTGAGAGCAGGCAGCCCTGTCTTGCCACTGATCTTAGAGGGAAAGCTTTCAGTCTTCAGTGCTGAGTAGAATGTTTGCTGTGGGTTTTTCATAAATGCTCTTCATCGTGTTGAAGAAATCCCTTCTAATCCAGCTTTTCTAAGTGTATTTTATCATGCAAGCGTGTTGGATTTTTGTCAAATGCTTTTTCTCTGTGTCAGTTGAGTTCATCATGCGTTTTGGTAATTACATTGATTTTCTTATGTTGAAGTACCCTTGAATTCCTGAGAAAAATCCCTCTGAAAGGTTTTTTTAAAAAAAAATACGCAAAATTTCATTTTTTTATTTAAAAAAACTGAAGAAAATTTGACAAAGTGCTAACATTCTGTAGTTGGGTGGGTGGGTGCATGTTTATTATAGTTTTCTTTATAGTTATTGTACTTTAAACAGTTAAACATTTTTATTGTGGTTTAATATATATAACATAAAATTGACCATTTTAATCACTTTTAAGGGTACGGTTCAGTGGCATTAAGCACATTGTTGTATAACTATTGTCACCATCCGTCTCTAGAACTTTTTCATCTTTCCAGACTAGAACTCTGTCCCCAGTGAACAGTAACTCTTCGTCTCCAACCCACCCCCCACCCCCTGGCAACCACCATCCTACTTTCTATGTCCGTGAGTTTGTGAAAACTTTGTAATAACTAGAAAAGTCAGGACTTTGAGGCATTGGAAGTTTAAAGGACCTCACCCCATGTCCAAAGGGAACATCTTAGAGGGATTTTGATTCACATCTTTTTGACTTACAAACGCTCGCTCAACCACTGCCCCTGTGTCAGAGATGTTTGACAAGCCCGGGTGTAGACGTGAGCTGACCCAAGTGTAGACGTGAGCTGATCCAGGTATAGTCATGAACTGACCCAGGTGTAGACGTGAGCTGACCCAGATATAGACATGAAGTGACCCAGGTGTAGAAATGAGCTCACTAGGTGTAGACATGGGCTTACCCAGGTGTCGATGTGAGCTGACCCAGGTATAGACATGAAGTGACCCAGGTGTAGACATGAGCTGACCCAGGTGTAGACGTGAACTGACTCTGGGTCTTCATGGGGCTCAGAGGGCACCAAGGCCACCCCAGTGTGAGCTCCATTTTCCAGCTCAGTGGCTCCATCTTGACGGCCCGTTGGACTCACTGGGGAGCTTTGACCAGGACGGACGGGTCCCTGGGCCCAGCCCCAGAGTGTCGGCTTCCCTTGGTTTGGACACAGCTGCCTCCGTGACTCTGATGCACAGTGAGGGTTACGACCGCTCGGTGGCTGAGCTGATTTCCTCCCTGGATCCCTTGGCTGGTCACCGCTTTCGGTGACGCAACTCCCTCCCCATCTGGACAGTAAAACTGACCCACTTTACATCCCTCCCTGACTTTAAAATCCATTTGTAAATAGAATAAATGCCAACTTCTGTAGAACTAAACTTTCAGAGTTGGAAAGAACCGTGTCACGAAGCCCTATGTTTGCTTTCCAGGTACCACAGGCGCCTCTAAACCATCCCCTCCAGGGTCCCCTGGCTGGGGACCCCCCACGACTGTGTGCTGAAACCATCTGGCTCTGTATGTGAATGCTCTGTCCTACAGGGTTCCTCCTGGGTTTCTCTTTCGTGGGTGTGACTGCCTCTGGTGAAGATACCAGAGGTGAATGGGCTTCACCAAATGCACCCCCACATAAAGTGGGGGGCTAGCAATAAACCACGCAGAGCAAGTGCTATTGCCCCGCATGGTGACAGCCTTTCAGGGTCTGGAAGCAGGTGCCACGCGCTGCCCGGGCTCCTCCTCTGCCCTGTTTCCTTCAGCTCGTCCTCACTGGGTATGGCCTCAAGTGTCTTCTGGGAAGACGGATGATGTCATGGTAAGAATTTGGACCATGAAGTGAGGCAGACTGGGAGTCAAGGTTCAGGTCTTGACTTTGCACGCAAAGTCCTCAGAACGTGATGAATATTCCACACATATTAGCGATTGGAATCATATTCTCCCCACTGGCCTCCGTGCTGTCTGTGGGACCTGGGCGGCCAGAGCACCTGGTGGAGACTCCACTTCTTCCCCAGGGAGAGCTGAATGAAAATGCCTCGCTCCTAAGACACTGTTCCCCAGTCGCCTGATCTCCACCATTCCACCACTCCCCCTCCCATCACAGCGATTCCTGTGATCTGGCCAGGATGGGAAATCCACTCGGAGAGTGATTGGGTCACGTGAGCCCATGGAGCCTGCCCTGGTCCAGGGGCGGTCAGGGTGAGAGTCCCCTCACCCTCCTCGTTGCACTAATCACCCTTAGGACAAGCCGGGGTCCATCTCCATCCGAACAGAGGACGGCTCTCCAGTCCCGAGCTCCCTGCACGTCGGCAGATCGCCTGTCATCAGCTGGGAAGGCAGCTCTCTTTCTGACGTGGGGATCGCCCCCCAGAGCCTGCGAGTTGGCTGTCCAGCTGGGGACACGGGATAAGGCGTAAAGCAGGGAGAGTCTGGTGGCATCTTTTGCCGTTTCCTGTTTGTGTTGCCTCATTTTCTTTTGCTGTTCCCTAGCTTTCTGCAGACTTGGAGCAGAGTGTAGAATAGGTCCCCAGTAGGGGACTGTAAAGCCAGTCACCAGCGCCTCTTCGCCAAGCCCATTGGTGCAGATGATTGAGTTGACTGGGCAGGAGGCAGGGCTCCAGGTGCTGCTAAGGTGCCAACTGTCTGTCTGCTCTCCTTTAACAAAGGAGACAGCTGATGCCCCGGCCGGGACCCACCGGCAGCTGCCCTCCTGGCCCTCGTCTGGGGTGGTTCTGGGAGTCCCTGGGCCCTCCCCAGCACCCCCATGCCACGCACGCACTCGGGGGGATGGTGGCAGCTGCGGGGTCAGGGCCCCGCCCCTGCTTCCCTGGGGACAGTTAGGGTGCTTCCGACATGGAAAGTTTTTTCCCTGTGATGTTTTATTTTGAAAAAAATGTCAAATCAGTAGAGAAGGTGAGTGATAGGACGGTGACTGGATTCTCTTGATTGGTAACGTTTTGCTCCGATGCTGTGTCTCTCTCTCTCTCCATTTATCCACATCAGTGTATATATGATAACACTTGCCCGAGCCGTTTGAAAATAACTTGCTGAGATGGTGGTATTTAACCCTTAACGATTGCCCATACATTTCCTGAGAGTGAGGACTTACAGCCCCACCGTCATACCCAGTGATAGTGAATTTAATAACATTATTATATTTAACAAATGGGCCACATTCAGATCTCCCAGTTGTTCCCCAAATGCCCTCTAGAGAGCTGTGCATTTCCCCTTCTCCTGATGTGCTGGGGTCTGAGCTGCAGTTTTATCTCCTGAAAGGGAACTGGTGTCATGACCCCTTAAATTGGGACAGGGATGCCCTGCGTGCAAAGCACTTTGATTCTTATGATTTCATTTAGTCTTTACAACCTCTTAGCGAGACGGGCACTAATCTTCTCCCCATTTCACTGGCGAAGAAACTGAGGTTCAGAGAGTTATCCAAGCGGCCCCACCAACGTGAGCCATCATTACCATTCCAGGCTGCATGTCGTGTGATCTTATGTACAAAAAGCCATCTTGTCTCGTGAGGCCTTAGGACCTGCTATGCCGTCCCCATTGTACAGACGAGGAAAGTGAGATTGGGAGCCTCCAAGGCTGGTATAAACCACACTCCCGTAGTCCAGACACCATAAGGGACCTGCATTCTTTTTGAAGCAAGCTCAGTGTGACTGCTGGTCGCTGGGCAAAGGGGAATCGAGTGTATGTGACCAAGGGGAGGGAGAGGGGGAGCGGGCAGGAGGTTCTCCAGTGCTCTCGTCTTATCCAGCTGGGGGTTCAAGAGAGTCGTCCAAGTGTCCTAAAACAAGAAAACAACACTCAAGATTATAGGTGGGAAATAACCGATAAAAGGAATGAAAATTAAATATTGGGAGGTGGCTTCCCTGGTGGCGCAGTGGCTGAGAGTCCGCCTGCCAATGCACAGGACGCGGGTTCGTGCCCCGGTCCGGGAAGATCCCACATGCCGCGGAGCGGCTGGGCCCGTGAGCCATGGCCGCTGAGCCTGCGTGTCCGGAGCCTGTGCTCCGCGATGGGAGAGGCCACGACAGTGAGAGGCCCGCGTACCACAAATAAATAAATAAATAGATAAATAAATATTGGGAGGAAGAGAAGGAGAAAGAGAAAGATTCTTACTCTCTACTATTTTGTCGGGTAACGCTAGATATCGTCTAAAGGTGGCAAAACAGGGACTCGAGTTATTAGCGTTACCATCCCCGGTTGTGTGGGTAACCACCCAGAGAACTAGTAGTGGAGGCTCCCTGGGTGCCAGTTTTATCACTCCTGCAGATTTTACCCAGTTACTCCAAGGAACACTGTCAAAGTGTTATATTTTCAGTTCTGTTTCTCATTTTCTCCTCAGGGTTGAAAATAACCATTTTGCACGAATTTAGCCTGTGTTCATCTGGCAATGCATTGAGACTCTTTGGCTTGTTAGCTGGTCTGGAGCTGACACACCGGCCCCTCCCGAGGTCCACATCTCCCGTGAATCCAGACCTCTCCGCCGTTACCCATGTCCCTACCAGATGTCATCACAGGGGCACATCTCTTGAGGCCACGTCACCCCTGAGTCATCCCACCGCTTCGTCTTGCTGGCCTTGGCCACTAGGGGAGCCTAGAATGTGGCCACAGGGTTGGAGTAGTTGTGGGAAGAGGGCGGGAAGGCCCTGCTGAGCTGGACAGAGGGCCCGGGACACTCTGGCACCACGTCCAGCACAGACAAAGCCCTGTGTCTGGGATCCGGGTGGGGGCTGGCGGGCCGACGTGTCTGGGAGAGGCCGCCCAGGGCAGAGGAAAGCCCGCTGGGCCACGCTAGGCTGGCCTTCGAGCTGGAGGTGGCCTGGCTGGGTCCCGGCGCGGAGTCAGGCTCAGGAAATCCTTGCTCACTGATGCCTCGAGGGGAAGGGGTGGGTTGTTCGTAGCTGAGGGCCAGGTGGCCGTGGGTGTCCGTCCCTCTCTCCTGCCAAGGGGAGCCGTGGTCCTGACTCTCCCTGGCGGGTGAGAGGCCACCTCCTGGGTCCTCAGCTGCTCCTGGGGCTTCTGCGGTGGGAGATGGAGGTCGGTCTGACCCGGGCTCCCGCGACACCCCCTCCGGGCTTCCGGCCCCTCGTCTGTAAGATGGGGACAGTCATTGCTACCGCACGGAATGGCGAGGGTTGTCCTAGGGTTAGGGTTAGGGTTAGTGTGTCAGGAGCTGCCTGGCTGGAGCGGGTGCTGGTCACTATTGTCGGACGCCCCACGCTGCCCCTGTGGCCGCTGCATGTGGGCCTCGGGGGGTAAACGCTGGCTGGGCCAGTGACAGGGCAAAGCAAGGAGGCCGCAAGCACACTTCTGGGTGGATTGATCCCCAAAGGGGTGTTTGTATGCCGGACAGGGAGATGCTTCCTTGCCAGGGCCAGATGGGGAGGGGGTAGAGGTGTGGCTCTAAGATGTGTGATCCCTCTGGGCCCCAGTGGGCTCCAGTCTGCAGGCCTCTGCGGGGGCGGTGGGGGTGGAGGGACCTGGGGCTCTTCCGGCAGAGCCTGCGCATCCGCTGGCCCAGGCTGTGTTTCCAGGGCATCGCACACAGCTGCGGCTTCGGGAGGAGAGGTCGCAGGTGTGGACGAGGCAGAGTATACGGGAAGGTGGGAGATTTGAAAGGATGAGCTCAACGCCCCCCCACCCCACCCCGGAGCCCAGATCCAGGCTGGGGCGGTCGCCATGGCAGCAGGACACCAGGGAGGGCTCAGCCTGGAAGCCTCAGGCGGAAGGAGGGCCTGATTTATGAGCGGGGGAGAGCGGTGCTCAGCAGCCCGCGGGCGGGGCCCTTCTCTGTCCGCAGCCACCCGCATCCACCCGCCTCTGTGTAGTGAAGGTGGCTGGCGCCTCAGGCTGGCGCGGGCTGAGCAGAGCCCGAGTGAGACTCCAGCCTGGAAAGCGTAGAAGAAACTTCTTCCCCTCACCGTCCACGGCGGCCCCCACGCTCTGGGCCCTGGGCTGGCCTTTCCCTCCAGCCCAGAGGGAAGGAACCCTTTTCTCCTTTTTTCGCCCCGCTATTCTGTTGTATTTTAATTGGGCTATGATTTACAAACAGTGAAGTAACACAAACCATAAGTGTCCCGTCTCATGTGTTTTGAACTGATGAACGTACCTTGGTAACCACACCCCAGTCCAGATATAGAACACTTCCATCAGCCCAGTTTCCTCCTGTCCCTCCTGGTCAGGACGCCTCTCCCACCACTGTCTCACTGTTCACATTTTTATCGCCACAGATTCATGGTGCCCGTTCGTGAACTTCACGTACGTGGGTCACGTAGTGGGTTCTGTTGTGTGTCTGACTTCCTTCGCTCAACATGTACTACTTCTGAGACTCACCCACGTTGAGTGATGTGCTTTGTTCCTTTTAATTCCTGCTGTGGGGACGAACCGGTTTGTTTCTGGGGGGAGCTTCCAACGCTTTTCCTGTCCCAGGAGTCACATCTTCCCTCATCACCAGGATCTCTGCTGGGGTTTTGAGAGTAAAGATGAGCTGGAGGCCTTTGAGGCTGGCAGTGTCGTCTTCCTTATGCCGAGACCACGTCCCGTTTCGTGGCTCCCTGTACGTGGCCCTGGTGCCGTTTCTTTCCTTCGTGGGCTGGGAGCCGCCTTCCCTCCTGGAAGGTTCAGATCGCGGGACAGCTGGAACATCCGGCCCTGCTGGCGGCAGCAAGCCGCTGGGGAGACACCCGAGGTCCGAGAGGGCGTGTGACCCAGTGTCCGGAGCTCCAGCTCGGCTCTGGTTTCTGGAGGGACCCCAGCACGTGCTCCAAGCCTGGCGCACGGTGGGCTCCCAGGAGAGGTTCTGAGTGGACTGATGGGTAGAGAGGGAGAGCCAGCCGGCAGATCTGCTGTCACAGTTGGCGAGGGCGGCCCTGCAGGAAGGCGGCGAGAGCTGATGGGAAGCAGCAGGCCGCAGCGAGTTGCACACGGGAAGGACCAGGATGGAGAGGCAGCGAGCCTGCTGCCCTGCGCCTGGACCCGGGGGATGCACTTGACTTGCCCCAGCCTCAGAGTCCTCGTCTGCCAAAGAGGACCAGCCCCTTGTGTCAGCCTGCTGGACCTGTCATCGCAAAGTGCCACAAATGGGGTGGCCTAAAACTACAGAGATTTATTGTCTCGGCTCCTGGAGCTGCGAGTCTGGACTCCAGCTGTCGGCAGGGCTGCGCTCCCCACAGACCTGTGCTGGCGGGTCGTTCCTTGCTTCTCCCGGCCTCCCGAGTTGCCAGCCATCCTCGGCGTCCCTCAGCCGCTAGACGCATCACTTCGGTCTTTGCCTCTGTCACCACGTGGCCACCTCCTCCCTGTGGGGTCCTCGTGTGCATCTGTGTCCAGATTTCCCTCTACTTACGAGGGCACCCTACTTAGGAGGGCAACTCTACTTGAGTGTGACCTTGTCTTAATTACATCTGCAGAGACCCTATTTCCAAATAAGGTCACGTTCTGAGACACTGCGGGTTAGTATTTCAACAATCTTTTCTTTTTTTTTTTGTTTTTGAATTTTTATATTTTATCTTATTTATTTTTTTATACAGCAGGTCCTTATTAATTATCTGTGTTATACATAATTAGTGTGTACATGTCGATCCCAACCTCCCAGTTCATCCCGCCACCGCCAACCCCCCTTCAACCATCTTTTCCTAATGACGCAATTCAGCCCCTCACATACCACCTGCCTCCTGACATGGCATGAGGCGACGCATACCAATTCCTTTGTAGCTGTGTGGTGTAAGGCCAGTGCCGGGGGTGACTTTGGCTGGAGGACCTGCCTACACGTCGTGTGCCCTTGTTCAAATTCCCTCCCCTCTCTGAGTCTCCATTTCCTCATCAAGTTCAGTCTCTGGCTTCTCCAGATCTAAATCCTGTAAGTCTTTGCCTCTGCGGTTCTGAGTTTTCAAGTCTGGGAACCTGGGAGAGCAGTGGGGTCCCTGGCAGATACGGGGAGGTTGGGCAGGGGGCCAGTCTGAACATCAGAGGATGCTGCCTCTTGGACCTGCCCCCTGGCAAGTCCTGGGCATCTTCTGTGTGTCGCCCTGGGCCACTGACCCTCACCTAGTGAGGCCTGGAAGGAGGGAGGCCTGCTATAAATAACGCTCTCCGATCCAGAGGCCCTCTTCCTGGGCAGGAAACACAGCAGCCTGAGGGCAGGAAAAAGGTGTTTCCGAAAGAGAGGCCAGAAAAGGGAGAGGCTAGAGGGGGTTCAGGGGACAGATGGGTCCCCCGGCCCCGGAGGAAAGGCTCTGCGGAGGCAGCTGGGCGATGGGTCAGTGGGCGGCTTAGGGCTGCTCGGGGGACTGGCTTCTGGCTCTGCCTGGGGTCTGTGTTCATGAGAACAGCCCCTGGAAAAGGCCTAGGAGGGGTTTGGGCTGGGAGACGGGATTTCAGGTGGAGCGAGGATTGAAGGTGCCACATTCACTGACTCGGCATCGCTCATTCATCCACCGAACACTTGCCGGGACTGTGCTGGGTGTCAGGACAGGTGGTCTAGGCTCAGTTACAAAAGACATCCAGAAAGCAAACCAGAGATACAGCCTGGTTATCACAAGCGCCCCAGAGGCAGCTCAGGGCCGCCGGCGGGGGGGTGGTGGTGGTGGCGAGACAGAGGAAGGAATCGTAGACACTGGCGGGGGTGGGGACCTCCTGGGCAGTGAGTGCTGTTGGCGCCCAGGACCGAGTCAGGCAGAGAGTGGTCGTGAAGGGGGTCGGGGGCGTTGCAGGCAGACACTTCACCTCTGTTCTTCTGGCCCAGACCTTGTCCAGGAAGGGCCTCCGGGGTGCTGGTGGTCTCAGAGCAGCCCTTGTCGCCTCCACAGAGACTCTGGGCCCTTGCGGAGCATCGCCCCACAGCTGGACAGCCGAGAGCACTGTCTCCCGTGTCCCGTGCTGAAGACATGTGAGGGTCTCCAGTGCCGCGTCCTTAGAGAGCCTTAGAAAGTCATCAATCCCCCCGGAAAAACAGAGGCTTGACTCTGCTGGGGTCTCTGCGGTGGCAAACGTCACCGGCCAAAGCGCGGACGATGGCGAGTCAGTCCGAGCCTGGGAGCCCTGACTCCTGGCCCTGCCTGAGCACAGGCCCCCTTAACTGAGGGAGGGGACTGTAGGCTGTTGTTTCTGTTCAGAAGCTCGGGGAGTGTCAGGCTGAGACCGCTTTGCGTCCCCAGGCCACCAGCAGTACTGTTGAAATGCCACGTGCCAGCCGTGGTCATTCAGCCAGGGTGGCTGGTGATCCGGCCCCTTCTGAGGAATCTGGGTGAAGCTCAGCCTCCGTGCCCCCCTTCCTGTGAGGCAGCGCTCGGTGGTTCGGGAAGAGACCCAAGGCTGGGCTGCATGCTTGCCTGAGTCCCTCAGCCCAGTCCACTACAGCCTCGGGGCCCCGTCAGGCCTCGATCAGGACATTAACTCTCCTTGGGGCAGTCACCTGCCAAGCCGCACCTTCCCCAGGGGTCCCCGGGGTCAGCCGGAGGGAGAACCAGGTCAGGATCTCACCCATAGCCTCCTCTGCTGGGGTCAAATGTTAGAGACGCCTCTGATCTTCCCACTTCTCAGGTGGGTAAAGTGAGGACCACCTGGCCCGTGCCACTTAGACTGGAGAAAATGAGTGAAGCCCAGGAGTAGACGGCAGGACCTTCACTGTAGTCACGCTGAGAACTGTCAGACGTGGTCTGTGCCAGTAGGAGGGATGAAGGGGCACAGGGCGGCTGTGTCTGCACCAGGAAGAGGATGAAAGGGCTCCTGGGGGGCCGGGGAGGGGGCTGAGGGTAAGAAGGAGGCGGGGCAGCAGGGCTCCTACCCTTCCGCCACTTTCCAGTTGTCTGTGCCGGTGATGTGTCCGCAAAACGCCTTCACCTGCACAGTGGGGACCACCTTAACCCAGCTCGTTTGACTGGCCGAGGGTGGAATGACATCACCCACATAAGGCACGGGGGCTGGCCTGGGGAAGGGCAGCTCTCCGTCAGGCCTGGCCTGTGGAGGGGAGTTCCCTCCGTAACTGGGTTGCTCTCGGGCCTCCCCGCTC
Organism: Inia geoffrensis; assembly: GCA_036417435.1. NCBI lineage: Eukaryota > Metazoa > Chordata > Mammalia > Artiodactyla > Iniidae > Inia > Inia geoffrensis. The sequence continues at coordinate 1,202,601 of CM070901.1, read as the reverse complement.
GGGCCCGTGGGAGGCTTCCGTGAGCTGGGAGGATAAGTTGCTGGCGTGAACCGGTTCTCGTCAACATCGCCCCTGACCCACCACCTCCGGTCCAGCCGGAGGGACTGGCCCCGTGCCCTCGGAGGGTCCGACACGGGGGGTGGGGGCGTGGGCTACAGCCTGGACCCCTGTGTTGGGTGGGGAGGCCGAGGCTCTGGAGCAGAGCTGGCTTCTCGGTCGAGGAGCTGGGAGCATGGCTTTGGGGCCAGCGATGGGCAGAGGGGGCAAGTTTGCTGGGGCCGGAGTTTGAGGGAGGGGAACCCGATCCCCTGGAGCTGTGGAAGGTCACCTCCCTCCTGCGGGATCCCGTTTGGGAGCCCTCGGGAACAGGATGGTGCCTGCCCACTCTCCTCCCCCACACCCCCACCCCGGGCAGGGCCCGGTGCCGCCCTCCAGTAAGTGAGGGCAGTGCAGAGGATTCTGGGAGCTGGAGAAGGGATGGGGTTCGCCCTTTGTCTGCAGGTCCTGCATCTTCCCACCGCTGCCACCAGAGGGCGCAGTTGCCTAGCAGAAGCCCAGTCCCCACGCCCTCTCCTGTGTGGGCAGTGGGCAGCGGGCAGCAGCGGGCAGCAGCGGGCAGCTCTGCACCTTGGGGGCTGTCCCTTCCTCATCCCAATGCCGACCCAGCTCTGGCCGTCCTGGGCCAGCAATCAGCAGACAGGAGCCCAGTGACCCTGCATCGGTGCTGGTTTGGGGTGCCCAGGGGACGGCACACCCCGGAGCGGGGCAGAGGGGGCTGGATTGGTGCTGGGCCCTGGGTTCCTTGCCCCATGGCAGGCCCTGAGACACCGGGACTACCTGAAACCCTCCTCCTGGTCCTTTAGGGCCCAAGTCACTGTCCTATGGCGGGAACCAGGGTCTCCACAATCCAGATCTGTTGCGTTGCTGCCTCTGCTCCCTGCAGGGCCCCTTTCCTGGGACAGGGGGACTGTGCAGAGCTCCGGGGTCTGTGTCATGAGCCCTGAGGCCAGGCCGCGGTTCCAGGCCAGCCCTAGGGGCACGCAGCGGACAGTGGGCCTGGGGAGGGGTCAGCATCCTGCTGCTTCCCACCACCCCACCCAAGGACCTTCCCATCTGCTGCCAGTCTTCCTTCCCTCCAGAGGTCCTGAGTGGGGCGTCGGTCCAGGGACTGGCTTGGGGTGGAGCTGGGGTGGGGACTTGGCGCTCTGAACCCTCTCTTGCTGAGACCCCAGAGTCCTTGACCGCGGGTGCCTCGGGAGGTCCTGTCCTGCCCCGAGTCGTCCTCTTTGCTTTAAAGGGAGGGTGTCGGCAGTCCCCTTACTGCTGGGACAATGGGATGTTGACAGTCAATGGATTGTCCTAAACGTCGTGATTTTTTAATCACGTGAGAGTGGTGATCTGTGCATGGGAAAGAGCTCCCAGCCTGAAGGATGGCGTCGTGGGGAGTGAGGGGACTCACCGGGCCCTGCACGTGTGCTTTGCACTAAAGCGGACATGGGCAGAGGCACAGGCCTGGGTTTCCACCCTGGTTGTGCCACTTCCTGGCCGGGTAGCTGACTACGGTGCTTCAGTGTCCTAGGCTGTAAATTATGAGGCTTAAAGATTAAATCTGCGGGGTAGCTGGCACATGGCAGGCCCTCGAGGGACGTCAACTTCATTTTCCGTCATCTGTGTGTCTAGGTGTTCCTTCTGAGTCTGTTTGCCCCGGACGTTCTGTCCCAGGGACCGAAGCCGTTTCCCTAGACTGCAGGCTCCCTTGGGGCCGGGCTCTTTCTCCCGTGTCAGTGTGGGGTTTACTGGAGGCAAGGGCTGTCTCCCCACGCATCCTCGGCCTCTGTAAACTTGGCAGCTAGGCCTCGCGCGGCAGACTGGGCGCTGTCTTTAAAGGCAGGGGCTGTGTTTCCTCCTGTGCCATCAGACTGGGAGCGATTTTCAAGGTTGGAACAAAGGCACCTGAGGATTAAGGGCAGGTCAGTCTGACAGTCGTCGAGGGGCAGGTAGCTAGCACCACGTACTTGGTGGGCTCCCAGGGCATTTTTCGAAGGCCGTGTCCGCCCCTGGACCCGGGTGTCGGGTCCTTGTTGGCAGAAGGTGTTTCTGCAGTGGAGGCATCTGGGGTGCATATGCAGAGTTGGCCGGGCTGGATGGAGGCCTGGGAGGCTTTGGATTCCAGGCTCTGGGACTCACACCTGCCCCGCCCCCCATCACAGCAGCCCTTCCGCAGCTGGCCGCACGGGGACGGGACGGGGTTGGTGGGCCTGGCCTGGGGTGGGGGAGGGCAGGGGTGTCCTCCCCTCGGGTACAGCTGCATCTCAGCAGGAAAAGATGAAGGGGTCCTGCCAGGACTGGCTGCTTTATAGAAAGCGCCTGTGACTACCAGCCCCAATCTTCCCGCTGGGCGGGGCTTAAAAGCCTTGTAGGAAGCAGGCCACCCTGGAAATGTGCAGAGCAGGCCCGGCACCTCTTCTGCTTGAGCTAAGGGGTGGGGGCGGGACTCCAGGCTGGGGGGTGCTGGAGGTGAGCTGGCCGTTGGGGGTGCAGGCAGGGCAGGGCGGGCTGGTCCTGTCTCTGGTGTTTTGTCTGTAAGGGAACCAGCGGGTC